>CM064913.1:21448820-22048820 GCA_032727855.1 Quercus ilex subsp. ballota | reverse complement strand
TTACTTTTCAAGAAAAGATTTGGTCGTCATTAAATGGTTGAGGCTTGGGGGGCTGTTCCTTTATGCATTATGCAGACATGGCAAGAAACAAATGATTGTACCTTCAATAATGTAAAACTTACCTGGAACTTTTAAAATACAATCTATTACAATCTCCATTCGATTGGATTCAAGTGCTTAGACACATGCATCGTGACTCTTTCTTGTACTTTATTGCTTGTATGAACTTTTTTATTTTTTTATTTTTTATTGTAGTTTGTTTTGAGGATCTATTACAATTATCCTCTCTCTCTTTTTATTTATTTATTTTTATTTTTTAAGGAAAGTTATTACTTGTCAATGTTGCAAAAATTTTTGAATGCAAATATATATATATATATATATTCTTGTGATAATGATCTTTGGCAACAACTACTATGTTGTAATTATACAATCTACCATGAGAATTTTGTTGATTATTTGTTTGTATTAATTTTCAGAAGGGGATTAATCACACGCAATGTTAAGGGAGCTGTTGATTTGTTTCATCAACGGTTTGGGGTAAGTTTATCCTAGTGTGCAATATAAAGTTTTGTATAAAGGTTGTTGAACATGACATAACTCATCTATGATTGACTATATTGTCTTCTTTTTCTCAACGTCCCATTACAAATGACTCCATGAAGTGTATTGGAAAGGGCTATTGAAGAAAAAAGAAAAAGAAAAGAAAAAGGTATAGGTCGTGCATTCTTAGCAGTGTGCTGTCTAGTTAACCATCTTTACGGTAAGGCTGACCACTTTACACTAAAGAAAATATTTCCCAACAAAGTACTTCGCTACTCCCATGTTAAACACTAATCTCATTCAAATAAAGGGTTAAAGTTTTTATATATTATGTGTTTGTTCTAGTCTTCCCTGAGTTTGAAAACCTCCTTTTACCCCCTCATCTATTAGATGTCAATCTGGTGAAAAAGAAGGTCGTTTACATTTAGTTGAGCATTCTGAAGTTTTGAGCATCAAGATACCAAAACCATATAAAGGATCTGTTTGTTAGAAGCATCTGGCATAAGTTAAAATTATACTACAAAAGAATTTTGGCAAAACATTGCACTGGCTCATATGCGGAAGTCAAAATTTCTCAAATAAACATGCCCCATTATTTCTTTTTACCTGGGGTCCTAAAACCCTCATAAATGAAAAGTGGTTGGCCCTCACCCCAAAAACATGTTTGCCCCTCCAAAGAGTGGAAACAAACATGTGCAAAATACCAAAAGTTGTACCAAAACATTTTTTTTTTTTTTATCACTCACAAAAGAGCTGGACATTAAAAAAAAAAAAACATGTAAAAAGTTAATGTGTGTTGTGTTCAAATATGAGCATATTTCTTTCTTGCTGCATGAGTGTTGTAATTTCTATATGCTGATTCTTATTCTGCATATTTGTGTCCTGGCTTCAAACTTAGCCTACTTCATGCATGTTACTCTTGAAGTTTCCCTTTGTGCAGGTTTGCCCATGCACAATCTAGAATTTTCTTTTCTTTTCTTTTTTATATGATGCTGGTTAGTTTATTTTTATTATCAAGTGTCGATGTGGTAACTGTGTTCAATTTTATTTGTCCATATAACTCTCTCTCTCTCTCTCTTCCCTCTGGCGTGCATTTGTTGAAAAGTACCGTCTTTTTGACGGCTTCTTCTAAGTAGATATACTCTATGAGTGCTGCAGTTTGATATCCTTCGTAATTTTATATTACTGCAGATGACATTTTGTCCAGCACTAAGCAGGGAATTCCGTCCTTATAAACCAGACCCTGCACCACTACTTCATATCTGTTCGGATTGGGAAGTTCTACCAAATGAAGTACTGATGATTGGTGATAGCCTTAAAGATGATGTGAGTTCTTTCTTTCTTTCTTTCCTCACTCTCTCTTTGATTATTTTTTTTGATTATCTTGTTAATGCTTTGTGAAGTGCCTTTCATGTTCCCTTGCTTTTATCTAGAATGCGGCCCTCCCTTCCCTGCTTTTCAGTGAGAATCTTCTTTCCTTGCGCAAATACAGTGATGTATTTATATAAATATATTATGATTATGATTTTATTTGAAGAGGTATACTCAATGGCAAGGGCCAATGTCAGATATCTAAATGCAAAAGGATTAAGATCTTTGCAATTTGGAGCATGTGCTGTTGTGAAATTTTGCTTGCTCTTCCTATGGATAATTATTCACTGTCACAAATGGATAAGAATTGGTTTCTATAATCTGACTTTTACAGGTGGCTTGTGGTAAGCGAGCAGGAGCTTTTACATGCTTGCTCGATCAAACAGGGAGGTACGACTCCCCTGAATATGCTAACGTGGATTTAAAGCCAGATTTCAAGGTCTCTTCCCTTACTGAAGTTTACTCGCTATTGGAAGAACATTTCGACCTAGCACCATGATCTTCAACCTGTAGACCACAAAAACTTCCACATTTAAAAGGAGAAGCTTTAATTATGCTCTATGAAGGGATGAATGTAGGATAAAATGCTTTTAGGATGGTTTGTTCTTCGTTCTAAGAAAGATCTCAAAAAAGATATCCACGAATTATGAAAAAAGAGGATATCAACAAAAACAGTACTAAGCAAAAGATTATGAATGGCCCATTCTTCAATCAGAACCTGAGTTAGAGATTCCACCTAACGTATTCTGGTGTACAATGCCCAATTGTTACTTGCAGGGGCTATGAGCCTACGAACCACTTTCAGAGATGCCTGTCTTGGTCTTGGTGTGGTTCCGTATGGTATAAGATGTTTAACCTTTCCAATTATTTGTATGCAAGATTGTTGCAAATGTAGATAGAACTATTTGTAAGGATTCATTTCAGGCATTTATCTGTCTGCTGGATTAGATACACGTTGTAATGTTGAATGAAAACAGCAATCCATCCTATTTTCCTTCTAGCCAGATGCACCTTCAGAATTTGTAGATTATGCCTTAACAGTAAGATACGCATAAAAGCCAAGTGCCTTGTATTTCAGTGAATCAGTGATATAGTTTGCTCTCCTTTATTTGGAGAATCAGGTTTGAATCCTTCTATATATATATATATATATATATAAGATAAGCACAAAAAAAGTTGCGGTTTTTGCAGGCCCCTGTTAAGGGTAGTTTGTTAGAATTTATAAGCATTCTCAAGCAATGTTTTGATAGATAATACATAGGGGCCTTCCTAGTAGGTCGTTTGTTGACAAATGCTTTGATTGCATTTGAGTTGGTTATATAGTATGTTCATAACATGGCAAGGAAGTGTGGTTTGGCTTTGAAAGTGGATATGAGTAAGGCACATGATAGAGTTGAGTGGGTTTTTTTAAAGGCAACCATATTGAAGCTGGGTTTTGCGGATGCTTGGGTAAACGTAAATCTATTGATGCAATGTGTATGAGTATCTTCCGTGAAACTAGGTAATGTGTATGAGTATCTATCGTGAAACTAGGTTTCGTGGATGGTTGGGAAAATCTATTGATTCCCTTCCTTGTTAGCTCGAGTTTGGAAAACGAAATATTTTCCAAATGTGAGTTTTATGAGTTCAAATTGGGTCACTAGCCCGTCTTATACATAGCATAGTGTTTTATCTATAAGCCGAAGCCAAGTGGATATGAGTAAGGCACATGATAGAGTTGAGTGGGTTTTTTTTCAAGGCAATCATGTTGAAGCTGGGTTTTGCGGATGCTTGGGTAAATGTAAATCTATTGATGCAATGTGTATGAGTTTCTACCGTGAAATTGGGTTTTGTGGATGGTTGGGAAAATCTATTGATTCCCTTTCCTGTTAGCTCAAGTTTGGAAAGCAAAATATTTTCCAAATGAGAGTTTTATGAATTCAAATTGGGTCACCAGCTCGTCTTATATATAGCATAGTGTTTTATCTAGATACTGAAGGCCTTTACTTGAACAAGGAACAAGGTGGAGAATGCTAATGGTTTTTTCTTTAAAAAAAAAAAATTTTTATGAAGAGAACGTTAACGGTTGATTGGTTGTATAGGAAACGTTTATGCCTGAGCTATTGCTTGACCAATAGAAAATAGTATTTAGAGACAAAAGCCAGAAATTAATAGTATTTTTGTTTAGTAGAGAACACTTGTCTTTAATATTTCATAGTTTCCACGTGTTTTTTTTTGAACTGGTTTATAGATTTTTTTTTTTTTAATTTTTAATTTGTATAGTTAAAAAAAATTAAGAACGCCCACCGTGGGGCTCGAACCCACGACCACAAGGTTAAGAGCCTTGCGCTCTACCAACTGAGCTAGACGGGCTTTGTTGCTAGAGTTTGTTGTATATAATATTTAACCACTTTACTTTATCATCATACTTGCATGGTGGTCAGTGGTTACTGGGTTAGCTAAAAGAGATATATGCTAAATTTTAGCATCAAAACACCAAAAAAACAACTCCATCAAAACTTTCAAATTGTAAAATTTTTGGCATACTTAAAAAAAAAATAGTTTTTTATTCTCATGTTGGTGAGGTGGTTAGCTGGTTGTTTGTGTTAAGTTGTTTTATTATTATTTTAAAGAGTAGTTTATATTATTTAAAAGAAATGGTAAAAAATATAAAAATTTTGATGTTTGATGTATTTTAAAGTGGGATGGTATAATAAATAAAATAGATTTTTAAAATGTTAAATGCTAAAAATTTTAGCATTCTCGATAAGGATGCTCTCAGTACTCACTAGCTAGACTGTGAGTCCGTTCTGTTTCTACCGGTGCGACTCACTCACAGGATGACACCCAAATCGCCATACACAGTATTCCCGTTTCATTACTTTTTTTTAATATAGAATGACGAAAATGGCCCTCCTACGCATTACGAGGCTTAAACCTCTTGGCTGTTTCTTTCTTCTTCCAACAGGCAACAACACCCCATCCGTGGTACATCCTAACCTCTATATAAAAGGAAAATCCTGCTTCAAAATTCACATTCCCACCAAAAAGCCACAGAATCCTACATGTAAAAAACAAGCAAAAGCAAGAAAGAGAGAAAAAGAAAGAAAGAAAGAAATAAGAAGAAATCGAGAGAGGAAGAAAATGAGTAAAGAAAATAAGCCAGAAGAGGCAGAGGCGTTCTCCCAAGACTTACCAGTGGATGATCAGGCTCCCTTTGATAACCGCTTTGCCATGCTCCACCTCAACGGCTTCAACTGCCACAACTACCACCAACACCAACACCAACCTTGCACCACTTGCGGCTGCCCCTGCTCCACCTCCAACCCTATGAAACGACGTTCCCCCTCGCCGTCTTCTTCTTTCCAAGACCCACTCAACGCCTTCTCCTCAGACTCTGAGCCTAAGCCCAAGAAGCTCTTCCAAGACCCGGTTCTCCGCCGCACCGTTTCTGACCCGGATCCTTTCCCATCTGGGTCGGGTTTTCAAGCACCCAACCCGAACACTTCCCTGTCTCCGGAGCAGCATCCGAGGTCGACGGGTACTGTCAATGTCATTCCGGTTACTCCGTCTTCGAATCCCGGGTTGCCGCCTCTTCCGCCGACTCTGCGCCGGACGATTTCTGACCCGAATCCGTCTCCGGCGAAGACCTATTCAAGGTCCTCGAGTTCCGGGGATGTAAGTGTGGATTTGACTAAGGAAGACACTCCCAACTCCAACTCCAATTCCAAGGTTTATTACTTTTTCTTATTCTAGGTTCTTGAATTTAATGTGAAAAATTGTAATCTTTTCATGGATTGTGAATATATTTCATTGACTGTAATGGTTTTGGCCTATAGAAGAGGCTGAGAAGGATGAAGGACTGTATGAGAGAGATGAGCAAGTGGTGTGAAGAAGTCATGCGTGAACAAGAAGATGCAGAAGAAGAAGAAGAAGAACAAGAACAAGAACAAGATGAAGAACAAGAAGATACTAATGTTCATGCCGTAACAAAGGTTTGGTCTTTAGCTTCTCAAGATTTAATTCGTTGTTTTCTGTTTGGCTCCCAAGAAATTGGAGAATATGTAAAAAGATAAAGAAAAATATAAAATCTTTGGTTCTTAATTAATTGTCATTTTGTTTCTAGAAAAATAGTTCTTGTTTCTCGGTACCAATTAATTTCTTCTATCTATATATATGGTACACATATTCTCAGACACCAGGCACAGTATGCATTCGTTTTTAGTTCCTTTTCTATTTGATTTCTGTAGTGGGTACTGATCTATGCAAATTCATTTTTGTTTCAGAATAATTCTGCGCAAGATTTTGAAGAATCTGTGTTCGTGGAAAGGGTTGGGGAGGAGGGCCTAACTGTCCATTTCAAGTGTCCATGTGGCAAAGGCTATCAGATTCTTCTCTCTGGAAGGAACTGCTACTACAAGCTCATGTAGAAAAGCCAATACCCTGTACTGATAGAGTTACTAATCATACTTGCTTTTCATTTTTTTTTTTTTTTATAAATTTTTTTTTGCCTCTTGAATTCTTTAGAGTTTGGATGATACCCACATCAGTCACACTGCACAAGATCCTTATGCTTTTTAATTTTCTGTGTGAGATTTTTTGGGAGTAATTACCTCTTCATATATGTACCTATTATTCTTGGGTTTCAATTCCTTTCCTATGATTTTTTTAGATGGAACCCACACAGGTTAGAGACTTGTAATTTTACCTTTTTAGAAGATGTGCCAATTTTAGATGTAAATGAATGCAATTCCCATGTATGCTACTTTCGTTTTGCAATTAATTTTATGTTTTGATGAATATCAGATTTTTCATTTTTGTGATCATTGTGAATGGTTGGTAATTAAGGCCATAAACGAGGCGAGTTAAGTATTAAAAGTTTAGAATTGTTTATTTAATTTTATATTAAACATTAGTTGAAATAAACTTACTAACATATTTAAACTTATTTAAACTTAGTTCATTTTTTTGAGGAATAAGTTTAATTTTGTTCACAAATTACTTAATTAACATATTCTTTTCTCATATGTAATGAATACCATCACTAAAACTTTTTACTGCTTTACAAATTTTTAGATGAAATTACATTATTTGACTTAATTAGATAGAATGATTTGGTTTATAAATTTATAAAAATTAGATTTACCAACATTGTATTATTAAAAATAGAATTTTTTTCAATCAAATTGACTATTTATATTATTAATAAATTACAAACAATAATTAATATTTTATAACTTATTTGTAAATTTACTCAATATAATATCAAGTCTATAGTATTTTTTATACATACATGTTTTCAAAAGGAAATTTGTTTTCAAAAAATGCTTCTAAATTACCTAAGTTTTTAAAGCTTGTTTTATGGAAAAAAAAAAAAAAAAAAAAAAAAAATCAGGCATAAGTTTCCTTTAAAGTCCATGAAATCCATTGTTCTTTTAAAAAGTGATTTTTCAAAACCCATTGAATTTCTCTTGGGGTTCCCATAAATGTGCGTGCGGGGTTGACGCATAGTTCCAATGAGTACGTATTTAATTATGTTATATTAACTATTCATTTTTCTCATCATTATTCAATATGAGACTTTACTCACACGTGTATATCCAACAATTTATATAAAAGAAATTCTTATAATAATTATAAAAAAACGTAATTATCTTCTAACTTATCTTTTTTATTTTTATAGAGATTTTTAACCAATATCAGAGCAAGATACCAATTAGTTTTTGGTGTAGATGGAAATTGAACCTCAAATTTTTTATTCAACCATAAAAAATTTTACTAATTGAGCTAAGTAGAACCCACTTATCTTCTAACTTATTGATTGGCATAATGACATTGGTAGTTACGTCTAAAATGTGTTATGCACTTGAAGAGTATAGACTACGTTGTATTTTTTTGTTTTCAAACCTTTATTAGAGTTACATTTTTTTTTTTGGAGAAAATTTAGAGTTATATTCTAACACACTAATAACATCTTTTATATAAATGGGATACATCTACGGTCTGTGTTATTCTCTTTTTTTTTTTGCCTATATTGTAATTTAATTTTTATACAGGTGCTTCTATGTACACAGTTTTTATTGACAAGATCCCTGCTTATCTTCAATCTACATTGATGAATATAGTAGTAATTGTTTATTAGCCATTGCCTTTCTTGTGAGTTTGATTTTGTTGATAATATAAAGATGATTAATTTGCTGATGGTCGGTGGACTTTCCGTAGTTTTTTTTTTTGCCTTCCCTTTGTTGAGGGTCATTTTTGTAAAGCTAGCCCAATCCAGCAAAGCAGGTAATGAGAGTGGCAGGCATAGAATAAGACTGTTAGGCCCAAGCGGCAGGAAGAATAGAACACAGGCCCATAATATGAATAAATGGGTCTTGAGGAAGCAAATGGGCCCAAATGGCCCGGAAAGAGAAAATGACACCCATGGGCAGAGTATGGTATGAAAAAGCGAGAATGGGCCGTGGCAGGCCTAAGGCAATGTAAACAAAGAAAGTAGGGGTTGATGGCAAGCCCATGAACCCCAAGGATGAGTATGAGGAGATTGGGCTGGGGAAGCCCAATCAAGTTAGTAAAAGCCCATGGGAAAGCAAAGTCAGTAAATGGGTCAAGGAAGCCCAAGGAAAGTAAAAGGGCCGCAGGCCCAAAGAGGAAAAAAGAAAGGGACAATGGAGCCCATGAGTAAGAACACCAATAGGCTCTCTTAAGTCACTGGGGGAAAGAATGGAACGGCAGGCTTGAAAGAGGCCTAGCAGGAACATATTGTCGTGGTAGGAAATGCCAAGTAATGAAACAAGACATGGATACAAACCGAGAAATGGGCCAAGAGAAATGTGAAACCCAGTGTTAAGAAAAGCCCAATCCCAAAGGGAAGTAGTGAAAGTACAGAACGGCTCACATGAAAGAACAAAGAAGTATGGCAGACGAATGCAAGCAAAGCTCCAGAGCACAACAAGCACACGGGCCGCAGGCGGGCTTTTGAACGTACATAACAGGAAAGCATGCGCAAGGCCCAGGTGCCACCAGCTTGTACCCAGCCAATATGGGTCATAGTGGGGCCTTGGGTCAGTGGAAAGAGGTAAAGGGGGGTGCGGTTTGGTGGTGGGGAGGGGGGAAAAGATTTATTTTACGTTCCCTGTCCAAACCCTTTTGGGAGGTACGTCCTGCTGGGATGACAGACCGCCCAAAAGAGGTAAGGTTGGGGAGGGAACGTTGGGTGCATGCCATAGGAAGAGAGAGAGAGCATTTAAGCCACGGCAGAAGACAGTGCCACGGCGAACAAAAATAAAACCAACTTGTTCTTGTCTGGTAAGGGCAAGCAGTGTACAGACGGTGGTCGGCAAGCATGCCCAGACCAGACAAAGGCCGTTAGGGGGTGAAATAGTAAAAAAACCATCACGGCAGGTCCTATAAAAGGACCCTTGCCGTGCCCTGTAAAAGGGACCGAAAAAGAGAGGAAGGGGAAACATAGAAAGAAAAAACTCAAAGAAAAGGAAAAGAAAACAAGGAAAGATAAGAAAACAAATAAGTGAGGATAATAGGCATGCACCAATAGATCTTTTCTTTCCTCTCCCCCTCAAAATCCCACTCTCTAGGAAGCAGTAAAGCAGTAAGAATTTTCCGCAGGCATCTATCACTTAGGTCTGATTCCCTTAAAGTCACTAATCCCCACAACAGGATATTCTCCTGGGAGGTTAATTTCATTGAGAAGAAGCGTTCTTCCTCTTTGATCTTTTTGCCATTACAGACTCGGTTTTTTTTGCTTGATGTTTATTTTTGATTAACCTCCATCATCGTTCAATCAATTGTTCTTTCTTATAAAAGCCATTGTTAGTATTACCATTATTACTACTGTGACATTCGGTTGTTTATTATCAACAAAAACTACTGCACTCTGTTTTTCCTTTCATTGTCATTATATCTGCCTGCCGTAATCTTGTTGTAATAGCTCTGCTTGCCGTAAGGGCGTTCCTGGCAGACAAGGCAAAGTTTGTGCACAAACCGGCCCAAAGTGAGTTACAGTTGGGCCAGTCTCAACTTCCTTACTCAGAAAAAATATTTGGGCCCATCACCGCAGGAGTCAATCCAGCCCAAACACAAAAAAAGGCCCCTACACCCTTTAACAATCCCCTCAAGTTGGAGTTTACCTCAATTAGATCATATTTAGGTGTATTTTTTTTCCATGCTGTAGATTTAATATTACTTGGTTATTTTAATATTTGTAAAAACCAAAACATAAATTAATTACAGTGAATTTTTTTTTTTTTAAATTACATGCTCATAATGTTAAACAATCTCTTCACACACAAATTATATTACTAACAACAAAAATAAAAATGAGAAATAATAACATAAAATTTTACAATTCAAGAAAATTAATTAAATCTAATGCACATATAAACATAACATAAATACAACCCAGACATAAAAAGATGGATAGAGTAAAAAATTTGATAATTTTGAAATAATAAATAGATAAAGAGTAAATGTTTTTGGAGTTTTATATAATGAATTTCGTGGATTTAAAATTTCCTTTATGACTCATAAGTAAAGCCTTAAAAAAAAGAAAAAAAGAAAAGAAAAGAGAAACACATACCTATAAGAGCATTCTCATCAAGGTGGGTAAAATTTTTAGCATATACCGTCTCAAAACCCAAAATTTTAGCTTCTAACAACGCATTTTACAATACACTCAACATCAAACATTCTAAATTTTTTACCATTTCATTTAAATATTCTTTTTTTATTAATTTTTTATTCTTCAATTAAATTTCTCTCTCTCTCTTCCTCTCTGTCACTCTCAACCCAGCAAACTTGACAATCTCAATGCAGCAAACCCATGCCCACCCCATCCACCACCACCCGAAAAAAAACCAACCACCCATACCCACCTGTCTATCCAATAAACTCACACTCTTCCATCTCAACTTAGCAAATCCATATCCATCCCAGCCACCACCACTGGAAAAAAAAAAAAAAAAAAAAAAAAAAAAAAAAAAAAAAAAAAAAAAAACCAGTCCAGCCACTACCTTCCTCTTCCAAATCACAAATCAACCACCATCACAATCACAAAACCCAGATCGGCGAGAAGAAAGAAGAAAGACAGAGCGGCAAACCCATCACGCCGGCGAGCAAAACACACACACACACGCATAAACCCACCACGACAAACCTCCACAAAAGCAAATCCATCATGCCGATTCACTGCACCATGACCCACTACGACCTAGACCCACAACCCAGAGACCCATGTCGATCACAATCCGAAGTCACAAACCCACAACCTAGAGACCCATGCCCACACCGATCACAATCCGAAATCACAAACCCACACCCAGACCCACGCCGATCACAATTCGAAATCACAAATTTACAACCCACAACATCAAATCACCTTGCCGTCAAGCTCTACCTCCATATCGACGGCAACACTTCGAAGGAGTTTGGGCTTTGAAGTTCCTGACTGACAAACCTTGGAGGGGAGGAGCTCAAACCATGAACCTGAGAGAAACAGAGAAGCTACGGGAAAGAGGAAGACAAAAGTGAGGGCGGAGAGAGAAGAAAGAAGGGAAAAATAAAAAACAAACATGCACAGTTACAGTTGGAATAAAAAAATAATTTTTGGTTTAGGATTTGAGCTACAGTGAGGTTGTATTAATACAATCTCACTGTAGCAGTATCTCAAAATTTTTGAGATTTAAAATGTTTGATGGAGTTGGTTTTTTGGTGTATTGGTGCTAAAATTTAGCATATGGCACTTTTAGCATCCTTAATGGGAATGCTCTAATGGTGTGGATAGTAGGTTTGATAAAGCATTTTAGCATGGATTTTGCAAATGTCAAATTGCCTAAGTAATAAGAAAAACAAAACAAAACCCATATAAATATTATAAGAGAATGATAATTATTTTGATAATGGGGGAGAGAAAAAATTGATTAGAATAATAAGTTGTTTCTAAAAATAAAAAAGACCAAAAAGAAAAGGCCGTAAAAAGAAGAAGAAGAAGTTGTGGGTAAGAATATATAAGAATACACTAAAAAACTTTGTGTGTGTATATGTGTGTGTGTGCATGTGTGTGTGTGCCTATATATATATATATATAGAGAGAGAGAGAGAGAGAGAGAGAGAGAGAGAGAATTTTCAATATTGAGGAAATTAAATTTCTAATCGATCTAGGAATTATAAAAGAAGAAGAATTATTAGGTAAAAATTAAGATGCATGTTTATTTAAAAAAAAAAAAAAAAAAAACCAAATGTAGGAAAACACACACACATACACACAAAACATAGGCTATTTGTGTTTTGTTACTTTATCCAAAGAAACAAGGAGGAAGTTGATGCTTTAGCAATTTTTAGGATAGATACAAAAACTTAATTATTGTTATTGTAGGGTCACGATTTATAGCCCAAATCTTAAGGATGTGAGATATAGGCCTAGTGAGCCCAATACAATAAATTTGTAGAGAGTGGGTGAAAAAGCTAGGCTTTTTGTGAATTAGACTACGGCTAGTAAAGATTTAAAAGACGAACAAGCCCGCAAACACACTTCAAACCCAATAAAATGATTGTCCGAAGAGATGAATTATGAATTGACCCAATAATTCTGAAAGCTAACACAGTTCTTAGTGCTACCGTAATTCTTTTTCTCTTCATTCTCCCTCTTTTTTCTGATCCCATTCTTATGGGAGGTTATTTACATTATATAGTTTCTTTCTGGCTATCCGGATCGTACACTTGTTAATCATCTAAGTCTTCACTCGAGTACATGTCCCATCAAACATCTTCTTTGGCTCTCTGTGAAGGGTGATAGTTGAGACTGTACTGTTCAGGGGTCTTCTCCATATAAATGCGGTCGGAAAAGTTGCTGTAGTGCATTTAATGCAGTGGTAACAGCTTTTTCTTTTAGAAATTTCTGCATTCTTATTACCTTTGTACGTGCGTAAGGTTCATCCTGATCATTAGAACTTCCTGGAAGATCACCTTAATTGCCCAAATGCATGCTTGATCGATATTTATCATATCCGAGAAGGAGATACTCCTCGGACTATATTCTTCCATCCTTTTCTCACGCGATTCTCAACTTTGGGGTCTCTCCCAATCATTTATTCATTTTCGGACATATCCACGTCCTTGGATAAGGCCCAAGGCCTAATATACGATCTTGGGCTTTTATCCCCACAGTTATCACTAGTATAATTCATGAAGATTCATATGTAAGCTAATTTTTTTAGAAATTATTAAATAAATAATAATAATAAATTATAAAATAAGTAAATAATTTTAATAAAAAATTACTTTAAGTTTTAATTTTTTAGAGTTTAGACTTTATTAGTGTTTATATATTTTTATATTTAAAAATTATCTTTGTGCTTTGTGTTAATTTCTTGATATGAGATGTGGTATGGGTTGATTGTTCCTATTTGGGTTATATTTAATTTATGTCATAACTAACACAAACAATAATAAACAAAATACTTCATCAATACCGATTTTTTCCTAGTGATAGTCTAATTTAAAAAAATCAACAAATTCACAAAATAAATACAATAACCAAACCCCAAAAATCAAAACATACATAAAAGAGTTCAAATTTTGAGAATATAAAAAAAAAAAAAAAAAAACTCACATAAGAGAACCAAGAACTTAAATGGGTGTCCACTATTTTACTTTTTTATAGTAAATTCTCTTTGTCATAATATTCTGCATGCAAATTCAGAAGCAAAGAACAATAAGTAAGATGAATCTACTAAATTAAAACATAAGTGGAAAAAAAATTGGAAAAAAAAAAAAAAACAGAGTCAACGTATTGTGTGGGATTTCATTATAGGAGTGACTTATTAGTTAAGATGGATGTATTGAAATGCCATGACTGAATATATATATATATATATATATATAAGTTCTGAAAATTTTGAAAATAAACTTTTAGTTGGAGTAGAATTTAAATTTCTAAAATTTAGATGATAACGTTTTATCTAAATTGAATTATTGTTAAATCTTATTCATTAGTCAAGAGGCTTGTAGTTTAATATTTTTATAAAATATTAATTTAATAAGATACAACTTGAGGAAAAAAAAAAAAAAAAAAAAAAACAAAAAACAAAAACGTGGGTTGTGAGGAATTTAAGTTAAAAAAGATCTTAATAATAGACTTTTAGTTTGAATAAAATCCCTTAGTCAAGAGCCTTGTTGATTAATATCCTAATAAAATATTAATTTAATAAGATGCAACTTGAAGAAAAAAATTAAAAAAAAAAAAAATGAGGGTTGTGTGGGATTTAAGTTTAGAAAATTTTGATAATAGACTTTTAGTTTGAATAAAATTTAAATTTGTTGAAATTAAAATGATAAAGTTTTATCTAAATTAAACAGTTATTAAATATTATCCCTTAATTTGAGGAAATATATCTTAGCAAATAATATAGAATTAATTTACTAATTAACTGTTTGGGCATAAAAATAATATATTTTTAGTTTGGGTATAATTAAATTTCTAAAATTTAGATGATAAAGTTTTATCCTTAGTCAAAACATGGGTTGTTGTGTGAGATTTAAGTTTAGAAATTTTTTATAATAGAATTTTAGTTTGAATGGAATTTAAATTTGTTGAAATTTAAATTAATAAAATTTTACCTAAATTAAATAATTGTTAACTTTATCTTTTAGTTTGAGGAAATATATCCTGAAAAATAATATAAAAATAATTTATTAATTAGTAAGAGTAGCTACTTGGCCTAACTAAGGCTTCTAACCCCAACTTTTATTATATAATAACTAGTTAAAGGCCCGTGTGTTACACGATTTTATTATAAACTTATAGAATATATATTTTATTTGATAAATAATAATAAAATAAATAATTATTATGACAAAAGGACTAAATTGCATTGGTGTAACAACCATGAAATATAAAGCAATAACACCTTGATAAAAAAATTATTTTCTAACATACCAATTGTGCTATAATGACATTTGTAGTTGCATGCATCAACAATTTTGTATCTAATGGATCTACAATATAAGTACTTGAGTTTTGTAAGTAATTTGCAGTATTGTTAACAATAATATTAATGATTAAAAAATGTTAGAAGTAGTTTTTACCTTTGGAAGATTGTTGAATACCTTTTCGTACACTATATTTTTAGTGTATCATTGTTCTTTATTAAAATTTTCAGAAAGTCAAAACCAAAATTTTCCTAGTGATAGTCTAGAAAAAATATCTAAACACTCACAAACTAAATATATGGAATAACCAAAACCCAAAAAAAAAAAAAAAAAAAAAAAAATCCAAAATTAATAAAAAAATTAATTTAACATGTAATTAAATTTACTATAATTTGGTGAAGCCACTTAGTGTAACTATAATTTCTAAGCCCAACTTATATATGTGTGTGTGTGTGTGGGGTAGGCGGGTAGAGAGTTCAAAGAGAAGGAACCCTTGACTAGATCAACCCGAGGAGTAATTAAGGCCTAGCTATCTAACAAACCAGGCCTGGCCCAATTAAGACAACCTAAGCATTTGGCGGACCAAGAAAACTTAGGGTTACAGTCCGCCTCAGGAGGCTAAGGAACAATGCTTCTTAGGAGACAAAAGGAAGGCCATAAGAGCTAAGGTTGAAAAACCAAGGAGGACCATGATGACGCACAAACAAAAGAGAGAGGAAACTTCAAGATAAAACATCGTCACCTCAGCATTAAATGCCTTCCAACAACTCACTTTGCCGCAATAATGACAAAATAACCCCTAAATAGTGTCTTCACAGCCTGTATCCTACTCTACCACTATCAGCAAGGCAATGATAGGATAAATATCCAAAGAAAGATCAGTAACCCTCCAAGTGGAAGGTTGAGATGCAATTCAATGGCTATAAAAGGAGGGAATATCCCACTTAAGATGGGATCAGGAAAGTTTAGAGAGAGAGAGAGAGAGAGAGAGAGAGAGAGAAACTAGTGTAACACTGAGAACTAAGTTTTCCTAGAACAAGTGATACTCGGCTAGTTTGAGAAGCGACTTTAATAAGAATCTTTTTCTTCTTAATTAAAATTTTGTCAAATGTTATCTTTGTTGTTAATCCTGCTTCTTTAATCATTAAGCCATACTTCAAAGGAATCAAAGTGTTGGCTTGCACTCCTATCTCTACAAATTAGTTGTATTGGGTTCCCTTCTTAGCCCATTCTAATTGGGCTAGGCTTGGGATCTAGTTTTACCCTGTACAATACACACACACACACACACACACACACATATGCATTATTAATAACAGGAAGGATTACCTGTTTGGGTTTCAACATTTTGCGTACTAAAATACACTCACATAAATTTTTAAATTCTCTAAAATACCCCTATCTTTAGTTAGATAATTTTAAATTAAAAAAAAAATATAAACTGGTTAGAAGAGTAATTTATAGTTCCTAAGTTTTAGATTTTTTTTCTTTTTTCTTTATCTTCTCCATTCAGTCTAAAATTTAGGAGTAGGAAACTATCTTTATCTCATTTTTAAATATTATTCCACGTTATCTTACCTCAAAATACAAAAAAAGTTATTTATATATTGCTTTTAAACATTGCTAGCCTCATCATACGTGCTCCGCATGTGCGATGAGACTTTTTTATTTTATTTTGAGTTTAATATAATTTTTTAATTTGAATTTATCTATTGTTAGTGAGTTTATACATGAAGGACTTTTAAAGAAACTATTTGAAATGGAGTAAACTGCTGAGTTTAGTGTGTGCTAGTTTTTAGGAAAAAATGTATCAAACGTGCATGAGATATATTTAAATGAGAGATGCTACATCTACAACAATTTTACAATATTTTTACAATAAATCACAGGTGGTTAGTTGTTATTGGTTCAAATTTGAAACTAACACTAAGATTACTTTTTTGCCCCCAACAATAATAACCAGTAACAACCTGCCACTTAAAATTTGTTGTAAAAATGTTGTACACATATCATTTTTCTATTTAAATTGAGTCTGTGCTAAGTTTTAAGGAAAAAAGTTTCGTTGTAGTTTTTTTTGTTTTTGAATTTTGTTGAATAACAATTTTAACCCCATTTTTTATTTTTTAAGAATAAAAATTATTTAATTAAATTAAAGGTATTTTTGACATTTTATGGAGTCATAATTAACTTTCTAAATCTTTTTAATATACGGAGATAACACTAAAACAACAATCAACCACATGATATTAGTTGTAAAAAGAAGCCTATGATTGCTTATGCTCTTAGAAATTTTAAATTAAACTGTATATTTTTAACAGTTGCTTGCTGCAAATTCTAGGGGAACCGTATGGAGAGCCGAATAGACTCTTCCATTTCCATGTGTAGTAAAGTAAACAACAAAACATCGTTTTCTTGCTGATTAGGGTCAGAAATTTTTTTTATCGAAAAATAGAAATCCACATGTGACTCCTCCCCTTACCTCAATTGAACTTCCTCGGAAACATGGGGCGCGTGAAGGCGCGTGTGATATTGGTGGGCCCATTCAGATCCCACTATGGGTAAACAACAAACAACTTAGGAAAAACAAGGTATCATCATTCATCAGCCTGGAAGCTGGAACCCATTTTTTTAAAAGCTTATTCAATTTCAAATTACAAAACCCACACTCTTCTAGATCTCTCTCTCTCCTCTCTTACCCATAGTATCATATTCTTTCTTCTCTGTTGAGCAATTCACAAAAGTGGGTTTCCCATCTTACATTATACTCTGTGTCTCCAATACATAAAAGTCTTTGTCTTCTCGTTCTTCTCAAGGTCAAACTCTCTATTTTGCATAAACAATCTGGGAAACAGATAGTACCTGAGTCCAAAAGTTTATTTTCTTGATTACAGGTTTTAAGGTCTTAAGTTCAGTCTAAATCCCAATACCAACAAAACCATGAGTTACCCATCAATTTCTTCTCAAAACCCATTTACAACAGTCAAAGTTCCAAAATTCTATGAGCCCCTACCACCAAAGTCTTTTCTCTCAAACTCCAAGTCCATCTTTTGTTTCCACCATCAAGACCCCAAAAACACCATTGACATATTCACTAAACCCAGTACCCGTTTGAGAAATCCAATCCCAGTGAGCCCAAGTCAAGTCTATTACAAGAAAAGCAAGAAACAGAGTGGATATGAGGAGAGTCGAGGCTTTTCCCAAGTGGGTAGCCAACATATGTTGCTTTTATGCGGGTTTGGGTATTGGGTGCAGGGTTTTAGGTGTTTCCCATGGCTGGCTCTCAACGTTCACATGGCACACAATCTTAATTTGCACCCTTCAACATTGCAGCTGGTTCAGAATGGTGGTAACTTCCCAATGGTGGCTAAGCCTCTTTATGGACTATTATCTGATGCTTTCTATATTGGTGGTGCTCATAGAATACCTTATGTTTCCATTGGAGGTTAGTTAGAATCTGTTTTGCTTTGTCTCCAATATGTTCATTTTCAGTTCTATTTAGACCTGTATTTCTAAGAACTTTCATGTTCATTTGCTCTTCTTCTTTCAATTTTAATTTTTGTATTCTGTTCCTGAATTTGTTATGTCGTTGACTGTCTTAATTTTGAGGCTTCTTCTTATTGTTTATTCATGTTAATGATGCAAAACACTTCATTTGTTGTTTTGACAAGTTCTTCTAGCTTCAAGATTATGGTTTTTATTATATAGCTCTTTTATTCTTTTCTTTGTTTGGTTTTGCTTTCTTGATCTTTCTTCCAATTCAATTTTCCCCTTGATTCATTTTGTCTGCTTCTTTGTTCAAAAGTTCTTTCAACAGAGAATGGAAAGTAAAGTTGAGTGCCAAAATTTCAGAATACTTGTGATTAAAAATTTGTTCGGGTGGAGTTGACTGTATATATTCCAGTTGTAAAAGGCTAGTTTAACCTTAAAAAGGCTATTTCAAGTGGAACCTTGTAAAAATGTCCGTAAATGGTATATATAATGTATCAGTCGAGAAGCTGGAAAAATAAATTTGGATGAGACAATAGAAGCAAAAATCATATTACTTGTCTCAATTTCTGAGTTTCTTATGTATGCTAGACTTTGAATGCTATGTTCTTGTTAGATGATAATAATTATTGTGAATCAATCTGAAAATTCTACCAGAATTGAAAATTGACCCTTGTCGTTAGAACTTAGAAAAGGTTGACAGGTATTCTGTTGGGTAAATATATCTTTCTGTCAAACTAAGGCTAAGCCTCAAATTGCACATAAAGATTATGTAAAAGTCACGATTCCATTAGAGCCAGTTAATTGTTCAATCAGCTAAAAGACACTGATAGAATGCAAATTTTCAGTTCTTTTGCAGGTTCTGTCTTGGGGGCCACTGGCACTAATCCCATTTGCCGGTGAGTCTCTTCCAACCCTTGTGGCTTGTGTTCTTCTCAGTAATTTTGGAGCATCCATTACAGAAGTCGCAAAAGATGCTCTTGTTGCAGAGTATGGCCAAAGACACAAAATAAATGGCCTTCAGTCATATGTATTCATGGCTTTAGCATCTGGTGGAATCCTTGGCAATTTAATAGGAGGATATTTCTTACTGAAAGCACCATCTAGAACAATGTTTCTTGTGTTTGCATTTCTCCTTTCAATTCAGCTTGCAATATCAATGACAACAAGAGAAGAATCTCTCGGTTTACCACAACCATCAAATCATTTTCTGGCAAAGAAATCAATCCCTGAAAGTATTAGAAAGAAGTTCTCTGATCTTGTGTCAGCTATTAGTGAGGAGAGCATCTCCCGCCCCCTTACTTGGATTGTAGCTTCTATTGCCATAGTCCCGATTCTTTCGGGCTCTATGTTTTGCTATCAAACACAGTGTATAAATCTTGATCCTTCCATCATTGGGTTGTCTCGGGTGATTAGCCAGTTGGTGCTTCTATCGACTACTGTACTTTATGATAGATATTGGAAAAAGGTTTCCATGAGGAAACTGATTGGTGGGGTGCAGATTCTGTATGCTTCTTCCCTTCTTCTTGACCTTGTTCTAGTAAAACAGATCAATCTTAAATTTGGAATTCCCAATGAGATATTTGCTTTATGCTTTTCGGGTTTAGCAGAAACTCTTGCCCAATTCAAGCTCCTCCCTTTTTCAGTGCTATTAGCAACTTTATGTCCTCGTGGTTGTGAAGGATCTCTCACTTCTTTCTTAGCATCAGCCCTGTGTTTATCATCGATAATAAGTGGATTTTCCGGTGTTGGATTAGCTTCACTTTTCAGAATTACGTCTGATGATTATTCAAGGCTGCCTGTGGGAATTCTGGTACAGTTCCTTGCAGCTCTAGTTCCTTTAGCATGGATTCATCACGTACCCCTGAGGCTGATACAAGCGGTTGCTGAGAAGGTAAGGAAAAAAGGCATGAGTAAAAGAACACGAAGAAATAGAAGGGTTGGAAGAGTGACTTTTAGTTCAGTTTATGCTTACCGGCGTGGGAGAGAATCTGAGACACAGAGGTCAAGAAGCTAGATATATAGTCACATTCTTCTTAGAGAACAAAATACAGAAGAGAGGAATCATAGGATTGTTCAAGTTCCATTTGTCATGTGCATTCTCTTGAACCAATGAAATAGACAAGGCTCCATTTGTCATTGACTAATCTTGTTTCTGCCACAGGGATAGGGTTTTTTTGCCATGTTGAATGGTTTTGGACCCAGGAAGAATGCAATCATTTTGTAGTATGAGAATCATTGTTTCAGAATTGTATGTATGATCGATCAGTTCTGATATCTGAGCACCAACCTGACAAGTTTCTCATTTAGTACTCTTTACAAGGACACAAGAAGTCATCTTTTTTCCATGCCAGTGGTGTTGTGACACACCAACAGCTTAGATGCAGTATAAAAAAGCTTCTTGAGGATCTGACCGGTTTTGATCATCTATGCTCTAAAATCTGTTTTGGTGTAGGTCCCTGTTATAGTCTTGTAGAAACTTCTGAAATTTTGTTTTTCATATATATTGCTATTAATGAAACGAGGCACTGGCAAAAATTTCGTCATTTGTGTAAGACGAACTGTGACCCCTCCTGGGAGTTGACAATAGGATGTTTCTCATGTGGAGGATGTGCATCAGGAAAAGATGGGGATTCTCTTTAATTCCATTTTGAATGCGTTCCCCTTGATGCATACATGCACATAGATGAATGTGCTCACAGGCCATATTAATCGAACTATTTAGTGAGGTTGTGCATGGATGAATATCCAAAATGCTCTTTGTGCACGACACTGGTGGTTTTTATGGATAAAAATGAGGGTAAAACCGAAGTAGAGAATGAAAGCCACAATAAGAATGGAAATGGAATTCGTAACATTATGGATGACACTTTTATGAGAAACTGAACATATTGGTGAGCTTCCAGTCCAAAATTGTGCCATGAAACATTTATCTGCTGAACCAAAAATGTTCAAGTTCTCCACTATTCATTTCACATGCCATGAACTAACCATAGCTAGCGAGGAAATGACATTTTGAAGCATCTATTTTGATGCTATAGATGACGTTGGTGCAATTCTGTAGCATCTTCTTCCATTGTGGTAGTTTTTCCCACGTAGAAAAACATAGGGCCTGTTTTGTTTGTATTGAAGTTGTATTTATTTTCTATTTTCATTTTCTGTACTCATTTTTCATATTCAAATCTTCCCTTCACTTTTTTTTTTTTTTTGGACAACCACTAACAAATAGAGAGAGTAACAAATAGAGAGAGTGTTCTTTGATGTGACAAGTCAATGATAATAGGACCTATAGATTTTAATTTTTTACTAAAATGTCACTGCATTCATTTTCAGAAAATAAAAACACCAAAAAGTTGTATTCAATTTTTGCATTCAAATCCTTTTTTTTTTTGGATACTAAAAAGTAAAAATGAAAACCGAATAAAAGTACAAAGCCAAACAAATTTTTTAATAGTGAGTCTCATAAAAAACTGAAAATGAATACAAAATATATCATTTTTTTCTCAAACCAAATAGGCCCATCATAACTAGATAAACTAACAAAAAATTGTACTAACAATTAAGTGCCTTACCCACCATCTGATCCACTCATCCACCCCCTTTACTAGCACAAAGATGGTAAATTGCACCGAGTTTGAGACTGCCAAGCTGATATAAAGAGCTAGAGTTGCATGCTTATGGGTGTACCAAAATAGTAGAAACTAGAAACTTTAATACAAGTCCTGAAAACTATGATAGCAGACAAACAGATTACGTTGTCAAGCAATTGAAGGAAAAAGTAAATAAATAAAATCAAGTTAAAATATCCTCTCATGACACTGACAACTATCCTATTATGTAGTGCTGTCTTTGATCGTGCTGATGAAGAGTTTTCGTTGTTTAGCTTGCTCTAGCACTATTTGCCCTAGCACATGCTGACCACAATGAAACAATGTCTCCACCATTTTGTCACGGTGACTGTAATGAAAGCAACATATATAAAGATCTTAATACAAATAGCAGAGATTGGCAACTTGTTTGCCAACTTGTTATAAAAAAATTTGAGTTAATTGCAGCAATCATTTTAAATTATGAAACTTTACTCAAGTGTATTCTAAACTACATAATTTTACCGCTAACATCTTAATCTGATATTAAGTCGCATGTCTATTCTCAAAAAAAAAAAAAAAAAAAAAAAAAAAAAAATCGGCATGTCTACCTCACATTCAATTTAGTGTCTAATTTAGACATTTCGATCTCAATTTGGGGTATTGATCATAGAATTTTTGTAGCTTCATGTGCACATTGGAAATGACCTCATAAACAAATGAGATAGTCACCAATAGAGAGGGTAACCACTCAAAATAGGTTAGTGGTACTAAATATTTGTATTAGAAAGATGGAAAAGAAGAGATATTAGACAAAGAAACTAGAGAATTCAAGGGATGAAAAGGAATAAACATGTTTAAAGATAAAATAATCAACGAAGGAAGGTGGGATTTAAGCAAAGATATTGATAAAATGTGGAATGTAATGGCTAATCAATCAATATATATATAAAAGCAGATACCTCATGCGGAAAAACTTGAGGTTCTGTTATGTGGCGCACTCTATGAAGAAGATGAAATACTCTTAGAGATAAGAACAAATTTAAAAATATGGACTCTTTATTTCCTTAGGTTCAATGTTTCAAGACTACTTTTTGTTACATTTTTTATTCAATATTTTAAGACTACTATTTATTTCATATGGTTCAATGTTTCAAGAATTTTTCTCTCTCCCACCTACAAAAAACTCTTTGCATTTTCAATCACCCTTTTCACTTTTACTCCTTTATATACACATGTCCACACTCCATAACCTTTCATGCTATCCCCATCTCAAATACACTTAAACAAAAAACGATGTCATTTACCTTCAGCCTTTCAACGACACTTATATAATTCCAACATTGTGGTATCATTTAATTCTAACCCATATGAGTAGGCTATGACCAAGAAAGGAGCCTTACATTTTTTTTCAGTGATGGTAGCTTACGGTTTTGATATTGAAGTCAGATGTTGTGGATTTTGTGAAGGTTGTGATTTGCTTTGAGTCTTGGGTGTTTGGGATTTTGGTTTGGAAAAGTCATAAATGTATGAAGTTTGTTATTTTTTTAATATTATTATTTTGTGTTAGACCTCATAATTTGTAGGTTTTTTACTACTGTTTTGTGCGGTATGAGCCTTAGTGATAAAAACAAAAGTTGATGATAAATTTAAAGTATTTTCCTCTTTTTCTTTTTAAAAGATATGGAAGCCTTACTAAAAACAATTAAATTTTGATAAATGGATGTGTTTTTAGCCAGTTTCTCTATGTTTAATCATGTTCTCTTTATGTTCATACTTACAAATGATTTCCTTAATTTCATTGAGATAATGAAATGGGTGTTTGCGATTGAGGTCTCCATATTTAGTTGTGAGAATAGAGTGGTTAAGGAAGTGTTTGTGAGGTTGCCTAAATTTATGAAATTTTAGAATATAAAAGTATTTTATGCTTTAAATTCTTATTTATAGATTTCAAAATCATTTAAACTGTGTAACAAATAAAATCTACTTTTAACGGTAAATATTATAATATGTTATAGTCTTATAGTGTTTTAAGTTTCAAAGTATTTAACAATATTGTAGGCAAACATAAATATTATACAACAAAATAAATATTATATGTCGGTTTTAATATACAAAAATGATTTCAAATGACATTACGAAGTAGTCTGCGCATCGTGCGGAACATCATCTAGTTGTATTAAAAGAGTGGCTAAATTCTAAAGGATATCAAAGACCAACTAAGGAGACTTGGTAGTCTGATAAGGAGAAACAAGAAAAAATTAGATGAGGGAGAGTTACTTGAGATGTAGAGAAACTGAAATGAGAATGTTAAGATAGATAAATGTAAATACAAAAAAAGATATAATTCAAAATGAGAAAATTTGTAGGGGTGACCCTTGGTCTCTATTGACAAAAAGATGAAGGAGAGTCACTTGAGATGATTTGGCATGTTTAAAGGAGAGCAACTATGGCCCAGTGAGAATAAAAAAGAAGGTAGAAGAAGACCGAAAATTAATAACATTAATAGTAGTAAAAAAGGACATGTCATTTAAGAAAGTAACAAAGAGTATGACTTCTAAAGGAGTACATAGTAGAAAAGAACATATGTGGCCAACCCTAACTAGTATGTTGAGGATTTTCAACCGATTCTAAAAAAGTTTAAGATTAAAACTTGGTTGTTGTTGTTGTGGTTGCCCAATAATATGTAAATTTAGACATTGATCTTAGATAGTATGGTAAAGATTGCAAGTTATTTATTTATTTTTTTAAAACTTTTTTATTTTTTATAATTTAATAGTTACAACGAGGAAAGTAAAATTTGAACTTTAAATATTTTTGTTAGAAACACCCAAAAATGATGGTTGAGCTATATGGTTTATATACGGTATTTTGGGGGGAATGTGCAGAATAACTGTGGGTAAGGGTAGAATTTGGTTAGTTAGACAACGCTAGAAACTATAAAGGAAACTAGGCATCTCGAGTTTTAGAAACTCGAGATACTCTTTTTAATCTCACTCCATCGCGTCCCGGACCAATTGGTGAGCTGGACTAAGTTGTCCACTTGGATCTCAAGTCTTTAAGACTCGAGTTCTATAAATCAAAACTCGAGTCTTAAAGACTCGAGTTTTTTTGGAAAGAAATTACTTTTGTATGCTTATTATTCCGAAATGCAGAGCATAGATCTCGAGTCTTTAAGACTCGAGTTTTGATTTATAGAACTCGAGTCTTAAAGACTCGAGTTTACCTGACTATAATTCCTCTCCTCAGTCCGAAAAACGGAGCATAAAAATTTTAACACTTACCCAGCCTACTACTCGCCCATAACTCTCACTCTCTCACTCTCTCACTCACCACATTGCCTCTCACTCTCACTCACCACACTGCCTCTCTCTCACTGCTCTTCCCTCTCAACAATTTCATATCTCAGGTAAGGGTTTTTTGATTTGATTGTTATTGTATTTGGGTATTAGTTGTCTATGGGTGTGGGTAAGTTTGTGATTGTCAAAACTTAAAAACCCTGGTTTCCTTTTATATTTTGTCCTATGGACTCAATATAACTGTCTTTAAGTTTTTGTAATGGAAATACTTCTATTTCTATGTATCTATGGTTTGTGTCCTGATGACAACAATCCAATTTTCAACAACAGATCATCAACAAAGCACCCAACAGGCTAATATAAGTTTCTCAAGGTTTCAAAAGATCATTAAATTTAACTAAAGAATAACCTGTCATATATATATTATGCATAGCCATATCAATACAGACAATCCTTAATTCATTATTTGCCCGGATGCTACCAAATAGATTGTTTCAAATGCAGCTTTTAAGTAATCTGGAAACTTTACAAGTCACTGGATCTGATAATGCATAACTTCGTCTTTATGAGTAATCAATTTAAAAAAATTTAAGGTGATCTATTACTAGTTTACTACAAGGTAAACTAAAATTGTGTCTTACATGAATTGCATACTAACATAACTCCAATTTTACATGCCTGTCAAAAACATAATGCAGAGGAGTTATTCATTCTCCATTGATTGAAATCAGCTTCATATTATGCATTCAAGTACCTTTTTTCTATTTTATTAAGTATCATACCACTGGGACCAAATTCCTGTTAGAATTCTTGAAAATTCAGTACCAGTTGTAAAAGTATAACATGACTCAATCCTATATAAATAAATAAGTACCCAGATTTGAAAACTGAAAACTTCCATTCATTTGTCTTCCTGAAAGCCCGCAGGAATCAGGATATACCATGACAACCTGAGAGCAAGGCACAAGTGAAAAAATCTAGCCTTAATAAACAAGTTGTAGGTGATATATTTATTCATTAAAACATTAACCACAACATGACCATGCCTACTGTGTTCAATGTAACTGTCTCAGAAAAGTAAAAGCATGTGAAAAATTGAAGTATCAGATGATAGTAGTATGAGTGAATGTTTGCTTGCTTGCTTTTGGCTGCATCCTAATTTTTTTGGTTTATAAATAGATTTTCTAGACAAGATGAATCTTAAATGTGGTCTTTAGGTGAACCTTTGTACACATCTTCTGTACACATCAGGGAACTTCAAAATGTTTTTTAACTAACATAGTAACTTGACTTTAACAGGTTCACAATGCCTGAAATTGATATAATCCTATACCACGGTGGTCCGCTGAAGAATGCCAATGCGAACAAGGGATTGCCATTTGAAGGGCCGGGTATAAAGAGCTATTATACCCAAATTGGTCGTAGGTTGAAGACTCTTGACGAATTGAAGATGATGGTTATGGAAGAATTGTGTGAGAATCTTGCTGTGCACAACATACAAATTACTTATCGTATGCCAAATGAAATCCTGAAGAACCGGATTAATTACAAGTATATGTCGATAGAAACAGACAAACATGTGAAGATCATGTTTGACAAGTTGGAGAGAATATCTGAAGTAACTAATATTGAGTTGTACATACAGTTAGAGCCGCGTGCAGAAGTTGGTATCGAGGAAATACAACAAACACAAACAAGTTTACAGGCTACAGTTCCAGATGCTCAATATGAGTATTTTACACATGTAGAGCATGATGATGTGCATGCCGATGATGTTCATGCTGATGATGATGATGAGGAGGATAAGGATGAGAATGATGATGAGGATGAGGATGAGGATGACGATGATGACGACGACTATGTTGATGAGAGTATTGACATTGACGGTGAAGATTTTGTTTATAGAGATGAGATTGATGAGATTGAAGACAAGATTGAGAGAGGGGACTTTAGGGACTTTGAGAGGGACATTGATGACGATGAGACATTGGACGGTAATGAACCTGATGCAGACAATGTTCTTAGTGTCCAAAACATTACGGACACAATCCCTACCTACGCACCTCCTGCCTTGTCATTTTCTGCAAATACTTGGGAAAATATGGTTGATCCTTCACATATTGAGACACCATTTGTGTCTACTTGGAGAGAGGGGATGAATTTGTGCAAAGGCTTGACTTTTGCCAATAAAAGGGAGGTGCAGCGTGTATTAACAGTTTGTGCCCTCAAGGAAAACAAACATTTTTTGATCAGTAGGTCGACCATAACAAAACTTTGTGCAAAATGCGTGGATGAGTCATACAGGTGGTATGTCTGCGCAGTCATGAAGCCCAATCTCTAGGGACTATGGATGGTCACTGTGTACAAGGGTCCTCACACGTGTATACGGATTGGGGTGCGAAATGATGGTAGAATGATGAATTGTAAATTTATTGCAGCAGACATCCTTAAGCAGTTAAGTGAGGATCACACTACCCCAATTAAGTATCTCAGATCTATGATAGAGTCAAAATATGAGGGCCATAAGCCCTCTTACTACAAGGTATGGGATGCGAAACAAAAGGCGATTGGGAAGCTGTTTGGGAATTGGGAAGAGTCTTACCAAAGGTTGCAAAAGTTGCTAATGGCATATATTGATCAGGATCCGACTACCCAGGTGTTCTTTCGTACGACATCCACCGATGAAGATGACACTGTATTTTTGAATTATGTGTTTTGGTCTTTCGGTCCAAGCATTGATGGATTCAAATATTGTAAGCCGGTTATTAGTATTGATGGGACCTATCTGTATGGTAAATATCAGGGAAAGTTGTTGGTTGCAATGGCAACCGACGCTAACAACAAGGTATTCCCTCTTGCCTTTGCCGTTGTGGATTGTGAGTTAGGGTCCAGTTGGAGGTGGTTTTTACAACGCCTCAGAGATATGATTGGCCACGTGATACCTGACGAAGGCATTTGCATAATTTCTGACCGACATCTCGGTATCAAAAACGCCATTGCAAACTGGCCTAGAGGGGATGATGGAAGAACACGGGTATTTCATAGATATTGCCTTCGACATGTTGCTAGTAACTTCAACACACATTTTCAGAACTTGACTCTAAAGTCAGCTTGCTTGAAAGCAGGATATGCTACTCAGGTAGTTAAATTTGATACCATAATGGAGTCCATTAAGCAGGTGGAAATGGAGGCCATTCGAAATAAGAAGAAGGTGACAGGGAAGGATGGGAAGGAAAAGAATCAAGATTATCTTCCATACACATACCTAATCAGCGAGTCTGTGGATATGTGGACCCAATCACATGATGGTGGGAGACGTTTTGGGGCAATGACAACCAATATATTAGAGTGCTTCAATGGTGTACTGAAAGGTGCACGGGGCCTTCCTATTGCCGCATTGGTTGAGTTCACTTGGTCGAAACTTGTTCAATATTTCCACGACCGGCACAAAGAATACCTCAATCGCCTGTCAGAGGGTAAGAAATGGAGTGAATATGCCTTTGACAAGTGGGAAGCAAATAAGCTTAAATCTGAGAAACACTATATCAAGCCATTTTGCAATGAGCAGATGATATATCAGATAGTTACTTCATTCACGTGTAGCCCAGGAGGGGGAAACCACAGTTATGAAGTTCGGATACGGGAAAGAACATGCAGTTGTGGGAAATGGCAAAACATAGGGATCCCGTGTTCACATGCAATTAGAGTATGTGACTATTTAAATATTTATTCGACCGCATATATTCACCCATGTTATGGTTTGGACAATGCCCTTAACACTTATCAGCATGCATTTGTGATTCCCAAGTCACAATCATTGTGGAGTGATCCCGTGGGGCCAAAGTGGTTGCCTAATCCATCATTGTTGCGGGCCAAAGGTCGACCAGTGAAGTCAAGAATAAGGAATGAGATGGACGGAGTGAGGAATAAGGATCGAGGGTCGGGATGGCGGAGGGAGGACGCAGATTTGATAGAGAGTCAACCCAAGCAAACATGTGGATTGTGTCATGCTTCCGGGCATAACCGTAGAAAATGTCCGCAGTCCCGTGGTGCTTCCACAAGCAGTAATGTTCCACAGTAGGTAGGTAGATGGGAAAATATTATGCATTGGTTAAATAATTGTTGTTCATTCTACCCTTAACTAATGTTTACTATCTTCTCTCCTAATGTGATTAGTCTACGTTTTGCAAACATGCTTCCATGGACGCCGTTTTTGTTGTGCGAACTGCTGATCTTAGGAAAAGTGACTACGTTATATTGGCACATTTAACTTTTTGGTTTTTGGTGAATGTACTTATAATTCTCTATCCAATGTACCTCTATGAAGATTGTGATTTGAGTAGTACAGTTAGAATTGCAAATTAAGCATGGTTGCGCGTGTTTAGAATGTTGATGTATTGAGAATGCCTTTTGTTGTGATGCAAATGCATTTGCATTGTAAAACTATATTTATGAATAGAGCGTAACAGTTTCTATAGCTTGGTGCCTAGCGAGAACGCCTTTTGATGTAATTTATGTGCATTTACATTCTCAACTTCTCTGCCTCATTGAATGAGTGTTAGATTACATTCTTAGCTTCTTTATCTATGTTTCTCAACAGGTGCATGTACAGATTTCAATTCCTGATTTGCCTGCCAGGAAAAAAAAAAAATTCCTAGGGGAATTCGAGTTTCATAAACTTGAGTTCCACAGGGAAAAACAGAGCAAAACAGGGCAACCAATCTGCTTGAACAGGGGATTTGCCCAAGTAAAAAAAAAAAAATTTTCCCCAGCGGAACTCGAGTTTATAAAACTCGAGTTCCACTGGGAAAAACAGAGCAAAACAGGGCAACCCTTCTGCCTGAACAGGGAATTTGCCCAAGTAAAAAAAAAAAAAAAAATTTCCCCAGTAGAACTCGAGTTCCACTAGGAAAAACAGAGCAAAACAGGGCAACCCTTCTGCCTGAACAGGGGATTTGCCCAAGTAAAAAAAAAAAAATTTCCCAGCGGAACTCGAGTTTATAAAACTTGAGTTCCACTGGGAAAAACAGAGCAAAACAGGGCAACCCCTCTGCCTGAACAGGGGATTTGCCCAAGTAAAAAAAAAAAAAAAAAAAAATTTCCCAGCGGAACTCGAGTTTATAAAACTTGAGTTCCACTAAAAAAGAGTAAATTTTCCCAGCAGAACTCGAGTTTATAAAACTCGAGTTCCACTGGGAAGAACAGAGCAAAACAGGGCAACCCTGCCTGAACAGGGGATTTGCCCAAATTGCTTTTTGTCGAAAGCCTATTGAGCTTTATGTAGGAGCTTTTAGGTGAATTTAGCTCAATTTTAGCTTAAAAAATTATTTGTTGAGCCTAGGGTAAGTTCTCAAAATGCCTCGCAGTTGTGATAGAGGTCTTAGAAAAGTAGAACCTCAAGCACAAATGTAAATTGGTGCTATCAAATTATAGATCAGCAGGGGAGGCTAGCATGTCTTTTTGCAGGATTTGCACTTACAATCCCTGCAGACTCCTCTATCAAAACATAGGAATGAAGGAGCTTTATGAAGCATTTTCAGGCTGAAGGTTCTCAACAGAAACAAGGTATTTTGTTCAATTTATTTTCATACTTAGCATGAATAACAACACTCCTTGAACAGTACACCTCACAACAACCCAATGAAATGGCAAATCACACCATCGCAGGAACCATGCTAGTACCAGAAACAATGAGCATGTTATATAATATTCCTGAGTTTTTACATATACATATGACAGCGTCAAACAAATTTATCATACCACAAAATATGGATATGATAACTATGACCATGCAGGTCACCGTATTACAAAGCAAATACATAAAAAAACACTCGTTGAGTGGTGCTTCATGCTTGCCCTTTCTTTCTTACCAAAAACAAGAAAGAGAAACAAAAGGTTGTCAAAAAGTTTTAAAAGGGGTCTGGTTTAATTCTATCCCTCAAGACCATCCAACAAAAGTCTTCCACACCCCCAGTCACCCTAGTTACAAGCCCTACTTCCACTTACAACACTAAGCCAAAGCAAAAACAACAACGTTAGAAGACTTGCTCAAACCATTTTAAAGTACCCCTCAAATTATTATTGTTCAAGGGGAACGATGGGCATCTTTATTAGCTGCACGGTACATGTCATCATCATCCTGAGGTATCATGCCTTCCTCTTCTTCTTCCCCAAAATAAGAAGAATGAGATCCATTGGCAAATCCCCTATCATCCTTCCCACTACTTGAGGATCTTCCCCACCCTTGTGGTGAATCCTTGCATTCCCTTGCATTCTCACTATTATAAGGCGGCCCAGCATAGAAATTACATCAACCTGGAAGTCTGTAACTGGAATTATTGGACGAACGGTTTAATACTCTTTCAACTTCACCACTTGACAGTGCCCTGATATGCCTAGAAACAGATAGGGAAAAGAATACCAATTCAACATGAATGGAAATAAAAATTGTCAGCCCAACAGAAGAAGAACTACGATACTAGGAGCAATAAACAAAATGAGGTGTGAACTTAACATACTTTGCTGATACTAGAACATGTACAAAGACTGCCTCTTCTGTGGCAGCAAAGATGAACTCAACCGTAGGTTGCCCTTTCCTGCAGATACACTAATCACATATCAACAACAACAACAACCAAGCCTTAATCCTAAAATTTTGCGGTTGGCTATGTATCCTCAACAGACTAATCACACATCAGCCAAAAAACAGAAGTCCAACCTGATACTACCAAAATGACATAATACGACAACAAATACAGGGCACAAGCAAAGCTAATCCTCACACATGCACGTGAACACAAGAAGGAAAAAGAAAGGAAGAATGAATTTCCGACACTACAACTCAGTTCTGCTTAGGTATTATTTTCATAAACAAAAAGTAGCATATAGAAACATTTTTGTATGTGTGTATGCATGCATCTAGATTCGAGGCAGAGCCCAATTGAACAGCAACTCAGGCAATCAATGGTTTTTAACACTTTAAGATCCCTAGCACAAACTGGTCACGCTTGTGCAATTTCCTCCTAAAACTAGGCTAGCAAGTTCAATGCCTCATCAGTGCTCAAAGTAACCAAATAAATTTTCATAGATACAAAAACCACAGATACTATGATTTAATATTTTGCACAAATAAAACCAACTTATATAGCTTAGCCAAATTAATGTTCCAATGTGAGAAGGAATGCTACCAGCACAAATGAAAAACAAATCAGACCAAAAAATGCATTTGCAATAGATTAAGACAAATATTATGAAATTTCCCGATTTCAAGACAACAAATTTTTTTTTTTTTGATAAGTAACGAAAATTTTATTAAAAAATGAAAAATAGCCAACCCGAGTACATTGGGAATGTACTATGGGGGCAGACAACAAAATTTTAATATTTAGACATTATCAAGCAGAAATTAGCTATGGCCAGCTTCCAAGGATAACCCCTATTTGTCTTGTGATTAAAAGCTTAAAGTATTAAGAGGTCTAAAGCACCATATGGCATTTTTTTTTTTTAAGAAAAGAAATTAAAAAAAAAAAAAAAATTATAGGTCATCAATCTACTTGAGACTATACTAATACATTTGTATTAATTTTTTTTTTTACTCACTTCTGAAAATGGGCTTTGAGGTCCGCTTATAAATACCCATTTGATAATTTCATCTGAAAAAGATGCGTAAAAGTTGTAGATGTTGGCATGAACCATTCTTACCTACATTCATAAATCACTAGGTAGGTTCACAATCTCCTTTCACTCATCACCATTACTTACTGGGGTTACAGTTGCATCTAGATAGAATCATGGAAATTAGTAAATCTCCAAGATGTCACTGAATAACTAGGCTTTTGCCCTTATTCATTAAAGTAAGACTAATATAAGCTATTGAAGGAATGTGACAAATTTTGTTATTTCTCAAAGCAAAGTCCAAGGAATATATTATCACCATATTTGAAAATTGAAACAAAAAATAAAAAACAAAAAATAAATAACACCAACTGCATTGCAGCAAATATAGGGAGAAACCAACTCATGTAGCAGACCGAAAGTAGTTGGAATGAGTTCATTTGAGTAGCAACATCAACACTTAAAATCATATAAAATAGTGATATCATTTCTATTATATACTTTATATCATTGCCAGCAATATTACAACTAGTATTATTTCTCCTTTTTTTATAACTAAATCCTCTCTACTACTATTACTAGCACTGCCACTACCACTATTAATTGACTTATGATTGTGACATACCTCAAAATTTCCTCACTTTGAGATGGACAATACTTCGAAAATACATCTCCAAATCTCATGTAGGAAAGTCCAATCAGTGACCTGCCAATTCCAGTAAGATAAATGTCAAGTTATGAACATGACAAGCTTCATTGCTTGTAGTTTGGAAAATGGATGATTAGTGACATTTCTATACGATTCCTTAAAGCCTGTGAAAGGGCAGTAGCAACCTCTTCGGAATCCCCAGGAGCCAACCAAATTCAAGATGCAACAACTTCAAATCAAATATTATTAGTATAATCATATGGTACAAAAAGGTAATGCTATATGAAAATAGTGCAAAGAAAGTTAGAAATATAAATAACAATATAATAAAACCAAAATAAACATTCATAATTTAGACTTTAAAACACACAGACACCAAACCTTTGTCCCAAATTTTGTGGTCAATTAGGGATCCTCAACAAACTTATTACGGTCAAACACACGTATTTTTTTCTATCATTCTATTGTATTTGAAGTCATACTCTCTGTTACTTCCTTGATTGAATTTTTTATCTTCCCCTCCTTATAAGCGCTAGGTGGAGGGTGAGGTCATGGGCTCATTACCCATTGGGTGCATCTGTAACTTACTAATCAAAAAATAAATGTTATATTTGCTCTTCCTCTACCTCATTCCATTCCCTCTACTTAAATCAACTTATTATTTCTCAGCAATGCATTCATCGCTCTCATCTAAACATTATCAAAAGACTCTCCCTTAACTTTTCATCAATAGGCCACCCCTATCTTTAAATGAATTTCCTTAATTCGAATTCCATCTTTCATTGTATTTCTACTTATCATTCGAAACATTCTCATTTCAGCTACACTTAATTTCATGCATATGTTGCTTCTTAACAACCCAACATTTAATACCATGGAGCATAGCTAGTCTTGTAATAAAAAATTAACAACAAATAACATATTTGAAATAAAAATGTTTTTAAAAAGAGTAAAGCAAAAGGAAAAACTCATGAGCACATGATACCTCTTAATCTGGAGACTGCACTTTGAGTGCTTTCAACAACAGATGAATGATGCTCGGGAAGAAAAAGCCATAGCTTGATTTTCTCATCTGTACATGTTGTATCATGTATAAGTATGCAGCGGTTAGATGACCACAGTTGGTAAGCTACAGTATAAATACTACATGACAACAGGATAGTGAAAAATAACTATTGTGGCATATCCTACCAGGATTGTGCAAACCCTGAGATGGATCCCAGGGCCCCACAAAGGAATTGGTCCAGGTGCTGAGAAATCCTTCCTTTTGTAATTGCAGATGCGATGAAAGCACCAACAACGTAGCAGTATCTTTTTGCTCTACTTTCACACTGTTCAATTTAAAATAATAATAATAATAATAATCTTGATATCACACTGCTTATAATACGTAAATAACTTTCTGATTATCTAGATCAACTTGGAGTAAAATAAAACTTAAAAAAAAAAAAAAAAAAAAACAATAATTCCCAACCCTTTATCAGGTAGAGGGTTCAAATCTGCTTCATGAGGAAGAAACTGGAACCATGATATTTGATTAAGATTTCCCTACAGATATGGTCAATAAAGTGAAAATGATTAAACCATATACATCTCTTATAAATGATGAGGAATAGCTAATTCAGAAGAAGTAACAATAATAAATATGGAAGAAGACAACACGTATAGGATATACAAAGGCCAGATGGACAGTGAGAACCAAGCCATAAAAAAAATTTTAAGTTGCCAAATTTTTTATTGACACAATAAACTCATTGATAAGAGAGCCGAATTACAAACTCAGCACCAACCTTAAACAGGACTTTAACTTTAAACAATTATATTATCAGATTTGTGTAATCAAACATAACAGAAATCTGATAGAACAAAATGATTTGATCTAAGCGATCTTTTAAATACAGTCCAAAAAAAGCTTCTCCTTCTTTTTTTAACTCACATTATCTATATAATTTCATACTGTCTTTTAGCTTTAGTGATTCACGTGGTGCTTTGACAATAGATTCCTCACAACTAGTCATTGAATTGATGAAATAATCACAAGTACACAAAAGAACAGGAGTCAGATTCCACTTTACAATTTACATCTTTCATGATGGTAGTTTGGTGGTTATGTCAGCTAGTATGTGATGTATAGTAAAGGCATAGTAGTAGGTGGTGGATTTGAAATTGACTGCGTTGTTGGAGGTCCCACAGGTGAAATGATGGCCATGGCAATTTGGCAACAATAGTTCTGGCATAATAGCTGAGTCCAGGAAATACCAGCAGGAGTTGAAGGCAGAGCAAGGGAGAAGTAAACTAGCATAGCCTACTACCCTGCAACTTCCATTGCCAGGGGCAGCAGGAACTTGTGGCTTGTTGTTGTTGCAGGGAAGGCATCATAGATGCAATGTGGTAAGAACTGAAAATGCAGACCAAAAATTCTAGTGACTCTGTTGGGTTCCAACAAAATGTTTTAGGTGTACAGTCCAGTATGCATCTCCATTGTTTATCCTCCTATTTTCAGAATACCCTATAATTTCTAACTTTTCTCCTTTTTGGACAAGTAACAAATATATTAAGCGCCAAAGGGAGCACAACCCATATAGTACGGAAGTATGAATAAAATTACAAAAGAACCACCTATAGGTTATTCAGATTAAGCATGAATTGAATTTTATTGTGATTCAGAAAATATCTTAATTGCCAATGCACTCTCTAGCCCAAATGACACCTCCAGTTGGAGGGTGAGATCATGGGGTTCAGAATATCCCAATCGACAATGAGCTCCAGCTCAAATAGCACCACCAGGTAGAGGGTGAGATCGTGGGGTTCAAACTATCCCAATTGACAATAATAATTGTACCATGGTACAATGGGAGGACTTCATCCTCTAGAGGCACCAAACCCAATATATAAATTTAAGTGCACCGATTTGCGGTTAAAAAAAGAACAAAAAAAAAGCTCCATTACCTCTCACGTGACTCATTATCATATCCGCGACCTCTTCCACCATAACCCAAATCGTTACGTCCACCCCGACCCCCATCACGACCACCAAAACCAAAACCAGCACCAAAACCAGAACCAGAACCCCATCGTTTGGACCTGAACAGGATTGACCAGCAAATCTGCAGCAATTTTCCGAACCTCCTTTGGCCATGTTGCTGTGTACATGAGGGTCTGGCGGCGAGCAGGCACCTCCTTTACAATATTCCTTATCTGAGGTTCAAAACCCATGTCTAGCATGCGATTAGCCTCATCAAGCACAAGGTATCTGATAGCTGCATACAAGTAGAAATTCACTTAGAGAAGCATTCTCAATTTTTAAATTTTATAAAAAACTCCTGAAAAAATCAGCAGCATTTATCCAAAATATGTAATGAATAAAATGAGAAAATCAATCATAATCATCCTGGTACCAAAAGGATTATCGTAACAATTTCCAGCATTTTAGATTACTTGTCTATATGCAAAGAATATTGAATTAAACCAACATTGACAAAATTTCAAACTGCAGACCTAAATCAGCCTTTTTGGATGTGATAATGATATTCTCTAGAAAACGAATGAGCCCTCAAAAAAGAGCCATTATCTACCATTATCTATAGGTTGTCTCTTGAGAAAGACAATCCCTGCAAAATATATATCTTCCCCTCAAAGAACACCCCCAAAGGAATACTTCAATTTTCCCTATTAGTGTTGAATATTATCCAAAGAAAAACCCAAGAAAAAATAGTAATTGATAGAATCAACAAGCTTCATAACATCAAAATGAGATCGGAAAGGATTGAAAGTAATAAATTGAAGCATGAAGTAGCAAGTAAAATCTCTTTGACTCAATTACCTCAAGTACCCTTTTGCCTCTGAAGCTTAATTGTCCATCATGAATCTCATGCTTGAGGACATTAACAAGATCGATAGAGCTGTCCCAAGATTTCAAATATCCTACAAAAGTAAGAGTTTTTTAGCTTTAATTTCAATCATTTGACATATCCAATCATGTGTAGAGAACAAGATTACTAAAGCAGGACTTAGTAATTCTAAAGCCTAATCAGTGGCAGTTTTGAATTGGACAACTCCACATAAAATAAAGGAAAAATCTGAGTGCTAACTGCAGTAGACGCGCTCAACAACAACACAAAAAAAAAAAGTCAAAATATTGCAACTTCAATCACATTATATGGGTTTAAAAGTATGATATAACTTAGATTTTGAAATCCATAAACCCAAACTACACACATAGTTAGTAAAACTATAAAAAAGATAAATTTTCAAGACTCAAAATCCATCATATTTCTCAAAAACCAATTGAATTCAACATACAAAAACTATGACATTTGAGAATTTACTATGACATATATCTCACATGCACCATCCATAACACAAAGTAATTTGCTGCATGCATCTTTAACAAACCTCTCTTTCAAGGTTCACCAATTTTGCGTTTTTTAACCCTCGTGTAATGTTTGGGCGGGGGAGGAGGCTGCGGGGCATCAGCCTTAGGCTCATCATCGTGCTGCAAAGACATTAGGTGCATATAATCAATATTTGGTGTAATGATAAGAGTAAATAGCATATTGCAAAATAGGCATAAACATCGTAATTAATGTTATCGTACCATAGAGCTGCCTTTGTGTCCTATTTTGTGTCCACCTGTCCCACAAGTGGGTGCTCTTCTAGCACGTTGCGGTCTACCTCGTGGGGGTGACAGCTGATGAGGGGGATGCTCGTTCGGTACATCAATATCTGGCTGTAGCGTGTCAATCCCAACCGGAGGTCTTAGAGGGTCGGATGAGGATGAGGTCTGTGGGTAATGATGCTCTATGTGCAGGCCAGGAGTAGGGATCATTGTCATGGGTTCAGTACGGGGTGGCTTCATGGGCAAAGTGAGTGCACTGGAGCTAGTGGGTGGGTATAAGGGTGTCTCAGGGTGCATAGGAGGGGTCAAGGGACTGGGCTGCGAAGGTGGGGTGGGTGAAGGGACCTCAGCCTGAGGAGATACATCTACCATGGATGGAGGGACCTCAGACTGAGGAGATGCAACTGGGATGGATGGAGAGACCTCAGGCTGGGGAGATACATGCGGGGTGGGAGCATGTATCACAGGACTACTTACAACCCGAGGGGTTGTTGCACACCGACCACGGCCCTTAGCTGCACTTGTGCTTGGGCTTGCTGTAGCTGGCCGATCACGACCCCTAGCTGCACTTGTGCTTGGGCTTACTGTAGTTGGCCGACCACGGCCCCTCGCTGCACTTGTGCTTGGGCTTACTGTAGCAGGCCGACCACGGCCCCTTGCTGCGCTTGTGCTTGGGCTTGCTGTATCACGCCGACCGCGGGTCGGTGTAGTTACGGGTGCTGCCCTTGTGCTTGGGGCTGCAGTAGTTACGGGTGGTACACTTGCCTGCCCAGTGGTTGCAGGATCACCACCAAGCCCAGCCACATTATATAGGATGCGCCGAACATGGTTGTGTTCTCGGCTGCCTGCAGGAAGCCAATTCAACAACGCTAAATGACTTTCAATCTGAAACAAAGAAAGAACCAGTACAATCAAAATTTTTCACATTTAAAATCAGAATGCATAATATAGTACTTATTACTCTACTTAAATACGAATATTTTTTCTAAATAACAATAAATATTAAAAAATTTAGTTAGTTGTCACGTTGCAAAATAATGTGGAAAACTAGCATCTCGAGTGTCTCAAACTCGAGTTCCAACATAAAAATCGAGTTGTTAAGTCTTGATTTGTAAGCGGATGGGTGTGATGTGGAAAAAAATCCACGTGAAAATCGAGTTTTAAAGACTCGAGTTCCATAAACGCCGCTATAGGGCTTAAAAACGTCACTATAGGGCTTAAAAATGGAGTTATAAAAAAATTTTGCAGGAAAACGCCGCTATAGGGCTTAAAAATGTCACTATAAGGCTTAAAAACGCCACTATAGGGCTCTCTAAACCTGGTATTGAACACTTATAAAAAATTTTTGCAAGAAAACGCCGCTATAGAGCTTTAAAACATCATCATAAGACTTGAAAACGCCACTATAGGGGCGATCAAACTAAATTTTTTTTTGCATGGAACTCGAGTTTCTAAAACTTGAGATCCATGTGGCATTTTCAGTCCAAGAACGCTCGCAAAGCGAGTCTCTGAGACTCGAGTTTTAATATGGATCTCGAGTTTCTAAAACTCGAGATGCTATTTTTCTTAATTCTTCAAAACGTTGCCTAACTTACAACATACTTGCCCTTTACATTGTTAGTCTGCTCATTCCCCCACTTAAATACTCATCTAAACTAAGAACAGAAAGTTTTATTATGAGTCATGCAACAGAAAATCTTTTTAATTGGATGTCAGTCAGATCAAACCAAATTTGTTGACAGAAGAAATTAATTGATTCTACGTTCGTACATGTACTAAATAAAAAACAAAGCAAGCAATAAAATATAATTAGAACACATTACCATCTGATGTAATCTAGTGCTATTGCGGTCGACATACTTTACAGTGACCGGACGATACCATTGGTAATAGTCATGATTGCGGTCCATCTCACCAGTCTGAGGAGGTGCATGGCAAAGTCGTCATTCTCTGCTATTCCATGAAATGATATACGGTTCATGCTCCTGCCTCCAATTCTTGTCCACCTTCCCACGCAAGTCTATTCTATGCAGCCTTTCATTGTACACAACATGGTCAGGCCACCCTTGCGCCAACCCAAACTGTTGAAGGACACGGTCCGGGTGGTGTGTCTCCACTATGCAAAAACACACAAGCGGCACCCTTGCTGTCCACGTACCCTTCCCTGCAACGCAGAAGTCAGGAAGGTGGACGAAATGTGCCTCGTATGGCTGCCACACAATCTACAATAGAAACAAAAAACAATTATCATAGCATCCAAAAATGTGAAACAAGGGAGAATACATAGATACAAGGAAAAACAAAAATTAAAACGGAAGATATATTAAAATATGAAGCAATCATATTCTTAAGGAAAATTAACATAACCGAACAGAATATTTTAATATTATTACCTGGTTCGGCTTCATTGTAACTAATTGCTCACGATAGTAGACCAAGCTCATCCCGGATGGCCTACTCTTCAAGCCTGGCACCCGCACCCACCTACAATTACGAGCGAATAACATAAGATAAGTAGCTACTTAGTTACTAAGAAGAGTACATTGCATAACACACTAAATATCAAAAAAATACTTACTTAAAGGCAAGTGGAGCATACGGCCACGGGCCGTAATCACATCCAGGTGGGGGCTCTATCCTCGGGCACAAGAATGGCAACCTTGCCCATGCCCAATACTGGACCAAGGTGCACGCCCCACCAATCTGCGATGCCCCTTTCTCGCTTGCTCGACACAACTCTCTGTACAACCAGGCCAGGCAACCACTGCCCCAGCTATACTGCGGCGGATCATTCAGGTTCCGCAGTTGCTCCAAAAACATCAGATGCACCCTATCTCCCGATTTGTCCATAAAAAGCTTATCCCCTAGTAGCGCTAAAATATAGCACCGGGCATACTTGTGTATCTGAATTTCCATTGCGTCATCAGGCAGTGGCGCTGCAACGGCCTCAACAAGGCGGCTGATCAGAATTCTTTGCCCCACCAAAGTTTTGTTGTCATTCGCCGGAGTAAAACCAAGAAACTCCCTGCAAATAGTGCTCCAACTTCCATCTAACACAGCAGTCGGCCCAACCAAGACCTCACCGTCTATTGGAAGTCCGAAAATGACCTCCACATCTTGTAGGGTGATTGACATCTCACCGTGTGGAAGATGGAACGTATGAGTCTCCGGCCGCCATCGCTCAACTAGGGCCGTTATGAGGCAATTATCTATCTCTCTGGAAGGGGCCCTAAACAATCCTTCAAGCCTTAGCAACTTGATAATGTCAATCACCCGATTATCTCACATTTGAACCTTTGGCATCTCCTTAGTGCGACCACGGCACATAAGTGGGCCCGGGTCCTGCAAAATCAATAAAAATTATAGCAGTTGTTAGAACTATAAATACAACTTTGAAAGAACTTGCTAACTAAAAGTCAAAGATAACGTAAAAATTAAAGCAGTTGTTAGAACTAGATATTTCACCTCGCCATTCCAAATGTCCTCTGATCGATGATGTCGTTGTCGCGTCAACAATGACCCATCACTAAGACCAGGCTCCAAGATCTGTGGCTCCTCATCAATCTGAGGCTCCATACTGCAAAGAGTGCTACATATTTAATTAATTAAGTAAATAAATAAAAATTTTAATTATTTAATTAAATAAATAAAATAAGAGAGGATAGCACTACCAAATATGAACAAAGGATACAAATCAAGATGACACTCTAGATGCAAATTCCTAACGCTTTCAATTGAAAGAATAAGAGAACAGCAGGGATAAACATATATATACCTCTGTGTACAGCAAAAAATATAACCTTTCTTAGCATCAAAATTCCAATTTTGAGAAAATGGGCTAAAAAAAGTTATTATTATTATGAAAGCTTAACCACCCTTTTACACATTCTTCAAGTCATTGAAGGAGGCAACTAAAACTCTTAGATGCAAAATCAATGCCCACATAGTCAGAAATCAAATTAAAATCATGTCATTTGACACCCATGAAAGTGATGAAACCATAAAGAAGAACAGAAAATAGAAATGATACATCCAAATTCCAGGACTTAGATAATCCATATTAAATTTCTTTGCTCAAACTTTCCCAACATGCAGAATCTTAATTCAAAATATAAAGGAAGGGAACATAGTACATTCCATTGTGTCATAGTACATATGAGTCTTATGATCAAAGAGAATGACACTTTTAGTACTTGTACTCATGAATCTAGGGGATAATAAATCCAAAAGAGAAATAAAAAACATAAGTAAAAGCCAAAACTCAACCACATAGACAATTTGCAAAGGAAGTTTCATGTCCAAAATACGGTGATACACCGGAGTTAAACTTATAATGATTCCCAAAATAAATTATCATCAATAATTCCAAGCTGCACATTTTTAATCACACCCATATAACTTAAGTAACTGAACTGCAAAACTTAAGCATCTATTGCATAGACAAAAAAATCTAAATCAAACCCAATCAACAATACCACATGCTTAGGAAAATAAATTGAGAACAAGAGAATCATAATAAAACTAGTGGTAATATATATGCGTGTGTGTGTGTGTACACAGAAAAGAATGAATTTTTTATTGCTTTTTTATGGTTGTTGAACCTACAATATTATGTTTCAATATACAGAAAAGAACACAGTTTATGGCACTCCAATAACACTACATCAAATGAGTCAATGAATGAAGAAGGAAGCATATGAATCTTAAACAAACTTTATAGTTTTGATTGCAACTATTGTCTATTTGCATCCACTAAGAATAAGGCTGCATTTCAAAATGTAGTTCAATTCAAGATGATTAGCTTCCCTATGATAAGTACTACAAACCAAAGTAACTGGCACCCACATTCTTAAAGAATCACTTTCCCATGTAAATTGCACGAAAAAAGCTACCACAAACTAGGAAGCAAAAAACATAAACAGTTCCCAAAAATTTAGACCATTCTCCCCTCCCCACCAAAAAAAAAAAAAAAAATCATACTAGCAGCTTTAAAGGAACAGAAGACCTAATTGGGGCTATTATACAATTGAGTTTTAACAGCTTATCAAAAAAAAAAAAAAAAAAAAAAAAAAATTGGGTTTTAACTTTTAAGGGATCTCCACACAAGTGTTGGTATTCTACTTTATATACATCAAAGTAAGGTGGGTGACATAATGGAGCCACTATTACTTAAAGTAGCTTGCAAGAAGAACACCCCAAAACAAGATTTGGTTTTGTTTTTTGAGAAGTGAAGTAATAAAGACTAACGAGAAAAAGGTTTGATCAAAAAAACAGAAAGGCATTAATGCAAGTGTTAAAACGCTGTGAAAAATTAAAACACTGTGAAAACAATGCCGGGGAAGAACACCAGCTGCAGATACACTTAATGAGGAAATTCACAAAGTCAATTGATGAAGAAGGCAAACCATGACGGGTCCAGAACTCCTAAAACATGTCTTTAAAGCATTAGATTGGAATTTTTCATTTTTAAAGTTGAAATAAAACCTGGGTTTCAAAAAGACAAGTTCACTAAATTCCTGGAAAACGTGAATTTGGGTCTTTGACACTGCCCAAAAATACTACCACCCAAGAATCTAGAGATTTCCAGCTTCACCCACCTAAAAATTTTAACCCTTTTCACTTTCTCTTCCCCATGCCTAAAAATCAACTTCACCCAACATTCAATCAGAATTTTAACTTTGAACTCTTTAGATCTTCAAAATTTTAACTTTCTTTTCCTGTGTCTGATGAGCTATCAAAGTGTTGCGGGCCTAATAAAGTGAGGCCACAAAATAAATAGTACATATCAAACCACTTGCCGCAACCTGTACTCAAATCAAGCAATGAATTTTATTTAATCAGAAAGTCACCTGTTTTTCCATTGAATCTCAACCTATGAATCTTTCTAAACTCCCCCAAACATTTCTTCAATGCTTTTCAAAAAAAAAAAAAAAATCCTATTTTTGTTCCTGTCTCCCATTCCTCAACTATCCCAAAACCCATCTTCTCCTATCTTTGGGTCTATGATTTGATGGATGCTTTGTAATTTATGTATTTGATTGTTTTGATCCCCTGCTGTATACTTGGGTGACTCATTCTTAAAGACTATGAATAAAATTTTCTTTACTCAAAAAAGAAGAAAAGAAACCGAAATATTGAAAGCAATTAAATATGATGAAAATACGAATTAAGAGCAGAGAGAGAGTGACAAACAAAATATGGATGAGCGATGAGCAATTTTAAACAAAACCCAAATGGGCATGTATCAAAAGCAACTGAAAACCCAAGTAAATCCACAACCCAGAAACAAAAACAACAGCAGCAACAATGTGTAACCCACCATGCAAAAAACCCAAATCTATAAAATAAATTCAGCAAAAGAGGAATGGAGAACTTTTACCTGCAAGCGAGATGAAGAACGAAGAACGTGAGATGAAGAACGAAGAAAGGAAGAACGAAGCAGAAGAGAGCCCGTGGAGACTGAGAGCACAGGGTAGCTGATTTGGTACTGAGTGAGTGAGTTTGAAATTTTAGAGTGAGAGAGTGGAGTCTGAGAGAGTGAGAGTATTAGGCGGTCAAAAATGGGTTTTAATATTAAACAGAAGGCGAGTTTTAAAAACTCGAGTTCATAAAGCAAGTTTTTAAAACTCGCTATCCACATGGCAAACGTAGTCCAGATCAGCATATGAAAACAACAAAAACGAGTTTCTAAAACTCGAGATATAATATAGATCTCGAGTTTCAGAAACTCGAGATGCTAATATTATATATTCTTTTCTAACCGGGCAACTAACGAAATTCTTAACTTATTACAGTTATTTAGAAAGGGTGTTCCGGTATTTTGCAATATATGGTTAATGTTACAAACCCACGTATCCGTATTGTAAAACACAAAGGGAAGAGATAGCAGATTCAGTTAGTCTTATTCTCATTAGAAATATTCAGATATTATAATCATTAAAAATAAATAAATCTGCCACGATGTATATTGATCAACTCCAAAGTGTCTTCAGTAGAATACAATTATCAAGCATTTAAATCAAGTCAAACGTTGATTTTGTTAGAAACTGAAAGGGAAATAGAGGGGCACCCAAAGCGGGCAGGCCCCTCCGTGTAACTCCCTAGAGTAACTCCCAAGTGTTAATGGAGTAATGCCTTAGGCTGTTGCTCCACTCCAATTAAACATAGAAATTAATGGGTTTATGACTATATAAATCCCACCAGTGATACCCCACAAAAACAAGCCAAATTCAGCATTTTCTTAGTGTGTTTACAGTGTTAGTGAGGCTCTTAGGCTGTGGTTACATTATGCATTCGTCTATTGAGTTGCCAGTATACATGAAGGCTAGTTCTGGACAATGTAGAACAATGTCGAAACTTCTGTGATTTTCATTAGTTTAAGCCAAAAGAGGTATGCTGGGAAAAAAAAAAAATCAGCTGCTTGATCTCTGTTTATAACATTGTTATCAGAGCGTTAATAGGTTGTTTTCACGTGTCTAAATAATCTAATGCCTCCTTAACTCTTTGTTAGTGATGGTATGTGATGAACCAAGAAAACCCCGTCGTTCAGAGAAGGCATTGGACGACCAAAGCACCATAAAAGAGCATTAAATGCATGAGCCGTTACACACAGACGAACACAATAACACAATCGTTGGAGAGATATTCAGATCATCCCATTAAAATACCAGAGGCGATACAGGAAGGCATTTAAGCCTCCATTGAAAGCCTCCAACGGCTAGAAAAAAAAAGTCCTATATAAACCACATCAGACCTCAAGCAAAGGTACAAACACATCTTTCATAGCTCCACTAATTCATTATCATTCTCTTCCCCAGTGTTTGACTTTATCATTGGAGGCTCATTGGCTGGCACCACACCAGTGACCTTTCCGAGAGAAACAAAATTCCTTGCTGTTGTGCAGGACGCCAGATTCTTTTGGTCATACTCCATCTGGACGAAATTGACTTCATCAATATGCAATATATGCAAAACATGTTTTAGAGTAAAATTACACACAGGTCTTTAATATTAACTCACACAAATGAGCACCAAATACTACGAAATTTATCTATGTGATAGCTTTCATATGGTGTATGGTTATGGTAAAATTTCATGTTAATCTATTGAATGGTTTGTGAGATATAAGGAAAGTGGTTCAAGCTAACTGAAACCTTAGCATCCATGAGCCATTTGAAATATCAAACCTTCATTGTTTGTTTGTTTGTTTTTTTAAAACTTTTATATGGTTGTAACCTACTATTCATAAGCTTTAAATTGATATATGGCAATTAAAAATGGATTCAAAATGAACAAGTTATTGGGAAGCAAAGTTTGGTTGAGAAACTGAAATTTTTTTCTAAAAAGTTGGAGGGCTGGAGGCTCAAAGGAGGTCCGTCCTTCATATAAACCACTCACCGTTAAAAAAAAAAGAAAAGAAAAAAAAAAAGGCCGTGGTTGTTGCCGTTGGAAACACAGAACGAGCGCTTGCAAAGCACGCTCTTGATGCAAAATAAAATAAAAATAAAAATAAAAACAATGTTTAAAGGGGCAAAAACAGCAAAATTTGCCCAATAGCATGTTTTTAGAAAAAAAAAATTAGGAAAGTAGCACACAAACAAAGTTAATTAGTTAAGTGTTCCTAAAAAAAAAGTTAATTAGCTAAGTAGACTGTTTTTGAAATTCGAGTTTCTCAAACTTGAGTTTGGACTAAAACTCAAGTTTCGCACACTCAAGTTTCAATCAGTATTGGTGTATACTGCTTGGAATTTAAGTTTGTCAAATTCGAGTTCTAGCCCAAACTTGAATTTCAAAAACAATCTACTTAACTAATTATTTTAGCAACATGCTATTCACTAATTTTTTTAATTTTTTTGGAAAATGGTACTATTTAACAAATTTTGCCTGCAACAATGAATGACGAAGAATGATCCTGTGGTGATGCAATTTTTTCTTTGATGAGTGAGGGTAAAATTGTCAAATTGTGTGCGCATGTGGTGGTTATTTAAATAAAATAGTTTAGTCACGTGTTTACCTCGTGAGTTAGGAAAGAAATTTATTTTCTTTTTGGGCGAACCAGTAATTACCTTTTTTTTTTTAATTTTTAATCAGTAATTACCTGTTAGGTGAAGCCGTAAAGGTATGCAAATTTTCCTCTAAAAAAAAGGTAAGGTATGAGAAGATATTATTTGATGAAAATGAATTTTGTGCATTTTAATTAGTGAAAATGAGGCAATAATATATTATGTGATTTCTTTTCATATATATATATATATATATATATATCTATATATATTTAAAGCCCAATTGTTCTAAAATGCATGAAAAATGTTTTCATGAATATCAAGAGATATCGAGGCATGCTTTAATTATATGAATCAATTTAAACTCTAAATTAATAATTCTATTATTATTTCTTAGTGAAGTTTATATACACAATGATAAATATGCAACAAAACAAGAGTTATTTCTTGGTGAATAATAACATGACTATATGTATTGTTCTCATGAGTTTAATTTTTGGAAGCATAGTTAGCTAAATAATTAATTGTTGAAATTTACACAATGGTAAATTATTTTAAAAGCATATTCCTTGTAGATATGCTTAGAATTAAGAAGTATGGAAGAGTGGGAGTATGGGTAAATTGTATTGTTTTCCACAAATAATTTTGCATGAATAGATTAAAATCAAGCTTAATATTGAACACTAGTGGTGCAAGAGATGATTAGAAATATTAGTGAATTCTCGATCTCGCAACCTTTGCTAATTATCTAAGCTTCATTTAGATTGAATGTGGAATATTTTTTAAATGAATGTAATATCCCATTGTTAAAATTTTTGTAATAAAATAATCTCAAAAGGTTTTGTTGTGTTGCTAACCTTAACAGGGGAGAAAAACTGAATGGTGATAATTACAATATTTGGCATCACAAAAACCATTGTGTGTTAAATGAGCAAGAAGTCTTGGAGACTTTGACTCATTTGTTGAGTCTAGTTGAGCAAGGAAACATTGAGCAACACCAAAGTGTCCTTGATGGCTATGAAAGTTGGTGCAAGAAAGATCGGTGTGCGTGCTTCACTATGTTGAGCAGCATGCACAATGATCTTATTGGTGAATTTGAGGGGTTTTCAATTGCTCATGACATGTGGAAAGCACCTAAGTTGAGATATGGATGGACATCAACCACTAGGTTGCGTGGGTTAGCTATGAAGTTTGACTCTTATAAGATGAGCTCTGACCATATGATAAAGCAGCATCTTAGTGCAAAGTCCTTCGTGATCCGAGAGTTCAAAGCAACTTACAATAAATCTAGGCAGTGATTCGTTTGTTACCTAGTTTCTAGGAGACAATGAGCCAAAACATGACAGATAGTGAGAACATAATAACTTTCGATGATGTAGCACGTCATTTGGATCTTGAAGCTAAGTGCTTGGAGGTAGCCAAACCGAATAGTTCTATGCATATGACTGATACCAGCTCGCATAACCTATCTAGGCCTAAATGCAAGTACCCTAATTATGCTCTCAAATAGGTGGGACCTTCTGGACCACCACCTAAAAAGGTTAAGATTTTCAAGCACAAAATTAGAGGGAGGTGCACAAAGAAAGACAAGTCTAAGTTGACTTGCTATAATTGTGAAAAAAACTAAAAAGGACACTTTGCTCGTGAATGCATTGAGCCAAAAAAGTTTACACCTAAAGTAATTTTGCAAAGTAAAGAGAAGTTACATTCTTTAGCTCAGTGCATTCACAAGTAAAGTGTCATTTTTTTTCCATAGTTATTGCAAGTTAACTTAGAATTTTCCTTCTTTGAGTGCATCCCTCTAATGTAGCGCTTGACAATCCTTAGCCCTTTCAGGCGGTGGTCCAGAAGGTCCCGTATGTTTGGGAGCCTAATTAGGATACTCGCATTTAGGCTTAGATACCTTATTAGAGCTGATATCAATCATGTGCACATAAATATTCGGCTTGCCTGCCTTTAGGTGCTCAGCTTCAAGTTCCAAATTACACACCACATCATTAAAGGTTTTGATGTTCTCATTATGCTATGTGCATGTTTTGGCTTATTATCTCCTAGGAACTAGGTAGTAAACAAATCATTGCCTGGATCTATTATTTGTTAGTGAGATTTTTGTCGGCTGCTCAAGCTCTCAAATCATGGAGGACATTTCCCTAAGTTGTTGCTTTATTGTATGGTCAGAGTGCATCTTATAGGAGTCAAACTTCATAGTTAACCCATGTAGCCTAGTGATTGATATTCCTCCATATCTCAGCTTAAGTGCATTCTACATATTTTGAGAAATTGGATACTCCTTAAATTCACCAATAAGATAGTTGTGCATGCTACTCAACATAGTGATGTGTGCACACTAATCTTTCTTGCCCCAACTTTCATAGCCAACAAGGTTACATTGGTGTTGCTCATTATTTCCTTACTCAAGTAAACTCAACGAATGAGTTAAAGTTTCCAAGAATTCTTGCTCATTTAACACATAATGGATTTTGTGATGCCAAATATTGTAATTATCTCCATCCACTTTTTCTCCCTTGTTAAGGTCAACAACAATACCTTTTTGAGACTATTTCATTACAAAATTTTTAACAATGAGATATTACACATGCATTCAATAAAAAAATGCCACGTTCAATCTAAAATAACTTAGATAATTAGCACATCTTACAAGTTTGAGATTTTGCTAAACTTCCTAATCATCACTTGTGCCACTAGTGTCCATTATTAAACATGATTTTAATCTATTCATTCAAAATTATGTATGAGAGACAATAAAACTCAACCATACTCACACTAAGAAACTTTCATAATTTAATTATTAAAAAAATCTTCCTGCAAGTATTGTTGATCTTAGATATTATTTTATCAATATAATTATGAAAAAATTATTTTTGTAGAAGCAACTGTAACAGATATTTTCAATAAAATTCTATAAGCTATACATGCATTTGGAGAATAATCTACCATTTTTATACAATACTACTAAAAGGTACAATACTATTAAAAACTAAATACTAAAAAATTATGACGAAATTATATTTTTCTTAAGTTAATTTTCATTATAATTTTTTTGGGAATCAAATAACTAACATAATTGGTTAAAATTTGGGGACCTACCTTAATTTGGGGGTCTTAGGCAGTTGCCTAACTTGCCTAAGTTAAGAGCTGGCCCTAATTTGGTGCTCATTTGTGTGGGATGCCATTGAAGACCCGTGTGGAACTTAACTCTAGAGCATGTCTTGCATTTTGCACATCATTACTAATAGAGAGTTAAGGGGCATAGACACGAAAACAACCTAATATTGCTCTAATGCAAATGTTATAAATAAAGATCAAGTAGTGGAATATTTATTTTTTGTTTTTCAGCATACCTCTTTTGGCTTAAATTGATGGCCTCATAGGAGTTTCGAGGTTGTTCTACGTTATTTAGGGCTAGATTCCACACAAACCAACAACTCAAACTAGTTCTTCATTTTAGCTTGAGTAAAACACAATCAGATCAGTTTACCGATAGTGTTACGCACTATTAAAGGGATGCAAACTATACCCATAGCCTACGAGTCTCACCAACACTCTATAACACTTTGCGAGTTTGCTAAATTTGTTATGTATTTTTGGGGTATTACCTATCAAAATAGTATTTTTGGGGTATCGGCAGTGGGGTTTATATTGTCATAAACTCATTAATTTCTATGTTTAAGAGGAGCGGAGTTACAGCCCAAGGCAACGCTTAGGAGTAACTCCAGGGAGTTACACGGACGGGCATGTCTACTCTGGGAATCCCTTCAGGTCCTACAATTTTAAAAAAAGGTCAAGTTTCTAAAGAGATATTCAAGTCCACAAAAATCATGTTCCAAACATGTAGATCCTAGAAAAATAAATTGATCTCTTTCCACATTTATTTAAATTATATGTTTGTTCCTATGGACTCGAAAGATCAAAGAGAGTCTACTGGTGGAGGTGGTGGTGTTGCTAGAAAGTCATTGGAGTACCAACAAAAGCGAAGAACATAAAGTCCATTAATGATATAACTCTTTAAAAAATGGGTTCATGCCTCCTAAAGCCTTCTGTTGGCTTGGAAATAATGATAAATGGCCTATGGCTTTGATACCAATGAAAGAAATTGTTACATACCTCTAGGATCAATTTGTGGTTGTTTCACATTGCAACTAATCACTATGTTATTGCTCAGGGTGGTGCTTGCTCCTAAAGCAAGGCACACTATTTCCACGGCTTAAAAACAGAGAGAGAGAGAGAGAGAGAGACAGAACATATAAATATTTGCATTTTTCCCTTTGTAACAGCCATTAAACGTGCCTTAATGAGGCCAGTTTGGCTAACGGGTTGTGCTCACTAATGGGCGAACCAATTTGCCAAAGGAATGCAAAACGGCTAACAGGTTTGTTAGACAACATGTTAGCATAAAACTTCCAATAGCAAACATGCTGTAGAGTTAAAGGAAGATAAACCCTCAATCTTAAAAGAGACTTTGGATTTGCCTAGTTGTGTATTATGAAAACAGTCTTCCAAAAAAATATTTTCAGAGAGCAGAAAAGAACTTACAAATGTTTATATTTAATAATAGAACTTACAAAATTATTTTCCAAAACTGTTTTTTTTTTTTTTTTTGTTTGTTTTCAGGGAGAGAATCAACAAGGAAGTTAATTAAGAGGAAAACATGTGAGAATTTTTAGAAATTAAAGCAATCAAGAGAGAAAGTTGTAATATGTGATTCAATTTCATGAGGCAGAGGAAGAGGGAAGCTCAATTTGTGAAGGAGGATGTGAACGCTAATAAGGGATCTTAACCTTCATAGAAAAATCATTTCTAAAGTTTTATTATTTTGCTGAATTTTGTAATATAGGTTAAGCTTTGATGTCCTTAGCATCTCAAGATGTGAGGCGTTTCTTTTCTTATTGTTAGTGTGTGCTGTGCTGTGGGGGAGTCAGGAATCCCAATACTTTCTTAATTTATCTAAGCTTGTTCCTTGCACTCTCAGGATGTGAGAGTTTAGTTTCAGGTTGGGTGCTTTTTTTTTATCAATTTATAGGTATAGTGTTTGGGGTACTAGGAACTAGGAAGGAACCCCCGATTCATGTTTTGAGCCTTGTTGTATATCTTGTTTTTTTGAATAAAATTTACCTATCAAAAAAAAAAAAAAAAAAAAAAAAAAACCATTGATCAAAAATATGGTAGCACGTTTATGTGCTTTTTTCTATATTAGTGATTTTAAAAATAGTTTCGAATTCTTAAAATAGGAACTATAAAGCATATATATAGTCCAATGTAATCCCAAACATCTTCACAAAAGAGGTGATGGTGTTGTGGTGACTGGTAACAATCACTTGAAGCAGTGGAAATAACAAAAGATATGCTTCAATTCCTTGGGCTGTCTTTTTGTTTCAGTTTGCGATTTCTAAAATAAAAACTATATATTAGCATATAGTCCACTCGTTTCACTTCAGTTTGTGTTCGGGAATTGTTGAATTTTTTTTGTTTTTTGTTTTTGTTTTTGTTTCAGCTTTTTTCAAATAATTTAACTTCTAACTTTTTGTAACACATTTAATGTAAAAATTATCAAAAACTATATTTTTTGAGAAATGCTATGCAAATAAGTTATAAAAAATAAACAATTTCCAGATTGACACTAATTTCGCACATTTCTTAACAAATAGTTTTGGTTATTCTCTTGACTCTTGATAGTAGTCATGGCCAACTGTTGGTTCCGTGGTTTAAAAACAATAAAATAATTTATAATTTACAATCATATAATAAGCTCACAACAAATTATATAAACTTTCACTTAATATTTTAATCACTCAAATAAATAGTCACATATAATGTGCAAATAAACTTTTAATAATAAGAATAATAAGGAAGATATTACCGTGGTACACAGCTTGGCTGAGGTGCGACACTCACTCTTTTTAAGGTGTTTCGCATCACCGTGAAAGAATATCGAAGATACATCTCAACTGTTGTAACAGAATCACTAACACGATGCTCCCAAGATATAATAGCTCAGCCTCATATGCTGTAAGCTCCATGAATTTGCACTAATTCATAGGAAAAAGCTCTACCACAAGAACACCATTCTTTGTCCAACCATTCTCAAAATATGTATAATTGTAAATCACTCCTTATGTACATATATGTTGTTATACATATAGATGTGTATTTTGAGAAATGGTGCAATTAGGTATATATATAGACTAATAAAAATAACTCAAGTAATGAGCATTATCACCATATTTATTTTCATAAATGTTATACTTATTATTGTATTGGTAGGAGTTTATAGAATTAAAGATTGGAGTTATAACTTATATGCCATAAAATAACTCTCCATTATTTTTGAAACTCCTACACCTTCTCAATTCCCACAAAAATCAATATAAATAAATAGCATATGAATAAATATTTCACAGAGCATAAGAATAAATTGAAGTTTCATTGTGAAATGACTTTTTTTATTATTATTATTTATTTTGAGAGAGAGTATTAACTTATGGCATCCGCTTTTGATTATAGTTGTTTATCATCAGATCAAGACACCAATCAATTTTTGGTGTAGGTGGAGATTGAACCCTAGATCTTTTAAACAACCATCAGAAACTTTACCAGTTAAATTAACTGGAACCCACTATCGTGAAATGACTCTAATTTCCTTTTTCGTGGTCAAAAACTAATTGAGAGGAAAATATAAATAAAACCAAGTTGAAACTGTAGAATAAATTGGAATTAGTAACATAAGATAAGATGAACTTGGACAAAAATGCTTCAGTGTATACGATTACCCCGTTGAAAGTGTTCCCCTTTTGAGGTGAATCTGAGAGTCGAAAGAGAAAAATTAAAGCCTGCATGGGTTTTGTCTATGTGTTGATGAGAAATTTCTTTTCACATGCCACATGGCTTAACCTCATTGGAATACACCGGCCTAGTCAGCAAAAGAAAAAGAATAAAACATAAAAGGGCTCCTAAGAATTATTTTTACACTACACAGTTTTTTTTTTTTGGTGAAGTACACTACACAGTTGGACCTTGCATGGGTTTTGTCTATGTGTTGATGAGAAATTTCTTTTCACATGCCACATGGCTTAACCTCATTGGAATACACCGGCCTAGTCAGCAAAAGAAAAAGAATAAAACATAAAAGGGCTCCTAAGAATTATTTTTACACTACACAGTTTTTTTTTTTTTTTTTTGGTGAAGTACACTACACAGTTGGACCTTACCCAACACTCCCGTAACCTAGAAGAATTTTAGGCTTACATTTAACAAGACTTCAACAGACAAAATGGGCCGAAGACCCACCATGACATCACTAAAGTAAAAGCCCAAAGTTTGCTACCCATGCTGGGAAAAATGGGCTTTTGCGATTTTTAAAAAAATATAGTATAATGTCTCTGTTTTGAAACTATTAAGTACTGTGTTCCTGTTTTTAAAACTCAATTTTAACAAAATTGAGTTCTGTTTAAAACTCAATATCCTCAAAATCGAGTTATATGTAAATTTTTAATTGAAACTCGACTTTAGCAAAAAAAAAAAAAAAAAAAAAGTCGAGTTTCACTTAAATTTTTTTAAAAATTAAGTAGCAAAACATACATAGAACTCGACATTGCTAATATCGAGTTTCACCTGTAACTCTATTTTAAAAAAAATCAAGTTTCAAAACGGAAACACGGTGCTTAAGAGTTTCAAAACAGGGATATTATGCTAGATTTTTTACAAAATAAGGGCAAAAGCTCATTTTCCCCACCCATGGTGCTATTTTTAAATTCTAAATGATGTGGACCATTAAGTTTATTATATTTAATCTAAACTATAAAATATTTCTATTTCAAAAGGAGAGCATCTTATTTTTTGGAAAGCTTTCTAGTTTCACCCATCACCACTGTTATATTTCCCCAAATAGGCATAACATAAAATAGCCCATCAATTGTTGCATATGCATGAGTACATGAGTAGGATTCAATATAATTTAGAAATCTTTTTTTTTTTTTTTTTTGAAATTTAGAATTACATTAGTATAGATACTCTCAGGATGTCGAATCGCGGATATTTATGTTAATAATGAGCACGAGAAACTTAATTAAAAAAATATTCTAAAAGAAAAAAAAAGACTCAAAAAATAACATTAAAATTTTCTTTAAAAAAAAAAAAATCAGGCAATCACAAATGATAATATGAAATATGCCCAATGCAGAGAATCTAGTTCTTATCTCAACATAGATTAACAATTCAATTAATTAATAAAATAAGATAGCTTTTGTCTATATGGTACTCATGCCTGCATAAAGAATATAACGACAAGGATCATGAAAAGTTAAACATGAGTTGTACGAATGTAGAATTATGAAGTAAGTCTATTCTAAAATGTTTTCTTTATGTTCCAATGAGAGCTATATATTAGTGTAAAGGATGAAGTAATCATATGCGTAAATGGTTTTTTATGTTCTAATTGCATGCTTTGATTAAACAAATGACTTTCATTCTAAAGTTGCACTGATTACTTGGTTCCTTTGGTGCTTTATATTGTAGATTTCCTCCCTTTTAACTCATGTTTTTCCTCCATGTAATTCCAGAAGAGTATGTGCAGAGCAGACAAAAAAAAGAAGGCAAAATAGCAATGAATTTTGAATCTTAAGAAAATTAATTTTTTATTTTGGCAAAATAAACTTTAAAAAAAAAAGAAAAAAAAAAGAAGAAAAATAATAATTTTTCTTGTACTTATGTGGAAATCAACGGACAGTGTTCATGATCAAATTCAACACGGTACTACTAGCTGATTCATGACATTTGAACTTTCTTGGAAGCACATCTAATATCAGACAACTAATTAAATAAAAACCCTAAATCAATTTAAATATACACACGTCATTTTTTAGTGTAAAAATTGGACCACTTTATTGACAAAATAGATAATAGGTTACCTGGATTGCATCATTAACAACCCAGAGTACAGGACAAGTGCATCGACTGGAACAACATAGTTGAGACTTGAGAGCCTTCACATTTTGATGGAAACTAGATTGTGCAGACTAGTTTGCTAAGAAAATTGAAACAAAGTTAAAATTTAACAAAAAGGAGCCACTAGATTGTGCAGAGTAGCTCTGCTTGGCACACTGGCTGCATTGAAATTGCCATGCACATCATCCAAGTTCCATAATCCATCCCATATTATGTCCTCGTTTGCGGCCTCAGGCACAGACACACTGCTGTTAAGCAAGGAATAAAAGTATCCTTGCTCCTCGTTGGTGTTGGGATACATGGTGGTGATTTCTTGCCTCACTTGAGGTACACACGTGGCCCGATTGTCATTTTCATCAAACAAGGCCATGATCCTTTTCAAGTCCACTTGATTAAGTTGAAATTGTTGTTGTTGTTGTTGCTGTTGCTGTTGTTGTTGTTGATGCTGCTGCTGCTGCTGCTGTAGTTGTTGGTGCTGCTGCTGCTGATGATGATGAAATTGTTGCCTCCTCAGAATGCGATTTTTCGCCTTTTCAGAGGCTTCAGAAGTGACTTTAGCCTTTTTCTTGAAGTGAGTCCTCCAGTAGTTCTTGATCTCATTGTCAGTTCTTCCTGGCAAGCTTCGCGCAATTGTTGACCACCTGAATTTCATGATTCAGTAATCAAACTATCAGAAAAAAAAAGTTATTAAGCTGAGAAATTTGAAGATCATAAAGCTTAGTGTAAGAATTTACCTGTTCCCCCATCTAGCATGTAGCTCTAGAATTATGCTCTCTTCATGAGGTGTTATCTGCCCCCTCTTGAGGTCTGGCCTTAAATAATTCACCCACCTCAATCTACAGCTCTTCCCATTCCTTTTCAACCCTGCATAGGCAAAAACAGAGAGATATTGTCAATCAATCCAAAATAGAGGAAAATAGGCCTAGATATTGGGATTACAACAGCAGTAAGTAGGTAACAAGAAAATACCAAAAAACCAAACAGAAATGAAACTTTACAAGAGCATCCACTGTGAAAGTAGAAAAGAATAGTCCTTTCACAGTTTAAGTTGCTACAACTTGGGGGTCTAATATTTGTTTAACCACATGAACTTAATAAAAATAAAATTGACATCATTGACAGGGGTATGAAGCTGAGACCCTGTCACTTTCTTCCATGCCCATATAATATGTAGTAGCTAGGTAGAAATGCAAAAGTGACAGAATTTTGGGGTAATATTAACAAGTTGCTTAATAAGATGTTTAACAGAGCAGAGTTATTACCTGCAAGCCTAGCCACAGAGTTCCATCTTCCTTCACCATGCAACCTGACATACTCAATAAGCAATCTATCTTCCTCAGAGGTCCAAGGTCCCTTCCTCCAGCCCTCATCTTCCAGCATACCCCATCCCAATTGGCCTGCCATGAACTCCCAGTTCATGTAATGTTAAAAGAGAGCAAATGCTTTGTTTTTATGACGCTTAACTTAATGCTTTGTCTTCCAAATTCTGTGGCACATGGGGTTAGTGCTTGTGGCATATTTATATATGCCCCGAGGCTTCCTGCTTCATTGCATCAGTCAATTTGAAGTCGTTTTCAAATCATCGAAATCCTTTCAGCCACTGTTTAAGGTACTGGTGATTTAAGAGCAAGGCGTCATCACTTATAAAATGACCAAAATACCCTTATCTACTTTTTGTTTTTGTGTTTTTCCGGGAGGGGGAGGGATGTAGGGGGTGTTATTATAGTAAAATTATTGTGTACTCTCGGAGTATCATAAATGTGTACTCTTTCCTTTCATATTAATGGTGTGTTCCACTAATTAAATTCATTGTGGGACTCGCTATTCATGTGAGAGGAGAGAGTACGCACTTATAATACTCCGGGAGTACCTAATAATTTTCCGCAATTATAATATTTCTCATAACTATTAAGGTAGTCCAGTGTGATTAGTGCATAATAAAAATTGTGTCAATAATGGATTCATGTTAAGTGATTGTATTACTCTAATCACAACATACCACTTTAATAAAGAAAGAGTGTTCTATTCACAAATCCCTAGTATTGTTCATGTGTAGTTGAAACCCCATGATTTATTACTAATCCAAATTTATCATGCCAATCAAGCAACCAAAATGTTTACATCAAGCAGTAAGAACTTGGGATGTTGATGACAATAATTTTGTTACATAGAAGGTCATTTGAGGAATCCAAAGATTTGCTCAGGGATTGGGTGACATCCTCTGATAAGGATCCAAATCAATTAGATAGATTATATGTGTCGATGTTAAAGTGAGACAAAAGAGAAATAGGAATCAGATGGCCATAGGACACGTGTAATAGGCCTTATGCATTTTTTTTTTTTTGATAAGACCTTATGCATTTAGAAAATATAAAAATTATTAGCTATAAAGCATAAGCTAGGAAATTAAACATAAAATATAGGTGGGTGGTGGAATTTTAAAACTTGAAAATTACTGGAACACCAATAGGCTTACAGCAGCTGTTGGATTAGCTTACTTCTTAAGGAGATTGATACATGCAATCTCCAGTAAATCTTTATAAAATGGAATTTGTTGGATACCATTTTGAGTATTGCGGTATTAAAATATTAAGGGTATTGATGATCTTGGCACGTCACGTAGAGGACACGTGGTGGTTCTGGCGGGTCCTATATCTGGAAAGGAAGTGTTTCTGCAGACAAAGGATGTATCAAATTTCGTTGCTGTAGAGCTCGAGTGGCGACTGGCCAGGACATGCTCATGCTGTGACAGAAGAAACTAGTTTATAGTAGTAATGGTAATGGATTGGACTAGGACGGGCTTGAGCCTGGGGAGCTACTTCTATTTTCTTTATTTTAATGGTGACAGTGGAGTACTACGTAATTGGGAAATTCTTGCTTTATTTAAGCTTGGGATCGAATTAATTAGGTGCCACAGCATTTGGAGATCAAAATAAATTCTAACTCAAAACTGCAAATTGTGAGTTGGTGGTTGATGAGTTAATGGGGGATATTTTGTTAATATAAAATAAAAAGACATATGGTTTATGGGCTGCACATTTAATTATGTCATGACCAATCAAAGAGCAGAGAATTTATTTGTTTTAAGGGAGTCAAGTTAAAGTAGAGTAGAAATTACACTTTATCACCTAAAAGTTAAAACTATCCTCCTAATAACACTTTGCTCCCTTAACTTTTCGAATGCATACTTTGCACTCTAAACTTTTCTAATACATGTTTTGCATCCTAAACTTATGACCCCTTGTTACATTTTGCATCCTGACGTCAAGTTTGCTATTAACTTAGAAAAACATGGCACCATGTAAAAAGACTTAATTGCCCATCTTTTCAATTCCTTAAAAATAAAGAAGAAATTATACTTTACCACTCTAAGTATTATATTCTCAATTACACTTTATATCTTAAATTTTGAATTTCCATCCAAGTTAATAGCAAGCTTGACGTCTGGGTACAAAGTGTAACAAATGTTATAATTTAGGGTGCAAAAAAATTCTATTTATAAAGTTTAGAGTACAAAGTATAATAAGGGGTATAATTTAGAAGGGCAAAGGGTAATGTCTCTAAAATACTATATATTATGTTATATATAATGGCATAGAAAAAATTATAAACATAATGCAAATAAAGTATTTGATAAACCAGTAGATGAATAAAAAAAGTGTCTACCAGAAAGGGGGAGGGGGGGGGGGGGGGGGGGGGGAAATGTCCATCAAACTTAATAAGAATGTGCTAAGATTAAGCAAAAAAGTTAAACATTTTTTTTATTATTTGCTTTTGATAAATTATTATGAAAATATTAAGTATGTTCAAGTAATAGCCTAGTAATAGTGACATTTTTTTGTAGAGCCTTATGTATATGGTTTGAACTCCACCTCCTCTCCTCACTATCTAACTATTAAAACAAAATACAAAATACAGAAAACCAAAACAAGACAACAATAAATAAATAAATAAACAAACCTAAATTCAAATCCCTCTCCTCTACTTATCCTGTACTTATTGTAAGGTAAAAAAAAGTAATATTTACTAGTGAAAAAGGACATAAATAGTGTTTTATTTATTTTTTAAAGTTGCCATTATTGATTTGAACATCCTCTTCTCTTTTTGAAAAAAAAAAAAAAAAAAACCCTTTTCTTTTTAGTTTTGACTCACTGAACCAAAAACTATAATATTATTAAAATGTTTCTATATTTCCCAAGCTAGGTAAGAGCTAGGACAATGCTTCACACGCTTTTCGTTTATTTTTGGATTAAAAACTACAAGACATTATAGATATCAACTAAAAGTATTTTCAATAATTGAATACTTTTTCTTTTTCTAAAATTATATGCCTTTTTACAAAAGGAAGTCCTAGTGTGCATGTTTTCAAGTTTCATTGATACTATGTTTTTCTGTTGAGCAAAAAAGTTTCATTTGAAGATTACACTTCCCCTTTTCTTAACCCCCAAACCCCATATCCCCAAATTCATGATTACTTGAATCCCAAATACTCTGCTTAAAAAAGAAAAAGAAAAAAGAGAAGAAGTATCACTAGATTATCGATAGTTGGAGAAGGAATATAAAAGGTTAAATTGAGAGCAGATAAGGTTGAAAACTAAATATTGAAGTAGTTTAATATAAAAATTGATCACCAAAAAAAAAAAAAAAAATTGAACTGATTTTGAAGGAGGAGATCTCCAAAAAGATATATATATATATATATATATCAGCTCATTAATTAGCATTAAAACTTTAATTAATTTTTGTTTCGTTTTATTTTACATTGAATTAAGCTGGTTATATTAGTGAATAAGTGAATCGACTGAACAAGACCCCCTTGAAATAGAGAAATCTCTTAGAAATTTAATACTTTTAAGTGGTTTGATCATGTTTGCCAAATAAAAATGAGGAAGAGACCACTTTGGACCATTCATTTGCCCTTATCTTCTTGCAAATGTGCGTGCAACGTCCTTAATATTTTTGTAGTTATCAAATTAAACCTCATTGCACGGAAGATCTGTACTCCGATAGTCATTGTATCATTTTGAAAGTTTCTGGAATTAATTAGTGCTACTAGACTCCGCTAATCCGTGTTTAGTACGGATAACCAAAAAAGTGAAACCATAAAATATTTGTACTAAAAAAAGCTTGTCTAACAGCTAAGCATGTGTGCTTAAAGGTACAAAAGGTAGAAGATTTCATGTTCCTTATTCTATACTTTTGTTTAATTTGTTTTGTAGTGTTATCAAATAGATTAGGATAGAGTTTGTGGGATGTTGTGGCCTTTGTGGGGTTATAAGGATTAAGGAGCATTAAATAACTCATTTCTCTTTTTGTTTTATATTCATTGGCAAGGGATGCTGTGGAATGCCACTAATTTCTAGAAACATTCTTTGTTCAATCATACTTTGAAACTCGTAGTATAAACTCGGGATAAAGCTTGGATAAGTGCATCATGTGCATTAGACCCGATACAATATGAATATGTTATAACTGATGGACACGTGGCCGCATCGTAGCCGCATCGTATTAGATTCAGCGCACAAGACATTATACCCAAGCCATGTCCGTAAACTGAATCATGTGGATTGCTATGATTTGAGTTGAGAATTATGGACTCAGTTTTAACTCAACCGAGTCAGCTCACTTGGAAAACAATAATTTTTCCTAGATATTTATGTTGAGTCAGAATGTCACTAGGGCGTAGAACCAATTGTTGAGATTCTACTTTTAGTTGTTTATAAGGGATGAAAATAGAAATTATGCTACAATTAGTATGATTGCAAGATCTTTAATTTTAGGATTAGATCTACATACAAGATCTGTTTTTGATGGAAAATTGTGAGAATTTGATCCTAAGTTCCTTACAGCAAGAATCATAGATATGGTATCTGGGAAAGTTGGCTGGCTCTACTTTTAATTCTTGATACTTGATCATACTAAGATTCATTTGATTGCAAATTTAATCTAATTAATAAGCCATTTGTTCATCGGCGGGCTAAAAAAGAAAAAGAAAAAATCCATCTGCTATTGTAGATTAGGCTTAAAAGAAGATCGAAGAACTTTTGGTGCGATTGGTGGGAACATATTAATTTTCCCATTTTTTTTTTCTTGGAGTTGTAAGAGGCAGAAGCTGAAGCTGAATTAAAAACAAACTAACAAACAAACAAACCTGGATTTTGCATAAATTTCAGACCATAAACCCTTTTGGCCTTTTTTCCTGGCTATTATAATTTTTTCCATAATAAAATAGGATAAGCTTTAAGTGAGTGAATTTAAGAGCAGACCGTAACAGAGTGTGCAGATACTCCCATAAAAAATTAAAAAAAAAAAAAAAGTGTGCAGACATCCAAGTCATGATTGGTAACGTTGTTTGAGCAACAATTTTCGTTGTTTAAACAACTTAACACATATTTCCACAATACTTAAATAACGTTACTAGCAATCTCTTACCAAATAGGCCCCCAATAACTGCCGCTTGGCTTCTTTTTTATTTATTTATTTTTATCTTCCCTTGTAAAAATGTTTTCATTATAGCATTTAAATCTTTAAATTCCTCTCCCAAAAAAAAAAATTTATTTTTTATTTGTATTCTTGTTTCTCAAACTCTCTCAAATTTAATAAAATATGTCACTTTTAATTTCAAAGTAATTTCCTTCGACCCATCCCAAGCACTAAGTACTTAGGAAGGTACCAAATTGCCCAAGTGATACCGTAGTCTATCCATAAATATACATACATATATATATATATATATATATATATTTTTTTTTTTGAGAATCTAGTCTATCCATAAATATTTAATCACATGATTTACTAATTTATTTAAACAAATCATATGATAATTAAATAATTCATATAACCAAACCTACACGTATATAATCATTTGCTCTGGATATTCACCGTAGAAAAATAAGGAATCACCATATTATATTTCTCCGATCTAAAAAAAAGTCTTTTCCAATTATATATTTTACTCTTGGGATAGGTAATATCTCTAAAATTTTGCAATGATTGATTCATCTAAAGATTGAAAATAATATTTTTATATAATTTAGTTTGTCAATTAAATTATTTTCTTTTATTTACAAAACTTCTTTTAAGACCTTAGTTTTCAAAGTAAATACAAACATATATATATATATATATATATATTTATATTTTCACTTAAATTTCTTTGTTATTTTATTTACTACTAACAAATTTATCAATAAATCTCTTTTAAGATTTAATTAATTTTTATATTCCTTTTCTTTTTGGTTAAAGTTTTTCATATTTAGATTCAAAGTTTATAGTCATATTCATAATTCAAAAATTAATACAATTAAAAGAACTATCTACAATATAAAATTCTAATATGATTAAAATAAAATAAATTTTAAACACTAGAATAATATAATATAATGTATTAGAGGCATTAATATGACTAATTATGTGTGTGTGTATATATATATGATTGAATATATTTTTATCAAAGAATGATGTTATATTAACCCCAAATTATGAGCCTTTATGCATTAAGGACCTTAGACAATTGCCTAAATGGCCTACATAAATTAAGTTGAATATAAATTTATATTTCATATAAGTAAAATAAAATAAATAAAAATAACCAATAAATAGTCATTAATATATGAAGTTAAAAGATTAATCCAAATATAAGATGTAGGGGGTAAAAGCCCAGATTTACCAACTGGGTTTGGGGCCTTGTTTTTGAGACCAGTTCATGTCCGAAGAGTAATAATGGGCTGGGATAGAGTTCACTTGTGGGCAACGAACCCAAAGATAGCGGATGAGTACAATCCGAAGAGGTCACCATTTGTCCGAGGAGGTTTTACTCCTCGGATACGAATGATTCTGATTAAATAAACGTACAGAAAGCCCGAGTGCCCTTCCTGGCAATCTTGGTGACAAAGATAAGCTCTGGGCATTCCTGGGGATGATAAGGATGAAGAAATATCTCAAGGAAAAGCTGCCACCATCGCATTTAATGCCCTGCAGCAACTTCTCTGGCCGCATTTATGTGGAGAAGACCCCTGAACAATGCAACTTCACCTATCGCCACTCCCAAGAAGTTAAAGAAGATGCTTGATGTGACCTACACTTAAGTATGTTAGTAGATGGAGGACAAGTGGAGGGTTAGGATGATTAGGAAAGAGGCTATATAAAGAAGGAGAGCCCCTAATAGAAGGGGGATCGAAGAAAAAGAGAGAAAAGAAGGAAAAACCACTTTACTGTAGCTCTGGAACTTGTAACCTAATTTCATTCAATAAAACTCCTCTTCGGACATTATGTTTACTATTGTTTTTACGTGATTCCATGTTAGATTGTTCACAAATACCATAGCCAACTCTTGTTTAACTCATATCTGGCCCAGTTCTTTCATCCACGCTCTACAAATTTATTGTTTTGGGTTCAAGGGGCCCATATTCCACCTCTTGTGGGCTTGGGCTACAAAAATTGACCCCACATAAGATATTTCAAATAATAATTTGAATACATAAAAGTAAAATGAAAAGAAAATATTAACATAGAAGTGTTAAAAATAAGATCATATACTCAAAAAAATTTAAATATTTTTATCTATACCTTAATTTTTCAAAGATGTATGATATTTTTATTTAAAATTAATACAAAAGTATCAATTTTTTTTTATTTGAGATTTTATTTCTAATCAAAGGATTAATTGATTGCATATGTCCTTAAAAAGGATATAGCATTGTGTGTGTATATATATTATTTATTTAACAAAACAACATATAAAATTCAGCACATTGGTTAGCAGATGTTGCTATAGTTTATCAAGTTAATAAATTTTTTTTCTTAACAACATTAGGAGATTTAAAAATTATTTTCAATAAAAACTTTTGAGTTTGGAATTATGAAATTTTAAGTTTGGAATATTAATAAAATCAATTAAAATCTATTAATTATAAATAAAATATATTAAAAAAAAAGAACTTAGGGTACCTTGGGGTTGCACATGGGCACAACTCATTTCAACTGGTTTTATAGACAATCTAATTAAGAAAAATAAGTCGAAAAGAGAGATTTCTTTTTTCCTTTATTTTGGGTAAAATTGTTATGAATTTTAGAGTTTTAATGAAGAATTTATCATTGTAACAATTTAAATACTTTTTTTATATACAAAATAGAAATTGTACTCTAGCCTAATTTAAGTGTATATGTGTGTGAAACTCTCTCCTGAAGACTTGAACTCCAACCCTTGCTCCCTACACCCCACAAACACTTATACTTATATTTAGAATTTAAACTTATGTTAGATCACTCTCTCATAATTTCTCTCTAATAGAGGTTAATTTTTTTTACCTAAGATAATAACCAAGGTTACCATAAATCATAGTTGAAATGTTATACTTAAACAAAAACAAAAGGAAAAAGGAAAGAAAAAGGAGATTGAAAACTGAAGATTTAAAGTCCGTTTGGGAATAACTTATTTAGCTGAAATTAAATTTTTTTTACTGAAACTACTATAAATAAAGCTAAAAGGTAGCTGAAATAGTATAATGGGATTCATAAATAGTACTAAAAAGTGAAATGAAACTCATAAATGGTACAAAAAATAAGCTAAATAGTAAAAGAATTTGGCTTTTTAAGCCAATGTTTTCGCAATCTTAGAAGCCAATTATCAGGATTCAGTACTCATTGATTTAGTTGCCTATAGCTTTTCAAACCGGCCTTTAGTAATCTAGGCTCCTTCAGCCAATCTTACTCTAGTATTACTATTTTAGGACGGTGATGGTCATTTTAATAAAATTGGGGGTTGTTGAAGCTACCTTTTCTTTTTTCCCTCTTAATGGAAACTTTATTTATTTATTTATTTTTGCTGAACTGGAAGCTTTAATTTAGTTCCGTCAAAATAGATTTTATAAAACGAAAGGGCCCGGGCAACATTGAAAATATCATATGAAAGAACATCTTTTTTGGAAAGAGGGGAAGGATGGTGCTAAACAAAACATTAATATAAAGGAATGGAGCTTTCTATCTGGGTAAAAAAAATGGACATTTCTCTCTTTTGGTAGACAAAATGTGAACGTAACCTAGGTCACTCTTTATAAAGTTAACTTAAGCAGATTTTAAAAATAAAATAAATAAATAAAAGGTTAACTTTAAGCAATATTATACCATGTAATGACTTTTGTTTGATGAAAAATTTGAAAATTCCATCTTTGGAATGCATATTTTCTATGTTTTTTACATGAATTTCAAATTTAGTTAAAATTAGATACTATTTACTGTTCGATCCAAAAACTCATCATTTATATATAGTTTTAAAATATAAAATTTTGAAATTTAAATATTTGATAGAGCATAGTCATTGAACTTTGATCATCTTGAAGTTTTGCAAGTATAGAAGGTATAAGAAGAAAATATAATTAAAAGTGACTTTGTCAAATATTATATCTAATAAAAAATATACTGAGTAATATAACATTATTTAAAGTTATATCAAGTGTAATTTGAACCAAACTTTATATATATATATATATATATAATCTTTCATACGCTTTAAACTATAAAGTGAAAAAGGGAAAATTTATGTCAAATTTATAAATTTTTTAACACCGTCACAATTTATCAAAAAGGGCAACTCTTAGCCCTCGTTTGGGAGAAGGGAATAGAATGAAATGAAAAGAATAGTTTAGAATATTATTCAATTCCCTTGTTTGGAAGTTTTAATAGAGGGAATGAAAAATTCATTCCCTTATTTGGAGGGAATGGAATGTGTAGGAAGGAACACTCATTCCTCTCTATTCTCTTAAAACCTCAAATTTTCATTCTCCCCAAGATTAGGAGGAATTGGAGAGAATAGAATTTGATTTAATGAATTTTTTTTTAAAACTTCCAAAATACCCCTATATATTTAACCATTTATTTCAAAATAGGGGTCTAATAGTAATATTGTTATAAAATGATTCAATTCCATTCCTTCTATGTTACTCTCAAATATCCAATTAAGATTACTTAATTCTATTCCATTAATTTCTCTTGCTTTAATACATTCCATTCATTTCCATTCCTTTGTGATCATTCCATTTCATTCTGTTATGAACTCCCAAACGAAGCCTTAGGTTATCTTGTATTAAGTATTAACAAGTTTATCAAACTTTAAAATTCAATTAAGATGAGTTGGGCTTCTCAAAAAAAAAAAAAGAGTTGAATTTTTTATAATATATCATGAGAGCTCTAAAATTAAAATCCTTTTTCATTTATGTAAGGTAAGAATTTGTTCCACCCCACATCTAATTGTTGTCCATCCACGGTGCCTGTCGCGGTGTGGTTTTTGCCTTCGCACCGAGTGCAGGACCAAGCAAGCACCTAGCTTGGACTTGTAATCCCACATCGGATAGAAAGAGCGCCCCACTACCCTTTATAATGCTTCAGGAGCTTGGGTAGTGTACCACTACTCATATGTGAGTAGTGGTACACTACCCAAGCTCCTGAAGCATTATAAAGGGTAGTGGGGCGCTCTCTCTAACCGATGTGGGATTACAATTACAAGTCCAAGCTAAGCGCTTGCTTGGTTGGTCCTGCACTCGGGGACGAGGGGCAAAGTGAGTAGTGGTACACAACCCAAGCTCCTGAAGCATTATAAAGGGTAGTGGGGCGCTCTTTCTATCCGATGTGGGATTACAAGTCCAAGCTAGGCGCTTGCTTGGTCCTGCACTCGGTGCGAAGGCAAAAACCACACCGCGACAGGCACCGTGGATGGACAACAATTAGATGTGGGGTGGAACAAATTCTTACCTTACAATTTATATAAGTGATTTTTTTATCATAATATTTCATAAATTTATAACGAGCCAACTTTGTTTCATATGTAGCTTATGATGCATATTCTATAGTATAATGATTTTTTTTCACATTTGTTTTTGCAAAAGTTTATCTATGTTATGATGTATTAGTTAGTTGTATATCCTTGTCTTCTTAAAAAAATTGTATGTATATATGTTGGAGAATATAAGAAATTATTCCTCATATAGTAATATAAAATAATGATTAATTTAATGTTGTTGTAAAAAGGTAAGTGATAGAAATTGAGGAGTGGATTACATTGCTCTCTTGAGGACGTTCATGCCTTTTTGGTAAAATTACTAGTAGAAACTAGAAAGAGATTATTAACGTTTCCTCCCTCATTTGGATCAAAATCTTTTAGAATTTTTAGAGTAATTTATCTTGTAGAGCTCTTTAAATCCTCACATTCCTTTTACAATTAAAAGGAATTAAAGTTATCAAGTTTGAGTTTTTGTAAGTATTATTTTATGATCATGTTAATTAGTGGATTGATTATGTGACATAATTTTAGCATTTTGCCATAAATTGAAGGTGGAGATTTAAAGGACTTGTCATGGTAGAGTGCTTTAATAACTTTTAAAGAATATTGATCCCACTCAAAGATATAACAAACCAAATAAACTACCATAACTTTACAAATTTGAACAAACTTATAAGATAAAAAATCTACAAAATATAACGCCTCTTATGCATAGTAAATAGAAAATAAATTTTTATCATTTTATGAGTAATAAAATGTAAGGAGGACGTCATTATAGAAACAAGCTTATGAAAAAGCTTGCATTTTAAGCCTACGTTTGGATTGCACTGAAATTATTTTAGTGTATGTGTTTGGCCTTTTTAGTGGGTCCCATACACTGTTCACAGAACCTACAACTATTTTTTTCAGCAAAAACAACTTTAAAACTGGATTCAACGGCACTATTCACATATTTAAAAATTATTTTGCTACAGTATTTTCAGTTTTCAGTAATAAGCAGTATCCAAACAAACCCAAAGTGATGGAGAAAGGTTTTTTGTTCATGTGTGATTTGACAGATTTGTAAGCCTAGCCAGTGAAATATTGTTCAATACTCTGGGAGGAGCAATGTTGGCTCCTCTCACTTTTTTTTTTTTTTTTTGGAGAAAATTGTCAGCATGATATTCTATTCAATTAGTTGGTAACTCAGCAATAACAAGAGAAAATAAGTTTGAAGAAACAGCCTCTATCCAAACAGACAAAGGTAAAGAAAGCTTTGCTCTCTTAACTATAACACATGCTACTGCATTCTAAGAGCATCCACAGCCGGAATGCTAATCTCATCCTATTTTACCATCCCAAAAAGTCACTTTATCAATTATACAATACCATTTTACTATACATCCAGCATCCCAACTTTTATTTTCTTATCCTACTTATTAAAATAATATATTTACACATTAAAATATATTATCCAACAAAATGCACTCCTCTCACAGAAAAACGCAGCAACCCTATTCCAAAAAAAGAAAAACCCAGAACCCACCTTGCCACCACCACGCCACCGGCCAGCAACCACCACCACAACCAAACTCACCACCAACAACAACCACAAGAAACAACCACCAAGAGGAAAGGAAACACAAAAAATTGCCAAAAACTACCACCATCGATCGAGGAAATTGCCAAGAAACACAAAAATTGCCAAAAACTACCACCACCGATCGAGGAAATTGCCAAGAAACACAAAAAAATTGCCAGAAACACACCAAGAAGAAAAACCACTTCAAACCCACGCTCGAGGAAATCACTTCAAACCCACCACGCCGACTCGCCGAACTCCATAAGCCACCGATCAGCAACCCCAAGCCACCGATCAGCAACCCCAAGCCACCGATCAGCAAACCCACCCCGCCGATTTGAAACCCAGGCCGTCGAAAATACTCTATCACTGATTTGAAACCCACGCCGCCGATTTGAAACCCACGCCATCACCGATCAGCAAACGCCATCGCCGCCACGCCTTCAACGGACCTTGCTTCCACCAATAGCGAGTCAGAGAGTGAGAGAGCGTAGATGAGAAAATAGAAAGAGAGAGTTGAGAAAGAAAGAAACGTCTCAGCCCCAGAGACAAAGAGAAAGAGAAGACAGAGGAGAGAGAGAATAAAAATGATTAAAAAATTTATACAATTGTGCTACAGTGCGATTCTACATGTAGAATCGCACTGTAGCACAATCCTAAATTTTTTTAGGATTCTTCAGATTTACAATCCCAGCTACTGACTCTTTTAAGCTTAAAATGCCAAAATTTCCTTAGATTTAGCATTTACAATTTCCACTACGGATGCTCTTTTGCTGATAAATATGAGAGAAAGAATAACCCTGCATAGAATTTACAAGAGTGAGGATATCTTTGATCAAGTGACCATAGGTAGATCGTAAATTATCACCTTGTTTGAGGAAGTTAATAACTATTTCAGAATCCCCTTCGAAGATAGACCGGCTAATTCCAATTTCCTGAACAAATTGTGGAGCCCATCTAGCCGCTAAAAGTTATAGGATAAGAGAGAATTACTATTAGCTATTAGCCATACACTAAATGAAATATAATAATTTAATAACTCTCCCACACTACTTAATAAATGATATGATAAATTCTTAATTTAGTACATGAGAAAGTGTAAGCAATCACTCTTATAAATGTATTATGCCATATTTTTTTAATTAACATATCACACCACCATAGTTTTTAGATTATACATGCCAATTCCAAGTGTTGTCCAGGTGGTTTTTAAGGACTCATGAGATTATGAGGTACTGGGTTCAAAATTTCGAATTAGAATTTAAAAACCACTTTCAAGAGATTCTTTCTTGTAATTATCTGGTATATATGGGAATGAGAGATTATACATGCTTATGTGATATATATATATATATATATTCACTGGATTCCTGAGCATAAAGAAAAGAATTTACAGTATTATTCTGATCTCTTGCGTCAGGAAAAATCTATTATTATTAATACCATAAAAGACAAAGATGATTCCTCCAAAATTATTTACCACAGTGTTTACCTGGTCAATATTATTCCTGAAGAAAAATGGGGCCCTTCCCCTAACTCTACCGGAACAATGTCCACTTCTCCCATTCCCTATTCCTACCATGATTACATTACTGCTTGGTCAAGATTTATGCTTTACCAGAATGAAAACATGTCTCATTCATGGTTTGTTAACTTTGATAAAAATTTCACTGGTTATCTGCCTCTTTGGTTCAACTGCATACCCTAAACAACCCTATATATATAAAAGAATCTTGAAAAACCCACTGATTTATATATATATATATATATATTTATATATAAAAGAAAATTTAAAATATTGCATTCTGGATGACTGGGCACACCGTAATGCTCACTAAAAAAAAAAAAAAAAAAAAACTATAGTAGATTCATTTCAGACCTTTGGGTGTTGGGTCTCATGAGCTTTCCTATTGTTAAGAAATAAGAACTAAGAACTGTGTAAAATAAGCGTTTAAATTATTTTGGAAATTATAGCATTTTATTTTGACATGGGCATAAACAAACATATCTAAACTGTCAATAATTATATCATGCACGAGATATATTTATCTTCTCTCTTGTAAGATAGACCATATCTATCTTCTAAACAGTCTATATTGTGAGAGAAAACAAAGTATATATCCGATGAACCATCTACTTTTTCTTATATCTATACTTAGCCTTATTCACGTAGGATAGACTTTCCACACTTTGCCTTATGCCTTATGTGAAAGAACAGAGTATATTTCTTGTTAACAAATTAGTTTTTCTAGATCAACTATACTTTTACAATCTTTTTGTGTGTGTGTGGCAAAAGTACAAATAACACCTAAAATTTTGAGGCTTATTCTTAAGTTTTAGAATTTGAATTTTACTCCATAAAGTTATATTTTGTTTGGATTAACAATCCTTCCATCTATGTTTTCTGTTAAATGTCACATAACTTGTCACATCTATTTAATTCAACGGCGGAGCCAAGGGGTGAGCAAGGGCAATTGCCCCCTAACTGCTCCAAAAATGTTTGACTTGTATGCCGCTTGCCATGGCCTGAGAAGAATTTGCCCCTCCTAACATAAAATAATTACAAAGAAACACTTTTAGTCCTAAGTAAAAAGTTTGCAACAATTTTCACATCATAGTAGTTAAATGGTAATTTTTTTTTTTTAGAAAAATGAGATTCATAATATTTTCATAACACTTTCACAACAAATTTTAAGTAGTAGGTTGTTACTGGTAGGACAAAAAGTAATTTCAATAGCCGGTTCAAATTAAAACTAATAACAATTTACCACTTAAGATTTATTGTGAAAGTGTTGTGGACGTAGCATTTTTTTAAAAGAAATGTTTGGTAAATTTTTAGTGGTTCTTATTTGGCCCACCATTTAATTATTATTATTTATTTTCCATTAACAAGCAGTCACCTTTAGCAATTAGAAATATTTTGTAATTATTTTTTGTGACTCTAGAATTATTGCAAACTAGCATGTAACTCCATGCAAACACATGTATGCATTTAAAATTAAACAAAATTTTTATTATAAGAATGTAAATAATTAGTCAAATTATTATTTTAAAAAAAAACATGTAACACATGCATTTATGCATCCGTGTAGATACATTTAAAATTAAACAAATTTTTTATCATAAAATATACATATTAAAATTTTTACATAGATTTAGTACTACTTATGATCATTTTTTTTTTCTAATTTTTAATAAGAGAGAATGTGTGGTGATTTTTATTTTATTTATTTTTTGAGAAACATGTGGTGATTTTTATTGAGTATATGTAATTTTTTTTTTTTTTAATTTTATAGTTCATTAATATTAGATTCTTAGTATTTTGCACTCATTAACTCACTTGACACAAAGATTAAAAAACTTAAGTAGACACATGGCACATGCTTAAGTGGATAATTATGGTGTAGTCCCTACATAAATTTAGACATGTGCAAAATTGGATTATAATTTCAAATTCTAATTCAACTTTCTCTAAGTTTTAACTATTAATATATATATATATATATATAGATGACTTATGCATTTGAATTTTTTTTAGTTATATGATGATATTTTTTATGGTTTATTATACTAGACTTCTCGTTTTCTACACTAAATTAACTAATTTGGTACAAAAATTTAAAATTTTAGATTAGATAAGACACGTGGTGCAAAATTAAACTCTAATTGAAATTCAATTTTTACACTAAATTAACTCACTTGGCATAAAATTCTAAAATTTAGATTAGATGAGACACGTAGTACAAAATTTGATTCTCATTAAATTTCAATTTGAAATTTAATTGAATTTTCTCTCTGGTCTATTATTATATATATAATTTTTTTTCATGCTTCATGTCATTTTAATTAGTGGATCCCATAATTTACACATAACAATAATAAATTACTTAATGCTATTGTAAGGCACTAAAACCACCACTATTTTTTTTCTCTCTTCCGTCTCCTGGCTTTTTACGATTCCAAACTTTAGATTTTTGTTATAAATCCAAATTTTAAATACTCATAAGAGAAGAAAGAAAAAGGTTGATTTCTATAGTTTTTGAGAGCAATCCAGGAAAGTGAACGTATTTTATATACTCTTAACCCTTTTAGATTGACAAAATATTACAATTTACATTATATTAGATTTTGTTTGACATTTATATTAGTTTATAATTATTTATTTATTTTGTTATTAATATTGACTAATATTTTTTTTAATTAGTTTTGTTTTTAATTTTGCCCCTCTAAATTGAATTTTGGCTCTATCACTGGTTTAATTCGTTCAAAAAGAATGATACCACATTATTTTTGTATAATAAAAAATCTCTAAAGAGTTTATTGAGTTATGTAAAAGAATAGCTTGATGTAAATTTTTTTTTTTTCGTTATATATGAGAAGATAATATATATTATGTTGTATATATAAGTAATATATATTATAGATATGATAGAATAACTTATGGTATCCGTTCTATGATAAATACTATTTATCATCAAATCAATGTACCTATTAAGCTAATTAGAAGCTTAGGTCTCTTTCGACCACAAATAACTCTACTACTTAAGCTAATTAAAACTCACTATTTAAATATATTTATTGATATATTTAATTTCGGTTCTCGAAATTCTTCCACTACATTTTGATAAGTTAATTTAATAATCACATAGGATAAAAAACAATTTTTTTTAAAACCATCTAAAAGTATGGTCCCACCAAAAAAAAAAAGTATGGTCCCACAAAAGTACGAAGGACATACCAGGCCAGGATGAAGAATATAATAGCTTTCCTATTAATAAAAATCAACCAAAAGGCTTATCAAAAAAAAAAAAAAAAAAAAAATCAACCAAAAGGCAACATTACTGTTTAGTATTAGATCATGATGAGGTGTTATGTTATACGACAGACATTGCAAGCAATATTATTATTTGAACGGCAATGAATGCAGCGAAGCAAAGCAAAGGCAGATTGATATTGTTTTAAGGTAGGTCAGCTCTCCCAGCTCAGCTGGATTTAGTGATCTCATGGTTGTAATGCAGAAAGCAACTCCACCTTTTTTGAATTTGCGACTTTGACTGATCAATTTCTCTCTTCGCGTTGACCGTAGCTATCAAGGCCGGTTAAAAGTTAATTAGTATACTAATAATTTAAGATGATATTAAGATCAGAATTGAAATAAGTATGCATGATTCCCGTACCCAATCAAAATTTGTGTCAACTTGATTCTCTTTGACTGTACCCGTCAAATATGTTCAAAAGACCACAGAAAACCATTGTTAATGGTGCCTACTAATCGGGACCTAATTTTTTTGTTACAAAGATTGTTTGCTAAACCATGAGGATATATTGATGGAGTTTAAGCGTTAACGATGGTCTTCAAAATAGCCAAATCCAAAATTCAAACATGCATTATGACAAATCCACAAATTCTATCTCCAATCTCCATATGCATATGCAATAACAAATAACAATGTGCATTTGTTGTTTTTATTCCTTTGTGCAACCTACCCTAGCTACTAGAGTTTACTTTAGCCAACTTCACCTACATACAGACTTGGACCTTCACCTTCTTCAAACCCCCTCGTGTGTGTGTCTGTGTGTATGGTTTTGATTTGTTGTTTTTGACTTCCCCTTTTAAACCTAAATATTCTAATTTTTCTTTGACAGCAAAAGGAGTGTAAACTTTTCTTAAGTGAAAGCTCAGTTCAGGACATATCAACTTATCAAGTAGTAATTGTGGTAAATGTAATCTTTTTTTTCCTTGAAGAACATCGCCTAAGATCATTGATTAATAAATTATTATTAGAAAAGCATTTTAAAAGAAGAAGAAGAAGAACTAGAAGCTGGAAGCAATAAACAAGTACATTAATTAGCCAATTTTCCTAATTTTGCAAAATTCACATAAGTTGTGTTAATTGGATTACGAGTCGGATCAAGTTTGGGTCAGAAACATGTTATCCTAAATGGGTTGTGAGTAGATTAGGTCAATTGACTTACAAGTCAGATTAATCGAGTTATGGGTTGATTCGTATTTTTTCACATACAAAAAAAATAATAAAATAATCATAATAAATATGATCATATTGTCTTTATCTTTCTTTCAATACAAAAAAGAGAACAAATACTGAATATCCAAAACTAAAATTTAAATAATACATCAATTCTTAAGTTTGCACAATCTGTAGTTTACTAATAATATTATCACCATAAACGAAGGAAAAAAGCCATTATTATTTTTTAGTTACAGTGTATATCATCACTATATATACTAAATGTCATAGACTAATACTAAAATTTGATTCAAAAGCTATTGTGGTTATAGGAATGCTTAATAGATTGCTTGTCACTAAAGAGATTTCAAAAAACTGATCGTATTTCTATTTATTTCAAAGTTCTATTTTGTTAAAAAAAAAAAAAAAAAAAAAAAACAAGTAGGGTTGATTTAGGTACGAGATGACCCGGAATTTCAATTGATCAGGTATGGATTGACCTGTTTTTCCTATGGGTTCAGGTCTAATTTTGTTAGTTCTATCTACTGCTAATACCGTTCTTAGCTTTTTTTTTTTTTTGGTTCAATATGGAAATATATTTTGTCAACTTGTTATATCCTGTGAAAATTAAATTTTGCAAATTATTGAAGAAGTAATTTTAAAATTATATCTTGTGACATACAACAAAAAATGGGTCTAGATGATATGATAGTATTTACAGAAGTATGCAATAAATCCTTTTCTATTTATAATTGTTTTGATATGGAATTCAAGCTCAACAATAATGATTACTTTTATGATGCTCTATGTTTTTTTTTGTTAGAATCTCACTTTCCTCCACCCCACTGTCTATCTATCGAAAACATAGTTGTTTTGGGTGATATTGATTCATTTTTTTTTTTAATACAAAATATGAAAATCAAATTAGTGATTTTACCTTTCAGCAGGTGAAAAAAGGGAATTCCAAGCCAAGTTTCTTTTAATGGAAGAATTAGATAATATCATTGAGTTATAAGATTTTTAGTAAAAATACAGTGAAATATAAAGTAACAATTTATAGTAAAAGTTTCTATTAAATAAATATGAGTCTAATTTTTTTTTTTCCAATTTCAAAACAAAATGATGATTATCATTTATCATATGTACACTATCTACATCAAAAACTTTAGAAACAGAGTGCTAACCAAACTTCTTGTCGCCCAAAAGATCTTCAACGCTTAGGCTGTTGAGCACTACCGACCAATCCAACTAATGTCTCGTATGAGTTCAATAGAGTATAATATGATTAAATTAAGTAAAAAGTGTTAGAGCTCCAGGAGATAACATAATTTAATGTTCTTTCATCCTAATTTGTCACTTAACATTGCACCAATTTGAGAGCCGATTTCAAGCTAGTAGTACTTCCTTAATTTTCTTTGACCAGCTATCCATATCAATGCCATTCTGAGCAGATTTTTGACTCAAAGAGTGTAAGGATTGTGCTCCAATTCTGGTCAAGCAGTCAACCCTCAAGTTGATCCTCTCTCTTGAGCACGCTTGCAACACGTTTGGGTAGGCACACATTGCAATCATCCTCTTTTTTGGTAGATACATTACTATAATATGCTCACCATAATCCACCATTACATGTTTCTTACAAGTTTTTATGCATTTGATTGTGTTTGTTTTATAGCTTTTATCCTTGTCATTTCGTTGTTACAATACTTACAATAAAGTCACTCTCCTACATCACGCCAACAATGCCTAGGTAATTGTCTTGGACACTTGATGAAATAGCTAGAAAAATAAGTGCAATATTTCCCTCTAATGTACTCATTTCGGCTTCATTTCTCTGCTGATCCCCATCTGCATAACGTTTGCACTGAGGTTATATAGTTACTTCGTCATTCAATCCCACTAAGGGACATATTTCCTATTTTGGCTAAGGCTCATAAGCGTATATCCTAGCTAGGTTCATTCTAAAATGAATAATCTAATTTCTAAGATTAACTTATTACTCACCTATAAGATCATCATCCTTCTTCTCAGTGGTGACTGTCTAATTTCTTTAATCGGTTCTACTAGATACATAATAAAATCATAAACCATAAAATCGTCAAAATTTACTCATTAAAAAGCACTTTGATTCTGATCCATTCAAACCATTAAAAATGTTTGGACAGTCTGTCGGTCCTTTTTTTGTTAATTTAATGAACAAAGTGCGGAAAGTATTTGACAAGATGTGCATGGAAATGTGAAAGACTTGGGACACAACTTATGTCACAGTTTTGATATATATAGTCGATCATGAATAACGGGTTTATATGAAAATGATTTTTTACCATTTAGAGTCGACCATTTTATCAAATTACAGCAAAAAATTGTGGTGACAGAAAAATTGGCATGGATATACATGCCACACCTCAACTGATAAAATCAATTTCATGTATAAATCTCTCTCAGGAGCAGCTGAACAGATGGTGGATCTCTCTTTCTCTCTCTCACTCTCTTGTGCTGAGAACTGATGGAGAAATACTCAAATACAACCCCAGCTGAAGTTTATCAAATTGTGCCAAAATATTTTAGGACCACAATCAATTTTCACACCCATTTTCATCATAACTATTTGATGTGGCTAGCTGTGACTAGTAGAAAAAAAAAAAAAAAAACTTGTGAGTCCATGTAAAAGTGATAGGTAAACAGCTAGTTACAATTTATGATATAAAATAATTGTGAAAATGAATGTGAAATTGATTGTGGTCCTAAAATAACTCAATTGAGCCTCACTAACAATACCTTTTATTAGGATTCTCAAAAAAAAAAAAAAAAAAAAAACTTTTATTAGGAAAAATTACATCCCCTTTCTCTCTTTTAATTGTTTGGTGGAACCACGCACTAATATATTGGCTTCAAATCTGAAAGTCTTGGGTCTATGAATCTAACAAATATCGTTTTCACCACCTCTCAGCATGATGTTCACAATTAATATGCCTGATCATTTCTTGAAAAAAAAAAAAAAAAAAGGGAAAAAAAGCCTGATCAATTAAAAATAGATATGCAGAAACCTAATATATTGACTTTCATTATCGTGGACTAGGAACTGCTTTCCATCGAAATCCATATCAAATTGGAGAAATGAGAGTTAGTTCTTTAGATTTGAAGTAAGACAAGTTGTCAAGTTGGGGACACTATAGCTTTCTCCTATACCACATTTTCATTTTTCTATCTGATCCTCTCTTTTTTATTCTTTTCGCCCGAGCAATCGATAACAATTTGAAGTATGTCATAAAAAAAACATTGTCAAAACAATCATTACTAGCAGGGCTTTGGCGCTCAACTCCCAATCCTTTTTAGGAGTTTTTGGCGACATTTTGAGTGCAAAGTGCTTGACTCGTGGGACACTAGGATGACGTGCGTAAATGAGTCTTTTACTTTATATTTTTAATTTTTAGGAGTCATCCTTAACGTGTGCATGAGTTGTGTTAAATAGGGTTAAGAAGTATTTTCAACCCAATCCACTATGGTGGGTTAAAATTTTTTTTACCCAACCTAACTCACATGGATTGGGTTGGACCCATGGGTTGGATATTTTTTTTTAATTACTATTATTGTTATTATTATTATTATTATTATTATTAAATTGAGCATTAGATCAATATCACTCAAATTCATAACCAAATAAACATGAGCACAACACCAAACAAACACAAACTACATGCGAAAAACTTAGGGTTTGGGTTTTATTTGGGAAGAGAGACAAAAAAGTAAATAAAAAAAATTGTGTAATACATTTTTAAAATTTAAAAATATATTAAATATAGGTAGGTCGGGTTGGGTAAGACGGATTTGTAAATCTTATGATCCAAACCTAACCCGAGCCACTATAAAAAAAATAAAAACATGACCCAACCCAACCCAACCCAACCCACCAACCCTTAAAAACCGACCCAACCTGGTGGGTTGGATTGGGTTGGGTCAGTTTTGGTGGGTTGGCGGGTTTACTGCACACCCCTATCCCCAACCGTTAGTTTTTAAGGTGTGATTGATTATCTATGTATAATTCATTTTATTAACTAATTAACTAAGGGATTCCTTAAGGATTTCTAAGCTAAATGGGTAGGCAAAATATCTTGAACCAAAGGCATGGACTCAAAAATTCGGTTACATATGAGAAAGGTGTTAAGCAGTAAGCACCCCACAACCTAATTTTTTGAATTATTCCTAATTTTTAGTGGGTAGAGAAATGTTTTGAATTAATAATATTTTTATCATTTAAAAGGTAACTATGACATTTGAACTTAAAAAGATTTAATTCGGAATCATGTTTGAAAGCATTGACATGTGATTGCATAGTACTTACTAGGAAAGTAAATTTCATGTCAAATTAAATATGGTTTACCTCACTCCTTTAAAAGCAAAGTAAATGTTTTTTAACTTGTTCACCATGCAAATTCACGTGCAAAAGAAACACCAAAAACAGAGGTTCTGGGGAAGGGTATTTTGTTAACTTGATTTTAAGGTCTATGGGCTTAATTCATTTAAGTCATTAGCCTACCATCACTTTTGAAAACCATTCTTTGGAAAAAGCGATTTTGTGAGTCTTGGAAAAGGAAATTGCTATGAGAATTTTTGGGGAGAGAAATTTTTGGAGTCCTTTTGGAAAAACAACTTATTTTAGGGAAATAAAATTTTGATTAATGGTTATATCGCCAGTTTTTGGAAAGAGATCAATTTCATGGGAAAGGTTTAGTGAAAATCTCATGAGTTTTTGATGTAAATTTCTTATGAAAGTGTTTTTTTTCAATAAAAATCTTATAGAATTTTTAATAGAAATTCCCAATAAAGGTTTTGTAATGATAATATCATAACTTTTTGAAGAAATTTCCTAGTAAAGGTTTATTAATAAAAACCTCATGAGTTTAAAAAAGGAATTTCCCAAGAAAGGTTTTCTAATGAAAATCTCAGCAGTATTTAAAGAAAGTTTTCTTTAAAAGGTTTTTAATAAAAATTTCATTAGATTTTGTAGAGAAATTCTTAGGAAAATGAATTATTGTGAAAAGTCTCATGTTTTTTAGGAAGGGTTTGGATTATTTTCAATATCTTTTCAACTGGTAATTTTTATGAAAAATGATCTCATGGTTTTTCTTGGAAAAGACCCGAGAACAATTTTTATAAAAAAAGTGCCATGTTCTTTGGGAAAAGCTTTCCTAGGAAAGTAATATTTTTAAAATGAAAAACCCCATTAGTTTTGCCAAGCTTGAAAAGGTTTTCCCATTGAAATGTACTTAGATAAATTAATTAAAAAATCAAGTTTTATTTGGAAAAACATTTTGAAAATCACAATGAAAGATTCTATTAGATCAAACTTTTATAGTGGAATCATGGATTTACGATGCTAGCTAATGAGCTAGAAATGTTGATCCATGCTTAGAAAAAGAGGGAAAATATATAGTATATGTGTGTGTGTGTATATATATATATATATATATTTATTGTATGGTATTTTAAAAATTCCACCATTAGATTACATGTTCTTTATGTTAATAACATCCATACCAAGTTTCATGCCAATCAAATTCTATTTACTATTTGATTTAGAAACTCATCTTTCAAGTACAATTTTAAATGCAAAAACTTGAAATTTGAACATTTAATTGATAATATAGTTATTGATATTAGATTGTCTTGAAATTTTGCAAGCATGTAGCGTATAAGAAGAAAATTTAATCCAACAATAGATTTGTTAAAATTAGCATCTAATAAAATAAATGAGTGATGCAACATAAATTACAGTTTCAAACCTATATAATATAATTATACAATAACCCTTTATTCACATGAATACTAACAATGAATTTACAACAACCAATACATCCAACATAGATCACGAACTCATTGCACGGATGGACATCCAAAGATTCCAAACACAAAGTCAAAATCAACTATTATATAAATATGGATGATGAGAAAATTCATAGAAATATTCATTGAACATGTTATTCATACATGCGAAAGCTACAAAGATAAATATGGCATCCAAAGTCCAAACAAAGCATAAGTGGAGCATGGAAATCAAAGCATGTAAGCATGCAGATCCAAATGACATAAAAATGGGTAAGCATATAATTGAAGTATATGAAATGGGTAAGCATGCAAATCAAGGCATCTAGATCAAAGCACAACAAAGCATATAATAGGGGTAAGTATATTAATCCAAACAAGTAAAATTATAAAATTAGTAGGCATATAGGAGTATATAAACATGCAAGATCATGTGATATCCATTTTTAAGCATACATGCATATATTTCAACATAGTATAAAGATTGACATGTTAACTTCATACATAGTATAAAGATTGACATATTAACTTCATACATATTTTTCACAAACTAGGTTAAAGAATGCATATTCGTAAACGTCGATCAAAACATACTTAGAACATAATTCAACCAAACAAAATTTTTCACACCATTGCAACATGATAACAAGGTGATTAGAGAAGGAATTATAGGATTATACACTTAAAAGCTTGATTTCAATGAAGGAAATTGAGATGGGGAGGTTTTTGGAGTGTTTGGTTGTGATGGTGACGAAATTTTATGGGTTTTTCTCATTCTCAAACAGAGGGGATGGTTGCTGAATAGAAGAAGTGCATGTAATTGTCATATTCAGCATTAAGCTGAACACAGGAGCCCAAATGCACAGCCTATGGCTGAGCACGAACTTGGGCTCCTAGTTTGGCACTTTTTTCTGCTTGTTTTTGCTCCAGTTTTACCAATTTTGAGGTATATCATCTTTGCACACTTATTTTATTTGAAGGTAATTAAAATTGTATACTTTCCGCTTCATGTTTTCAATTTTCAAATTTTGTAAACCAGATGCCTTGAAAGGTGGTGTCAAAATCAAACTTAAATTCTTTGTTCAAAAATCCCATTTTGGAATTTTCAAAAAATCTTTTTTTCAAAGGGAGTTTTTGGCAATCCAAGTATACAAAATTGAAAATTTTCATAAGACCATTCTAATGACTCCTTATTTGTATCAAATCATGGTCGTTTGCTTATAGTTCAATCAAGATTGAACTACAATCAAGCTTTGTGACACTATTTGAAATATGAACAAGTGTCGGGCACTTTTTCATTGTTTTTGTGATATCTTGTTCAATTAAATTCTGATCTGGGCATGTAAGCAGCCATTTTAAAGGTAAATTTGTTATCATCGATATGAGTTTGAATTTATTCTGTTCCGAAGGACAGATTTTTAGTCAAGCTCGAGAAAAATGTTTGGAAATTTAAATTGTGATGTAAAATGATGATATTTGGCAGTTGGGTGGATTTTTGAGTCTCTCTAACTATTAGTCAACTTGGTCAAAATTTGGTAAACCAATAGTATTTTAGTCATTTTTGACTCGTAAAAGTGGATATTTCCACATCCGAGAAGGACAAACTTAGGGATGGCAATGGAGTGGGGCAGGGCTGAAGGATGGAGTCTTTGTGCCCGCCCCGCATGGTTTTGTCTTGCCCCATCCCCGCCCTGCCCTGCATGATGGGGAATACTTTCTCACCCCATCCCCGCCCCTTGGGGCCCTGTGAAGCCCCGTCCCATCCTGTAAAACTCTACTTTTTGTTAATTTTCCCTACAACTAGTATAATTTTTTTAATGAAACCTATTTCATTAATAAAAATATACTTGAAATTGCAACTAAGTTTATCCCATCAAATTAAATCAATTTTTAGAAAAAATTGAATAATATATCCAAGTGTTTAACAAGACAATCATAAAAATAAAAATCTCATAGTATAACACATAACAAAATAAAGGCAAATAATCACATTGGGTAGAATAAAATATGCTAATATTAATATGTTTGTTTAAATAGTAAGGTCTTAGGGTATGAAAAATTTACACTTATAACTTTTAGTAACGCGAGGCGGGACAGGGACGGGGAGGGGCGGGGCCGGGTGGGTCTAAAAAGTCTAAACCCATCCCCGCCCCGCCCCGTGGTGCGGGGCTAAAATCTTGCCCCATCCCTGCCCCACCACCTTTGCGAGGGGGGGAAAACCTACGTGGGGCGAAGTGGGGAGGGGCGGGTTAAGCGGGGCGGAGAAAAATTGCAATCCCTGTCATAAATTATGTTAATTTTAGAATTCCCTTAATCCTAAAATTAAAATTGTGATTTTTAACATTTTTGCTCAAATTAGGATTTTTGCACACAAATAGAGAGGTGATAAAATACGGTAACTACAAACATATAATTAAAAGATATAAAAACAGAAAATGTACTTTAAGATGTTGGATTATGATTGTTAATTGATACCATATCTTGGCTTTCCTTTTTTTTTCACAAAAAAAAAAAAAAAAAAAAAAAAATCCTAAAAATACATTATAAAAAAAAATCCCAAAGCATGGGAAATCATATTGATTTAGTCCAATTACATCAATGGAGCATCAAAATGATGAATTTCATGAAGTCCCGATCAAACCTTAGCCTTAATCGACTTTGTTGAAATTTTGTTAAAGTTGACTGAGGTTACTCGAGGGTTGACCAAGGTTTAACAAAACTTGTTTACTTGGATCTAATTTTGGAATAATAATTTTCAAAAACTTATAGCCAAACACTAACTTTGATTATGTTTGACAAGATTTGACCCAATTTGATAAGATTTTGACTATAAAACTATCATCCCATCGAAGTAGATGTAGTCCTATCTTAAATATCATGAAATTCCCTTTTACTTGTACATTCACAGGTTAAAATCACATTGGAATTGAGTGATAGATCAATAATCAAAGAGAAATTGCCAAACAATCAATAATTTTCTACTACTTGGTCTGGAAATTGCTTATTTTCAGTAGTTTATTTGCATAATATGAGACAAAAAGTTAAAAACTATTTTATTTCCAAAAAGCTGAAACTCAACTGATTTGATATACAACTGAGACAAAAAGTAGTGTAAGATCCACAAACAGTGCATCAAATAAGTAATAAGCTAGCTTATAATAAAATGTAAACATAGTTTGGAATGTTTGATTTTTGGTTTAATTTAATAGGTGCTAATATATGCCTATATCATCTGGTGGCAAACAAAAATTTAAAAAAAGGAGAGAGAGAGAGAGAGTTTGTTGAGTTCATCGCTTCCTAGTGAATTATGCTCTATGGATATATTTAAGGTAGCCTTTTATTATATATTTTTAAAAGCTTATTTGGCTAAGTAGAAATTTTTAAATCCTCAAGTTTAAGATACCATCGTACTTTCATGGCCTCACCAGCAAAATATTAAATAAAAAAGAAAAAGAAGAAAAATAGTAACCCAATTGGATGATCCATATGCTAGGGGTTAGTCTGGACCTTCGAAAGAGTGGAAAGCCCATATCTTAATAGAATTGAGTATTTGACTACGTCCAGAGACCCATCACACAAAATTACACCGTTTTGGACCTTTTGGCCCAACCTAAAACTAGGTCGTTTTGGCAAGCTAACCCTAACAAACCCAAATCGTGTCTCTTTCTTTCTTTCCCTCACACGCCTCTCTCTCTCTGAAACTCAGTCGCTTCCTCTCCTCTCTCTCTATCTCTCTCTGTTCTGCGATTCTCTCTCTTTCTCACCGTCTCAGTCTCTCTTCTTCTCTAACTGTATCTCGTCCTCCTTCACTCTTTGCTCTCACGGATTAGTAAAGGTAAACTCTCTCTCTCTCTCTTACGGTTTGGTTTGCTGAAGGTTCTTGAATTCTTGTTTCAATCTTTCGGTCCACTGGTAAGTGTCATTCACTAACCTCTATCTTCTTCAATTATTATTTCACTAATTAGTAATTATACATTGAAATATTTGTCACAAGCTGAGTTCTTAGAGCGTTATAATTTATAATTTATATATTCATTGAAATGTTTGTAACAAGCTGTGTTGATACTGATAGAAATAGTTGATGAATATGGTTGCTGCCAGTCTGAAATTGTTGAGTGGAATGGTTATTTTGTAATGCTAATATGTTAATGTTTACTACTCTTTGTTACATTTTGGTATTTTTATTTTGTAAATATTAGATGTAAAATGCTCAAAACTTACATAAATACTTTAAAAATATGTTATATATTGTTATTTATGACGTCATTGGTATGACCCAGTAGGACCATAAAACCAGTAACCGTACCCTTTTCCAGTTCTTTGACCTTGTTGGTTTTTAAAACCATGATATTTTCTAATTATATTTTATAAAATTTGTCCTTAACCTAGAGTTTAAAGTTAGTAAACTCCCTAGTACCCTTCTCTTTCGACCTGCCTCCTTGAACGACACCATATTTTCTGGCCAGAATCGTGTTCGCATTACTGTATTCGCCAGAGCCTTTAACTTTCAGGTTTTGTTTGTTGGTTTTGTTGTTTGTACTAGTGTTCCTAACGGATACGTCTAGGTTCAAATCCCCCTTCCCCATTGTACTATCACATTATCAAAGATTGTGTAAGTTTACACACAGTAGGAGGTTGGGCCTTGGTTTGACGCCTTTCATCACATTTGGTAGGTTGTGGGTTCGAGTCCTAGACCCTGCAATAGTGAGAGTTTTGTGCATTGGAGTATGACCTTTTTAAGTTTACACACACAGTGGACTTATCAAAAAAAAAAAAAAAAAAAGTTTACACACACAGTGGATTATGAATTTGCAACCTTATCCTCCACTCTTTCTTATTGGAGGAGTTTCCGTTTACGTATTTAAGAAATATAAAAACATGGGGAGACTTGATGCCTGAAATCTATGATGAAAGTAGATATCATCTGTTTGAAAACGCAAAACTGGAGGTAGACATCAACTGTGTTTTGGGTCAGCCCCTACTGTTTTGAGTGATTAAGTCCATATTTTGGTTCAAATTAGTGGCATGTTTTCCTCAACATTTTTACTTGACTTTTTTAGCCTACAATATTGGCAACCCTGGATTATATGTGAGGCTTTCTTTTGCTCAATTAAGTTGTTTAGGATCAGGGCATAACAGCCACATTATTGCTGGAAGATATGAAATTGTAATATTGTTATGTGGTTTTGTGGGCTTAGCTCTTAAAACTTTGTTTATGATGTTTATGTTTTTATGATTTTTGTTTTCTGTTTTGAGATTTGTATTGTTGTACTGTTATGCTTTATTTGGATTTTGGGCATTTCATCCTCATTCATTGTTGCTTCTTTTTCAATTACAGTACAGATGAAGAACAAAAAGCAAAAGCCTATCACCGATTCAAAAGTGGACACCGAATTGAAGTCTATCATTCATCAGCATTCTCTGTTCTTTGACAAGTTAGTTGAGTTAATCCCTGCAAGGTTCTATCTATCGAACAATGATGAGGAGAAGCCATGGTTTCAGGGCCTTAGTAAGGCCGAAAAAGCTTCAGCAAAGAAGGAATCAAGGGAGAACATTAAGAAAGCTCGAAGAGATCGTATGGATCCAGAAAAGGCTTCCACAACAACCCTTGATTTGCTAAAGAAAAGCTTGGAGAAAGAAAAATCAAGTGAGAGTGATGAGGAGGAAATAGAGATTAAACCAATGTTGTCTGGTCATGAAGGTAATGATCGGAAGGTGACTTTAGAGGAACTTCGGCAACGGCTGCATCAAAAAATTGAACAGTCCCGAGCAGATCGTCATGTTGAAGATTCGAAAAGAAAACAGAAGTACGCAAAATATCTCAAAAAAGGAAATCAGCAGAAAAAACGCAAAAGAGAGTCTGTTTCTGAAGAAAAGAAACCAACTAGTAGTTCTGTAGATAAAGTGGAGAAGGATGTAGCAGAGGCTTCGAAGGAACTCGCATTTAGTCATGTCAAACTTGGAAATGAGGAGGAGCATGGAAAGAAGAAGAGGAAACTTTCAAAGTTTAAGGAGCTTGAAAGGGCAAAGAAATTGGAGGAAGCAATGAAAGATCCTGAGAAAGGTGAGGTTATCTCAAAGAAGCATTCGTGGAAATCAGCAACAAGTAGAGCAGCTGGGATGAAGGTTCATGATGATTCAAGCCTGTTGAAAAGGAGCATACACAAGGAGAAGAAGAGGCATCAGAAGAATGCTGAGAAATGGAAGGAGAGGGCACAGACCACAGAGAAGATGAAAGCAGAGAAACAGAAAAAGAGATCAGAAAATATAGGGCAGAGGATTCATGAGAAGAAAATGCGGCGAATTGCAAAGAGAGAGAAAAAGCTACTGCGTCCAGGATTTGAAGGTCGAAAGGAAGGTTTTATTAACGAAGGTTCATCTTAAAAGTATTGAGTTTCTTTGCCTCTTACATTGCCTTTTTTTTTTTTTTTTAATCTTTGTTTTAAGATCAGTTGGCATAAACATCATATTAAATTATAGTAAAGTTTCAATTTAGGGATTCTGTTATATAGATCCACCTTTTGCCTTCCCCTTCCCTTCTCATACTCTCTTTTAACTACTTAGTAGATGAATATTGTTGAAGAATTGACCTTCATTTGATATCTGCAAATGTTTGTTGCTGAATGCTGATATTTAATGGTCTGAATGTCATCTTTTATGTGTTATTTGATAACTTTGCTAACAGATATAATTAATCTTGATGCTTTAATATACCATGCTAACAATTCTAGCACAATCACAGAAGAATGTCAACCCAATTTCAAAGAGAATGTCGATGCATTTTCAAAGTATTTAGGTTGCCATTACCATACCAGAAGAAATTTTGGTAATTCTTATATATATTTGAAGATTGCACCATGTGTTTTCCTTGAGTTAGAGAGAAAAAAGAAAATCTCTGGAAGTCTAAAGTTAAAGTAAAGCCTAAGAATATGCGTTCATGGTAGTTAATTAGGTTATTGTTGTTGTTTATTTTATGTTTTATTTGATTTTTTTTTCTAGGTTCAAGGGCTATTTATTAATAGATAAGTCTTGAGCTAGTTTATTAGCTTTTATGTGTTTATTGTTTTTGTTTTTTTTGGGGGGGTGGGGTCCTATTGAAGTAGAGTTTGTTTCCTAGTTATGAAATACTAAGATCTAGAGTCTACAAATGATAGGAGTGTTGAATAATAAGAACCGAGTATTTGATTGTAAAAGGCATCACAGTACTGGTGATTCTCCTTTTCTCCTTTATTTTTTTTTCTTTGATTTTTTTTTTCCGTGATACTATTCATGGGTGCTGTTCATATAGCTCATGAAAACCATACGTTTCTTTCTTTTCCTCATTTTGCTATGATCTCAAATCAAACACTTCCCCTACCCTATCAAAACCTTAAAATTCATGTACTTTACTTACCAAAAAGTCATTAACGTTCTGTTTGTTTCGATTTAAAATATTTGCAAAGGTAAAATATTATACATGTAAAATATTTGCAGGAAAATACTTTTATTTTATAGTGTTTGGCAGTGTATATGAAAATGTTGTGTAAAATATTTTTCAATGTTTGGCACAACGTAAAATGGAAATAAAAAAACTGGTAAAATCAAAACAATGACCACAAAATGGCCATTAACTGTTGGATCCTTGCATCATCATAATTCCAGCCACATTTTTTATTTGAGCGGTATGCACAATTGTGCCCCAAAACTAGTCTTTTGGCCCCTACTCAATTCAATAAGACTATTTGGTCCAATAAACCTCCAAGGTAACTGACTGTATGTGGTAGATAGATTATTGAGAATTGACAGCTCTGGGTATCATATGATTTCCCTTTGAGTTTTTGACTCCCACCCTTATGTCAAACTACTTCAATCATTACATTCCAGTTTCGACCTTCACCCCTACACCATAACAGTATTCAATACTAACTCTACAGTCTACAGACCATGAACCAGCAGAATTCAACTCAATATAATTGTTGCTTGGCAAAGGCATTCCATTCCAGGTACAAGCCCCTCCATAAAGGTTTCCTCCTACTACTTTTGTAGAAGGTAAGTGCCAAATCACCAAAACCACAATCTGTGAAAATTTTCTGCAACCAACTCAAGGGCCAACAAAAATTAATAAAGTAGTAGTAAAGAAGAGAGAGAGGAAATCTGTTAGTATTTTCATTTAACAATCACCCCATTGTTAAATGAAAGCTCAGAATCAGCAGTCAATATTTCAACCTGATAGTTCAGGTAATCCAAGAAGAGTATCATGTCCTTAATGGCCTATTTCAAAATGAAAGAACCTGCAGAATATTTCTCAACCAATACAGCAAAACTTGCAAAATATATCTGGACAAAATATAACATTATCAAAATACTGATGAATCCAAAATATAACATTATTCCATAATAACTCCAAAACATGTCAATCAGTGTTCCATAATTATTAATAATCTAAAGAATACCATGGTACCACTAACATGTTTCACACAACATATCCAGCAACTTCGAGTTAGAAGGTTTTGCTGAAAAATTTCTCCAACCAAAGCTTTCTCGTCCTATCATTTTTTGCCATAAAGGCCCTTCCTGCCTTTTCATCATTAACCAAATGATCAAAAGCTTCATCAAGCATGTCTTCTTCAAATCCTTCAACATTCATCACTATTTTATGAAGCTCATTTGTATTAACTGGGCCATGACTTAGAGCTGTAATAGCTACGGCAATTTGTTTGAGTTGTTTAGTCATCTCACTAAAAGGACTATCTTCATTTATAGCTGCATAAGTTCTCTTTCTATGGCTCCTTCCCTTAGATGAAGTTCCATTGGAAGCTTCATGGGCATCTTTTGGCAATCTATCAGAGTCACCTTCAAATTCTGGATTTTGGATGTCATTCTGTGGGGTCTCATTTTCAAACAATGGAGAACGTTCACTCCATTGCTTTGAAAAGCCACCAGTTGCCATGTCCTTACCAACAACAATAGCCATCTCATCATACTGTTCAATTTTTTTATTTAAATATGGTGCATGAGCGGGATGAGCATATTCAAAGAAATATGACAATGTCAATAAATTGGATGATTTAATATAATTGTTGATGCCCATTTTTGCAAATCTGTACCCAAAGGTCTATGAGGAAGAAAGCCCAATGAAAAGCAAGGACCAAAGGCCCACCAAAAAGACCAAAAAACAAGAAGGGTCTAAAGAAAGAAGTGCAAGTGAAAGCAATCTACGGCAAAACGCAAATCTGCAGCAAAATAGAAATTTGCCGCAGAATACAGTTTTGCCGCAGAATATAGTTCTCTGGCAGAATGGCTTCGGCAGATGAAGACACACGTCCCTATTCTTCAGCAAAAGGCTTTACTGTTGCAGAATACAGATTTACCGCAGAATACAGTTCTCTGGCAAAATGGCTTCAGCAGATGAAGATAAATTGGGCCTAATACCCTTTTGATCCAGTCAACATTATTTGGCCCACAAAGACCCAAATCCTTTTGTATAAAAAAGATAGGCATGAAAACTGATATGAAGAAGAACGATGAAAAGAAACAAGGAGCAGCAGGAAGTGTCAGCAGTAGGAAACGCGTGAAGGAAAGAAAATCCAAACTAAAGGAAATGACAAACACAGTAGGAAACGTGTGAAAGACTTGCAGCAGGATAAAACAGAGCTGATCTGCTACGGCAGAAATAGCGTGGGAACGAAAGAAGACAAAAACAGCAAGGCCGGAGCACCACCAACCTGTACCCAGCCAATACAAGGGAGGTGCGCCCACGGTCAAAGGGATTCAGAGGACGTGGTTTGGTGGTGGGGGGAAAAGGGAGTCTATATTTGGTTTCCTGCCGTAACTTCTTTTGGAAATATATCCTGCTGGGATGGTATCTTACCCAAAAGAAGTAATAAATGGTTGGGACTATCTGATGCATGCCATAGAGCTAGGTAGTGAGGTAGCCCAATCATGATCTTTAAACCTAGAGGTAGAGTTATACGGCAGGAAAAAACAAAAGAGAATTTTGTCTTGCAGCAAACATGTTCTAAGCAGATGGCAGTGGTCAGGGCAACCAATGGGTGAGTGGGTAATCTTGAAAGGATGCCCACAACAAACCAAAAACAGTTGGTGAAGCCTTAGGGGTAAAAGTGAGAAATTCCATTGAATCAGTTTGCTATAAAAGGAAGGTAACCATGGCAGAAAAAAGAGGGGGGAGGTAGAGGAAAAAACAGGGGAAAGAGTGAAAAACAGGGGAAGAAGAAAAACACCCAGGGGGAGGGGGAAAAGCACCTAAGGAAGGAAACCCATGATAAGAGGGTAGTAAATACCCGGAGAGAGGAACCCAAAAAAAGGGAAAAGACCCAAGTGAGAAAAACAGCCCACGACAAGATAGTAGTTAGAAACTAAGAGTAAAAAAAGAACACAGAGAAAGAAAAAGAAGAGAAAACGTGGCAAGAATAGGGGCATGCATCAATAAACCATCTTTTCTCTCTCTCTTAGCAAACCCACTCTTTGAAGTCTCTAAAAGTAATAACTAGTAGTCATTTAGGCCTATTCTCCAAAATGTACAACTTTTATGGCAAGAGCCTATGACAAGGTTGTTCAAGTTGGAGTTTGGGTTCCTTTTTAGTTTACTTATTCTATGGGCAGATTTAATACTTGATTTTGATTGCAAATATATTTGATTTCTCTCATTATAACTTATATTTGCCGTATTTAGTCATCCTGCTGTAACACGTTTTTATCACGTCTGCCGCATCAGTTATCCTGCTACGGTGTCTTTACTTGCTGTACTATTTATTCTGCTGTAATTCCTTTTTATTATATTCACCGTGTTGACTATTATACAAGCTAAACCATTTCCTGCCGAAATTTTCTTTTTTATTTGTTGTTACGTGTTTTACTGTTGACACAAACTAATCATTATCCTGCCATAAGTATATATATACATATATCTTTATTTACAAATATGTGTACATATTTGAGAATATGCTAACCTATTTAAACTAACATTTGTTTGATGGGTATTTTCTTTGGGTTTTAGATTTGTTTATGTGCAGGAAGTGGAAAAGTATTTCTGCAGTAAAAATGAAGAGTAGTCATTCACACGACAGAAGACTTTAAAGCACAGCAAACAGCTTTAAAGCACAGCAGACAGCTTTAAAGCACAGCAGAAAACTTTAATGCACAGCAGACAGCACTATTGCACAGCAGAAGGCTTTAAGGCAGGAAGTTTTAAAGCACAGCAAAAAGCTTTAATGCACAGCAGAGAGCTCTATTGCACAGCAGAAGGCGTTACGGCAGGAAGCTTTACTGCACAGCAGGAAGCTTTATTGCACAGCAGACAGCTTCACTGCATAGCAAACAGTCTTACTACACAGCAGATAGTTTTACTACGCGGCAGACAGTCTTACTACACGGCAGAAAGTTTTACTGCATAGCAAAAAAGTCAAACATGTGGCAGAAACCGGAGAAAAGTTCCTTTTGCGACAGAAACATCAATCCTGCGGCAGAAACTGGCAGTGGCAGAAACAGAAAAGTCAATCCTGCAGCAGAAACTGGAGAAAAGTCTTCTGCGGCAGAAACAGAGGATAAGCCCACTTTGCTGCGTCTTCTCTTGGACTTGGACTCAACGTTTGCGCGCAAGCCGGACCAAATTGAGTTGCAGTTGGACCGGTCTCAACTCCCTTACTCAGAATACTTGGGCCTACCATCGCGAGAGGCAGCCCAGCCCAACGCACAACGAAAAGGCCCCTACATTAAAATTTCAACCCCCTGAGCATATGGATTGCTCCTGCAATTCGTACGCGAAAACTTATGCAGTTCTTTTTTGCGGGTTGTTTCACAACCTAATGCAAATGCCTCTCTTATTTTCTTCGTGGGCTTGTTGTTTCAATCTTTACTCTCCTTAGGCAAATCATTCTCTTTCTTTCAGCACATTTATGACCCTTAAAGGGTAGCCAAAAAAAGTTAATCTTCATAAGGGTGGTGCTGGGCCTCTTTGGGCCTATCGTATGCTTTCCTTTTGCTCTTCATGACTTGTGCTTGCTGGGCCTCTTTGGGCCTGCTATATGCTTTCATTTTGCTAAATTCCATTAGCCCAGTACTATCATTGGGTTTGAACTATGCAGTTTCGGGCTTCCTTGGCTCATTTCATTGCTTTTGGGCTCCTTTGTCCCATTTTATTCTTTTGGGCATCCTCGGCCCGTTTCATCACTTTCGGGCTCCTTTGTCCCATTTGGGCTCCTTTGTCCCATTTTATTCTTTTAGGCATCCTCGGCCTGTTTCAAGTCTTTACTTCCATGGGCTTTTACTAATTTCATTGGGCTTCCCTGGCCCAATTACTGTATACTCATCCTTGGGGCTCATGGGCTTGCCATCAACCCCTTACTTTCTTTGTTTGCATTACTTCGGGCCTGCTGTGGCCTATTCTCACTTTTATACATCACATATAGCCCATGGGTTTGCTTTCTCTCTTTCATGGCTCTTTTAAGCCCGTTTGCTTCCTCAAGGCTCATTTGTTTATTTCATGGACCTGTGATCCATTATTCCTGCCATTCGGGTTTGATGGTTTTCTTCTCACTTTACTAACTCTTTTCTTCCCATATGGTTTTCATTCAAAGGGATTGTTGATGATGATGATGATGATGTGTGCATCCTTCTCTTCATCATTTCTTCGCTTGTTTCTTGGTTTGCTTCTTGGAAATTCCTTGTGATCTTGGACTTTTACAATGGTACTCAGTTCTTTATGTCTGCGGCAATTTGTATACTTATTTCTTCACATTTTTGCAGTAGCACGTACTCATTTCTTTGCTTCTACAGGGATGAATACTCATTTTTTGCTTCCGCAGAATATGTAGACACTTTCTGCTGCAATACATGCACTTATTTCTCTGTGTTAATGCACCTCTTGCTTTGCTTCTGCTAGAGCATCATCTATACTGTAGGAAGTGAAGGTTGTAGCAGATTCTGCGGTAGAAGAATTAGGCTTGACTGCTTACTTTCCCCACGTATTCCTTAGCATCATCTCTTCATCTCTTCATCCTTTCTTGTTGGGTTCTTCTTCATTATGATGTTCTACATTTTCTCATCTCTGCAAAATGCTCAAAATTGGCTCTTTAGATTCTTTAACTCTTCTTTCTGCCAACTTCATGAACAATACTTTTGCGGAGCAAGGATCCTTCTTACAGTCTTCATTTTTCTTTTCTTTTAGCCACTTAAGGTTGCTTCACTTCGGGTTTTATTCATTCTCTAAAAATAGGGAAAGTGTTGTCTTCTACTACCTTCGCATCTAAGCTGACGACTAAAAAGAGTTTCATCAAAACAACTCTGCCACATCACTTTCTTCAAGTAGAGTTCTTTCACAAGAAGAAAGCTTCCTCTAAGTGTGTAGATTAAAGGGTGGCTTCACTCCCTTTTCTTGTGCCTTCTTCTTCTCTGCATCTTCATTTTTTTGCTCAAAAAAAAGTGTAGAGCTAACATTGCAAGCCCTCATCGTAGTAGAGTACTCTTTCATTTGCTGATAATACTTTCTCCTGTGTTGAAAAAACACACGTATTCTTTACCAAGATGAAGTTTCTGCGGTGAAAGATGTTGGGCCTTGTGGAAAGGCAAGTTTCTTTCAGTGATGATGTATTTATGGAAGGCCTTCTTATTCGGAGCTGCTACTAACATGAGCAAATGTATTGTTGCAATAGTAGAAGACCTTTTAGCCCCCAAGATCATCAATACTCTTGTACCTTTGCTGTTTGCATTGCGGGCTATTTCTGATTCTGCCATAAATTCTGGTTTTGTTGCAAAATTGATCTTTCTGTAGAAGTGACTGAGTCTGCCACTCATTTTAAGGCGCCTACAAGTAGTGACATTATAGATGTTCTTCTTTCAAGGGGCAATGAGGATGCTTTCATAAGAAATCTTCACTTTCTTTTCACTTTCTTTGTCATTCTGCCACAACAACTATTAATTCTTTCATGTTTGTTTGTTTTTTTTCTTTAACATATTCTTCTTATCATTCTGCCACAACCGCTGTTGGTGAGGATATCACTGCCTCTTTGATGAAAAGGCATAGATGTTGTGAACTAAATCTCTTAACTTTGTTGTAGTCTTCTGCGGATCTTATTTCTCCCAATTCTTCTTTCTCATGTTGCTAAGCTTGGCAGTGTCTCTCTAATTCTTGTGGTCTGCCATTGAATGCGTTACTCGAGAGATGCTTGGACTTCATCGCTGATTTCTAGCTTTTGTTCCTGTTGTGAGTTCTTTTGTCACTCAGCTTTTCTGCAGAGCACTCTTGAGGTTTTAAAGTCTCATGAAGAACATTTATTTTTTGCTGTAGTGCTTGTTAGTTCACCTTTACATATGTTTCTACCGTATCTTTCTTCATGGTAGGCTAGTAGTAGCTCATTTGCAGTAGGCATCTGTAAAGCTTTTTCTTCCCCTAGTGCTCCCCACACTCTCCTGAGTGTACTTCTTTTACCATTTCTTTTACTTCTTCAGGGCCCAAACATCTTAAGGGGGTCCCCATCGTACCCTTTTTTGAAAAATATCGTATGATGCAAAAAGTAACGTGTTGCCAACCTCTTAAGCTCGTATCTTTCGCTATGTTTTTGTGACAGGATGCCTTCTGTCAGGTACTGCATGAATGGGCTTCTCCAGTCTTCGCTAATGAACACAGTGTAACTTTCCTCTTTGTCTGTCGCAAGCTGGCAGGTCCCGCACTGGGTTTGAACTTGGTCTGCATCTTTACCCATGCTTGGCCAATAGAAGCTTGCCCTTTGAAGTCTGCGGTAAAGGATAACCTCCCCGCAGGATTCGCAAGTCTTGTCATGTAATTCTTTTAATTTTCTCTGGGCCTCCTCCTGCCCTACGCATCTGGACAAGACACCACCCGACATCCTGCAGTACAATTCTCCTCTCACCAGGACGTAGTCTTTCAATACTTTTAGTTTTGCGGCATTTCCTTCCTTCATTAAAGCTTCTTTTATGGGGATCTGCCAGTCCCCTTCGCACTGTACTTCTTTGAATCTTTTTTTCAGACTCTCAATTATGGACTCTTTTCTCTTGCTGACCTCTACTCTAGTGCTATCCCCTTTGAATATTATTTGCGAGCCTAGTGCGGCAAACGCATTGGCAAACCGATTTTCGTTCCTTAGAGCATGTTCTATTTCAAAAGTTGAAAACTTTTCTTCCATCTTCTGGGCCATTAATGCACCAATGGCATATGAATTGGTGGCTAGGTAGAGTAACAATGACTTTTTGCGAATTGGGGCTTGCACAGTAGGAAGGTTCATCATGATCTGCTGTACCTTTTTAAAGGCTGCCTGCTATACTTCTTTCCTCAAAACTTTGCCCCTTCTATCTCAGTGTGGAACACCTTGGCAGGTAGTGTGGAATACCCTGGCAGGCAGTATGGAACACCCTGGAAAGCAGTGTGGAACACCCTGGCAGGCTAGGCCACTGGCTTGGCCTCGGGGTCCACATTCAATGTATGCACTATTAGCCCAAGAACCTATCCTGACATTTTCACTGTAATCCCATGCGAAGACATCTTTGAATTCTTTCAGCAATAGTATCAATTCTGATTTCTCCTTTTCTGAAAGTCTTGAGCTAATTGAGATGGGTCTTGGTTCCTGTGGGTCCGACCCCAGGTTAATTTTTTCCAATTTTTCTTCTGCCACAACCTATACATCCTTTTCTGCCACAACTTCTTTGTTTTTCCCTTCATTACTCTCATCCTCCAAGCTTTCTTGAACCACGCAACACACCAAGTTTTTGTAAAAGATACATGATGTTGCTGCTTCATATTGATACTTTAAGCACTTTGCGGCAAGCTTTCTAAATTTACTGTAGAATGGGCCTTAACCCCCCAGCATGTGAGACAGCTGGATGAGTCTTTAGCTTTTTGAAGAAGACTTCCCAAATTTTGTTGCAGAATGGGACAGCCCCCAATATACGAGAATAAGCCCTTAGCTTTCAGCAGGAGGCTTCCCGTGTTTGCTGCAGAATGAGCTTTAGCCCCCAGCGCGTGAGACAACTGGATGAGTCTTTAGCTTTTTGAAGAAGACTTCCCAAATTTTGTTGCAGAATAAGACAGCCCCCAGTATACGAGAATAAGCCTTTAGCTTTCAGCAGAAGGCTTCCCGTGTTTGCCGTAGAATGAGCTTTAGCCCCCAGCATGTAAGACAACTGGATAAGCTTGATGTCACCTTCTCTTGGTGTTGATGCTCCATCATGTGGTTCATGCATTCTCCAGTAAAAAAATTAGATGCCATGGATCTATAAGTTGCCATATTGTAAAAATTCTTCGTTGCTAGAGAATTTGGGAAAAAGTTACTTCCCAAGCATGCTTTGACTTCGTTCCACTGTAAGCACAATTGCTTCCCATGTATTTTCTGCTACATATGATTATGGCTATAGCTATTCTGCAGATTCTTTCCAAAGACTTGCAATCATGGCTCCTTTGCGGGTTTGATTGAGTGTAGCCCCCATTATGGGCTTTTGCCAAGAACTCACAACCATGGTTCCTTTGCTGGCTTCTAGCCAAGAATTCATAACCACAACCCTTCTGCTGGCTTTCGCTACTAAGACCCATAATTCATAGGTTTCTTCTTTGCTTGCTTTGAGTATGAGAATATTTAGATGGAGCTTGCTACGTCTCTTGCTTCATGGTTGGCTAGTAATAGCCAAAAGCCAGCGGCTTCTAATATAGAATTTTCCCATGACGTACTCACATCTTTCTAGAACATCATGCTTCTTTATTCTTGTGGCAGAATGCCCTTGCAGTAGAATACCTTCAATAAAAAACTACGTAATAGTTTTTTGCAGCAATAAGATAAGCAACTCTATTCATAGCAGGATGTGAGTCAGTAATTGTTTCTGCTATTTCCCTTTTGTACACAAGTCAAAAGAAAGAGCTTTGAGTTTGTCACTATTGCAGAGTTCTTCTAGGATGAGACATGGGCACCAATGAGCTTCATGACTTGAAAAGTAATGGTGGAGTTGCGTAGTTTGTAGTACAACTGATCTGATACATGCTTTCTTAGAAATATCATAAAGTTCATGATCATTAATGCCACTCTAGGCATAAATCCTCTGAGATGCTTCAAAGAAAACTTCCCAATTCTTCAAGGTTGTTGAATCGATTTGCTAGACCCAATAATGGACGAAGAGCAGTGTGCAAGCAGCTTGTAGATTTGGGCTTCTTTATGGAGAGTACACAATTCCTGAGTGGTTGGCCTCATCCCAAGGTCTGGATTTAATTTGGACACTTCACCACCCTGTCACATGCCTTCAATGTATGCTTTGGTTGAAAGCGGATGTTTCAATATTGTCGAATCGATTACTTCTCCCTCCTCCCTTCATTGATACTGATATATTTGCTGCTGGAATACAAAATTCTACTGTAAAATATTCTACCGCAGAATATTATGCTGTGAACAGTCTGCTGAGATATCTGCACTTTGGCTTCTGAAACTTTTTGCTATGAAACATTCTGCAGATGAGCATTCTGCATTTCTAAAATTCAGCAGATTCTGTTGTTAACATTCTACCAAAAGATCTGCACTTTATCTTCTGAAACTTTCCGCTACAAAATATTCTGCCGATAAACATTCTGCATTTCTGGGATTCTGCCACGAAATATTCTGCCGATGAACATTCTGGAACTCAACAAATTTTGCGGTAAATAATCTGCAGAGAGATCTACATTCTGGCTTCTAAAATTTTTCTGTTATAAAATATTCAGCAGATGAACATTTTGCACTTCTGAAATTCAGCATATTCTGCTGTGAACAGTCTGCCGAAGGATCTGTACTTTTTGCTACGAAATTTCTGCGGAGGGACATTCTACACTTCTGGAAAAGTCTGCTGAAGGATACTTCACAGAGGAAATATTCTGTACTTCTAAAATTCAACAGATTCTGCTGTGAGCGGTCAGCCAAAGGATCTGTACTTTCTGCCACAAAATTTATGCAGTGGGACATTCTGCACTTCTAGAAAAGTCTGCTGAAGGATATTTCACGAAGGAAATATTCTATACTTCTAAAATTCAGCAGATTCTGATGTGAGCGGTCTGCCGAAGGATCTGTACTTTCTGCCACAAAATTTCTGCAAAGGGACATTCTGCACTTCTGGAAAAGTCTCTTGAAGGATATTTCACAGAGGAAATATTCTGTACTTTTGAAATTCAGTAGATTCTGTTGTGAGCGGTCTGCCGAGTCTACTGAGGGATACTTCACGGAGGAAATAGTTATTCGCAGTAGTATAGTAATGATGAAAGTTTTCCTTTGGCTTCTATAGCTTCATTTTTTTGTTTCTAGCTTTTGGTTCTTTGAGGGGGAAGTAGAGCTAGAATCAATATCATGAAGAAAATGATTGAAACCTTGTGAGGGAATGAAGGGATTTTTCTCCTCTAAGTGTTGAACCCAAAGGTGGAAATGCAGAGAGTTTAGAAAGCTTCTAGTGTTTTCTTGAAAGAAATGAGAGCAAAAATGTGATGAGTGGCTTAGAAAGCTTTTAGGAGAGTTGCAGTTTCAATAAATGGCTTGCCACATGTCTCACATGCATGACAAGGAGAACATGTGGCATTTAAAGGATAGAACCAAATATTATAAAGGCCTTCTATTGTAAAGTTCTCAGGATATTTTTGTTTTGTTTTAACATTGCAGTGTTCTGCCACAGAATTCTGCTACAGTACTATTCTGCGGTAACGTTGCTCTATTTTGCCATAGAATTCTGCTACAGTACTGTCTTGCTGTAACGTTGCTTCATTTTGCCACAGAATTCTGCTATAGCACTGTCATGCTATAACGTTGCTGCAATATTCTGCCATAGAATTCCACAACATTGTTTTGCTGTAATGTTGCCGTGATATTCCGCCATAGAATTCTGCTATAGGACTGCTATGACGTTTTGGATACTTTCCTGAGAGTATAGCTTGGAAGGTTTAAGAACATCTGCATGTCTTATTTTGGTAAGGACTTGGAAACATGTTTGCGAGGGAGAAATTTCTCATTCTCCTTATCTTGATCCCAACTCCCCAGTGGAGTTGCCATTTTAATGTAAGGGCCTTTTTGTTGTACGTTGGGCTAGGCTGCCTCTCGCGGTAGTAGGCCCAAGTATTTTGAGTAAGGGAGTTGAGACCGGTCCAACTGCAACTCAATTTGGTCTGACTTGCACGCAAACGTTGAGTCCAAGTCCAAGAGAAGACACAGCAAAGTGGGCTTATCCTCTGTTTCTGCGGCAGAAGACTTTTCTCCAGTTTTTGCCGCAGGATTGATTTTTCTGTTTTTGCCACTGCCAGTTTCTACCGCAGGATTGATGTTTCTGCCGCAGAAGGAACTTTTCTCCGGTTTCTGCCATAGGTCTGACTTTTTTGCTATGCAACAAAACTTTCTGCCGTGTAGTAAGACTGTTTGCCGCGTAGTAAGACTGTCTGCTGTGCAGTAAGCCTGTTTGCTATGCAGTGAAGATGTCTGCTGTGCAATGAAGCTTTCTGCTGTGTAGTAAAGTTTCCTGCTATAACGCCTTCTGCTGTGCAATAAAGCTATCTGCTGTGCATTAAAGTTTTCTGTTGTGCTTTAAAGCTTCCTGCCGTAAAATCTTCTGCTGTGCAATAGAGCTGTCTGCTGTGCATTAAAGCTGTCTACTGTGCTTTAAAGCTATTTGGTGTGCTTTAAAGCCTTCTGCCGTGTGAATGACTACTCTTCATTTTTATTGCAGAAATACTTTTCCACTTCCTGCACATAAACAAATCTAAAACCCAAAGAAAATACCCATCAAACAAATGTTAGTTTAAATAGGTTAGCATATTCTCAAATATGTACACATATTTGTAAATAAAGATATATGTATATATATATATATACTTATGGCAGGATAATGATTAGTTTGTGTCAACAGTAAAACACGTAACAACAAATAAAGAAGAAAGTTTCGGCAGGAAATGGTTTAGCTTGTATAATAGTTAACACGGTGAATATAATAAAAAGGTACTACAACAGAATAAATAGTACAGCAAATAAAGACACCGTAGCAAGACAACTGATGCGGCAGACGTGATAAAAACGTGTTACAACAGGATGACTAAATATGGCAGATATAAGTTATAATGAGAGAAATCAAATATATTTGCAATCAAAATCAAGTATTAAATCTGCCCATAGAATAAGTAAACAAAGAAGGAACCCAAACTCCAACTTGAACAACCTTGTCATAGGCTCTTACCATAAAAGTTGTATATTTTGGAGAATAGGCCTAAATGGCTACTAGCTATTACTTTTGGAGACTTCAAAGAGTGGGTTTGCTAAGAATGAGGGAAAAGATGGTCTATTGATGCATGCCCCTATTCTTGCCACGTTTTCTCTCTTCTTTTTCTTTCTTTGTGTTCTTTTTTTACTCTTAGTTTCTAACTACTATCTTGTCGTGGGTTGTTTTTCTCACTTGGGTCTTTTCCCTTTTTTTGGGTTTCTCTCTCCGGGTATTTACTACCCTCTTATCATGGGTTTCCTTCCTTAGGTGCTTTTCCTTCTCCTCTCGGGTGTTTTTCTTCTTCCCCTGTTTTTCACTCTTTCCCCTGTTTTTTCCTCTACCTCCCCCCTCTTTTTTCTGCCATGGTTACCTTCCTTTTATAGCAAACTGATTCAATGAGATTTCTCCCTTTTACCCCTAAGGCTTCACCAACTGTTTTTAGTTTATTGTGAGCATCCTTTCAAGATTAGCCACTCACCCATTGGTTGCCCCGACCACTGCCATCTGTTCAGAACATGTTTGCTGCACGACAAAATTCTCTTTTGTTTGTTCCTGCCGTATACCTCTATCTCTAGGTTTAAAGATCAGGATTGGGCTACCTCACTACCTAGCTTTATGGCATGCATCAGATGATCCCAACCATTTATTACTCCTTTTGGGTAAGATACCATCACAGCAGGATATATTCCCAAAAGAAGTTATGGCAGGAAACCAAATATAGACCCCCTTTTGCCCCCACAAGCAAACTACGCCCTCTAAATCCTTTTGACCGTGGGCCCACTTCCCTTGTATTGGCTGGGTACAAGTTGGTGGTGCTTCGGCCCTTTTGTTTTTGTCTTCTTTCGTTCCCACACTGTTTCTGCCGTAGCAGATCAGCTCTATTTTGTCCTGCTGCAAGTCTTTCACACGTTTCTTGCTGTGTTTGTCATCTCTTTTAATTTGGATTTTCTTTCCTTCACGCGTTTCCTGCTGCTGACACTTCCTGCTGCTTATTGTTTCTTTTCATCGTTCTTCTTCATATCAGTATTCATGCCTATCTTTTTTATACAAAAGGATTTGGGCTTTTGTGGGCCAAATAATGTTGATTGGATCAAAAGGGTATTGGGCCCAATTTATCTTCATCTGCCGAAGCCATTCTGCCAGAGAACTGTATACTGCGGCAGATCTATATTCTGTTGAAGAACTGTATTCTGCGGCAGATCTGTATTCTGCAGCAGTAAAGCCTTTTGCCGAAGAATAGGGACGTGTGTTTTCATCTGCCGAAGCCATTCTGCCAGAGAACTATATTCTGCGACAAAGCTGTATTCTACGGCAAATTTGTATTTTGCTGCAGATTTGCGTTTTGCCGTAGATTGCTTTCACTTGCACTTCTTTCCTTGGACCCTTCTTGTTCTTTGGTCTTCTTGGTGGGCCTTTGGGCCTTGCTTTTTATTGGGCTTTCTTCCTCATAGGCCTTTGGGTACAGATTATGGGCATCAACAATAATAAATGTATAAATCATTATTGATCCTCAAAAAAAAAAAAAGTGAAGCTCATTTATATAAATTTCATATCAGCATTTCAACATCCTAAGTTTGCTTGTCATATGTGATTATTTTCAAATTATCATCCCAACTAAATCCACTTTTTTTTCGAATATCCTGAATGAGTTTCCACTCTTTTCTAACCGTACGAAGATAGTTATGCACATGTGATGCATGACACTCTACATTAAACTTCACACCAATTTCTTTTGCCACTTTGTCAAGGGATTGAGGCCTATATTTGTTTGAGGGCTTGTTGCCTTGTTCAGCCTCAACAACCAACATTTTAAACAGCATGTCACACATTGGTTGTGTCCACCTAAGTTGAGATCCTGGTTCTTTCCCCTTGTTCTTGGACATTGCTATAGCCAAAAGGACAATCTAATGAATCACAACCATTATGATAATAACAATATAAAACATTATTACAAAAATAAAACCTGAAACTATGGAACAAAAAATTCATCATCAAAACACAATGCAAAGCCATGTTGACTTGAACTTGAGGAACCAAATAACAATTTTATCTATTTTCCCACAAAAATATTCAATTATTACATATTATAAAGTGTACAAGATATCCACTTATGCTCTGTTAGCAACCAAATACAAAGCCAAATAAAGTTCACATCACATAATCATAGAAAGCTGTAATACATCATCAACAAATAACTCCAAACAACTTAGACTGAATAAATTTATGCATGTCTCCTAATTATGTAGTTAGCCCACATTGCTTGACATATCTCATCCCTCTTATTATTCCATTCTTTACTTTCCACTATAGCTTCACGTCGGCTAGGTTGGACTCGATCATTAGACTCTGTCTCACATGTTCTAGCTTGCATCATTGGGTCATTAGGATCAACCCCCATGATGTGATTGTGAATAACACCACATGCTAAAACTACATCCACTTGTGTATTAAAAGACCAAAATGGTTATGCATCCAAGACACGAAAACGTTTTTTTATAACTCCAAACCCTCGCTCAATGGTAGTTCGCAACGAAGAATGACGAAGGTTGAATAATTCTTTTGCATTTTCAGGTGGATGATCACTAAACTCTTTCAAATGATATCGAACACTTCGATAAGGAGACAAGATTCCAGGTCTGTTTCCATAACCAGCATCACCAAGATAATATTTACCTACAAATTATGAATCAATTTTTTTATAAAAAATTCCAGCATAAAACCAAACATAAAGGCTAGTTATCTATATAATACATTCTGGTATTTAAGTCCCCTTGGTCTACTAAGTGCATCATTTAAAATACGAGAATCATGAGCACTGCCTTCCCAACTAGCTAACATATAGGTGAATCTTAAGTCAAACAAAATTGCAGCTAACACATTTTGTGTTGTCCCCCCCTTTCGACCACAAAACCTTCCTTGCATTTCAATTGGAACAGATGCACGGAGATGAGTTCCGTCAATTGCTCCCACACAATCCTAATGATGACCAATATTAAGTAATGTTCTTTTCAAAAATCACCTAACAAATAAAAAAACAACAAACAAAATTTGAAAACTTTACCTTAAAATAAGGATAGAACCTTCTACTATTCCTTATCTCTGGGGGTGTAGAGTTGTCAGGTAATCTAACAACATGCCTATATAACTGCAAAACTGCTTTAAGGACAATTTTAAAATATCGATAAGTTGTCTCAATCGATCTATGGAACCTGGCAGCAATGACTCGAAACCTAACATTATGACTAATAGTATGCAAAAACATCAACACCTGCTCTGTAACAGGCATGTAGATAGTCTCACTTACCAAGTTTCTCTCAACAAGAATTCTACATAATTCATAGAAAGCTACAGGTCTCATTTTTATCATAAAACTGCAACGTGCGTCACCTCGATGAAGAATATCACTTATAAAACCTTCTCTTTCATAATTCCGGTTCACACGAGGTTGCCTAATTATAAATCTCCTAGACCTAATATCTTCTAATATTATAGCTCCCACAGCAAGGACAGATGCAATTGTGGCAAGAACTGCTGCTTGAATTTTTTGGTTATCCATCTACATAACAAAACCAAGATAATGGGCTCTTTTAACTTTTCTTTAGCCACACAAAACTAAAACAAGATAGCTAAAGCCAACCACACAACCAAAAAGCAGAGGCAGCAATCAAATTAGTGATCAAAGGTGAGTGGTTGTAGATTTTTACTTTAAAAAAAAAAATTTGATTGACTACATGATGAGTAGTTATTAGTTGGTATAGTTTAAAACACACATATCCTAATGAAGGCAGCAACCAAGACACAAAGTTAGGAAGATTAGTGTGGATAATTCTGAACAGAGTGTGAAGTGTGGCAGACATTCCCATTAAATTTAATTATTATCATTCTTGTCTGATAATACTCACTCGCACCATTGCTGTAGCTACATATTTTAATAACCATATCAATGAATAAAACAAGGGCCTAGCACACAAAGCAAATATGCAAAAAGAAGTAGACACACACACACAAAGAAAAAATATATCAGAATCAAGTATGAAACATTCCATAAATATATGCAACCTGGTTTGTTCTTAAATTTTATTTGGCAATAGATTGTGTCCTGCCAACAATGATGTTTTATAACCAATGAATCCTTTACCTTACATATATTTACCAAGAAATGAACATAAAACCACAGTTGAGAGAAGTTTATGCCATTAAGAACAAATCAATTATAACCTACTCTTGTAGTCAATCATATACATCATATAGCAAAACCCAAAATCTCAGAATTGTTACAAAAGCCACTAGCTTTATATCTTATGGCAAACCCAAAATCAAGCAATCATCCAGTTTAACAACCGTGCCCAGAACAATGCAAAACCAATTATATAACACACATCCAGTTGCTAACAAAGCGTACAAAATCAAAGAATAAATGGAAGCAAATGTTTCTATTATAAATGCTTCAAAAAAAAAAAAAAAAACCCATTTGCCTAAATCAGTTGTACTCTAACCCCACTGATCACCAATCCATTTTTAGATTGAAAAATTCAAACAGGCACGCACATAGTATTAACTAAAAATCAAAAACCAAAAACCCAGTAACAAGAAGCGAGCAGAAAAGCCAAAATGAAACAAAACCATATGACACACACAGATATATAATAATAAAACAACAGATCGAACCTAAGAAAAACCAGAGAATGGTTAGGGATGAAGAAAAACGAAAATAAAAAGAGAAATCTAATCTAAAAAGGCAGAAAAGTACCTGGTTTTGCCGGCGATGGGCGGCGCCGGCGGAAGCTAGAGCTGGCCGGTGGTGCCTTGGACCTTGGAGCCGGAGATTGGCGGGAGAGGGGACCGAAGGTGGCTGGGTATTTTGGAGAGAAATCTGAGAGGGTGGCTGGATTTTTTGGGAGAGATATACGAGAGGGAGACTTTTAGCGCGAAAGTGCGGGAGTGATAAGTATCGGGTGCAAAGGATTGAGCAAATGTAATTTACCAAAATTTTAAACGTAAAATATTTTACATAAATACACTTAGGTTGTTTTGGTTGGTTGAAAATATTTTAAGTTTGACTAAATATTTTACTCTAAAACAAATATGGTAAAATTGAAAAATATTTTCCTAAAAATATTTTACATTGAAAAAAACTTATCAAACCAGCCTTCAATTCCTATTGACAACTAATGTCTAGAATTTCTAGCAACTTGTTTGCTTCAATAAATTATTACGAATTTTTCATGAAGTTTCCTAGGTGTCTTATGTAGGGATTTGGTTAAAAACTGAGACATACCTTCCTTATATCATTAAAAAAATTAAAATGGAATATTATGTTAGTAAAACTTAACTATTTACATTTTTAATAACTTCAAGGGGAGTGTCATTTCATTAAATACGTGGAAAAGAATGTCATTTTGTAAAAACTCAAGTGAGGTTGCTGTAATCTAACCATGTCAAATTTTAGTCAATTTCAGCTCCTTACCCTCTTCTCTACTACAACTCTGAATCTTAGATATGAATTTTATCGACTTTGATCCCAGCCCAAGCACATGATAAACAGATTTCCCTACTAGAAGTTTAAAGTTAATTTTCTTTTAGTTTCTTTTTTGAGAAACAATTTTCTTTTTAGTTTCAATTGGCTAATTATTTGTACTAGGACGTCATCAATACATTTCTGCTACTAATATCATATGAGTTGGCTCGTTGATAGTTTTCAAGCCCTCATGTTATCATGAGCTTGTTTTTCGTCAAGCACGTGTTTGTTTTCTGAGAGATTTCATTGAACGAATGGTCTAGGTCCTTGTTTATTATTAACCTCATCGCAGTGCATGAGAAATTTTGCACATCATCATAATAGACTATTATTGTTGCCAGTTTCTTGTCTCAGAATCATTAAGAGACGTCAGACGAGCAAAAGGGTTGAGTACAAATGGCACCTCCATGTAAAGTGGAAGGTGAGATCTTGAGTTCAAAATTCATGGGTGTGCATATGATTAATGATGCACCTAGAGTTTAATGCTATACAGTACACCGGATTTGTTTGATGAATATCTCCAATGTGGAAGAAATCCCAATCATAATATATCTCAACAATGCATTTCACCACTTCAGTATTTCTGACATGTTAAGAAAGTAGTCATCGAAAAACATCTACTAGTAACTTTACTGTGTTAACATTTTTTATGTTGTGGGCTAGCAGTCATTGTTCTATGTATTTAATAAAAACATGGATTAGTTGGAGTGTATTTTAGTGGGCATTTGTAAGATCCAATTGTAGATAGTGATCACCATATCTTGTTAATATTGGGTCATTTTAGTGCACCGTATAATTAATAGTTTAATCAGGTGTGCCATTGCCTACTCATTTATTTGGTGTCAAACGTATGCTAGTATTTCTTGAGAGTTTGATAAAGTGTTTTCATTCCTTTTTGCTATCTGGAACTCTTTATCCATTTGCTCATTTGGTTTGTGGAGCTTAGTTGAAGTTTTCAACATGCTGTATTAATTTCATGTACTTATGCCATGTTGGCCCGTTTCTGCAGTCAAGCCTGTATAACGTTAATAGGAAAATATTTTTCCCCCTGGTTTTCTAATGCTTAGCCAAGCAATTAAATTCCTTCTAAATAGTATCGCATTTTAGCTGACTGTTTTGTCATTGACGTTGCAATTGTGATCAATGGACACAATTTTCAAGAATATAGAGAGAATGCTTTCTTAATTTCCTTGTTAGTCTAGGATGCATTAATTTAGGCTGAGTTAGTCGGAATCTTTACCTTTCCTCCTAAGATATCATTGTATATCTCTCTGAGGGGTTGCGTGCTTTGTATTAAGCTGGGTGTGGTGCATTAGTACTCTTAATTGACGCTGTTTAACTTCAGAAACTATAGTTCATGATAGACTTCAGTGTCAATTTGGAAATAATCTCTGAACGACAATCAACCTTGTGCCAACCATATCAATATTCGGCATTCCATATATATATATATATATATATATATATATACGAGATACCCTTCTCAACCATATATAGAGCTATATATGGAGCCACAAGAAGTTGAAAGTTGGCATTGGCAAGCGGCAACACCAAGTCCTCGAATCAAAAAAAAAAAAAAAAAAGGGTTAATGTATATATGCTTGAAAATTGTGGAAACTATGCTCTAGCTGGAGACTGGAAAAATGATTTCATCATATATGGCTAGGGGTGTCAAATGGGTGGGTTTGGGGTGGGCATAATTGGGTTGGGTATATAAAAATCATTTATCCATTAAAACTTATTTAACTAATTGCTTTTAACCCAAATCCAACCCAACCCAATTATTATGGATAAACTCCAACCCATCCAATTACCAAAATTACCAAAATGCCACTAAAGTAAAAATGACCAAAGTATTCTAAAATCTTAAAAAATGACCAAAATATTAAACAAATTTCTTGTACTTTCCCACACTTTCTCACCTACCAAACAGTTGAAATCTACCAAAAATAAGAAAAATACAGAAAAGCCCCTAAAAAATCTTACCCCAAATCAAAGAAATACAGAGAAGCCTAACAAATCTAATGCCAACAGAAGCCATACTAAATTTCACAAAAAAAAAAAAAAAATGTAGGATTCTTGGAATCGACGGCTTGGGAAGATCTGAGATTGTCTCTAGAAAGGTAGCAACCACAAGTGGACAACCACCACTAAGCCACCTCCAACTCAGACGAGTTAGAGCCACCGCTTGCCTACGATCAACCCCTGGAGAATGACCTGGATGCGGATTATTACAAGGCACACTCATTAGCCACGATTTTTCCATCATTTTCTCGCCAACCAAACATAGCACCACCAAACTCATTGTCCATTTCCACAATAGATTCTTGTTTTCACCATCAATAACGCCTCCATTGAAGAGCTTCGTGCTCAAAGAGAAGCACAGAGAGTGAGGGAAAGAGAGAGGCTAGGGTTTGAGTAGAGAGAAGAAGATAAGGCTAGGGTTTGAAATGTCTGAGGGCTGGGTTTATTTATTTTTATTTTTTAAATATTGGAAGGGCTGGGTTGAATCTAGGTATATTGTTTTTTGGTTAAATGAGCCTCAATAGGTTTTTAGTTAAAACCCAATAATCACTGGGTCTAATTGGGTGGGTTTGAGTTTAATTAGAGTGGGTGGGTTTGGGCGGACAAATGAGTTTGGGCTTACTTTGCCACTCTATATATGGCGCACAAGGTGTTGGCAACTGTATGCATGCTTGAAAAAGTCAAATGGGCAGGTTTGGGTGGGCATAATTGGGTTTAGTATATAAAACCCATTTACCCATTAAAACCCATTTAACTAATTGTTTCTAACCCAAACCCAAACCCAACCCAACCCAATTATTATGGGTAAAACCCAACCCACCCAATTATCAAAATTACCAAAATGCCCATAAAGTGTAAATGACCAAAGTACTCTAAAATCTTCAAAAATGACCAAAATACCCCAAAATCTCAAAATTACCAAAATAACCACGAAATCTACAAAATGACCAAAATATCCCTGAAACCAAATAAATGACCAAAATACCTCTGAAACCTAAAAATTACCAAAATACCCCCAAAACATAAAAATGACCAAAATACCCCAAAACCTTAAAATTACCAAAATACCCCCCAAAACCCAAAAAAAAGACCAAAATACCCCTGAAACTTAAAAATTACCAAAATAATCTCGAACATACAAAATGACCAAAATACCCTTGGAACCCAAAAAAGACCAAAATACCCCTTGAAATCTAAAAATGACCAAAATGCCCCCGAAACCTAAAAATGACCAAAATACCCCCTAAACCCAAAAAATGTCCAAAATACCTCCAAAACCTAAAAAATTACTAAAATACCTTTGAAACCTAAAAAATGGCCAAAATAACCTTAAAGCCTAAAAATTGACCAAAATAACCCTGAAAACTAAAAATGACCAAAATAACCACGAAGCCTAAAAATTGACCAAAATAACCACAAAACCTATATTGGCCAAAATAATCACGAAGCCTAAAAATTGACCAAAATAACCTAGAAACCTAAAAATGACCAAAATAGCCCATAAACCTAAAAATGACCAAAATGCCTCCTAAACCTAAAAAATGATCGATATGCCTTCAAAACCTAAAAATTAATTGAAATACCCCCTAAAACCTAAAAATGACCAAAATACCCCTGAAACCTAAATACGACCAAAATATCCTCGAAACCTAAAAAATGACCAAAATAACTCCAAACCTATAAAATGACAAAAAATCCCCTTAAACCTATAAGTCGAAAAAAATACACCCTAAACCAAAAAAATTACCAAAATCCCCCGTAAAAGTAAAAAATGACCAAAATACTCCCTAAACATAAAAAATGACCAAAATACCCCCTAAACCTAAAAAATGACTAAGATACCCAAAGCCCATATTTTGGTAATTTTAGAGGCTTCGGGTGTATTTTGTTTATCTTACAGGATTAATTGTACGTTGGTCATTTTAGATATTTTGAGGGGTATTTTGGTCGTTTTTATAGGTTTAGAGGTATTTTGGTTGTTTTAGAGATTTCAAGGTATTTTTGGTAACTTTATAGGTTTTACGTTGTTTGTGGCCATTTTAGAGGTTTTTGGTTTATTTGGGTCATTTCAAAGGTTTAGCGGTATTTTCATCACTTTAGAGGTTTGAGGGTATTTTGGTCATTTTTAGGTTTTGGGGTTATTTTTGTTGATTTTAGACTTCGAGGTTATTTTGGTCATTTTTAGGTTTCTAGGTTATTTTGATCAATTTTTAGGTTTCGGGGTTATTTTGGCCATTTTTTAGGTTTCGAGGGTATTTTAGTCATTTTTTAGATTTCGGGAGTATTTTGGTTATTTTTTAAATTTCAGGGTTATTTTGGTTATTTTTTAGGCTTCGGAGTTATCTTGGCCATTTTTTAGGTTTCGGAGGTATTTTGGTAATTTTTAGGTTTCATGGGTATTTTGGTCATTTTTTTTGATTTTATGGGTATTTTGGTCATTTTTGGGTTTTAGGAGTATTTTGGTTATTTTTTAGATTTCGGGGGTATTTTGGTCATTTTTAGGGTTTTAGGGGTATTTTGGTCATTTTTTGGGTTTCAGGAGTATTTTGGTCATTTTTTGGGTTTCAGGAGTATTTTGGTCATTTTTTGGGTTTCGGTGGTATTTTGGTCATTTTTAGGTTTCGAGGGTATTTTAGTCATTTTTTGGGTTTCAGCGGTATTTTGGTCATTTTTGGGGTGTGGCGGTATTTTGGTCATTTTTTAGGTTTTAGGGGTAATTTGGTAATTTTCAGATTTTGGGGGTATTTTGGTAATTTTTAGGTTTTGGGGTATTTTGGTCATTTTCTAGGCTTTGTGGTATTTTGGTCATTTTGTAGGTTTTAGGGTTATTTTGGTCATTTTTTAGGTTGAGGGAGTATTTTGGTAATTTTAATGGTTTTGGGGTTGAGTGATTTGTAGAAATGGTACTTAGATCATACTTGGGCTAATTGAGTTTAATTGGGTTAATACCCATTTAACCCAACTAATAATTGGGTGGGTTTGGATCTCTTTTAAGTGGGAGGGTTTGGGTGGGCAAATGGGTTTGGGTTGATTTTGCCACTCTGAAAATTGATCTTTCCACAGCCAGAGTACATTAAAAAAAAAAGTGAAAAAAAAAGATGAGACAGAAAATTAAAAAGAAAAGTTTTAATTTTAATAAACTGAGTTAAAAATTAAAAAAAGTAGAAGAAGAAGACAAGAATGAATGAGAAAAAAAATGTTTTAACTTTCATTTAGCTTACATCAGGTACACAGTCTCACATATTTCACTTTGTAACCGATAAAAAAAAAAAAATTCTACCATTAGCAACAATATATGTAGTAGGCTTTTCTAGACATTTGCCATTTGTGGTGGCCCATTTACTGGTGGTGTTGCTTTCGTATTTACCAACCCTGTGCTGTGCCTGTGAGTTCCTTACAATAAGATTCTTTGAGTATCATTGTTGTCCATTGTTATAACTTATTACGTGTACTACATAGTCTGAGCATAAAATGATTCCTTTCTTAGTCGGGGAATTATGGACGTGAGGGACTATCACATATTTCAACTGGTATTGACACGTGCACTTAACTTTAGGTTTTTATTTATTATTCTTTTTTTAATAATAAAATATCCTTCATCAATTGCTCAAGAAACAAGAAGAGTGCTTGCTACAGGATCTAAAAAACCAATGAACAACAACAAACAAATTTAGCAACACAATTAGCATCTCTCTTAACCCAGCTAAGTACACATTGGATAAGACCTCTGCTATATAACATTATATATATATATATATATAGACCACTTAAACAAATATTAAACCTAAATTTAAAATATCAACATATAATTTGGAATCTCTATCTACGATAATTAACCTTCTGAAGTTTTTCGTTTTGTAAGGCCCAGTGGAAGGCTGCAACTTCGGCTTGTAGAGGATCACATAGTATCCTTTTACCTGATCACCCCCTAGCATTTCGAGCTACTATGATCAGAGGAGTGAAGGTATTTGCGACATGTACATCAACATTGAGCTTGACTACTACAACTTTTATTTATTTATTTATTAATGACATGTCTTAAAATTGTTAGGATCCTAGAAAAGCAATGATGAGGTACTCAACCGTGGTATGATACTAGGATTCTAGCAATTTTAGGATGGGTCATTAATAGAAATAAATAAATAAATAATTATACTCTCTATCCCTCTTGATTGAGAGAATGACACTCTGTTTCAAACTTGCCTTGACGTTTGTTTAACCAAACTTTGTTAAAATATTATGTACTAACTTGCCCTTTTGCTTAAGGGAAACTAAGTATCAAAAATTATCCCTCCTTTCAAAAAATGGATTGATTAAAATTTTTAATTTTTAATTAAAGTTTATAAACTATTAATTTTGTGGGGCCAAAAATAGTCAGGCAACCCCGGCCCACTTCGAACCAGGCCCAAGGCCCATGCCGAGGACGCGCCCAAGGTCCGAGGACTGAAGTGTAATGCCCAGCTACCCACGAAACAGTGCCAAGGATGATAACGTCCTCGGAATTCCGAGATCCGAAAACGGACAAGTAGCACGCCATCAAAGGGAACCTCCCCGAGCATTCAAGGAGCAAACAGCAAATACCAAATACCGGACATGGAAGCATGGTGGAGGAGCAAGTCCCAGATGAACTGTCACCTCCACATTAAATGCCCTCAACTAACGTCCTGGCCGCATTAATGAGGAGGGGACGCCTCAACAGTGCCACCTTGGTTGCTGCCACCCACAGAGAGAATGGGAAGGTGACTGATGGGACAGGCACTCGAGTGATGGCCTAATCCCTCTACAAATGTAGGGCTAGGATCGATTGAGAGAGGGATATATAATGTAAGGAACCCCTCTTAAAAGAGAGGGAGATATGATCTAAGGAATACCATAGCAATCTGTATTCTCTAAGAGAACTTTGTAGCCAGTCTTAAAACAGAAATTATAAGAACTCCAAGTCCTGGAGAGCACGTCCGAGGAGCATTATTACACATCTTAATTCACGTTCAGGCTATCCAATCCACATGCAATCATGCATGGTCGTTGCACTTCTCACTAACGCCTAGTTCTTGAGTCCATTCTCTATAAATTCATTGCGGGGAAATTGGGCTCGGTCGACTCCCTCGAGCCTAGTCCCTACAATTGGCGCCGTCTGTGGGGAGAACTTGTGCGTTAGTAAGGACAACAGTCAAGCATGGTAGGATCGGGCCCTCACCAAAGAACTCCCAATCGACCTAAACCGGCGAAGCCGCGGCATCAGGGTGACTATGGCGACCCCGGGGGTGGTCAGAACGACAATGGACGATTTCGAGAAGGAAGCGTGCATACTTCAACAGCGAGCGAAAACCAAGCCCAGAAGCGCGACGAGGGCCAGGCCACGCAATCGGAAGAGGCCCATAGCCACGCTTCCCAGGGGAAGGATGATAAGGTGGCCATGCAGCGCGAGATAGATGGTCTGAAGAGGAAGCTGCGCCGTGCGCAGCGAAGACGGTCCGAGCCCAGCCCTGACCTGCCCTCTGACGACGAGAGTGATGACGAATACAGACAAAGGTCAAGAACGCCCCCTAGCGAGACTTTCTCCCACGAGGACGAGCGCTACCAGAGGCGTAGGCGCGCCAACCCAACCCCCAGGGGCGTAGGAGGTGACGCCATGAGCAAGGCGCTGGATCAGCTCTCCAGGTCGCCCTTCACGCGTCGTATAGAGGAAGCAGAGCTTCCTCGGCGGTTCCAGCAGCCAACCTTCATTGCTTACAACGGCAAAACGGATCCCGTGGAGCATGTGAGCCAGTTCAACCAGAGGATGGCTGTCCACTCCAAGAACGAGGCGCTTATGTGCAAAGTCTTCCCATCCAGCTTGGGACCTGTGGCGATGAGGTGGTTCAACGGTCTGAGGACGAATTCCATAGACTCGTACAGACAGCTGACCCAGGCCTTTGGTTCCCGCTTTGTCACGAACAGCAGGCCTCCTCGGCCCATGAGCGCACTACTGTCCCTATCCATGCGTGACGGGGAGACCCTCAAGGCCTACTCGGACAAGTACTGGGAGATCTACAATGAGCTGGACGGCAAGTATGACGCCGTCGCCATCAGTACATTCCAGAATGGGCTACCAATGGGGCACGGCCTGAGGAAGTCCTTGACCGGAAAACCCGCCACCAGCGTGCGGCAACTGATGGATCGGATTGATAAATACAAGCGGGTGGAGGAAGATATGCTGCAAGGCAAGGGGAAGGATAAGGTCATCCCTCAGGAGAGGAGGGATTTCAGGTCGGACCGGTATAACAACGCCCGCCCGAGGAGGGATTTCGGAGGAGAACCTGGAGCGACCAATGCTCAAACCATCAACGCCGTGTTCCGAGAACCCGTGCATAGGGTGCTGGAAAGGATAAAGGACGAGCCGTACTTCAGGTGGCCGAATAAGATGGCTGGGGAACCTGAGAGGCGCAATCAGAACCGTTACTGCCAATACCACCAGGACCACGGGCATACCACGGAGGACTGCAGGAACCTCCGGAACTACCTGGACCAGCTAGTCCGGGAAGGAAAGCTGAAGCACCTGCTGCACAATCCCGACAATCGTCAGGGCCAAATGTATCAAGAGCCCCGGAGGGACACCGCCATGGGGCAACCTGCTGGCACAATCAACGTAATCCTGGCGGCACCGGGGAGAACGGGCACACGCCCTTCGCGAGTGTTAACTGTGGCCCAACCGCCAGCCGAGGAGTCCCAGGCAGGGCCGAAAAGGGCTAGGAGGAGTTCCTGCCCTCCTTTGAGCTTCTCAGAGGAGGACAAGATGGGGACCACCCAGCCCCATGACGATGCTCTGGTAGTCACCCTTAGAATTGGGGGCTACGACGTGAAGAGAGTGATGGTAGATGGTGGCAGCGCGGCAGAGGTCATGTACCCGGACCTCTACAAGGGGCTGGGGTTAAGACCGGAGGACTTGACGCCATATGACTCTCCCCTAATGAGTTTCGACGGGAAGCTCGTCATCCCGAGGGGCATGATCAGGCTGCCCATACAGACCGGCCCAGAAGTGGTAGAGGTGAACTTCATAGTGGTGGACACATACTCCCCCTACACGGCCATCGTGGGGAGACCCTGGCTCCACACTTTAGGGGGCGTAGCCTCCTCCTTGCACCAGAAGGTGAAATTCCCATCAGGGGACCAGGTTCTAGAAATCCGTGGTTGCCAGCCCACAGCGAGGCAATGCACGGTGGCTGCCATATCATGTCGGCTTGACGCACAGCCCTCGGCCATTACCGAAGAGGGTTTATAGCAATCAAAGACCATGGTAGCGCACCCTAATGTAGCTGCCGAAGGGGCCAAGTGTGAGGGCTTGGAGAAAGTGGTAATCGGTGACGATCCAGAGAAGTTCTTTCGGGTCGGGGCTCGGCTGCCTCCCACCGAACAAGAGGAGCTGGTCGAGTTCCTTCGAAGCAATATCGACGTATTTGCATGGGACCCCTGCGACGCACCCGGGATTGACCCGTCCTTCATCTGTCACCATCTCAACGTTAGTCCATCCATAGTACCCAAGAAACAGCCGCCCCGACGCCCATCGAGGGAGCACGCTGATGCCATAAGGGAAGAGGTGAATAAACTCAAGCGCGCTGGGGCTATCAAAGAGGTTTTCTATCCCGAATGGCTAGCCAATACTGTGGTGGTCAGAAAGAAGAGCGGAAAGTGGAGGGTCTGTGTGGACTTCACCGACCTAAATAGGGCATGTCCAAAAGACCCATTTCCCATGCCTCGGATTGACCAGCTGGTAGATGCGACCACGGGCCATCCTCGGATAAGCTTCCTAGACGCCTTTCAAGGCTATCATCAGATACCACTGGCCCTGGAAGACCAGGAGAAGACCGCCTTTGTGACACCCGTCGGGAATTACCACTACAAAGTAATGCCTTTCGGTCTGAAGAACGCGGGATCCACCTATCAAAGGATGATGACGAGGATGTTCGAGCCAATGCTGGGCAAGAGCATCGAAGTCTACGTTGACGATATGGTGGTGAAGAGTAAAGCGGTATCCGAACATCTGGGGGACCTCGGCCGCATATTTGGCGTCTTAAGGAAGCACCAGCTGCGCCTAAATGCCTCAAAATGCTCGTTTGGGGTGGGCTCAGGCAAGTTCCTTGGGTACATGATCACCTATAGGGGAATCGAAGTTGATCCTGACCAAATCAAGGCTATTCATGAGTTGAAGCCCCCACAAAACCCCAAAGAGGTCCAAAAGCTTACTGGGATGATCGCGGCTTTGAACCGATTCATTTCCCGGTCGGCTGACAGGTGCAGGCCCTTCTATCTCTTAATCAACAAGTGGAAAGGATTTGAGTGGTCCGAGGACTGTGTTGTAGCTTTCCAGCAACTCAAGGAGTACATATCCCGGCCGCCTATCATGTCCAATCCTGATGCCGATGAGGTCTTGTACGCATACCTTGCTGTGGCACCCCACGCAGTGAGCCTAGTACTGATACGGGATGACAATGGCGTTCAAAAGCCAGTTTATTATGTCAGTAAGTCGCTACATGAAGCGGAGGTCAAGTACCTGCCCTTGGAGAAAGCCATACTGGCTGTGGTCCACGCCACGAGAAAGCTCCCCCACTACTTCCAAGCTCACACAGTGGTCGTCCTAACCAAACTGCCCCTAAAGTCTGTACTTCGGACTGCCGATTACACCGGGAGAATCGCCAAGTGGAACACAATCCTTGAGGCCTTTGATATCAAGTACATGCCCCGGACTTCCATAAAAGGACAGGTCCTGGCGGATTTGACGGCCGAATTCGCCGAACCCACTGTGGAAGTAGCCCCCGGGGAGGAGAGCTCGGATGAGAAATCAGTTGGGGTAGTCTCCATCCCAGGGTCACCATACTGGAAAGTATATGTTGATGGCGCGGCAAACCAGAGGGGGTCCGAAGTGGGGCTAGTATTAGTATCCCCTGAGGATCATGTCATCGAGAAGTCCCTGAGGCTCGGATTCTCGGCCACAAACAACGAGGCCGAGTATGAGGCGTTGCTGCAAGGGATGGTCATGGTACGGAAGATGGGAGGAAGATCGATAGAGGCGTTCTCAGACTCGAGATTGGTGGTAGGACAGGTAAACGGAGAAATGGAAGCCAGAGATCCGAGAATGCAAGAATACCTGAGCCAGGTCCAGCGCTCGCAGTCGGAGTTCGACCTCTTTAGCCTGTCTCATATTCCCCGGAGTGGGAACAGCCATGCCGACTCATTAGCCACGCTCGCAACATCCTCGGCAGAGGGTCTGCCCCGGATCATACTTGTGGAGCACCTAGAAAGAGCGAACGAAATGGCAAGGGGGTCGATCACCGTCCATCAGATTGAAGTGGGTCCCAGCTGGATGGATCCCATAGTGAAATTCCTCAAAGACGATATCCTGCCCGAAGATAAGACAGAAGCTGAGAAAGTACGGAGAAAAGCTCCTCGGTTCTGGCTATCCGAGGATCTCCGACTATACAGGCGCTCCTACTCTGGGCCATACCTGCTGTGCGTCCACCCCGAGGCAGCAGAGTTACTGCTCGAAGAGCTGCACGAAGGAATCTGTGGGAGTCATACAGGAGGGAGATCCCTGTCACACCGAGCCGTCACGCAAGGATATTGGTGGCCGGGAATGCAACAGGAGGCCCTGGAATATGTCAAGAGGTGTGACCAGTGCCAGAGATTCGCCCCGAACATTCACCAGCCAGGAGGGGTCCTCAATCCCTTGTCCAGTCCCTGGCCGTTCGCCCAATGGGGCTTGGACATTGTAGGTCCCTTCCCAAAAGCGCCAGGGAATAAGAGGTATCTGCTGGTGGCCACGGACTACTTCACGAAATGGGTCGAGGCCGAGCCCCTGGCCAACATTAGGGACGCGGACGCCAAGAGATTCCTTTGGAGAAACATAGTTACGCGATTCGGGGTCCCTCACACCCTCATCTCGGATAATGGGCTCCAATTCGACAGCAAGGCCTTCAGGAGGTACTGCTGTGAACTTGGGATCACTAACAGATATTCGACGCCCGCCTACCCTCAGGGAAACGGACAGGCAGAAGCCGTCAACAAGGTTATCGTCAACGGGCTTAAGAAGAGGCTGGACGACGCCAAGGGAAGATGGGTTGAGGAGCTGCCCCACGTCCTATGGACGTACCGGACTACCCCTCGGCGGTCAACAGGGGAAACACCTTTTGCCATGACTTATGGCGCCGAGGCGGTGATCCCCCTGGAAACGAATTTTCGGACGCTACGAACGAGCTCTTTCACTCCCGGCAGCAATGATGAACTGCTGGGAAGGAGCCTGGACTTGGTGGACGAACGAAGGGAACGAGCAATGATCCAGCTGGCCTATTACCAGCAAAAGCTCAAACAAGGGTATGACACCAATGTGAAACTCAGGCCGCTGGCACCGGGGGACCTGGTGCTGAGAAAAGTCGTCGGGGCTGCCAAGAACCCATCCTGGGGAAAGCTGGGACCCAACTGGGAAGGCCCCTACCGAATTACCTCAGTAGCAGGAGTAGGTGCATACTATTTGGAAGATCTAGACGAAAAACCTGTACCTCGCCCCTGGAATGTAAATAACCTGAAAAGGTATTATTATTAATGAAGCAGTCTTTTTGAATTCCGACTCTTAACCTGTTTCAACTTGGGATCACATGTCCGGACGGCAAGCCTAAGTGTTAGACAGAACCAAGGCACTGCATGGTCCTCGGACTCAGGCCTATGGGGAAACTAACTACTTCAAAAAGCCTAAGTGTTAGACAGAACCAAGGCACTGCATGGTCCTCGGACTCAGGCCTATGGGGAAAACTAACTACTTCAAAAAAGCCTAAGTGTTAGACAGAACCAAGGCACTGCATGGTCCTCGGACTCAGGCCTATGGGGAAACTAACTACTTCAAAAATACTAAGTGTTAGACAGAACCAAGGCACTGCATGGTCCTCGGACTCAGGCCTATGGGGAAACTAACTACTTCAAAAATACTAAGTGTTAGACAGAACCAAGGCACTGCATGGTCCTCGGACTCAGGCCTATGGGGAAACTAACTACTTCAAAAATACTAAGTGTTAGACAGAACCAAGGCACTGCATGGTCCTCGGACTCAGGCCTATGGGGAAACTAACTACTTCAAAATTCTAAGTGTTAGACAGAACCAAGGCACTGCATGGTCCTCGGACTCAGGCCTATGGGGAAACTAACTACTTCAAAAATACTAAGTGTTAGACAGAACCAAGGCACTGCATGGTCCTCGGACTCAGGCCTATGGGGAAACTAACTACTTCAAAAGCCTAAGTGTTAGACAGAACCAAGGCACTGCATGGTCCTCGGACTCAGGCCTATGGGGAAACTAACTACTTCAAAAAGCCTAAGTGTTAGACAGAATCAAGGCACTGCATGGTCCTCAGACTCAGGCCTATGGGGAAACTAACTACTTCAAAAATTCTAAGTATTAGACAGAACCAGGGCACTGCATGGTCCTCGGACTCAAGTCTATGGGGAAGCCAACTACTTCAAGGGGATCCTAAGTGTCTTCTCAAAAAAATTCTACCTGGCCCTTAGGAAACGAAGGGTCCACCCAAGCATACATGCCCTCGTTATAGTAATTGATGCCGCGATTGGCCGAGATGCAATTGAAGTTAAAATCATATAAGTAAAGAAAAAGCGGATAGCGTGCAAGTAAGCAAACAACCACAACAAGCAGAAAAAGAAACAAAGCTCGCATTTCATTAAGTCCAAAAAGAATTACACGATAGGGATTACATTACAAATAAAAAAAAGAAAGTGCAAAAAGTAAAATGAAGCAGGCAGAGGCGCCAGGGAGCCTACTCCTTTTATTTAATTGCCTGCTCCTATGGGTGGCTGGACCAAGGCAGCTTTAGGGTCCTCTGAGCCCTGACTGAGTGGGATGGCCTGCAGAGGCGCGGCAAGAGTAGCAACCCCCTCAGCAGAAGAAACCTGGGCATCAGGAGAAGGCCTCGCAGCCTGCTGAGGCGCGTCCTCGTTAGAGCCGTCACTCACTTCAACCACCAAGGGAGGATTACTCCCTTGGATTGGCTCACCAGTGGCCCCAGCGTCCGAAACCCCCCCACCTGGAGTAGCAGCAGTTTCCACAGCAGCGTCCTCGGCCTCAGGGCCATCTGGGGCAGCCTCGCGGATGGCAGAGGGGTAGTACACGCTCTCATCCTTCCACAGGACAGAAGAGGCCTCCACACCAGCTTGCCTAAGGGCTTCCATCCAAGTTTCAGAACAGTAGCGCCTACATACCCCAGGGACTTGGGATTTGTAAGTAGCTGCTGTCTCAGTTGCCCCGGCAGCATAGACAACCTCCTCAGCTTCTTCCTTGGTGGCCCAGGCCTCCTCTCTACCCTGCTCCGCCTCGAACTTGGCCCTCACAGCTTCGTCCCTAGCAAATTCAGCCACTTTTCTGGCCTCCTCGGCAGCAGCCTCCTTCTTTGTCAGATCCGCAATCAGCTCCTTTGCGATCTTCAGCTGCTCCTCTACCTCACCCAGACGCTTCGTCTGGGTCTTGGCCTGCCTCTGTGCACCCTCAAGGCCTGCTACTGCGCTGTCTCGAGCCTGGGTCACGGCCTTCAACTCCTCCCTGGCCTTGGCAAGGTCCTCCTCGGAGTTCTTGAGAGTCCGAGTGGCCTCCAAGCGCTTCTCGCGCTCTTCTTCCATGGCCCTTCCGTGGTCATGGGCCGCCTCCTCCAGCCTGAAGGTGGCCTGGACAGCCTGCCAAACAAAACGGGTACATAATAATAAGCCGAGCTAAAAAAAAAAAAGGGGAAAGGAAGGCAGAAAAAACTAAAACGAGAAAAGACACAAGTATTGAGGGCCTTACCATCCCCAAGTATCGCTTGAGGCTGAGGAAGACCTCCCTGCTCCTCATGGTCCCCAGCTGCTCCATGTCCGCGAGAAGTAGCAGACATCTCTCCACCGCGTCGGCCACGTACGCGCCTTCGCCCTCTCTAAAATCCCTGAGGGAGGAGTCATCCCTCAGAGGTGCCCCACGGAGCATTGGGGCAGGCAGCCATGCCTGGACCTCGGGCGGGGTATCTACCTGCTTATCCTGAGACCTGGAGCCTATCCTCAGCTGCTTTGAGGGCCGCCGAGAGTCGTCCCCCTCCCGAGTGGGCCCAGATTTGTCCTCGATGGGCCTCTTCCCCTTGTCCTTCTTCTGCTTAGGATCGGCAGGCTTGTGCCTGGAAGGCGGATTCGTCTGAGGCGGAGGAGGAGGAAGCCTAGATTGAGTCGAGGCCGACCTAGTCTGAGCAGGACGATTCTTTGGAGAAGTGGGTGGAAGCCTCGGCTTGGACTTCCCCGGTTGCTCTTCGATTAGCTCGAGTAGACTAGGCTGGTTCTTCTTCTTGTAGCCCATCGCAAGCCGAGAAGGTGTCTCTGACGCTGAGAGGTCTGCTTCGGTCAGACGAGGATCACCCAAGTCTCCAGAAGGGTCCTCGGACTGATGAATTTGCTCAAAAACGTCAAAATCGTCCCCTCCAGGACCAAGATCTGCAGCTTCCCCTTCCCTCTCTAAGTTCTCTTCTGCGGCCTCTGAGAATGTATGGGAGGAAGAGGGGACTGCTACTATGACGCCTTCTGAAGTAGAGGGATCCTTGGGAAACTCGAACCCGTCCTCGGTCACTGTTATTTTCTGCAGCCGAGGATCCTTTGCTTTGATCACGTGCTTTGGGGCCGCGAACGACTTTCTGAGCGGCGTGTACCCCAAGATCTTGTGAGCGGCTCTGACTTGGTGATCTGCTTCGTTTTCAAAAGCCGCCGACCTGAGCACCTTTTGCAAGTCTTCCCTGTTGATCAAGTTGTAGTGGCGCGCGAAGGAGTGCGGATCTGCAAAAAGAAAACACATTCGCGATCAGTAACCAAACAGTACAAAAAGAAATGACGCATAAAACAAGTTAGAATCTTTGAACCCCCTCCTACTCCTACTGCCCCACCTGGTGTCCCCTCTGTCGTCGGGCAATGGATGCCATCATGCCATGCTCCGGACATGATGAGAAAATCCTCGTTCATCCCCTTGTTGGACTCAGGGAGGCACTGGATAAGCCGGACCCTGTCGTCCCTCGTCCTCATATAGTAGGACTTGTTCTTCAGATGTTGAAGATTGTAGCAGTAGTTCACATCCTGATGGGTCAACCTTAGCCCCATCTTCTCGTTCAGAGCATCCACGCTACCCAGAATTCTGAACATGTTGGAGGCGCACTGGGTGGGGGTTAACCGGAAGTATGTAAGGTAACCCCTCGTCACCGGCCCCATGGGGATCCTCATCCCTCCTTCAAGGAAGGCGATGATGGGAATCACCACCTCGCCCTCCTGCCTCCGAAGGTGCCACTCCCCCTCCTCACAATACCTCAAGCCCACATTGGCCGGTATCTTATAATCGGCGATGAATTTCTCCATCGCCTCCTCAGTAAAGACGTACTTCTTAAGTCTACCCATCCCAAATGACGCCTAAGAGAGCTAAAGAAAGAGCAGATAAAAGAGAAGGAAGAGCAGAGAGAAGAAAAGCTCAGAGAGGGATAGAGCGACTTACAGAAATGAGGAGAGGCTCCTCGGACAGGCTTTTTATGCTGGAGATGTTGGTGGGAATTTGGCTGGACTCTGAATGAAGGCGCAAGAGCTCTTAATTGTGAATGACAAAAAAGGTGAAAGCGGCTCGAACGGGTATTTATACCCTGGATGGAAGAGCCGCGCGAGTTTTCCCGCCCATAAATGCTGGGCGCATCCCGATCGTTAGATTGTCATCTGCCCGTTGAACGTGGGGAGCACAAAGCCGCCCGAATTTAATGAAGGACACGTTACGCGCACCGAAGCGCCAGTAACGCACCTTGGGCAGATGAAAAGGCTCCAGCGCTGATGAAGGACAAGACTTGATTGGACACGGAGCAGATCCGAGGATATCAAAATCCCCCTTTCCGCCCGAGGACGCGGACAGCAAAATTTTGAGGGGCTATTGTGGGGTCAAAAATAGTCAGGCAACCCCGGCCCACTTCGAACCAGGCCCAAGGCCCATGCCGAGGACGCGCCCAATGTCCGAGGACTGAAGTGTAATGCCCAGCAACCTACGAAACAGTGCCGAGGATGATAACGTCCTCGAAATTCCGAGATCCGAAAACGGACAAGTAGCACGCCATCAAAGGGAACCTCCCCGAGCATTCAAGGAGCAAACAACAAATACCAAATACCGGACATGGAAGCATGGTGGAGAAGCAAGTCCCAGATGAACTATCACTTCCACATTAAATGCCCTCAACTAACGTCCTGACCGCATTAATGAGGAGGTGACGCCTCAACAGTGCCACCTTGGTTGCTGCCACCCACAGAGAGAATGGGAAGGTGACTGATGGGACAGGCACTCGAGTGATGGCCTAATCCCTCTACAAATGGAGGGCTAGGATCGATTGGGAGAGGGATATATAATGTAAGGAACCCCTCCTAAAAGAGAGGGAGATATGATCTAAGGAATACCATAGCAATCTGTATTCTCTGAGAGAACTTTGTAGCCAGTCTTAAAACAGAAATTATAAGAACTCCAAGCCCTGGAGAGCACGTCCGAGGAGCATTATTACACATCTTAATTCAAGTTCAGGCTATCCAATCCACATGCAATCATGCATGGTCGTTGTACTTCTCACTAACGCCTAGTTTTTGAGTCCATTCTCTATAAATTCATTGCGGGGAAATTGGGCTCGGGTCGACTCCCTCGAGCCTGGTCCCTACAAATTTAATTAAAATGTATTTTCAAATATTTAGTGTGAACTCTTTTTTCCAAAAAATTAAAATGTATTTTAAAATATTTAGTGTGAAATTTTATTTCCAAAAAGTTGAAGAGATTTGTGGTTACAAATCTTGGTAAACTTTATATCATTATTCTAAATTTATTAGTTCTGTTTTTACTAATTAGAGTTAAAATTTGGTAAAGTAAATCTGTAGGGATAAAAGCCCAAATTTGTATATTGGGCCTTGGCCGAGGATGTTTATTGGTTCGGGGATGGATAAATAGTAGTGAAGGTGTTAAGCTCAGAATCTCATGGGTAAGATGCAAGCAGAAAGCTTGGGAAAGATTGTCCGAGGAAGAGTATCTCCTTGAATGAGCAAAGCACAGATAAAAGGCATATCCTGTCGATCAGAGTGGCCTTCCAGGAGGTTCTACTGATAGGTTTATGTAGCATAAACGTACAAGAGGGATGAAGGCTTAGAAGTATTTAGGGAAAAGCTGCTGCCACCGCATTGAATACTCTGCAGGTAACTTTCTGACTGCATTTATGTGAAGAAGACCCCTGAACAGTGCTGCCTAGGCTATCCCAACTCACAGAAGGCTAGAGAGGGTGGCCGATGGGACAAGCACTCAAATAATGACCTGGATGATCAACAAATGGAGGGTTAAGATCAATCAAGGGGGGATATATAACGTAAGGAACCCCTTAGAAAAGGGAGATCGAAAAACTGAGAGAAAAAAAATTGTAGCATCAAGAAATGATTCTGTAATCCAACCTGAGAGAAGTATATAAAAACTGATCTTCTCGAATTTTACCGGGGATGACTTTCTTTAGCATAAACGTGTTTATTCTTATTCTCTTGCGATCTGAATCTATTTTGGTATTTGTTTGATTCGTTAAAACCCAATTTTTCCAACCCATTCTCTACAAATTTATTGATTTGGGCTTGTGGGCCGAAGTCTACCAACCTTTGAGCTAAGGACCCAAACCAGGTCCTTACAAAATCTTTAAAAAAAAAAAAAAACTTAAAATAGTTAAATTTTGATTAGGGAGAGTGCTATTTTCTTTTTAAAAAAAAAGTTGTAAAGAGATTTGTCATTACAAATCTTGGTAAAGATAATATTGTTATTCTAAATTTATTAGTTGTGTTTTTACTAATTAGAGTTAAAATTTGGCAAAGAAAATCTTAAAAAAAAAAAAAAAAAACCTTAAAATAGTTAAATTTTGATAGGGAGAGAGTTCTTCAAAACCTCAAGGTAAATATAATTACAAAAAAAGAAAAAAAAAAGTTACTTAAACATTCTTAAAAAAAAAAAAAAAGTTATTTAAACATTACTTTATTAAGTAATATGTTATTTAAGGGGCCCCATAGTACGTTGTTATTTCATTGATGTTAAATCTGCCATCATCGATTCATTGTGTGCTACACATATCTAGAAGGGATGCCTTTTTTTCCATTTTGTCTAGGCCAACACTAGTTGTGCTGTGACCGATGTTTCATCTTGGGTGGATAATGAATAATAGAGCTTAGTGGGGGGATTTACAAATGAAATCTTATTGTAACAAATTAACAAAGAGTTTTGTTTTTGATAAATAAGTCAAGTACAACCAGATATCAGGAAAACCAAGCTGATTACAAACATTGATGAAATATGCCTACCATAACGACGGAAAATGCTTACGTTAGATAGGCCAAATCATTACAAACTGTACATGATGCTGGAAACTCACACAATAGACAACATAAAGGTTATTACCTTCACATTACAGAACCACAAGCAGACCCCCCAGCCCCAAAAAAAGAAAAAGAAACCCAAATTAAAACAGCAATTTAAAGAAACCATGAAGTGTAACATTTTGATTTATTAATCCACCCTGGACCCAGCAACAGGAGCACCAACCTTATGAAAGGGATCAGCACCCGTTGTTGCCCTCATGGCATAATCTGTGTCTCGGTAACCAGGGCTGTCACGACCCAAACTTGTACTTCAAGATTTAGAGCATAACCAACATGTTAATATGAAGTTTACCTCAATACTAACACGAACTAACCTAAACTAAAGGGCTTATCAAGAATTGTTTCTTGAATTCCTGTTTATTTTCGTGCATTAAAGCCACAATATACAAAAAAATAATGGAAACCTTGAAATTTCATTTCCTTTAAACTTGGAAGATTATCGCCTGGTTGAAACTTACGGTATTTATGTAAATATGACATAGCTAAACATTTAGCAAAATTCTTATTACAAACCTAATCCCAAAGACATATAACTGAGGTTCAAAACAAACTAGAATACTGAATTACATCTGTGCTCAAGAATCAAGTATATCTTGATTTCTCCTATACAACAAAAGAGCTAAACCACTATACAACAAAAGAGCTAAACCACTATACAACAAAAACTCTACATTCTAATAAACGAGAATCATGAAATCCTTGCCACCTCCAACACTCTCGTTGCTTCCAAGAAAAACTTGTGCATTCAAATATAATAGGGTGAACTGCGAAACCTAGTAATTAAGGTTTTAAACTCCATGAGCCCCTGATAAGAATGCATGTAAATCAAATATTTTATGAATATGTCAGCTTTGATATAATAGCCTTCATACTGTTCATATTGTTCTTAAAATAATTTATGAGCTTTTAGATGAAATTACCTCATTTTCCTTTCATATAATAATAAAAGGATATAATAAGAAAACTTAAACATAATTCAGTAATCTTATTATTGAATAGACAATAAAATACTTTATCATAAACTTCTCATCAGACTTATCACATTCAACATATCTTTCTTATCATCATACTTTTCTTATAATTTCCAAATATCTTAATAGCACATTTATAATTAATATTAATTAATCCAATTGTAAGTCTGTTACAACTTTGAGAGGCTTTCAGCACAGAGTGCTAAACATCCAGCATTCCCCACAATGCTAGGTAATTCTAGAATCATATCATAATACATATCTTCAACCATGAGAATAGGTTGACATCCTCCACAAGTTGGCTGTTACCAACAAGGGCGGGTACAGCAGAGCCAGTCCCACTTATAATGGCTAATCAGAATCTCCATGGAAATGCCAATACTATAACCCCTACTGGCTGAGTTCAGATCATAACAATAGAATAACTGAAAAACATATTTTTCTGATAACTTTGTTTTTACATAAATATTTTACAACAGTAGCATATCCACTTCATTCTTAAATATTATGTTCGTGATACAAATAATAACATCAATATGCTAAAATTATTATGTATATAAGATTAAACAACTCGCGAACACATATTTTACTTAACTCATGCTTATATGTAATATCTCTAAATAAAAAATTTAATGCATAATACTTTTCTAAATAATATTTATACTTATTAAAAGCACATGTCATAAATCCTTTACCTGAAAACAGTAGACGCGAGAAATTGTACAAGAGTAACTCAAGTGTCCTTGTTCTCGTTCTCGTCACCTAAATGAAAAATCAAAACTTATTACAGACAAACTCTTCCTAATATATAACTTATACCTCAATCACAACCTAAACTTTCAAACTCAAGAAAATCTTAATTCTCATCACATAAAATTCCCCAAAGCACATGATACAATCATCAAACACATTATGCACCCAAACCATAGAGCAACCAAGAAATAAAATTTATATATGATCCAAACATACCAAAGAATAAACATATTAAATTATAACTCAAAACATCCACCCTAACTTGAGAATTAAATCCACAAAGTCAGGTGTAGCATATGTTGTTCATTGCTCATTTTAGCAACATATACCCCATTTGTAAAATACAAATGGACTATCCACACACATCCAAATGTCATAAAATTTTACAGAACTACTCCCCTGTATGTTCAATATATACCATAAAAATTTCGAAGTCAAAGCATAAAATCATGATTTATTAAAAACCATACATAACGTGTTCAAATCTGTCCTAGCAAAAAGTTATGCAAATTAGAAATTAAATAATTATTTTTATACTCGTCCAAATGCTGTGAAATCACTTCCACAACAACCATACGTGTCTTAAGATTTATAAAAACTATTCCTAACATCCTAATTCACAAAAAATGATTTAATACATAATTTTCTTGTGGTAAACATCAAATCTGTCACAGTGACAGCTTCAGTGCATGTTATTACAAAAATCATCAACAAATAGTAATTGGCCTTTATTTCATTTGGGTATTTTTATACCCATAAAATACATATTAAAATACCCTAATAAGCATCCAATAAATTACAATCTTTTAAGTAACTAAAAGAGGATCACAAATTCTGCTTCCAAAATTCAGAATAGATGATAAAGAATGAAAATAAACAAACAATTATACTATCCAAATACAAAAAATCAGATGAGGTTTAATTTACTTACCCACACACTTTGAAGATGAAACCTTAGTATTTAGGCTCTTAATTTCTTCTTAGAGAAACTAAAATTTTCGGTGAGGGAGTGAGGGAGAGATGTTGCCGTTAAGAAGGGAAGAAGAAAGAAGAGAAGAAAGAAGCAAATGAAAAATGAACAATGATGTTTCTGATTCAGCAAAAGAAGATAAGAAGAGTGAACTTTGAGGTGTTCATTGTGGGTTTTGAGAGAAAGACTCAAGAAAGTTTCTTAGCTCTTTCCTTAAGAGAAAAGAGGGCAAAGTGTGCTAACTTTTCTGATTTTTGTGTGTACCCGTGGTAAATAGAGGAGAAATTGCTTCTTAGATGTTCTAGTGTCTTGAGAAAAGTCAAAACAGAATTGAAGTGGCTCTTGGTGATTGCATAACCAACTAAGTCTTGGCCTTTTGATTTATCAACATACATGATCTTTTAGCATTACTTGTGTTGAATTCTCATTGGTTACATAGGTGAAATTTTCACAATCACATCTTATGCATCATATGCCTAATTAAAACATCATCTATGCATCCTACTAAGTATTATTTAATACAACTAACCATTTCAATTATTTATAATCTTTTAAATATGCATATAAACTTATAAAATTAAATACGCAATTAAGTTAGGGGTGTTACAAGGGCCATACTTGCTACTGAAGATCCCAGCGTGAAGCAACAAAACGTACACCAGTTCGGTGAATGCTAGAATGATTATGAATGCCTCTATCATCTTCAGTCTCCACCCTCTGTACCCTCCTATGTCTATCTCCTTGCAAGCCAAGCTGCAACATGTTAAAACAATATGACAGAGTGTACGTAGCACAATTGAAGAGTCAAAATGTCTGAAGACACAAAACACACTTGCCACAACTGGTACATATATATGTTAAGTGATTATTGGATTATCTAATCACAAATTAGCCAAGTGTGTCATATATATAATGTGTGCGCCTAGAAGAACTGTTAAAGAATACAAGCTATTATATATGTAGAAATTAAATTAAATTACCCAGCTGCTAGTGCAGTCAGGGCCCATGCCACTACTGATGATGATGCTGCTGGAGCTAGACTGTCATTCCTCCAAGCTCTGATATGGTTTCCACCCAGGAACTTAGATACCACGCCAAGAACAGCAGCCAACATAGCAAAAGTCAAGAATAACATTGTTGCACCATTACCTCCAAAACCTTTACATTTTTTTTCCCAAGAAAATATTTATTATTAGCACAAATTTAAAGAAGTTAGTCAAAGGGAGTAGGAGCCTCCAAAATTGTGTGTAGGAGAAAGAGAGAAAGAGCATGAACTTACTAGGATGGTTGGTTTCGCCGTTGATGTACTTGTCAAGACACCAACAAGCAAAACCCAACACAATAAGGTACATGATCAAGTTTAAAAACAACAAAGGAGCTGCTATGTTCCTTCCCACCGTTTGAGCCATATCTTTCTTATAGCTTAATTTCTCTTTCAAAAACAAACCCAGAAAAGACCAAACAGACCGCTTCTAGCTTAAAAGAAATAACACACCTGCAAATTCCTTTAGATTTTCCTGCATCCAGGTGAATGTATAGACTATATATATAGAAGAGCAAAGGTTATAAGTCCAGGATACGTGTAAGCCAATCAGGTTTTGCATGTGTACTTTTGGTTACAGGTGTTGGGACACTTGTCAAGTTTGATCTTATCCGTGGCAAAAGATCTCTGGCAAACTCTTCTTTGCCGAAAGTTTAATCCAGCGGTGCATTATCCAGAGATATCTATAGCATACTTCTGAGTTACACGGTTTACACTGTCTTCACTCCTGTGGGCCCACTGAATCAGCGGTGCTCAATTTTTTTGATGTATCTCCTTGTGATGAGAATTTCATTATAATTAAGCTGCACATGAGTTCTGTTCAGCCTAAAAATAGGAAAATAAAATTTTGGTTCTCCAATAATCTAAATACAATTTCTTTTATGATTTATGAAGGTAGTGAATTATAATGTCAATAATATCTCTTTTGTCCCGTATAAAGCATGATATTTCAAATAAGATATTGTTTTTTTTGAAACTGAAATAAGATATTGTTAAAAGCTTTACAAGCATAGACTTAATAGTGATAAACTGATAATGTATGTCAGTCGTCAGATATTGTGAAAAACTTTATGCGTATAGATTTATTTTTAGGTTCTCTTCTCTTCATTTAAGGAAAAAAAAATTTAAATTATGAGAAAAAGTGATAATGTATGGTTTTGATCATATATATAGCTCTTTAGATTTGACATAGAAATTCTGAGTTTTAAACTGGTTTTTCTGTAGCCAATCATAGCTCCTACTTGGAAGATTTTGTCTAGAGCTCTCTTTCTAGAATGGTCCATGCAGTTCAATGGGCTACAATGGCAAGAGCTGTAAATCTAGGTAAATTCCACTAATATATTAATATATCTTAGAGTAAATTTCATTAATATACTTTGAAGTTTAGGATAATATTAACCAAATTTAAGATTTTTTAAAACTGACCGATTTGGTCTTTAAAGCCAACTAAGTCTCTAAGATAGTTGAGAAAAATGACTAAATAATTAACTTAACAGTATTTATGGACTAAGTTGATTTTATGGACTAAATTAATCAATTTTGAATCTAATTGGCATTAGATCAAACCTCAGGTATATAAATGAAATTTACTCTTATCTCTATTATCCAGTGAAGGAAACATTGAGCAGCCAAATATTGTTTATCTTCTTTTAAAGGAGCTTTCAGAATAAAAACGAGTTAGTTCTTCTATCACTAGTCCAAAAAGGATACCAAAGGTCCAAGGTAACTATCAACTGGAAATGTAATCTCTTCTTTCGCAAGAGGTAGATTAGTTTTGGTCCAATGTCTGTTATTGTTTCTTACTTTAGCCACGATTCATTAGCAAAATTAGTTTTTTTTTTTAGGTATCCCTCTCTTCGTGATCAAAATTAACTAGACAATTGGCTAACTAATTAGGCTAGTCAAAGCATTAGAAAGGCCTTAGTTCAAGCTCTATGCCCAAGCCCAGCCCAATACTACGTACGGTTTAGGCTAGTTGGGGGGATATCTACAATCTACAATAATTTGACATGAACAAGGAGAACGAGGGTAAGTTGTGTTTTACCTCATTGCCATGAGTTATGCTGACCAACAAAAAATTTAAAGAGTTCCACGGTTAGCATTTATAAAATAAATAGAAAAATTGTGGCATAAAAATATGAATTACGTAATCAATATTATCTGAAAGGCCATGATTCTCAATGGTTACTCTATATGAACCTATAAGAGTTCAACCCAGACCCCAAGGGCTTCAAGAGACCCTAGTTCAAGTGCAAGACATAGTTCTCTCACTTGTGAATTTGTATAGCCTTGCTTGTACCCTATCTTCCAACTGTAATCTTTTTGTGTATGTATATATATTCCCCCCTATAAAATGGACTTAATTAGAACCCATTAACCCGTTCAAATCCCAAAAAAAAAGGTTATTGAGTGTTGAGGACCAATTTTTCGGCCCACGTGGTATTACTTCATTGGCAACCTATGCCACGTCAACATATTATTGATTTTATGGGTAAATCTATTTAAAACCCAAAATAAGCTCATATCTCATTCAACTACATGGATTGGGCTCACATGGCCCACAAGATCCTTAATTCACGATGCGGGTCCATGGTCCAAATTTCCTCTTCATCAATTGAGATCATAACCCCATGACATTATCAACGTCAACATATGGATCAAGCTTAAGTAATGAATCAAAGCTCATGGCCCATATTACCTCTCTTACACTCATGGCAAGCGGCTTCTTCAATTAGAGCCCATATTTACACAAAATGACAACAAAACCCGAGGTACGTCATCTCATCTTCGGCTTATGATCCAAACTCATAAGTCACTTTAGGGAAACTTTGGGAGTTGTGGTTTGGAAGGCCAAGAGGTATGTTCAGTAAAGTTCCAGCGGTTTAAAGTTGATAAAAGAAACATGTTGCTTGGCGTGTCTTTTTCAACTCCCTAAATTCTGACGAGTCTGTGTGTAGCGGGTAACGTATGGTAAGCATCTCTTATCAGTTAGCACTTAAAATGATAAAATTCTCCATTGCTCTTTTTCTATGCTTAATATTCATCATATGACAAATGCTTAATATCCCCAGCCATCTAACTGCTGGGAAGATTACTGTTCGTTCAATCCCCAGCTGTTGCTATACATATTCAAAAACTTCATTATATCATTCTACATAAATCTCATTACTTCTTTCAGCTAAAATCCAGCTCAAACACATGGCCTAATCTGATTGGCTATCTTTATCTCTCTCTCTATACAAAATATTTATGATATCTCTGAATACCCAGCTGCTGTCTGCCACAATCTGACCATATATTTCTCTGCCAGCTGCCAGAGCAGAGCATTAAATACTCTTCTTGCTCACCAAAATTATGTCACAACCCAATGAGATCGTGACTAAATCTCTAAAGCTTCATTATCTTTCAACCAATCCTTTTATTATTTGCTAGAAAAGTGTTGTAATGGAACCTTGTACCAAAAACACAAACACCTAAAGAAGGAAGCATTTCCAACTGAATCCTAGCAGTGTATTCAGAACTTGACACCTGGCTGGGAGTGACATCATCAGCCATTTAATGCTGAGATCCCAGCCGCCAGCTGTTATACCCAAAATAGCAAGATATCCTCCAAAGAGATCTTACCATTTTTTAGCCAAATCATTGAAATGACCATCTCCAGCAGTCTGAAATGACCCATCTGACCTCATTGGCTCTGCCCAAAGCAAACGGTTTTTTCATGATGGCTATCACAGCTTTTCCTGACAGCTGAGATAACTTTTTCATGATAGTTGTCACAGCTTTTTCTGACAGTTGGGACAGCCTTTTCAGAACAGCTGTGACAGCTGAACCAGCAGCTTGAACATTACTGATTTTTCCACTTTTGGCTAAAACCAAAACCAACTATTGAAACTATCTTTCTCTTACTAAAATGCTTTCCTTTTCTGGTACTTTTTCCCCAGCAACTCTTACCCGAAATAGTAAGAATGCCTTAAAGCTAAACCTACCATTTTTGGCCAAATCTTAAAATGGATTCTCTGAGGATTCATTGTTGTTTGGGACATATTTTGTCTGATATTCTTTGCTAAAATATCCCCTAAAAACTCAGCTAAAGGGGACCTTTGAAAAACACCTCAAAGGGGGGGACACCAGGAGAAAAAAAACAGACTCATAAACTTCTCTCTCCCTCCAATGACCAGAGGAAGCTTTGAATGAAAGGGGGGAACTTCTGAGTTTTTAGTTTCCAAAATTAGGAACTAAACTCTTCAGCCCTTAGCTTATAAATGCCTTTCATAAGCCTTCATACAATCTTAGTAGAAAATCCCAGCAGCTTTGCTAAACACACTGCTACACTATTACTCCTCATATACTCATTCTCTCATTCTCGATACTCAGAAAATACACCTATCTCACTGCTCTTATCTCCAAATACCTAAATACATCTCCATGCTCTTCTTTTACAAAAGTCTTTCATCTTGGAAAGCCATCTCAACAACTTCTCCAGCAGTTATGATCTCATATTTTTACTATCTTTAACCACCATATCTCTCATATCTCACAACAGATCTATATATTTTACCATCTCAATACTTCTCAAGAGATGCCAAACACTCATACTAAAAGCTCTTCTCATGGAATGCATGAACTTCTATTACTAAAGCCCTTCTCCTAGAAGGCACCAAGATCTCATATCAAAACTCTTCTCTTAGAAGACACCACTACTTCTCACATAAAGCCATTCTCTTAAAAGGCACATATACTCCATACAAAAGCCCTTTTCTTAGAAGGCATATATACTCCATATAAACGCCCTTCTCATGGAAGGCAATACTACTCATAACTTCACAAAAACTAAAAGAGCATTGTTAAGGGGAAAACTCATTTAAGTGCATGATAAGAGGAGCAAGCTTAACCAGCCCCTACACACAGCTGGGCATACTCTCTCTCCCTCCAGTTGCACCCATTTTTTCCCTTCAATCTTGAAATCATCATGGCAAACTATCGCTGGCATTCTGCTGGAATCCTGTCAGCTCACTGATGCTACACAACTGGAGCTATAAACCATACAAAGGGCTTAAACTCATTCAACCACTGGCAAACTGCCTCTCTACTGCTGGCGCTTTGCTGGGATATTATCAACTCACAGAAGTTGTACAGCTGGGGTTACAAACCATATAAAGATAAGTGACTTTGCTTTCTTATCTTTAAATTTACATCGTTGAGTACACGATTACTTTACCTCTAAATAAATACTACTTTATTTCAACTGTTATTACAGCTAATTAAAGCTACCATATCAAACACATATTACATATTTACTCAACAATTATCGTGATTTTTCGATTTTGGCCTTAATGATTGTTAGGCTTAATAATACACCGGTAGCCGTTGGGCCATGTGGCCCAATGTTGAGTTTCGGGCGCAACTCCCCAAAAAAGAACCCGGGCCTAGTAAGGTCATCCCTCCAACAAATCACACGTGGCTGGGCAACCGAAAAATGGCCCCGAACATTGAGTAATAGCAATACATTTTAGTATGATAAGTTTAAGATTTGTACCCAATTTTGACCCAACACTGGTTGGTCAAATCCATACCCCCACTCGACAACAGTACTACATGTTCATCAAGCCTTTATTATAAAATTTCAAACTTAATTTTCAATTAACTCATTTTCATGAAGGGCTTTCAAAAAATGAAGGGTTAAAATAAAAAAATTCAGAAGCATGCATAAAAGGTTAAACAAAAAACTAAATCAAATATGAATAGACAAAATGAAAATTTTGAAGCTTAAAAAGCCAAAATAAAAACATCCCATAACATTAAAGGCTAAAAGTATACTTTAGGTTATATTTTACTCTTAAAACTATCTACATTGTATATATGATTTTGAATTCGTTTTTCTATTAACTTTTTAGTTTATTTGCTTATGTACATATTTTTAAAAGTTTTATTTTTTTTAAAAATAAACTATAATTTATCCAACTTTTAGCAAATTAGTTTTTAGCAAAAGCTAATCCAAAAGCACACATAATTTATAGGTGATTTAACTTTATTTCATGTATAACATTTATAAGCTCTTTTTGTTCTTCTTTTGAAAAACTATTAGACTTTTAGACTGATAAAATTAATTATTGGACTATAAACTTAAGGATTTATGTATTATTCAACTTTTATCTTTAATTTTTTTGTTCTTTTTAGTTTTATTGACACACGCACACAAGTTAGAAAGTATGTTAAATTTTTTTAATATATATACATATATCTTAGAGAGAGAGAGAGAGAGAGTCATCTTCAGGTTGACTTGTCAAAAACTACATAAGTATCATAGGAATAAAAAATATCCAAAAATTTATGATTTGAACTTGGTAGAGTCAAACTCAAATGGAATCGACATTTGACATGCATTTGCCAAGGTTTTTATTTTTATTTTTGTTTTCCCCTCTTAAATCTAATCTTTTCACTCTAAGTGTAATTAACGCTATGTTTGTTTCAATGGAAAGCTTTGTATAAAGGTAGTTTTTTGTGTTTTCCAATATTTGGTAAGATCAGAAAAATGAGTCAAAGGAAAACCATCTTTAATTAACATAAAAAATATGACTTATTTTTAGAGATTTGTTCCCACTAAATTTTTTTGAAAAACAACTCTATCTCATAGTAAGCTAAATAAAGGAAATTAGAAGATTGTTTTTCAACTCATTTAAAGTTACTACTAAATATAAGAAAATAAGATAGTTTTATTGAAAATACTATTTGGAAAATGACTCATTTATAAAAAAAACATTATTGTCAAGACAAACAGAAGGTATGTTTGGTAGACTATAATAGGTACTACTATAAGTTATTCCAATGGTTTAGCTATTCAGTAGTTTGGTTATGTTTTGATTACAGGGAATAGTTATTCCTTATGAATAACTATTCTTTAAAATAAGGAATAATTATTCATCTCTAAAAGGCTGTAATAGTTATTCCTTAATATGTGTATTAATTTTTAAAATTAATATATTTCCAAATAAACAAACTTTTCATATACACATAACAATTATGAAATAAAAAAAATCATAAAAAATAAAAAATTTCTCTTTCAAATAATTTTTTTTTAGGAAATTTAATTATATGAGTAAGATATTTCCTAAAATATATCTTAAGTTTTATATTTAGATAATTTGATTTAAAATGATTTTATTCTATTGTCTTAAGGTTCTATTCTTGTGTTGTTACCAAACAAATTATTAGTAATAAGTATTACATTACAACAACTTGTATTCTTTGTAATTCATATTCCTATTCTTGTGTAATCACCATTACAGTCTATCAAACGTGCCACTAAGCCTAGACTTTGCTGTTGAGGTATCCTAATGAAGACTGTAGGGACTCGATTTTTGGAAGGACCCTCTGAACTTAGAAGGGATATAATCCTTTAGGCCCCAAACAATGAATTTGTAGAGAGTGGGTTGAAGAAATTGGCCCTTATAGGAAAACGGAGCTCCATCGTGGATTCGTTGCTATTGAAGGCTAAGTGCCTTGATTCTTTGATAAAATTAATCCTCGGCATTTATCCGAGGAGCCTGGGTCTCTCATCCCCCTTTCTCAGGAGGGATTCCCTTACATTGTATACCCTTCACCCAACCAATCCTAGCCCTACACTTGTTGAGCGATCAGGACATTACTCAGGTGCCTGTCCCATCAACCGCTTTTCCATTCTCTTTGAGAGTCGCGGCAACCAAGGCGGCACTGGTGCGGAGTCCTTTCCTCATTAATGCGGCCAGGGTGGTAGTCAGGTGCACTAAATGTGGAGGTGACAGTTTGTCATGAGCTTGTTCCTCTTCCAAGTTTCCATTGCTGGAGCGTGGTATTGCCTCTTTGTTCTTGGAGTGGTCAGGAAGGTTCCCTTAAGTGTGTTGCTGGCTGTCTGAAGGTATCAGACGCCCGAGGACAGGGTCATCCTCGGCGTGGCAAGTTGGGCTTATTTTCCTCCTCTGATTTTGGGTGCCTCCTCGACTCGGGCCTTCGGCCCAGGAACAAAGTGGGCTGGGCCATAAGACTTACTGGCCCCACAATAGCCCCTCAAAATCTTGCTGTCCGCATCCTCGGGCGGAGAGGAGGATTTTGATGTCCTTGGGCCTGCGACGCGTCCCATCGAGCTTGGCCCTCTGTTAGTACTGGAGTCTTTTCAACTGCCCCAGATGTGTTAATGGCGCCTCGAAGCGCGCAATGCACCCCCCATTAAATCAAAGTGGCTCTGTGCTCCCCATGTTCAACGGAAGGATGGCAATCGAACGGTGGGGATTCGCCCAATCATTTATGGGCGGGAAAACCCGTACGGCTTTTTGATTTGGGGTATAAATACCCTCTCGAAAAGTCGGTCCCTTTGTTTACTCGCAACTAAGAGCTCTTGCGCATACATCCTAAGTCCAGCCAACTTTCCACCTTCATCTTCAGCATAAAAAGCCCATCCGAGGAGCTTCTCCTCACTTATGTAAGTTTCTCTATCTCTCTTCGAGTTCTCTTCTTCTCTATTCTTTCCTCTCTCTCATTTGCTTTTTCTAGGCGTCATTTGGGGATGGGTAGATTTAAGAAATACGTCTATACTGAGGAGGCGATGGAGAAATTCATCGCCGATTATAAGATACCCAGCAATGTGGGCTTGAGGTATTGTGAGGAGGGGGAGTGGCACCTTCGGAGGCAGGAGGGTGAGGTGGTGATCCCCATCGTTGCCTTCGTTGAAGGTGGCATGAGAATACCCATGGAGCCGATGATGAGGGGCTACCTGACGTACTTCCGGCTAGCCCCCACCCAGTGTGCCATCAACGTCTTCAGGATTCTGGGCTGTGTGGACGCCCTGAAGGAGAAGATGGGACTGAGGTTGACCCACCATGACGTTAACTGGTGTTATAACCACCAGTGCCTGAAGGGCAAATCTTACTACCTGAAGACCAGGGATGATAGGGTCCGGCTCATTCAGTGCCTCCCTGAGTCCAGCAAGGGGCTGAACAAGGACTTCCTCATTGTGTCTGGAGAGTGGCACGATGGCCTTCACTGCCTAACGACGGAGGGGACCCTAAGTGGGGCAGTGGGAAAATGGGGGGAGGGCTCTAGGACCCTAATCAGTTCCATTCTTTACTTCCTCCGTTTCTTTTGCACCGTTTGGTTATTAATGTGAATGTGTCTTCTTTTGCAGATCCGCACGCCTTCACGCGTCACTTCAGCCTGATCAACCGGGAAGACTTGCAGAAAGCGCTGAGGGCGGAGGTTTTCGTGAACGAAGCCGACAATCAAGTTAGGGCCGCTCACCAGATCTTGGGATACGACCCGACTCAAAAATCATTTGCGGCGCCGAAGTACGTGATCAGAGCGAAGGACCCTCGGCTTCGAAAAATAACCGTGACCGAGGACGGGTTCCAGTTCCCCGAGGAGCCCTCTAAATCAGAAGGCGTAGCACCTGCGGGCCCCTCCTCCTCCCTTAAGTTCTCAGAGGCCGTCGAAGAAGGTCTAGAGAGGGAAGAGGAAGTTGCGAATTTTGGACCCGCCGAGGATGATTTTGACGTGTTTGAACAAGTTCACCAGTCCGAGGACCCTTCAGGAGACTTGGGTGACCCTCGTCTGACAGAAGCAGATTTCCAAACGTCTAAGTCCCCTCCTCGGCGCGAGATGGGTTACAAGAAGAGGCCCCAATCCAGCCTGTTGGATCTGATCGAAGGCCAACCGGGGAAATCCAAGCCAAAGCTTCCTCCTCCTCCTTCCAAGACTCATTCTGCCCAGGGCAGGTCGGCCCCTACCCATTCAAGGCCTCCTCCTTCTCCGCCCAAGACGAGTCTGCCTTCTAGGCACGAGCCCTCTGATCCCAAGCAGAAAAAGGATAAGGGCAAAAGGCCAGTTGAGGAAAAGTTCGGGTCCCCCCGGGAGGAGGGCGATACTCGGCGGCCATCCAAACAGTTGAAGATAGGATCCTGAGGCCAGGATAAACAGGTTGACGCCCAGCCCGAGGCTCAGGCCTGGCTTCCTGCCCCAATGCTCCATGGGGGGCCTCTGAGGGAAAACTCCTCCCTCAGGGATTTCAAAGAGGGTGAAGGCGCGTACGTGGCCGACGCGCTGGAAAGGTGCCTGCTACTCCCGGCTGACATGGCGGAGCTGGGGACTATGAGGAGCAGGGAGGTCTTCCTCTGCCTCAAGCAGTACTTGGGAATGGTAAGTCCCTCAACACTTACAATTTTTTCCTAGCTTCAGCTTTCTCTTCCTTTTCTGAGCTCGGTTAACCGTGTACTTGTTTTGTTTGGCAGGCCATTCAGGCCACCTATAGGTTGGAGGACGTGGCCCGTGACTAGGGGAAAGCCATGGACGTGGAGCGTGAGAAACGTTTTGAGGCCACTTGGACCCTTAAAAACTCCGAGGATGATCTTGTCAAGGCCTGGGAGGAGCTGAGGGCGATGACCAGTGCGCGGGACAACGCCCTGTCAGGCCTTGCCGGCTTCCAGAAGCAGGCCGAAGATCAGTCAAAGCGCCTGGGCGAGGCAGAGGAGCAGCTGAAGATCACAAAGGATCTACTTGCTGATCTGCCAAAGAAGGTGGCTGCTGCCGAGGAAGCCAAGAAGGTGGCCGAGTGGGCCAGGGACGAGGCTGTGAGGGCCAAGTTTGAGGCTGACCACGGCAGGGAGGAGGCCCTAGCCACTAAGCAGGAAGCCGAGGAGGAGGCCTATGCTGCGGGGATGGCTGAGACAGAAGTGGCCTTTAAGGCTCAAGTCTCCGGGTTGTGCAGGTGCTACTCTGCTGAGGTTTGGAGGGAGGCTCTCAGGCAGGCTGGGGTTGAGGCCTCGTCCGACTTATGGAGGGAGGAGAGTGTGTACTACCCCCCTGCCATCCGCGAGGCTATTCCAAGTGGCACTAAGGCCGAAGAGGCTGCGGAGGAAGCCGGTGCTACCACGGTTGAGGACGCCTTAGTTGCTGAACTTACAGGTGAGCTTGTCCAAGGAAATGACCCTCCCGAGGTAGCTGAACCTGGTGAGGGCCCCATTGAGGAGGCGCCCCAAGAGGTTGCGAAGTCGTCCTCTGAAGCTGAGGTTCCTGCTGCTGGGGAGGCAGCCGTTCCTGCCGCGTCTTCGCAGGCTGTCTCTTCTGGCCAAAGCTCAGAAGGCCCTGAAGCTGCCATGGACCAGCCCCCAACTGAGGGAGGAAAATAAGTGGGCAGGGCAGGCCCCTCGGCGCCATTGTCTCTCTTGTCTTTTGCATCTTTCTTTTTTCCTTTTCTTTCTTTTTTATTTTTTGAATTGTAATGTGACGTTCATCATGTAACCCTTATGGATTGAATGCAACGTGATTTCTATTTCTCTTTCTAGTCGTTCCGGCTGTTTGTGCATCTGCGGGTTATTCGTTTTCCTTTATTTTTTTTTTACTTGCGTGATTTTAACACCAGTTGTACTTTGGCCAATCATGGCAGCGATTGTAATAATGTGAGAGCACGTATGCATGGGCCGGTATTTTATGTCTCCAGGACTAGGCAGGACTATTGCTTTCCCAACATTCTAACACTTAGAATCTTCCGAAGTAGTTAGTTTCCCCGTAGGTGTGAGTCCGAGGATCATGCAGTGCCTTGGTTCTGTCTAACACTTAGGATCATCTGAAGTAGTTAGTTTCCCCAAAAGCCTGAGTCTGAGGACCATGCAGCGCCTTGGTTCTGTCTGACACTTAGAATCCTCTGAAATTGTTAGTTTCCCCATAGGCCTGAGTCCGAGGACCATGCAGTGCCTTGGTTCTGTCTAACACTTGGTCTTTGAAGTAGTTAGTTTCCCCATAGGCCTGAGTCCGAGGACCATGCAGTGCCTTGGTTCTGTCTAACACTAGGTCTTTGAAGTAGTTAGTTTCCCCAAAGGACTGAGTCCGAGGACCATGCAGTGCCTTGGTTCTGTCTAACACTTGGTCTTTGAAGTAGTTAGTTTTCCCATAGGCCTGAGTCCGAGGACCATGCAGTGCCTTGGTTCTGTCTAACACTTAGGATCATCTGAAATAGTTAGTTTCCCCAAAAGCCTGAGTCTGAGGACCATGCAGCACCTTGGTTCTGTTTGACACTTAGAATCCTCTGAAATTGTTAGTTTCCCCATAGACCTGAGTCCGAGGACCATGCAGTGCCTTCGTTCTGTCTAACACTTGGTCTTTGAAGTAGTTAGTTTCCCCATAGGCCTGAGTCCGAGGACCATGCAGTGCCCTGGTTCTGTCTAACACTTGGTCTTTGAAGTAGTTAGTTTCCCCAAAGGCCTGAGTCCGAGGACCATGCAGTGCCTTGGTTCTGTCTAACACTTGGTCTTTGAAGTAGTTAGTTTCCCCATAAGCCTGAGTCCGAGGACCATGCAGTGCCTTGGTTCTGTCTAACACTTTGTCTTTGAAGTGGTTAGTTTCCCCATAGGCCTGAGTCCGAGGACCATGCAGTGCCTTGGTTCTGTCTAACACTTGGTCTTTGAAGTGGTTAGTTTCCCCATAGGCCTGAGTCCGAGGACCATGCAGTGCCTTGGTTCTGTCTAACACTTGGTCTTTGAAGTGGTTAGTTTCCCCATAGGCCTGAGTCCGAGGACCATGCAGTGCCTTGGTTCTGTCTAACACTTGGTCTTTGAAGTAGTTAGTTTCCCCATAGGCCTGAGTCTGAGGACCAGGCAGTGCCTTGGTTCTGTCTAACACTTAGAATCCTCTGAAGGAGTTAGTTTCCCCATAGGCCTGAGTCCTAGGACCATGCAGTGCCTTGGTTCTATTTAACACTTGGTCTTTGAAGTAGTTAGTTTCCCCATAGGCCTGAGTCTGAGAACCATGCAGTGCCTTGGTTATGTCTAACACTTGGTCTTTGAAGTAGTTAGTTTCCCCATAGGCCTGAGTCCGAGGACCATGTAGTGCCTTGGTTCTGTCTAACACTTGGTCTTTGAAGTGGTTAGTTTCCCCATAGGCTTGAGTCCGAGGACTATGCAGTGCCTTGGTTCTGTCTAACACTTGGTCTTTGAAGTGGTTAGTTTCCCCATAGGCCTGAGTCCGAGGACAATGCAGTGCCTTGGTTCTGTCTAACACTTGGTCTTTGAAGTAGTTAGTTTCCCCATAAGCCTGAGTCCGAGGACCATGCAGTGCCTTGGTTCTGTCTAACACTTGGTCTTTGAAGTAGTTAGTTTCCCCATAGGCCTGAGTCCGAGGACCATGCAGTGCCTTGGTTCTGTCTAACACTTGGTCTTCTGAAGTAGTTAGTTTCCCCATAGGCCTGAGTCTGAGGACCATGCAGTGCCTTGGTTCTGTCTAACACTTGGTCTTCTGAAGTTGTTAGTTTCCCCATAGGCCTGAGTCCGAGGACCATGCAGTGCCTTTGTTCTGTCTAACACTTGGTCTTTGAAGTGGTTAGTTTCCCCATAGGCCTGAGTCCGAGGACCATGCAGTGCCTTGGTTCTGTCTAACACTTGGTCTTTGAAGTGGTTAGTTTCCCCATAGGCCTGAGTCCGAGGACCATGCAGTGCCTTGGTTCTGTCTAACACTTGGTCTTTGAAGTAGTTAGTTTCCCCATAGGCCTGAGTCCGAGGACCATGCAGTGCCTTGGTTCTGTCTAACACTTGGTCTTCTGAAGTAGTTAGTTTCCCCATAGGCCTGAGTCTGAGGACCATGCAGTGCCTTGGTTCTGTCTAACACTTGGTCTTCTGAAGTTGTTAGTTTCCCCATAGGCCTGAGTCCGAGGACCATGCAGTGCCTTTGTTCTGTCTAACACTTGGTCTTTGAAGTAGTTAGTTTCCCCATAGGCCTGAGTCTGAGGACCATGCAGTGCCTTGGTTCTGTCTAACACTTGGTCTTTGAAGTAGTTAGTTTCCCCATAGGCCTGAGTCCGAGGACCATGCAGTGCCTTGGTTCTGTCTAACACTTGGTCTTTGAAGTGGTTAGTTTCCCCATAGGCCTAAGTCCGAGGACGATGCAGTGCTCTGGTTCTGTCTAACACTTGGTCTTTGAAGTTGTTAGTTTCCCCAAAGGCCTAAGTCCGAGGACCATGCAGTGCCTTGGTTCTGTCTAACACTTGGTCTTCTGAAGTTGTTAGTTTCCCCATAGGCCTGAGTCCGAGGACCATGCAGTGCCTTGGATCTGTCTAACACTTGGTCTTTGAAGTAGTTAGTTTCCCCATAGGCCTGAGTCCGAGGACCATGCAGTGCCTTGGTTCTGTCTAACACTTGGTCTTTGAAGTAGTTAGTTTCCCCATAGGCCTGAGTCTGAGGACCATGCAGTGCCTTGGTTCTGTCTAACACTTGGTCTTTGAAGTGGTTAGTTTCCCCATAGGCTTGAGTCCGAGGACCATGCAGTGCCTTGGTTTTGTCTAACACTTGGTCTTTGAAGTGGTTAGTTTCCCCATAGGCCTAAGTCCGAGGACCATGCAGTGCCTTGGTTCTGTCTAACACTTGGTCTTTGAAGTGGTTAGTTTCCCCATAGGCCTGAGTTCGAGGACCATGCAGTGCCTTGGTTCTGTCTAACACTTGGTCTTTGAAGTAGTTAGTTTCCCCATAGGCCTGAGTCCGAGGACCATGCAGTGCCTTGGTTCTGTCTAACACTTGGTCTTCTGAAGTAGTTAGTTTCCTCATAGGCCTGAGTCCGAGGACCATGCAGTGCCTTGGTTCAGTCTAACACTTGGTCTTCTGAAATTGTTAGTTTCCCCATAGGCCTGAGTCCGAGGACCATGCAGTGCCTTGGTTCTGTCTAACACTTGGTCTTTGAAGTAGTTAGTTTCCCCATAGGCCTGAGTCTGAGGATCATGCAGTGCCTTGGTTCTGTCTAACACTTGGTCTTTGAAGTAGTTAGTTTCCCCATAGGCCTGAGTCCGAGGACCATGCAGTGCCTTGGTTCTGTTTAACACTTGGTCTTTGAAGTGGTTAGTTTCCCCATAGGCCTAAGTCCGAGGACCATGCAGTGCTTTGGTTCTGTCTAACACTTGGTCTTTGAAGTTGTTAGTTTCCCCATATGCCTAAGTCCGAGGACCATGCAGTGCCTTGGTTCTGTCTAATACTTGGTCTTCTGAAGTTGTTAGTTTCCCCATAGGCCTGAGTCTGAGGACCATGCAGTGTCTTGGATCTATCTAACACTTGGTCTTTGAAGTAGTTAGTTTCCCCATAGGCCTGAGTCCGAGGACCATGCAGTGCCTTGGTTCTGTCTAACACTTGGTCTTTGAAGTAGTTAGTTTCCCCATAGGCCTGAGTCCGAGGACCATGCAGTTCCTTGGTTTTGTCTAACACTTGGTCTTTGAAGTGGTTAGTTTCCCCATAGGCCTGAGTCTGAGGACCATGCAGTGCCTTGGTTCTGTCTAACACTTGGTCTTTGATGTAGTTAGTTTCCCCATAGGCCTGAGTCCGAGGACCATGCAGTGCCTTGGTTCTGTCTAACACTTGGTCTTCTGAAGTTGTTAGTTTCCCCATAGGCCTGAGTCCGAGGACCATGCAGTGCCTTGGTTCTATCTTACACTTGGTCTTTGAAGTAGTTAGTTTTCCCATAGGCCTGAGTCCGGGGACCATGCAGTGCCATGGTTCTGTCTAACACTTGGTCTTCTGAAGTTGTTAGTTTCCCCATAGGCCTGAGTCCGAGGACCATGCAGTGCCTTGGTTCTGTCTAACACTTGGTCTTCTGATGTAGGAGGTTATCCTCAGCGTTGGCGATACCATTCTTGGCGTGATGATGGGCTTGGCCTGGCCTCGTCGGAAGTGGGGCATCGTTCGCACCGGACTATTGACCCCGCCGTGCCCCGGGCCAGGCTGGTTTGTGACTCTTAGCCTTATACGTGGTAGTGGCGCTGCCCTCCGTTCAAGTTTCTGCATTCATCAGTTACGAGGCGCCCCCTGACGGTTCGCGTTCCGCGCTTGACGTTTCGAGACACGAGGCGCACTCTCATTAATATTCTTTTGGACTGATGAGGATCTAACGGCTGACAGGCGTTTTGGAATTCGGTGAGGATTAATGTCACCGATAATCCACCTTTCGAATTCCGCGTAACTCCGTTCCTATCAATCTTCACCGCCTGTTTAAGGCTACGTAGGAGAAATGACCTACTCTTCGTGAAACCTCCAATACTTCAGGGAACATGTCCTCCCAACTCTCAGAGCCCCTTCAATGACCCAGCCATAAGTTTTGATAAGAGTTTGGAGAAATGGGACAGCATCGGATGGGAGCGAGGGTGCGTAGGCCCAAGATCCTCCTCCCTCGACGGAGTGCCGCCGTAATAATGGCCTACGTCAGTTCTCCGGTGCGGCCGAATCCGTGCGTCATCCTGATGGTGCCTCGTACAGCGGCCAAGAGGGAGCTCTCCGTAGCACATAACGCTCTTTCCTGGTGCGCTGCCACGCCGGTAGAAGCGTGTAAGGGTACGTCATATCTGGTGCCTGAGTGTTGCCGTCTCCAACGGCCAACCACCGTGGGGCTGGAAGAGAATCAAGGGAACAACATGAGGAAGGGCCGTCCAGCGCCTTTGCATCTGCTCCTCTCTTTGCGCCAGCGCCACCGCACCAGCTTGGGCGTTGTTGGTGGCCTTGAAGCTAGCCGGCCTCAGCCCCCTTCCTTTTAGTTAGCTTTAAAACAGGCCCGTCTGAGCCTTTGTTTGTAGAATTGGCTTTAAAACAAGCCTGTCTGAGCCTTTGTTTGTATGTTGTAACCGTTCTTCACATAATAAAATGCCGATGTTTGTCTTCTTTCTTTTGAGTCTTTTACTTTTCTGCAATGGCGTTTTTTTTGTTTGCTTTTTTTTTTTAAACGCATTCTTGCGAACTTTCCGTCGACTGACCTTCTGGGGACGATTGTCCGTTGCACCTGTTAGTGCACAAATTCTTCCCACAGACGGCGCCAATTGTAGGGACTCGATTATTGGAATGACCCTCTGAACTTAGAAGGGATATAATCCTGTAGGCCCCAAACAATGAATTTGTAGAGAGTGGGTTGAAGAAATTGGCCCTTACAGGCAAACGGAGCTTCATCGTGGATTCATTGCTATTGAAGGCTAAGTGCCTTGATTCTTTGCTAAAATTACTCCTCGGCATTTGTCCGAGGAGCCCGGGCCTCCCCTCTTCTTTTCAGGAAGGATCCCTTACATTATATACCCTTCACCCAACCAATCCTAACCCTACACTTATTGAGCGATCAGGACATTACTCAGGTGCTTGTCCCATCAGCCGCCTTCCCATTCTCTTTGGGAGTCGCGGCAACCAAGGTGCCACTGGTGCGGAGTCCTTTCCTCATTAATGCGGCCAGGGCGGTAGTCAGGTGCACTAAATGTGGAGGTGACAGCTTGTCATGAGCTTGTTCCTCTTCCAGGCTTCCATTGCTGGCGCGTGATACTGCCTCTCTGTTTTTGGAGTGGTCAGGAAGGTTCCCTTAAGTGTGCTGCTGGCTGTCTGAAGGTATCGGACGCCCGAGGACAGGGTCATCCTCGGCGTGGCAAGTTGGGCTCCTGGGCTTCTTGTTTTCCTCCTCGGATTTTGGGTGCCTCCTCGGCTCGGGCCTTCGGCCCAGGAACGAAGTGGGCTGGGCCATAAGACTTGCTGGCCCCACAGTAACTATTGTCTTAGAATGCATCATGCAGTAAAGAAGATTCTAATTGGAATGAGCCGATTTCGATATGGATATTAGCCATAATTCATAATTAAAATAAAAAGAGCAAAATTTAGGTAAAATATCTAAAGTGTTGTGTTTTAGATTTCTCAATTAAATTTAACCATGTAGTTGTATTTTCAAATAAATCAAATGATTGAAATAATTATCCTAACCTTGTTTTGCGTTTGTTAATGAATCTATCTATTCGAATTTAATTCGAAGTCAGCATCTAAGAAACTACGATTAAGTTTCACCCTTAAAATATGTATCAATTAGTTGAAGGATACAAGAATTTTTTCCCAACTGTGATATGTTGTTAGTAACACATAATAATTTTTTTTTTTAAGTTTTAATTTTAATTTTAATAAACTGAGTTAAAAAAAAAAAAAAAAAAGAAAAAAAAAAAAAAAAAAAGAAGAAGAAGACAAGAATGAATGAAAGAAAAAAGATGTTTTAAGTGTGCGTTTGGATTGAAATGAAACATTAAAATTATTTTACTATTTTGCTTATTTTTGATACTATTTATTGGTCTCACTGTACTTTTTGGCATTATTCATGGGCTCCACTGGACTATTTTAACTAACTTTTACTTTTATTTACAGTACTTTCAGCAATAATTTTTTAATTTCAATAAAATAAACGGTATTCAAACACGTCCTAACTTTCATTTAACTTACATCAGGTACACAGTCTCACTTATTTCACTTTGTAACCGAAAAAAAAAAAAAATAAATAAAAAATAAAAAAAAATAAAAAAAATAACTATTGTTAGCAACTATATATGTAGTAGGCTTTTCTAGACATTTGCCATTTGTGGTGGCCCATTTACTGGTGGTGTTGCTTTCGTATTTACTAACCCTGTGCTGTGCCTGTGAGTTCCTTACAATAAGATTCTTTGAGTATCATTGTTTTTCAATGTTATAACTCATTACGTGTACTATATAGTCCGAGCATAAAATGATTCCTTTCTTAGTCGGGGAATTATGGACGTACTGGTATTGACACGTATACTTCGCTTTAGGTTTTTATTTTTTATTCTTTTTTTAATAATTAAATATCCTTCATCAATTGCTCAAGAAACAACAAGAGTGCTTGTTACAGTATCTAAAAAACCAATGAACAACAAAAAAGGAAATTTAGCAACACAATTAGCATCTCTCTTAACCCAGCTAAGTACACATTGGATAAGACCTCTGTTATATAACATTATATAGACCACTTCAACAAATATTAAACCTAAATTTAAAATATCAACATATAATTTGGAATCTCTATCTACGATAACCTTTTGAAGTTTTTCGTTTTGTAAGGCCCAGTGGAAGGCTGCAACTTCGGCTCGTAGAAGATCACACAGCATCTTTTTACCTGATCACCCCCTAGCATTTCGAGCTACTATGATCAGAGAAGTGAAGGTATTTGCGACAACATGTACATCAACATTGAGTTTGACTACTACAACTTTTATTTATTTATTTATTAATGACATGTCTTAAAACTTTTAGGATCCTAGAAAAGCAATGATGAGGTACTCAACCGTGGTATGATACTAGGATTGTAGCAATTTTAGGATGGGTCATTAATAAAAATAAATAAATAATTACACTCCCTATACCTCTTGATTCAGAAAATGGCATTCTATTCCAAACCTGCCTTGACATTCATTTAACCAAACTCTGTTAAAATATTATGTACTAACCTACCTTTTTGCTTAAGGGTGTTGAGGTCTAAAATTTCACAACAAAGCCCATTCCATAAAAAATAAAGAAGGCCCAATTCGTGCAGCAAGAAGAATCGACATCAAGGCCCTATGTATGTTCAGATTTCTAGCAAAAAAGGTCATTAAAAGGTCCAGCAAATTCTAGTGAAAGAGCTGGGCCGGGATCCCCAGAGGCTGCCAGAGGCTTTGGATCCTCGGGATGTGCAGCACAACTAAAGTGGATTGAAGCAAGTTTAAAAGAGGGATAAAAGACAAAGAACATGCGGGTCTCATGCACCCAGACATACAGTGGGATCAGAAAGTACGAAGCAAAACGCAGGAGCTATGCCTCAAGAAACCAACAATGAGAAAACCATAAAAAAAAGAGGTAACCGGAAGGAGCTTTCAACCCAGCAGTAAAATATTCCAACTATTTGAGGAAAATGACAAGGATGGAGTGCAACCAAAAACTGGAAAAGTGGAAGAAAAGGCTAAATAGCTGAAGAATCAGCGAACAGAGGGAACCTTGAAATGGAAAACCAGCTAGGGGCTTTCAGCTTGGTCGGACCAAAAGGAAGAAATTATGAGGAAAAAGGAAAGGACAAGCCTCTGGGTAACTGACACAGTACAAGCTCACAAGGGGCAAAAGAGAGAAATCGCTCGTGCCTCGAAGCCCTAGAGTCGCACTATAAAAGGAAGAGAAAACCCATGCTGAGGGACATTCATTCATCACCATTTTGATCTGAGAAAAGATATCACAACAGAGCCATAGGAAAAACTCTGTAAAATCAAAAGAAAACAGAGGAACCGCTCCCGGTATCCTAGAGACAGCCACTATAACACATGCTCGGATTCAACAAATTCAAACTTTGCAAGTCTTGGAAGCTTGAATAGCTATCAAAGTCTGTAATTTTTGAACTTAGTTGAACCTTGTATCACGTGAATATAGAACTATAGGAAAAGCTCTGTAAAATCAAAAGAAAACAGAGGAACCGCTCTCGGTATCCCAGAGACAGCCACTATAGCACATACTCAGATTCAACAAATTCAAACTTTGCAAGTCTTGGAAGCTTGAATAGCTATCAAAGTCTGTAATTTTTGAACTTAGTTGAACCTTGTATCACGTCTTAGTGAGCGTATTGTAATCCACAATCAAGAAAATAATGAAATACCTCATATTGATTTGAGGATCTCTAACAATTATTTCGTGTATTTCTTTATTACATTGTCTTCCTTTACTGTTTCTTGCTAAAATCCTTCTCACCTAACTATCTTGGAAAGCAAAGCCCAAGCAAAGCCACTCGGACTTGAGTTCCAAATCCCACAAGTCTTGTGCAAAAGCACCAAGTCTGTGAGAATTGGGGCCAGGATCCTCGTGGCAGAATCATTCTCATGAAACTCATTTACATATATGTATATGTATTGAAATGTATATCCTAATCTAAGAAACTAACAATTATTTGAAGATATGTGTAGTGTTTTTTTTTATGTAGCACCCATAGAGGTAAAGGGAAAGGACAAAGTTTTATTACATAATAAACATGGAAAAGATCATATAGTTCAGAGAACCAGAGATTCTGGGTTCTTACAGGCCTAATACGCCTCGGGATCCCACTACAGTATGCCCGGGATCCCACGATAGTATGCCCTGAGGTGCCAAGAGGAATTGCATTTTTTTATCTTGAGGAGCTTTATATGACTTGCGCACAACTTGGTTCATAATCAACCCCATTTAGCTGCGGTGAACCAAGCCCAGTCCACCAAAACAACAAGTATTTGGGCCCGGGATCTTTGTCTCTACTTGCGCCTGTGTGCTAAGAAAAAAGGCACTCTCACATTTTGGCGACTCTGCTGGGGACTGGGAAAAAGGAGAGGGAAAAAGCAGTCCCTTCGCAAGCATGACTCCAAAGCTAGGAAACACCTAGAGGAAGGAAAGTTTCTTTTAGTGCGTTCAACATCAAGATCCCAAAAGTGCGGGTTCCTCCAACGAACGTCCTACCAAGGGACTCTATATGGAATTTTGGGGAACTTCCCAACACAAGAAAAGTTTTATGCATCATTATTTTCTCCATTTTATATTTTGAACATAATGGACTGAAGTTTATGGTTTTCAAATGGATAGCTATCACTGTGTTGCATGAAAGCAAAAGCATTGTATTGTTTAATAATAGATGTAGACACTTGTTCTACACAATATAGAATCATAGATAAGTTTAGTTGTCATACTCATCCTCCAATTAAATGGACCTCATTTAAAGATGTTCATAAAAGATAACTGCCCAGCTGAATCAATCCATTTTGAAAAATAATAAATAAATAGAATGAGGTCCTAAACTTTGATTAACATTTATGCAGTTAGTTTAGTCCTAAACTTTGAGGTCCAAAACTTGAAGATGCTTGTTAAATGAGGTATTGGTGGTGTGAAACTACTTTGTACCATTGATCTCCAAAGGCAACTCACTGATCTCATAAAACTTAACTAATACTAAAGGTGTTTTGAGAGTACAGCCAACCTATATAGTACAACCAAAAAGTTGAAAAATAACTGTTGAACTCAGCTAGAAGAAACAAAATCTTGTTTCTCATGAGGATTCTACTCTTTACAAAAGGGGGTAAGAGGGGTCATGTAATAATATTTTAACAATCAAAACATTGTCTCATTGCTAAAAAAAAAAAAGTGGAGAAGTGAGCCAAAAAAAAAAAAAGATTGATGGAATGAAGATTGTATGAGCTACACAGTAAAGCAATTGCCTCACGTCTGGGGGCTGATTTATTTTCTTTTAAAAAAAAATTCATAATATTGTTTCATTTCTTTAAAAAAAAAAAAGAAAAAAAAAGAAAGAAAGAGAAGTAAGCGAATCAAAGAGGCTTGATGAAATGTAAATTACATAGTAAAGCAATCGCCTCACGTTGTGGGGCTAAATAATTTTGCAACAACTTGATAATAATATCATATGGTGCAGGTTAACAAAATGGACAAGTTTCCTTGACTCCAGGAAGCAAAGCCTGGGAGATCCTTGATCCCAACAAAGCTGAGGAGATCCTTTATTCCAGCAAGGCTGAGTACACCCTCGATTCCAACAAAGCCTAGGAGATCCTTGACTCCAGGAAGCAAAGCCTGGGAGATCCTTGATCCCAACAAAGCTGAGGAGATCCTTGATTCCAAATGAGATCCTAGATTCCAGTAAAAAAAAAAAAAAAAGTAGTTCCCTGGGTCTAGACACGAATCCAACAAAAATGGAGTAGCTCCTTGATTTCAAAGAAGTTGAGTAGTTCCTTGGTTCCAACCATGGTTCTAGCAAAATGAAGTAGTTCTTTGGTTCCATAAAAAATTTTCGAGTTGTTCCTTGACGGAATAGTTTTCTGATTCTAGCAAAGTGGAACAATTTTTTTGGTTCCAACAAAGTTGAAGTACCTTCATGGATCCAGCAAAGTTAAATGGTTATTAAAAAAAATGGAGGCATAAATTTTTTTTTTTTTTTTTTTTTATAGAAGTTCCACAATAGCATCAAGAGAAGGTGGATCAAGCATGGTTCAACAACTACCTCATGTCCTGGGGGCTAAAGCCTACTGTGCGATGGGCCTTGAATATATTTTGAAGAAAATCAATAGAAACACTACATTGCAAGTCAGCAGCAAAATCAACATTATTGAAAGCTCAACAACTATACAGTACATCTATCATTTCTTATAACTCAACAAATGGGCCCACCCATGGAAATAACAAGATTTGGAGGAGATACAGAGACCACTAAAGGACACCTACAACTAGCTCTAAAGGCCAACCATGAGATTACAAGTATTGCCTACTCCTCTCAATGTACCACTAGTACATGAAAGAGGAATTGAATGGGAAGTCCACAAAAAGTCACTGCCAATCCTAGTCCTTTCATCCAGTACAAAGTAAACTTTGTGGAAAATATACTTTATGATGAATCGGCTCCCGCTGGAGAATATCCTGTTGTTAGGATCCCGGGGCTCCCATCTCAAGGATCCTGAGGGCCTCCTATCCCAGAAGAAGAAGAAACCTGGAGGGAAGGCAGAATTTTACTTATGAAGGCACGTGGGACTTGAATGTAGCCTACAAAAGGATCTTGGACCACCATCTTAGATGATAGCCTAGGAAGAGATCTTGGAGGAACCTGGGGATACGATGAGTTAGAATATCCCATCTCCAGGATCCCGAGGGGCTCCTATCCCAGAAGAAGGAAATGATACCCATAGTTTGAAGGACCCCTTGGACAGAAAAAAAAGACAGAAGAAGGAGGGCTAATATACTGCTTTTGAAGATCCCAGAGAAACTTATGGATATGGAAAGGAAGGCATAAATCCTACCAAAGGAAAAACTAGAAGAGGTGAACTTGGGGGCTAACCCAAGGAACTCGGGGCCTATCCTAATCAGTAGTCAGTTATCGGTACAAAAAAAAAGCAACTGCTGGAGCTATTGAAAACATAAAGATTTATTGGCGTGAACTCCTTCAAATTAAATAAGGCACATCCAAAGGATAAATTTCCTTTGCCTAACATCGATCTCCTCATAGATCCAGCCAAGGCAACAACAATATCAACCATGAAGAGGCATACCAAGGTCAAGGAACTCAAGAGCTTCTTGGAAAGAGTTTCTTACATTAGGAAGTTCACACCAAGACCAGCCTTGGTCACTAGTGGACTATCCAAACTGTTGAAAAGGGAGAATGTTTTCATATGGGGATCAGCTGAGCATCCAATCATAAAACTTCAACATGAGTCACTTGCCTACCTTATGGGTACTAGTCCATGGCAAAATCATTATTGTTGTACCTCGGATCCTGATCCCAAGCATACAGAGCATTAAAGGAAACTGAAATGAGGTGTCCCAACATAGAAAGAGCGCATTTGGCGGTCATGCATCTCAACAACTGAATCATTACTTTTTACCACCAAATCCTATTGGTGATAAGCTCTCATCCAATCAAAACCCTCTTCCATCAGCCCTTGCGATCTTGAAGAGTGGCCCAGTGGCTAATATTAATTTCCCAATACAACATAGGTCCGAGGGATCCCCAGAGCTGTTAAGAGCTAAACTATAGCAAACTTACTGGTCTAGTTCCCTGAAGAAGAGGAGTACCTGTCGAGTGAGAAGTCTCCAAAAAAGCAGTAGCGGTATAGATCCTTGTAAAGAAACAGACTATGAGATTTGTGAAGACAGCCTTCAACAAGCATGCCTAGAGGAAGCCTTCCTCTTCCAGGATTCTCGTAAGAGGATCATCCACTTGAAAAAAAAAAAAAAACACCATGACAGAATCATCTTGGTGGAGCTCTTGGCCACCAATTCACTAGTGAGATCAACCTTAATGACCCATAAAAGAAGTTTATTTTCATAAAAGATTTGTTCACAGCCAAGAGAGGATATTTTAGAAGATTCTCAGAGAAGGAAACAAATCCTCAACCCTTTAAAGAAAAGAAAAGAAATCAGTTCAGTGAGTCCACTTGAGAACGAGGGGCTACGAAGGAACTTTCTCTGAAAATTGAAAAATTCAATGGTCATGAATAAACTTCCCAAGTGGAATGGCCTACGACTTGGAAAAGGGAACATTTTCCATGTACCTAGCCCAGGACTTGATCATAATACAAATTCTTCCAAGTGACATGGCCTAGGACTTGAGAAAGGGCAAACTTTCCATGTACCTGGCACAGGACTTGATCAAAACAAAATTTTCCAAGTGGCATGGCCTAGGACTTGGGAAAGGGAAAATTTTCCATGTACCTAGCCCAGGACTTAATCATAATACAAATTCTTCCAAGTGGCATGGCCTAGGACTTAGGAAAGGACAAACTTTCCATGTACCTGGCACAGGACTTAACCAAAACAGAATTTTCCAAGTGGCATGGCCTAGGACTTGAGAAAGGGAAAATTTTTCATGTACCTAGCCCAAGACTTGACCAAAACAGAATTTTCCAAGTGACATGACCTAGGACTTGGAAAGAACAAACTTTCTTTGTACCTGGCCCAGGATTTAGCCAAAACAAATTTCAAGTGACATGGCCTAGGACTTGAGAAGAGTAAACTTTCCATGTACTTAGCTCAGGACTTGGCTTAGAACAAATTTTCTAAATACATGGCTCAGTGATTGGCCAAGACCAAAAGTTTCCAAGTACAACCAAGAAAATGGTCAAAAGCAAAAGTTTATGGGTAAAAACTGTAGCATGTACCCACAATAGGTACAAGTGCAGCTTGTAAGCATATCCCAGTCATGGCTACAACTTGTAGCACGTACCAGCAATGGGTACAAGTTGTAGCACGTATCAGCAATGGGTATAAGCTGTAGCACGTACCAGCAATAGGTACAAGCCATAACACGTACCAGCAAAGGGTGCAAATCATAAACAAGGCCTAACGAGGGGTACAAAAAGAAAGAGCCTCGAGTAGGTATGAAAACCCAAAAGTGGGTGTATAAAGTACACAAGATTGACCTCCTTGAAAGGAATTGGTTCAAGGGAGCCTAAGGAAGCAAGGAAGGCGTAACTAAAAAAAAAATTCCAAGAGTACATCACTCGAAGCTGCAAAAGCATGGATACTTTTGCAAGTCTCTATACAAAGAGATTAGTCAATGTCATTGCAAACCAACTAACAACATTTCCCTCCTCTTACAAGGTGCAAACTCACCAAAGGCTTGGAGGTACTTTGATTCAACAAAATAAAGGTACCCTTTCGGTAAGCCCACTCATTAATACCATGTTTGAATATATCAAAACACTGCGGAAAGTTGTGCAAGAGGTATCACCCATGCACTAATACTTTATTCATGTAGATTAAAGTGAAGATTCTAATATTTTGGTCTTCTTACTTGACCAATTGTCAAAAATCAAAATTTGGAATTCTTGTGTGGTTGAAATCCTCACATGGTTTCATATACATGAAATGATTTTATTGCTATGTCTTATTTGGCAATTGGCTTTTCTAGTGCATACACTGGGGGCTAAGATAAGATATAAAAAAAATTTCCTTAGATATATCTTTCACTTGATGAAAATTGAGAAGCATAGTGCAAACTTTACTATACATAAGTTCAACCACTGTTATTTTCTTTGGCTCATGAACTATATGTATATAGCAATATAATTGGTGGCATGATATGTGAATAATTTGCTGCAATTTGAAATATTATACAATCTCTCACAATCTGGAAAAAGAATAAGGCAAAGATCAAGAGCATCCATAAGAAGAGCAAGGTCTTTACTAAAGCAAGGCATGGAGATGTTCTTAAGCATTCTAAGCCATGTCCTCAGGGAAGTTTCTGTCTCTTAATACATTTTGAGAAGAATAGCTAGCTTTGATTAGACATTAAATCAGCATGTTTATATGATTCAATGACTAATGATATCATGGTCTCATTGGTAAGTCATTATTCATGGACTGAAAATCTCATATGGCAAACATTTGGGTGTTATTCACCTTAGCCATAGCAAGCATGTACTACAATGCATAGAATATCTTTGGCAAAGTTCATGGGGGCTGCCCTCACTCAACCTATTTCGTAAAACAAACAAAATCTTGTTGACAAAGCAATGCAATCTGATATTGATATTTAATTTTTGTATGCTACTTTCAAAAAGCATATCCTAGAATTACTAGCAAAAAACACTAGTGCTAGAAATATACTTTTGGCATCAAATGCAATACCAATATAATTTTGGCTATATATGAATATCTCATTTTTGGCCTAACAAAATTGACTTGTTTTATGGAAAATTGAATACCAATCTACAGCTTAATACTAACATGGTGAATTCTAATCTTTGGTAACATGTTAGTTCATTCCATGAAGGAAGTGTAGCAATTCATTTGGAGTTTCCCTCAAGAATTATTTGATCTACACATTGGTTCTACAAAGCAGGAAAGTGTCCAAAACAATTTATTTTCTCGCGCGTGGGCTACAGGTAACCCACGAGCTCGGGGGGCTAATGTTGAGGTCTAAAATTTCACAACAAAGCCCATTCCATAAAAAATAAAGAAGGCCCAATTCGTGCAGCAAGAAGAATCGACATCAAGGCCCTATGTATGTTCAGATTTGTAGCAAAAAAGGCCATTAAAAAGTCCAGCAAATTCCAGTGAAAGAGCTGGGCCGAGATCCCCAGAGGCTGCCAGAGGCTCGGGATCCTCGGGACGTGCAGCACAGCTAAAATGGATTGAAGCAAGTTTAAAAGATGGATAAAAGACAAAGAGCATGCGGGTCTCATGCACCCAGACATACAATGGGATCATAAAGTACGAAGCAAAACGCAGGAGCTGTGCCTCAAGGAACCAACAATGAGAAAATCATAAAAAAAAAAGAGGTAACCGGAAGGAGCTTTCAACCTAACAGTAAAATATTCCAACTATTTGAGGAAAATGACAAGGATGGAGTGCAACCAAAAACTGGAAAAGTGGAAGAAAAGGCCAAATAGCTGAAGAATCAGCGAACAGAGGGAACCTTGAAATGGAAAACCAGCTAGGGGCTTTCAACTTGGTCGGACCAAAAGGAAGAAATTATAAGGAAAAAGGAAAGGACAAGCCTCTGGGTAACTAACACAGTACAAGCTCACAAGGGGCAAAAGAGAGAAATCGCTCGTGCTTCGAAGCCCTAGAGTCGCACTATAAAAGGAAGAGAAAACCCATGCTGAGGGACATTCATTCATCACCATTTTGATCTGAGAAAAGATATCACAACAGAGCCATAGGAAAAACTCTGTAAAATCAAAAGAAAACAGAGGAACCGCTCCCGGTATCCTAGAGACAGCCACTATAGCACATGCTCGGATTCAACAAATTCAAACTTTGCAAGTCTTGGAAGCTTGAATAGCTACTAGGTTTCAAAAATTATCCCTCCTTTCAAAAATGGGTTGACTAAAATTTTTAATTTTTAATTAAAGTCTGTAAACTATTAATTTAATTAAAATGTATTTTAAAATATTTAGTGTGAACTCTTTTTTCCAAAAAAGTTAAAATATTTAGTATGAACTTTTATTTCCAAAAAGTTGAAGAGATTTGTGGTTACAAATCTTGGTAAACTTTGAAAGCTTGAAAACGTGTTGAAAATATAAGAGCTGTTTTGACCCCCAAATTAAAATTACGACTCGATTGATTTTACACTAACTTAATACTAAGTGCAGAATAGTGTAAATGCGAGCAGATAAACAAACAAGCTACTCTAATCCATAAACAAAGCAACACAGAAGTAAAATGGAATGTAAATGAATAAGGAAGAAAGATGCAAATACAAGATAACATGCCGATGTGTTATTGAAGAGGAAACCGAAGAATTCGGCGAAAAACCTTTCTGCCGTATTCCAAGTAGAAATTGATCCACTAGACAATTAGTTAGGATACATGGGTTAGCAAGAGACCCTCCAAGCCTAATCTACCCGATGTACCTAATCCCTCCAAGCTCCTACTCCAACAAGGCTTTTCGGAACTGTCTTGTCTAGCTCTCCGAATCCCACAACAAATCCATGTTGCAGCTGCCATCCTTAGCTTCTTCCAATACTTCCCAGCAGCACCAAAACCTCACTTGACACTCTGAAAGGGTGTGGTAAGTGTTTGAACTATCAACCTCTCAATGGTATGGAAATGGAGAGGTAGGAGTTGAGGAAATTTCACAAGCAAATGTGTAGATGATTGTAGGTGTAACAATCTCTAACTCTCAAGGTGTTTGGTTAGGGTTTTCTCTCAGAAGCACTCTTTAACATTTGTGGATAATGTGGGTATAAATAGTGTAGGCACAGAAAGTGTGTATCAGAATGGATAGTCTGGCAAAACAGAATGTCTCGCAGGTGTCTCGCAGGAAGGCCGTACCCACGAGATACTCACGAGACACAGATGTCTCCATCCTGTCTTGATTCTTTGCACTCCAGCATGTGCAAGTTACATGAGTCACTTCGCTGGATGCTTAGTTGTGAGCTACCAGAGAAAACTCTTAGTCTTCAATTGCTTGAGTCGTCACACACTTTCTCTTTTTATCACACAACTCTTACAATCAAATCCCACAATAAATACAAGGTATAAAAGATTGAATAAAATTACAATCAAATTTGGCACGGAATATAAGCCAACAAAACACATAGTTGTAAATAACAACTTTACAAACTTTATATCATTATTCTAAATTTATTAGTTATGTTTTTACAAATTAGAGTTAAATTTGATAAAGTAAATCTTAAAAAAAAAAAACTTAAGATAGTTAAATTTTGATTAGGGAGAGTGCTATTTTCTTTAAAAAAAAAGTTGTAAAGAGATTTGTCATTACAAATCTTGGTAAAGATTATATTATTTTTCTAAATTTATTAGTTCTGTGTTTTTACTAATTAGAGTTAAATTTTGGTAAAGAAAATCTAAAAAAAAAACCTTAAAATAGTTAAATTTTGATAGGGAGATAGCTCTTCAAAACCTCAAGGTAAATATAATTACCAAAAAAAAAAAAAATTAAGTTGCTTAAACATTCTTTAAAAAAAAAAAGTTATTTAAACATTACTTTATTAAGTAATATGTTTTTAAGGGGCCCCATAGTACGTTGTTATTTCATTGATGTTAAATCTGCCATCATCAATTCATTGTGTGCTACACATATCTAGAAGGGATATTGCCCTTTTTTTTTTCTTTTTTTTTTTCATTTTGTCTAGGCCAACACTAGTTGTGCTGTGACGACCGATGTTTCATCTTAGGTGGATAATGAATAGAGCTTAGTGGGGGGGTTTTACAAATGAAATCTTATTGTAGCAAATTAACAAAGAGTTTTTGTTTTTGATAAATAAGTCGAAGTACAACCAGATATCAGGAAAACCAAGCTGATTACAAAAACTGACGAAATATGCCTATCATAACGACGGAAAATGCTTACGATAGAGAGGCCAAAGTCATTACAAAACTGTACATGATGCTGGAAACTCAAACAAGAGACAACATAAAGGTTATTACCTTCACATTACAGAACCACAAACAGACCCCCCAGCCCCAAAAAAAAGAAGAAAAAGAAACCCAAATTAAAACAGCAATTTAAAGAAACCATGAAGTGTTACATTTTGATTTATTAAACCACCCTGGACCCAGCAACAGGAGCACCACCCTTATGAACGGGATCAGCACCAGTTGTTGCCCCCATGGCATAATCTGTGTCTCGGTAACCAGGGCCATACTTGCTACTGAAGATCCCAGCATGAAGCAACAAAACGTACACCAGTTCGGTGAATGCTAGAATGATTATGAATGCCTCTATCATCTTCAGTCTCCACCCTCTGTACCCTCCTATGTCTATCTCCTTGCAAGCCAAGCTGCAAAATGTTAAAACAATATGACAGAGTGTACGTAGCACAATTGAAGAATCAAAATGTCTGAAGACACAAAACACACTTTGCCGCAACTGGTACATATATATATGTTAAGTGATTATTGGATTATTTAATCACAAATTAGCCAAGTGTGTCATGCATATATATAATGTCTGTGCCTAGAAGAATTGTTGAAGAATACAAGCTATTATATATGTAGAAATTAAATTAAATTACCCAGCTGCTAGTGCAGTCAGTGCCCATGCCACTACTGATGATGATGCTGCTGCAGCTAGACTGTCATTCCTCCAAGCTCTGATATGGTTTCCACCCAGGAACTTAGATACCACGCCAAGAACAGCAGCCAACATAGCGAAAGTCAAGAAGAACATTGTTGCACCATTTCCTCCAAAACCTGTACATTTTTTTTCGCAAGAAAATATTTATTATTAGCACAAAAGAAGTTAGTCAAAGCGAGTAGGAGCCTCCAAAATTGGGTGTAAGAGAAAGAGAGAGAGAGCATGAACTTACTAGGATGGTTGGTTTGGCCGTTGATGTACCTGTTAAGACACCAACTAGCAAAACCCAACACAATAAGGTACATGATCAAGTTTAAAAACAACAAAGGAGCTGCTATGTTCCTTCCCACCGTTTGAGCCATATCTTTCTTAGCTTAATTTCTCTTTCAAAAACAAACCCAGAAAAGACCAAACAAACCGCTTCTAGCTTAAAAGAAATAACACACTTGCAAATTCCTTTAGATTTTCCTGCTTCCAAGTGAATGTATAGACTATATATATAGAAGAGCAAAGGTTATAAGTCCAGGATACGTGTAAGCCAATCAGGTTTTGCATGTGTACTTTTGGTTACAGGTGTTGGGACACTTGTCAAGTTTGATCTTATCCATGGCAATAGATCTCTTGCAAAATCTTCTTTGCCAAAAGTTTAATCCAGCGGTGCATTATCCAGAGATATCTATAGCATACTTCTGAGATACACGGTTTACACTGTCTTTACCCCTGTGAGCCCACTGAATCAGCGGTGCTCAATTTTTTTGATGAATTTCCTTGTGATGAGAATTTCATTATAATTAAGCTGCACATGAGTTCTGTTCAGTCTAAAAATAGGAAAATAAAACTTTGGTTCTTCAATAATCTAAATACAATGTCCTTTATAATTTATGAAGTTGGTGAATTATAATGTCAATAATATCATTTTTGTCACGTATCAAGTATGATATTTAGAATAAGATATTGTTAAAAGCTTTACAAGTATAGACTTAATTTTTGGTTCTCTTCATTTAATTTTTTTTTTTTTTAAATGGAAAATAGCGATAAACTGATAATGAATGTCAGATATTGTGAAAAACTTTATGCGTATAGATTTATTTTAGGTTCTCTTCTCTTCATTTAAGAAAAAAAAATTTTAATCATGAGAAAAAGTGATAATGTATGGTTTTGATCATATATATAGCTCTTTAGATTTGATATAGAAATTCTGAGTTTTAAACTGGTTTTTCTGTAGCCAATAATAGCTCCTATTTGGAAGATTTTGTCTAGAGCTCTCTTTCTAGAATGGTCCAGGAAGTTCAATGGGCTATAATGGTGAGAGCTGTAAATCTAGGTAAATTCCACTAATATATCTTAGGGTAAATTTCATTAATATACTCTGAAGTTTGGGATAATATTAACCAAATTTAAGATTTTTCAAAACTAACCAATTTAATCCTTAAAGCCAACTAAGTCTCTAAGACAGTTGAGAAAAATGACTAAATAATTGATTTAACAGTATTTATGGACCAAGTTGATTTTATGGGCTAAATTAATCGATTTTAAATCTAAATGGCATTAGATCAAACCTCAGATATATTAATGAAATTTACTCTTATCTCTATTATCTGGTGAGAGAAACTTTGAGCAGCGCTGCTATAGGCCAAATCGTTCTATGGCCACGTTTTTCTGACCTAAGGCCGCGTTTTACAAACGCGGCCACAGAACCTTTTTTTTGTAGTGAGCCAAATATTGTTTATCTTCTTTTAAAGGAGCTTTCAGAATAAAAAAGAGTTAGTTCTTCTATCACTAGTCCAAAAAGGATACCAAAGGTCCAAGGTAACTATCAACCAGAAATGTAATCTCTTCTTTTGCAATAGGTAGATTAGTTTTGGTCCAATGTTTGTTATTGTTTCTTACTTTAGCCACAATTCATTAGCAAAATTAGTTTTTCTTTTGGGTATCCCTCTCTTCGTGATCAAAATTAACTAGATGATTGGCTAATTAATTAGGGTGGTCAAAGCATTAGAAAGGCCTTAGTTCAAGCTCTATGCCCAAGCCCAACCCAATACGTGCTACGTACGGTTCAGGCTAGTTGAGGGGGGGGGGGGGGGGGATATCTACAATCTACAATAATTTGACATGAACAAGGGGAACGAGGGTAAGTTGTGTTTTACCTCATTGCCATGAGTTATCCTGACCAACAAAATATTTAAAGAGTTCCACAATTAGCATTTATAAAATAAATAGAAAAACTGTGGCATAAAAATATGTGAAAGCTTGAAAATGTATTGAAAACACAAGAGCTGTTTAGACCCCCAAATTAAAGTTATGGCTCGATAGATTTTATACTAACTTAAGACTAAGTGCGGAATAATGTAAATGCGAGCGGATAAACAAACAAGTTACTCTAATCCATAATCATAGCAACACAGCAATAAAATGGAATGAAAAAGAGTAGGGAAGAAAGATGCAAACACAAGATAACACTCCGATGTGTTATCGAAGAGGAAACTGAAGAACTCGGCGAGAAACCTCTCCACCGTCTTCCAAGCGGTAATCAATCCACTAGACAATCAGTTGGGATACATGAGTTAGCAAGAGACCCTCCAAGCCTAATCTACCCGATGTACATAAACCTTCTAAGCTCCTACTTCAACAAGGCTTCTCGGAACCGTGTCTTGTCTAACTCTCCGAATCCCGCAACAAGCTCCATGTTGCATCTGCCATCCTTGGCTTCTTCCAATGCTTCCCAGCAACTCCAAAACCTCACTTTATACTCTGAAAGGGTGTGGTAAGTATTTGAGCTATCAACCTCTCAATGGTATGGAAATGGAGAGGTAGGAGTTAAGGAAATTCCACAAGCAAATGTGCAGAGGATTGTGGGTATAACAATCTCTAACTCTCAAGGTGTTTGGCTAGGATTTTCTCTTAGAAGCACTTCTCAACATTTGTGGGTAATGTGGGTATATATAGTGTGTGTACAAAAAGTGTGTATCAAATAGTACAGTCTGGCAAAACAGAATGTCTCGTGGGAATGCCTTACTCGTGAGATACTCACGAAACACAGCTGTCATAATCTGTCCTGACTCTTCGCATTCCAGTCATGTGCAGGGCACATGGCTTACTTCGCGGGATGCTTAGTTGCGAGATAGCCGCGAGAGCTCCTCAGTCTTTAGTTGCTTGAGTCTTCACACACTCTCTCTCTATCACACAACCCTTACAATCAAATCCCACAATAAATACAGAGTACAAAAGATTGAATAAAATTACAATCAAATTTGGCACGGAATAAAAGCCAACAAAACACATAGTTGTAAATCACAACTTTGCAATATGAATTACGTAATCAATATTATCTGAAAGGGCATGATTCTCAATGGTTACTCTATATGAACCTATAAGATTTCAACCCAGACCCCAAGGGCTTCAAGAAACCCTAGTTCAAGTGCAAGACATAGTTCTCTCACTTGTGAATTTGTATAGCCTTGCTTGTATCCTATCTTCCCCCCTATAAAATGGACTTAATTAGAACCCATTAACCCGTTCAAATCCAAAAAAAAAAAAAAAAAAAAAAAGGTATTGAGTAATAGCAATACATTTTAGTATGATAAGTTTAAGATTTGTACCCAATTTTGACCCAACACGGGTTGGTCAAATCCATACCCCACTCGACAACAGTACTACATGTTCATCAAGCCTTTATTATAAAATTTCAAACTTAATTTTCAATTAAATCATTTTCATGAAGGGCTAAAAATGAAGGGTCAAAATAAAAAAATTTTGAAGCATGCATAAAAGGTTAAACAAAAAACTAAATCAAACATGAATAGTTAAAATGAAAATTTTGAAGCTTAAAAAGCCAAAATAAAAACATCCCATAACATTAAAGGCTAAAAGTATACTTCAGTTTATATTTTACTCTTAAAGCTATCTGTACTGTATATATGATTTTGAATTCATTTTTCTATTAACTTTTTAGTTTATTTGCTTATGTACATATTTTTAAAAGTCTTAATTTTTTTAAATAAACTATAATTTATCCAAATTTTAGCAAATTAGTTTTTAGCAAAAGCTAATCCAAAAGCACACATATTTTATAGGTGATTTAACTTTATTTCATGTATAACATGTATAAGCTCTTTTTGTTCTTCTTTTGTAAAACTATTAGACTTTTAGACTGATAAAATTAATTATTGGACTATAAACTTAAGGATTTATGTATTATTCAACTTCTATCTTTAATTTTTTTTGTTCTTTTTAGTTTTATTGACAGACGCACACAAGTTAGAAAGTATGTTAAAATTTTGTAATATATATACATATCAGAGAGAGAGAGAGAGAGAGAGAGAGAGAGAGAGAGAGAGAGAGAGAGAGAGAGAGAGAGAGAGAGAGAGAGAGAGAGAGAGAGAGAGAGAGTGTGTGTGTGTGTGTGTGTGTGTGTTTGAGTCATTTTCAGGTTGGCTTGTCAAAAAGTACGTAAGTATCATAGGAATAAAAACTCGTTTTAATCCAAAAATTTATGATTTGAACTTTGCCGAGTCAAACTCAAATGGAATCGACATTTGACATGCATTTGCCAAGGTTTTTATTATTTTTTTTGTTTTCCCCTCTTAAATCTAATCTTTTCACTTTAAATGTAATTAACGCTATGTTTGTTTCAATGGAAAATTTTGTATAAATGTAGTTTTTCGTGTTTTCTAGTATTTGATAAGATCAGAAAAATGAGTAAAAGGAAAACCATATTTAATTAACATAAAAAGTATGACTTATTTTTATAAATTTTTTCCTACAATTTTTTTTTGAAAAGCAACTCTATCTCACAGTAAGCTAAATAAAGAAAGTTAGAAAATTGTTTTTCAATTCATTTGAAGTTACTACTAAACATAAGAAAATAAGATAGTTTTATTGAAAATACTATTTGGAAAATGACTAATTTTATAATAAACATTATTGTCAAAACAAACAGTAGGTGTGTTTGGTAGACTATAATAAGTACTACTATAAGTTATTCCAATGTTTTAACTATTCAGTAGTTTGGTTGTATTTTGATTACATGGAATAGTTATTCCTTATGAATATCTATTCTTTAAAATGAAGAATAACTATTCATCTCTAAAAGGGTTATAATAGTTATTCCTTAATATGTGTATTAATTTTTAAAATTAATATATTTCCAAGTAAACAAACTTTTCATATACACATAACAATTATTAAATATAAAAAAAAAAATCATAAAAAATAACAAATTTCTCTTTCAAATTTAAAAAAAATATATATTTTTTTAGGAAATTTAATTATATGAGTAAGATATTTCCTAAAATACATCTTAACTTTTATATTTAGACAATTTGATTTAAAATGATTTCACTCCATTGTCTTCAAGTTCTATTCTTGTGTTGTCACCAAACAAATGATTAGTAATAAGTATTACATTACAACAACTTGTATTCTTTGTAATTCATATTCATATTCCTGTGTAATCACCATTATAGTCTACCAAACGTGCCATTAGGCCTAGAATTTGCTGTTGAGATATCCTAATGAAGACCTTGACTTTGTGTTGATTTATTTGGAGCTTTGAAATTTTATGCATATTTGGAGAGACATGATTTTTAGTTTGTATTGTTTGTAAATGTATCATTGAGGTTTGACTTATATTGTGGAGATTTTTTAGCAAGTTAATATTTTATCATATAAATATATTATTTACTTGATGGAAGGGGGGGGGGGGGGGGGGGAAATCCTCTATAATTTATCTTGAAGGTTTAATTCCACATGCTTTGGACCCTTTTTAGTTCGGGATGTGACAACAAAGGCTCTAAAAACTGTATCACGATCAACAACAACAACAACAACAAAAAATTAAATAAATAATTGTTTAGTGGGCAAGATAATTAATGCGAAAGGCATGGTAAGAGGCTAGCTAACTGCTAACCCCTTTCATTGCGTCAAAAAAAATTTCATTAAAAGAAAGGAGATGGTCATAATATATATATATATATATATGTAGAGAGAGAGAGAGAGAGAGAGAGAGAGAGAAAAGCAAGGAATCTTTTGCTACATCGAGAGCATTCTCACTTCCCAGCCCTTCTCATTCTCCATTGTTAGTTGAAACTAACATCATGCAAATTACATTTGCAATTTTGCAAACAACTGCCTCTACTTTATTTTTAATCTATGCAAAAAGGTAGAAAGGCTTTTTGAAGTTTGTTTCATATGCTAGCCTTTGGGTTCAAAATTGTGGTTACAAAGGAGAAACATGAAAATGCCAAATCAGAACAGCGAAAAAGTTAAGCACCATCAGTATCTTACTGCAAGATAATTTATTACTTCTCTTTTGTTTCATAATACAAATATATGTCCAGGAAATCCTTATTTTACCATGGCTTTGATTTCAACTGAATGTTAAAATGTCTAATGTGCAAATCATGCAAACGTAGAACATGCATAGGTGGTTCACAATTTAGCATACTTCCCGATCCTTGCAGAGTCATCTATTTAAGTGCTCCGGCATTGGCATGTTAGAAAGAAGAGTAACCCTAGATGATGCTACCAAGGATATTCTTTGTGAGTTTGAAGGATCAATCCTCCAGAGTTGCACCTCCCACACCTGCTCAAAATTGACATCATTTGAACAATAAGTCTTATTAGCATGAACATATATACTCCAAGAATTTAATTAATATCAGTAATAGTAAAAAGTGTAAAGGGGGAGAAGGAAAACTGAAGATATTGCATGGTTTTTCCAGAAAAGCTTGTAGTAGATTGGTTTTATGTCATAGGAAACCCAGTTTTTCAATATGAGCTGGCTAATGGATATATGGAATTGCTATTAATAAAATAAAATCAATGGCAGGAAAGGAGGGGAATGCATTTGGATAAATGAAAATTATAGTAACTATTGTCTTAGAATGCATCTTGCAGTAAAGAAGATTCTAATTGGAATGAGCCGATTTCGATATTGGAAATTAGCCATAATTCATAATTAAAAATAAAAAGAGCAAAATTTAGGTAAAATATCAAAAGTGTTGTGTTTTAGATTTCTCAATTAAATTTAACCATGTAGTTGTATTTACAAATAAATCAGATGATTGAAATAATTTATCCTAACCCTGTTTTGTATTTGTTAATGAATCCATGTATTCGAAATTAATTCGAAGTCAGCATCTAAGAAACTACAACTAAGTTTCACCCTTAAAATATGTATCAATTAGTTAAGGGATACAAGAATTTTTCCCAACTGTGATATGTTGTTAGTAACGCATAATAAAAATGGTGTTAACGAATAAGTCATTTCAAAATGTTGTTCCTAACACAACTCATGAACTTAACCATTTGTCCTTCGAAAATGACCGTAAAAAAATTGTCGTAAATGTTGATTTGCATTTATACATCAATCTGACAAGTCAAAATGTACAAAATATTTGTAGAGGCAAAGAACTAATAAATTTTTTTAAAAAAATATTTTTTGATATTAGGAAGTGGTGTCCTAGCTTTTGGCTAGATTATTCCACACTTTGCCTAGAAGATAAAAGCAGTGGAGTAATAGTATGATGATTGAAGGGAAGTATTCGAATGGTCAATAGCCAAGTGCCAAATTAAAGCATATATTATGTAGGGACTGAGTGTAATCGAAAATGAGCCCACCTGCATGGTTTTGCCAACATTAATAGGTGTAGCCTCTGCATACACGTGATCACCAAGATGAGCAGGCTTCAGATGGCTAATGCTGAGATGAACACCAGCTACTCTCTGATAACCCGAAGCCATGACGGCTCCTAAGCTTGCCAGAGCCTCAGCTATCAATGCTGATACACCTCCATGTAGCCTCCTGAATGGCTGTACTTTTTTCCAAAAAAGAAAGAAAACAAACTAACATAAGAAATATTAATTTCTGACTTTCATTAGCAAATTAATGAATTAGAGAGCAAGAGTGGTGACCTGACAACAAATCTCAGTAAGATGAAGGCGGCCGGAAACTTTTTGTGGCGAGAAGTCTTCAAATTGGAAACCCAACACATGAAGCGGAGCATCGAGATCTGCAGTCATGGACGATGATGATACTACTGCTGTTTTCTTTTCCTCCATGTCTGCATTGATAATTATTGTCTCTCTCGTTAAGCTAATCAAGTGAGGGTTTGGATAGAGCTTATAGTTGCGGTGCGTTTTACCTCAGTTGCCTTTTTTTTTTTTTTTTTTTTTTTTTTTTTTTTTTTTTTTTTCTTTCTTTGCTGCATTGTTTGACTTTTTAGGGACAAAAATTATTGTGCATGAATAGTGTGGCACTGTTCATGCACTGTTTATACATTAAAAAATATTAAAAATAGGTCACACGATACTATTTATACATTTAAAAATTATTTTGCTATAGTGTTTTCAGCAATAATTAATTTTCAGCAACAATAAGTTGTATCCAAATGGACCCTTGATATTTCTCATTTCATCATGTGCAAAGAAATTTGACTTCTCTTTCTTATTATAACTCATTTCATTGAAAAAGTATTTTATACGAGAAATGATACGTCTACAATATTTTCACAATATTTTTACAAGTCTTAAGTGGCAGCAGGGGCATAGCCAGGAATTCGTACTTGGGGGGGCCATATTGCAATATTGATAGAAAAATCATAATTCATAAATTTATAAATAAAAAATGATCAACTTTGATATATTGTCATATTCTTTAAATATTAATGGAAGTACAAAAGGCAGTCTATTTTACTATACACATACAAAAATTTGCATACTTTTATTTTAAGCACCATCAACCCATCATTATCCATAACACTGAAAATTTTCTTATTTTTTAATGAATTATTTAGCTCCTAATTTCAAATTTAAAAAAAAAATGATGATATGGAAAGAGATATAATATATTATCATATAGCAATACAACAAATTGAACAACTTAATAAACAAAGCATATTCATAAAACTAAATAACCATTATCATATATATATATATAAAGCATAAATCTAAATGCCCATATGATGTTGAAGAAACAAACAAACCTAAAATACTGAGACATAAGAAGAAGTTGGAACTGAAAGCAAATATGAATAGTTTTTTTTTAGATGAAAGGAGTTTATTTGATTTCTACCCTTATTGAGAAGAGAGTTAATGTGTCTAGTCAACAATGAGAGTAAAGAAACATGAGGCAGTGTAGGCTTGTATCAGGAGGAGAAAAATAGCAGTGATTACTTCTATTTTCTTTGAGAATCCTGTAGGTGGCTTCTTGAGATTGAGAATGATGAAAAAAACAGAGTAAATTTTTGTTTGAAAATGAGTGGTAAAAGATGATATTCTGAGGGTGTGGATTATTGTCTACTGGATATTTGGATTGACAGCAAATCATTTGGACAATTGGGAGAGCTAACTAGTATTTTATTTGAGGACTTTGGTTTATCTATTGGACTAAGTAGAGATCCAAGAAAGAATTGGGGGGGCTGGTCATTATTTTCTAGGGGGCCATAGTCTTTTACTTATTTTTTGCTATCAAACTCATAGCCATGGCCCCCCCAAGGGACAACGTAGCTCCGTCCTTGAGTAGCATGTTGTTACTGATTATTATTGTTTAGGCAAAAAATTAATCTTAATATTAAGTTCAAATTTGAACCAATAACAACTAATCACATATGATTTGTTGTGAGAATGTTGTGGACGTAACATCTCTCATTTTATATTAATAATATCACTTCATTCGTATCAAAATTCAATAAACAAAAGATATGGGTGCAAAAATAATTATTTACTAATACATGTCTTTTATTTGTTAGTGAGTTAGTTATTTTTGGTTAACATATCTCACACTTATTGGATTTTGATACCTTAACTTGGTATCATTTTATACCAAATAACTTCTCCATATTTTTTTTTTAAGTTTCAACCGATGACGTCCGCTCCTAATAATACATTATCCCATATTGATATGTGACTTGTGATGTGATGACTTGTTTTTAGAGGTGTCAAATTCTCAGTAGTTAATATTATTAACAGTAGGACCCTGTCCAGCAAATAAATATAAGCTGTTTTTCGTTTTGGTATGTGGAAAATTGTGATGTGATGACTTGTTTTTATTAAATATTAGCATTATGTCCATGCAATGCATGGTTTAATCAAAATTCATATGTAAATAATTTTTTAATTAATTTACTTAAAATTAAATAATAACATAGATAATAAATAAATGAATATCTTACTTTTAAGTTTTATAATGAATGCATATTGTGTGAGACTAAAATGCATTTAATAATAATAATAATAATAATAATTGTAGGGTTAGGATTTGTAGCCCCAGCCCAAAACAATGAATTTGTAGAGAGTGGGTGAAAGAGTTAGGTTGATTATGAGATTGACAACAGTTAACCACAACCCCCAAGTGTGAACCATCATAAACATACATGTAAAAAACGAAATGAATTGGTGTCCGAAGAGATATATTATTGATTGAACAGTGATTATAGTTCTTAGAGCTACAGTAAAGTCTTTCTCTTGCCCTTATTCTGATTTTTTCCCATCCCCATTATTAGAGGTCTCTTCCCCTAATATAGCATTCTCCCCCCTCATCTCCATCGTCCACTTGTTCTTCATCTATGTACCCACTTGAGTATATGTCACGTCAAGTACCTTTTTTAGCCCTCTGTGAGTGGTGGTAGCTGAGATTACACTGTTCAGGGTTCTTCTCCACATAAATGCGGCCAGAAAAGTAGCTGCAGTGCATTAAACACGGTGGTAGTAGCTTTTCCTTTTAGATATTTCTTCGTTCTTATCATCTCCAGACATGCTCAGAGTTTATCCTCATCGCTGGAACAGTTAGGAAGATCATTCGGACTTTCCAAACGTTTGATTGATCAAGACTATTCGTATCCGAGGAGAAAGACCTCTTCGGACCACTGGTGACCTCTTCAGAATGCATTCCTCATTTACTTCCAGGTATGTTTCTTCCACATGGGCTCCTTCTCAAACATTTTCCTCTCTTCAGACACACAATAATCTTCAAATAGGGCCTTAGGCCTAATACGTAAGGTTGGGCTTTCACCCTCCACAATAATAATAATAATAATAATAATAATAATAATAATAATAATAATAATTGAATGGAAAATGATATATGTGGGGCCAAAGAATCCTACGGCCCAGCCCACTTCGTTCCGGGGCCGAAGGCCCGGGCCGAGGAGGCACCCTAAGTCCGAGGATGACCCCATCGTCGGACGTCCGAGAACTCGAGGGACAGGCTCGTGACAAGCAATCACCTCCACATTAAATGTACCTGACTACCGCCCTGGCTGCATTAATGATGAAAGGACCCTGCACCAACGTCACCTTGGATGCCGCGACTCTCAAAGAGACTGAGAAGGCGGCTGATGGGACGAGCATCTGAGTATTGTCCAAATCACCCAACACGTGTAGGGCTAGAATTGGTTAGGTAAAGAGTATATAATGTAAGGAAATCCCTCCTGGGGGGGGGGGGCGAAAACGAAAGGGAAGAAAGCCTCCACGGCCGTGGGCCGAGGAGCATCCCCCAACTGTAAAGATGCTCTAAGTATTTCTTCAATAAAAAGAGAACGGCGTTCATGCCTCGTGAAACGCCGGCCAGCGCCTAGACCTTCGAACCACTCTCTACAAATTCATTATTGTGGGTTCGATGGGCCCTTGACCCATACCCTTTGGGCTCTGGGCTGCAAAAGCAGACCCTACAATTGGCGCCGTCTGTGGGAAGGATTAGTGCGCCGGCCGGCGAAACAGGCGATTGTTCTAAATAGATATTCTACAGAAGATCGGTGGTGATGCAAAAAAAGAAAGAACTACCAAACAAATATTGCAGAAAGATAAAAGCTCGAGACAAAAAATTCAACAGAAAAAAAAAAGAGACTTTATATTATTTCATAAAAAGAAAAAGGGTTACAGATTAAAATCAGAGGCTCAGGCAGGCATGTTTTACAACCGTTCCTACCAGCTAGTCCTACAATCAGAGGCCCAGGCGGACCCGTCCTAAAACTAGCTAGAGGGAAGTGTCAACCCATGCTCTTATTGGCATCAAGAGAATGGGAGAACTTGACAATAGGCGGGCGGAAGGGGGCTGGGGCTAGCTCGTTCCAAGGCCACCAACGACTCCTTTCTCGGAGCGGTGGAGCCTTCCCCCGGAAAGCCTTATACAGAGGATGAGGGTTGGTGAGAATTAATTCACGCAGAATTCGAAAAGAGCGTTACCGAAGCGTTGGATAATAATGAGGCTGCCAGATTCCAAGGGGGCCGCAGACCGTTGGACTTATGTTGATTTACGAGGCTATTAATGAAGGCGCGTCTCGCTCACCGAAGCATCAGGCGCGGAACACGAACGGCCAAGGGACGCTTCGCAAATAAAAAAGATGGGGGCTCGAGATGGAGGCGAGATCAATGCCACATGTAAGACCATGATCCGTCCGAAGCAAGAATCGTCCCCAGTAAAGCAGTCCAAGGGCAAACCCCTACTTACAGAGAAAGTAAAGTGTTAGACAGAACCAAGGCTCTGCATGGTCCTCGGACTCAGGCCTATGGGGAAACTAACCACTTCAGAAGGCCAAGTGTTAGACAGAACCAAGGCTCTGCATGGTCCTCGGACTCAGGCCTGTGGGGAAACTAACCACTTCAGAAGACAAGTGTTAGACAGAACCAAGGCTCTGCATGGTCCTCGGACTCAGGCCTGTGGGAAAACTAACCACTTCAAAAGAACAAGTGTTAGACAGAACCAAGGCTCTGCATGGTCCTCGGACTCAGGCCTATGGGGAAACTAACCACTTCAGAAGACCAAGAGTTAGACAGAACCAAGGCACTGCATGGTCCTCGGACTCAGGCCTATGGGGAAACTAACTACTTCAAAGACCAAGTGTTAGACAGAACCAAGGCTCTGCACGGTCCTCGGACTCAGGCCTATAGGGAAACTAACTACTTCAGAAGAACAAGTGTTAGACAAAACCAAGGCTCTGCATGGTCCTCAGACTCAGGCCTATGGGGAAACTAATCACTTCAGAAGACCAAGTGTTAGACAGACCCAAGGCTCTGCATGGTCCTCGGACTCAGGCCTATGGGGAAACTAACTACTTCAAAGACCAAGTGTTAGACAGAACCAAGGTTCTGCATGGTCCTCGGACTCAGGCCTATGGGGAAACTAACCACTTCAGAAGACAAGTGTTAGACAGAACCAAGGCTCTGCATGGTCCTCGGACTCAGGCTCACGGGGAAACTAACTACTTCAGATGATCCTAAGTGTTAGACAGAACCAAGGCTCTGCATGGCCCTCGGACTCAGGCTCACAGGGAAACTAACCACCTTAGATGATCCTAAGAGTTAGACAGAACCAAGGCACTGCATGGTCCCAGGACTCAAGCCTATGGGGAAACTAACTCCTTCAGAGGATTCCAAGTGTTAGACAGAACTAAAAGCACTGTATGCTCCCAGGACTCAGACCTATGGGGAAACTAACTCCTTCAGAGGATTCTAAGTGTTAGACAGAACCAAAAGCACTGTATGCTCCCAGGACTCAGACCTATGGGGAAACTAACTCCTTCAGAGGATTCTAAGTGTTAGACAGGCCCAAAAGCACTATATGGGCCTCGGACTCGAGCCTGAGGGGAAGCCAACTACCTCAAGGGGATCTTAAGTGCCTACACAAAGCATTTCCTACCTGGCTCTTAGAGAACAATGGGTCCACCCAAGCATACATGCCCTCGCTATAATAACTGATGCCGCGATTGGCCGAGATGCAATTGAAGTTAAAACCATACAAGTAAAGAAAAAACGAATAGCGTGCAAGCAAGCAAGCAAGCGCCCACAACCAGCAAGAAAAGAAAGAAAACTCGTATTTCATTAAGCCCAAAAAGAGTTACACAATAGGAATTACATTACAATCTAAAAAAAAAACCACATTACAAAAAAAAAAAAAAAAAAAAAAAAAAAAAAAAACAGAAAAAGAAAAAGAAAGATACAAAAGACGAGAGGCGACAGCGTTGAGGGGCCTGTCCTGCCCACTTATTTTCCTCCCTCGGCAGGGGGCTGGACCATAGCAGTTTCAGGGCCTTCTGAGCTTTGGCCAGAAGGGACAGCCTGCGAAGGCGCGGCAGGAATGGCTGCCTCCTCAGCAGCAGAAACTTCAGCTTCTGAGGTAGGCTTCACAACCTCCTGAGGCGCCTCCTCAACGGGGCCCTCACCTAATTTTGCTACCTTGGGAGGGTCACTTCCTTGGACAAGCTCACCCCCGGGCGCAGCAATTGAGGTGTCCTCACCCGTAGCAGCACCAGCTCCCTCTGCAGCCTCCTCGGCCTCAGCGCCTATTGGAGCTGCCTCGCGGATAGCAGGAGGGTAGTACACATTCTCCTCCTTCCACAAGTCGGACGAGGCCTCGACCCCAGCCTATCTGAGAGCCTCCCTCCAAACCTCGGCAGAGTAGCGCCTGCACAACCCAGGGACTTGAGCCTTAAAGGCTGCCTCTGTCTCTGCCATCCCCGTAGCATAAGCCTCCTCCTCGGCTTCCTGCTTAGTGGCCAGGGCTTCCTCCCTGCCCTGGTCAGCCTCAAACTTGGCCCTCACGGCCTCGTCCCTCGCCCACTCAGCTGCTCGCCTGTCCGATTCGGCAGCAGCCAACTTCTTTGGCAGATCAGCAAGCAGCTCCTTTGCAGTCTTCAGCTGCTCCTCTGCCTCAGCCAGGCGCTTCGAGTAATCTTCGGCCTGCTTCTGGAAGCCGACGAGACCCGACAGGGCAGTATCCCGAGCACTGGTCATTGCACTCAACTCCTCCCGGGCCTTGGCAAGATCATCCTCGGAGTTTCTAAGGACCCGAGTGGCCTCCAAGCGTTTCTCACGCTCCACGTCCATGGCTTTCCCCTGGTCACGGGCAGCGTCCTCCAACCTATAAGTGGCCTGAACGGCCTGGCAGGCAAAATAAGTACGCGGTTAGCCGAGCTCAGAAAAGGGGATGAGAGAAGCTACAACTCGAATAAGTCATAAATGACGAGAGACTTACCATTCCCAAGTATCTCTTGAGGCAGAGGAAGACCTCCCTGCTCCTCATAGTCGCCAGCTCCGCCATGTCAGCTAGGAGTAGCAGGCACCTTCCCACTGCGTCGGCCACGTACGCGCCTTCGCCCTCTTTGAAATCCCTAAGGGAGGAGTCTTCCCTCAGAGGCCCCCCATGGAGCATTGGGCTAGGAAGCCAGGCCTGAGGCTCGGGCTGGTCGTCAACCTATTTACCCTGGCCTCGGGAGCCTATCTTCAGCTGTTTGGATGGCCGCTGATTATCATCCTCCTCCCGTGGGGACCCGGACTTTTCCTCAATCGGCCTCTTGCCCTTATCCTTTTTCTGCTTGGGATCGGAGGGCTCATGCCTAGAAGGCAGACTCGTCTTGGACGGAGAAGGAGGAAGCCTTGACTGGGTAGAGGCCGACCTGCCCTGAGCAGAACGAGTTTTTGGAGGAGGAGGAGGAAGCTTTGGCTTCGATTTCCCCGGCTGGCCTTCAATCAGATCCGACAGGCTAGGTTGAGGCCTCTTCTTGTAACCCATCTCGTGCCGGGAAGAGGACTTGGACACTGAGAAGTCTGCTTCAGACAGACGAGGGTCACCCAAGTCTCCTGGAGGGTCCTCGGACTGAAAGACTTGTTCAAACACGTCAAATTCGTCCTCGGCGGGGCCAAAGTCTGCAACTTCCACTTCCCTCTCTAGGCCTACTTCGGCGGGCTCCGAGAGTCTAAAGGAGGAGGAAGGACTCGCAGGTGTTACGCCTTCTGATGTGGAGGGCACCTTGGGGAACCGAAACCCGTCCTCGGTCACTGATATTTTTCTAGCCGAGGATCCTTTGCTCTAATCACGTACTTCGGCGCCGCAAATGACTTGTGAGCCGGGTCATATTTCAAGATCTGGTGAGCGGCCCTAACCTGATTGTCGACCTCGTTCACGAAAACCTCTGCCCTCAGCGCCTTTTGCAAGTCTCCCCGGTTGATTAGGCTGAAATGGCGCGTGAAGGCGTGCGGATCTGTAAAAGGAAACACATTCATATCAGAAACCAGACGGTGCAAAAAGAAATGGACGAATGAAAGGATGGAACTGATTAGGGTCCTAGAACTCTCTCTCTATATTCCCATTGCCCCACCTGGGGTCCCCTCCGTCGTTGGGCAGTGAAGGCCATCGTGCCACTCCCCAGACACAAAAGGAAGTCTTTGTTCAGTCCCTTGCTGGACTCAGGGAGGCACTGAATAAGCCGAACCCTGTCATCCCTGGTCTTCAGATAGTAAGTTTCGCCCCTCAAACACTGGAGGTTATAACACCAGTTGACGTCATGGTGGGTCAGTCTCAGTCCCATCTTCTCATTTAGGGCATCCACACAGCCCAGAATCCTAAAGACGTTGATGGCACACTGGGTGGGGGCTAGCCGGAAGTGCGTCAGGTAGTCCCTCATCATCGGCCCCATGGGTATCCTCATGCCACCTTCAACGAAGGCAATGATGGGAATCACCACCTCACCCTCCTGCCTCCGAAAGCGCCACTCGCCCTCCGCACAATACCTCAAGCCCACGTTGGCCGGTATCTTATAATCGGCGATGAATTTCTCCATCGCCTCCTCAGTGAATACATACTTCTTAAATATGCCCATCCCAAATGATGCCTAAGCGGGCTAAGAGAGAGCAAATGAAAAAGAGGCAGAGATGGAGAAGGAAAAAGTTCGAAGAGAGATAGAGTGACTTACAGAAATGAGTAGAAGCTCCTCGGACAGGCTTTTTATGCTGGAGATGTAGACTCTTGAGTGCGAGTGAACAAAGGAACCGGGCTTTCAAATGGGTATTTATACCCCAAATCAAGGAACCGGGCGGGTTTTCCCGTCCCTAACTGCTAGGCGAATCTCCACCGTTGGATTATCATCCCCCCGTTGGACGTGGGGGGCGCGGAGCCGTCATGATTTAATGAAAGGCGCATTGCGCGCTTCGAGGCGCCATTAACGCGTCTGGGGTAGATGAAAAGGCTCCAGTACTGACAGAGGACCAGACTCAATGGGACACGTGGCAAAACCGAGGGCATCAAAATCTTCCTCTCCGCCCGAGGATGCGAACAGCAAAGATTTTGAGGGGCTATTGTGGGGCCAAAGAATCCTACGGCCCAGCCCACTTCGTTCCTGGGCCGAAGGCCCGGGCCGAGGAGGCACCCTAAGTCCGAGGATGACCCCATCGTCAGACATCCGAGAACTCGAGGGACAAGCTCGTGACAAGCAGTCACCTCCACATTAAATGTACCTAACTACCGCCCTGGCCGCATTAATGATGAAAGGACCCTGCACCAACGTCACCTTGGATGCTGCGACTCTCAAAGAGACTGAGAAGGCGGCTGATGGGACGAGCATCTGAGTATTGTCCAAATCACCCAACACGTGTAGGGCTAGAATTGGTTAGGTAAAGAGTATATAATGTAAGGAAATCCCTCCTGGGGGGGGGGCGAAAACGAAAGGGAAGAAAGCCTCCTCGGCCGTGGGCCGAGGAGCATCCCCCAACTGTAAAGATGCTCTAAGTATTTCTTCAATAAAAAGAGAACGGCGTTCACGCCTCGTGAAACGCCGGCCAGCGCCTAGACCTTCGAACCACTCTCTACAAATTCGTTATTGTGGGTTCGATGGGCCCTTGACCCATACCCTTTGGGCTCTGGGCCGCAAAAGCAGACCCTACAATATAAATTCCTTAAATAAATATATAAAAGGATTTTGAATAATACATTGAACTTTAATGCTTAAAATCTTTTTTTTTTTTTGGGAGAAAAACGTAGAGTTAAGTCCTTAGTAATAAGTTTGTATTGATAATTGAAAAACAATCTGAACAACAATTTGTATTATTTGATCTCATCCTCTATCTCTGTATTATTGACAAAACAAAATAAGTCAGCAATGTGTGTGTGTGTGGGGGGGGGGGGGGGGGGGGCGGTTTGATAATGACCACATTCATATTTATAATTTATAAATTCTATATTTGATTTTAAAAAAAAAAACATGTTCAGTTAATAACAAAGTTGTATCCATCATACCTTGCATTTTAGCTTAGTGGCACTTTCTAATCCCTATGTGAAGCACTGGATTCAAATTCTACCCCACATATTATCTAAATTTGTGTTTGATCAACTAAAAAAAAAACTACTTAGCATGATATTTGCGGGTAAAGTTTTAACTACAATCTCTCAAACCTATTGCAACCATCTTTGCATCTTCACTCATGTGCCCAAAGATATCACATACAACAAAATAGAATTAATGAACTCCAATCTCTCAAACCTGTTGCAACCATCTTTGATCTTCACTACTATGCCCCAAAGAGATCATACAAAGCAATGAATGAACTACTATTTTTTATTTTTTTTAACTCCTCGCCTAACTTTGTTAAAGGTGAATTAATATTGTTAGTGGTGCATGAACTCATCCTCACACTACTTGTGTAGTTATTTAGCCAAATGTAAGTGCTTGCACTCCAAAGGAAACTAATTAAAAGATATATTAAGGAAGCAATATAAGCAGAATAGATTAGAGAATTAACTCTCCTGTATTTATTGGAAAGTAAGTAGAGCTAGATCCAAAAACTTTCCTTACCATTTCCTCAAAAATGATAAAACTTAAAATACTAATTTTTAATACCCAAAATGAGATTAATACAATTCATAAATGATTTTTTGTGTAGTTAATATATATTAATGATGGGGTTGGCTTCAAAAAAATTTAACTAAATAAAATGATGGCTCTGCAATCTATTTATTTTGGAGATAAGATTTTATTTACTCTTAGTAATAAAAACTTAGAAAATAGGAGAAGATGATAAGAACCAAAAAAAAAAAAAAATTATATCTATTTTTTTAATTAAAAAAGTATTTGGTCATTAATTTTTTCTATATAATTTTTTGGAAAACAATAACTATTTTTGTCATTTAAAAATAAATATTGTTGTCATTTTTTATACTTTATTAATAATATATATTTTTGGAACTTTTTCAAATATTCTAAATTGTTAGCAGTGAAATTTGCGGGAAAAAAAACCTACAAACTACTCATTAATTAGGGTACCCAAACCCACCAATGTTAACGGGGTAATTATTGGGTACTTCCGAAGTACCATAAATGCGTACTCCTCCCTCTCACATAATTATGAGTCCCACTAATGAGTACAAATCTTTTGTTCCATTTTTTCTACTCCACTTTATACTCCAACAATAAAAGTTTGCCACATAACCCACCAAATTAATTAAATTTTAATTTTATGCCTTTATTATTTGTTACCTAAAATAAATATCAGTAAATAAATTAAAATAAACAAACCACCAAAGACATCCCCACAACTAGTCCACCACCACCACTTTCACGGGTAGTAGGAGCAATAGAACGCTAACGTCGTTAGCGCCGACCAACCACCATCACTACCTTGTTGGTGGCAGTAGCAAGATATCAAAAGCTATAGAGAAATAAAACCTCAAATCAAAGGAATGCCATTTCTGTATTAAATTGTTGTATGTCTCTCATGGATTCTCAAAATTTTCTTGCACTCTCTCTATTTCCTTTTCCTTTTCCATCTTCCTGATCCATCTGATTCTCCTATTCAATTGCCCGGATGACTTGGAGACAAGAAAATGTATAGCTCATGCTCTCTCTATTTGTTGTGTATGTGTTTGTGAAAATACTACTGAGAATTGTTTGAATTTGATGATGCGGTTTTTCATAGGCAAGGATCAGTGCCTGAAACTCAAGAATGGTAGTTTCTCTACAACTTTTTGTCCCACTCATCCAAGGTCTCTCTCTGTTTATTTTGATAAACTTCAGGTTGTGGTGGTAGGGGTGTGGACTGATGGTGGTGGTTGGCCAGCACTAACAACGTCGGGATCTATGGTGGTAGCTGGTAGGGGTGTGGACTTGTGGTGGTGGTTGGCTGGCACTGACGTTGCTAGCGCCGATGAAGGTGGTGGCGGTGGACCAATTGTGGGATGCTTTGGCCTTGGTGGTTTGTTCATTTTGATTTATTTATTACTGTCATTTATTTTAGGTAATAAATAATAAAGACATAAAATTAGAATTTAATTAATTAAGGGAACACGTGGCAAACTTTTATTGGTAGAGTATAGTGTGGAACAGACAAAATGAGACAGAAGATTTGGACTCCGCACTAATTAAATTTATGGTAGGATCCACAATTCATGTGAGAGGAGAGAGTATACATTTATGGTATTTCCGGAGTATTCAATAATTTTCCATGTTAATGAGAAATTCAAATCCATGTGAGTTTTAATGCTTATTAAAAAAAACTGTTGCACTCTTAATAAACTATATATATATATATATATATAGTAGAATATATAATTTTTTAATCAAACATGAATCATTCAAGATATTTGTTGTTAGGAGCGGTCAAATAAATTGATCTATTTCTATTGAAGATAATTGTACCGTGGATTTCACATACATTAAATTTATTTTCTGACCAATAAGTAAATCAAAGAAAAAACAAAATAACAAAATAAAATGAAGAAGAAGAAGAGAAAGAGGATGAGAAATACATACCTTGCTTTGCAGATTAAGGGAGCAACAATATTAATGAGAAGTATTTTGACTGCCTAATTAACCAAGAGTCTATAATTCTATTTATATATGAATTACTATTATACAAAATTGTTTCAAACACGTTTTGACTTTGTTACACGGTGTTTATCTGAAAACTTATAAATATAAGATTTTAGATAAACACAGCTCAAAGGGCTTATCATTATCCATTGAATTGCTAGGCTTTATCATTATCTTGTAGCATGTTTGCTCTTACTATATCCAAAGTGGTTGATAAGATCAAAAAATTGTTATTTTTATCTAAAACATTACATCAATTCTATCAAGCCACTTGGCACAGCTTCTAAACCTTTACTGCAATTTGGTGAAGCCATTTAGTGCAACCACGGTTTTTAAGCTCAACTTTTATTATATAGTATATGATTTCACGACTTTAGCAGTGTCAAATTCTCAGCCATTGATATTAAAGGTAGACCCGGTCCAGCCACAACATTTTCACAACAAATCATATATGATAAGTTGTTATTGCTTCTAATTTGAAGAGAAATGATATGTCTACAACATTTTCACAGCAAATCTAATTTGAACACAACTTAAATTACTTTTTTGTCTACCCGTAAGCCAATAATAACTTATTATTTATGATTTATTATGAAAGTGTTATGAAAATATTTTGGATATAGAATTTCTTTGTTTTTTTTTTTTAGGGAAATATTTTCAAGTATAAGTCCAGTTACACACTGCCGCACACTTTGATTTGATTTGCACATGTGTCAAGTAATGAATGAATTATTTTTCACCAAGTGACAATGAGGAGTGATGGATCAATGTATAAATGATATAATTCAATCATGAGCTAAAATATGGATAAGTTGTGGTAAATTGTATGGTAAATTGTGTGAATTAGTTTCTCATTTTCTTTACACTATATTTGATTTAGCCTCGGCATTCAAATTCCTGATAATGTAATATCTTGAAATGTAATTATTTATATGTTTGCTATGATTAGAAATCTAATAACTAATAAGATTCACGAGAATATGAAATTTTTTATTTTTAGTTTATTCCTAAGAATCCTATAGGAAACTAGCCTCTAAGGCTTTTCTATTTTTTTGAGTAAAAGTTAATAATTTGCATCTATTATAATTTGAAAATATATTTTTTTTTATATTTCAAACAAATAAAAATGATAAACTTTAGAGATAAACAGAAATTGTCATTTATTTTTTGAACATGTGTTTGAAAGTGGTGTAGTTATATAGAGAAAAGTTTGAGTGGGAAAAATAAAATGGAAGTGAGGAGGAAGAAGGCTAAATTTTAGGAGTTCTCTTAGTTTTTTATTTTTTATTTTTTAAATTGGGGGTGTTTTACTTTTATTCGGATGAAAAATGAATAAGAAATGCTAAATTTTAGGGACTAAAATGATGAATGTGAAGAGAAAAAAATCCTAAAGTTTAGGAGTTCTCTTTTTGAATTTAAATTTAAATTTATTATTTGACATTTATGACCATATTTCGAAGATAAGTTACATTTTATTAATAAGGATATTTTTAAATCACATAAAAGTCCAGTTCAAAGAGGCGAGTCCTTTTATAGATAGTATAGATTTTTTTTTTATTTTCAAATTATCTTTATATTTTTAAACAAGATATGTGTTTTTTTTCCTCCAAATTAAGATATAAGAAAAAAAATATAAATTTTAAATCGTTTGGCAAATTCATTAATACTATAATCTAACATTTCTGAATGACATATATAATACAAAAATAATTATTTAAATTCTTGTTCTTAATGAAAATCATGACATCATGTTTTGTTAATAAAAATAATATATTTTCTTTTAACATCTAACTCAATCCCACATATGAGATATAAAAATAAAATCAAAATGACTAATTCTTAATCATAATTTTTTGAAGGAGTGTTAAATCCATAATGTTTTAAAGTCTTGTTTCTATTGGTATAGGGTATGAAGGAATGAGTAAAATTGTCACTTTGTAATAATGTAACTTTTTACAGATATTGGAATGTGAATACCCACATATTTTAAAGAGAATCCACATTCTTGCCCCACTCCGAATGCTTCCATATGTTTGGCTCTGAGTGAAGGGATGATGATGAAAATAATAGAGAAAAAAAGGGAAAATAAAATATTTTTGTGTGGAATGTTTGGATATGGGAAAGAAGAAGAAGAAAATATGAAAATTCTATATTTCCTTTGTTTTGTTTGTAAAGATAAGAGTGAGGAAAAATGTATGCTTTTATGTTTATGTCCATTGGAAAAATTAGACAGTAAGGTTTAATAACTATTTTGGTCCTTAATGTTTGCATTATGTATCAAAATGGTACTTAATGCTCTAAATGTATCAGTTTAGTCCCTAACGCCAAAAAATACTAATGTGGTTAACAGCTAAATTAAAAATGCTTTTGTGTGCCACTTGGGTTTCCACTTGGTCTATCACATGGAAGATTTTCTTTTTCTTTTCTTTTTTTGAAGCCATCACATGGAAGATTTTTAAAATAAAATTATTAATAAAAGACAAAAAATTGAAGAATGTAAAAAATAAAATAAAATAAAAGAGTTGAAACACGATTTGAGGCATTTTTTTTTTTTTGTCTTAATTGTTTTTATTAAAAAAAAAATTAACACAACTAGTTTTTTTTTTTTTTTTTAAAGCTAAATTTTATATTTGTCTTTTTTTTTTTGATAGGTATATTTGTCATAGTTGATCAATAAGGTACTAAAAATTAATAATATCTTTTATTTTATACTAGCATTATGCCTGTGCAATACACGGCTTAATCAAAATTCATATATAAATAACTTTTTTTATTAATTTACTTAAAATAAATAATAAAAATAAATGAATATTTTGTTTTTAAGTTACATAATGAATGCATGTTGCGTGAGACTAAGATATCATAAAATGTATATAAAATGATTTTCAATAATACATTGAACTTTAAGGCTCAATTAATCACATATATTTAAATAGAAAACCCTTGAATTTAATAGTTAAAAACTATTCAAAACAATAATTGAAATCGTGTTTAAGTGAAACCTCAATTCAATAATTAAGAACAATCTAAATGATTAAACATTTAAAAAATTTGAAATAGAGAGAGACTAACATGAGAATTTAATTTTTGTCCTTAAAAGTATGGAAGAAGGCACTGAAACTTGAGTGATTTTCACCCTACCAAGTTTAAATTCAAACTTAAAGTTTAAGCCCCATGCGTTGCACGCTATATGTGTGTATATATGCATGAAAAACGATCTGAATTTAACATTTATTGTAGAAAAGATGTGGTGTAGTCTTACTCCCGTCTAGTTTATTCTTGTTATAATCCTTTTGTGTAGCGTGTGTATATCCATGAAAAATGATTAGAATTTAACATTTATTGTAGAAAATAGGTGGTATAGTCTTTTTCCTGTATAGCTAATTCTTGTTATAATCTCTTTGTTTTGCGGGGAAAGAGAGAAATGCTTCTTTTGGGGGGGAAAAAAAAAGTCAGAGTTTAATATATAATAGCTAATATATTAATCTTTGGAAGTGTTATCTCATACGGATTACTATTTCAATTGGTAGTTAGAAGTTAGCGCATTATAGTTAATAATTATAAAATTACTTTGAAATTCTTTTAAACCAATCCCTTAAAAAAGTTTTAGTAGAGTTTAAATCACGTTAATAAATTATCTCTCTAATCAAAATTTTTTTTTTAAATCATATTAATAAAAAGTTACTAATAAAACTATTATTAGTAAACATTTCTTAGGCTTATTTATTTAGCTTTGTTGCCAAACTTATATAAACTCTTTTATTTTATTTTATTTTTTTCCGAAGAATATAACACAACCAAAAACCTATAAACAACAATATACATTCAATATAAAGAATATAATCAAACTTATTCATGATTTAAAATTAAGAAATTAACACAAATTATAAATTAAGATATAAACTTAGAAAAAAAAAAATAAACCTATTTGTTTTCTCAATTACTTTGAGAGATGAAAGTGTGAGTATGTAACTAAAACCTGAATCAATTATTGTAGAAGAGAATAAATGAATACAAAAGTTTAATATTATGAATTGAGTTAAAATGTGTGTGAGAAGTTTTTATTAATATTTTTGAAGTTAAAGAAAAATAGCTTAAACAAAATGAAAAAGTAATAATGAAGAAAGAATGCATACCTGTCATGGGATTTAGGCATTCACATATTGGAATAAATTTCACTTCAAAAAGGATATATATATATATATAGAGAGAGAGAGAGAGAGAGAGAGAGTTTCATTTGATACAGAATTTTAATCCTATTGGAAGATTTGTAATCAATTTGTTTGTTGCTATCTCATAAATCACATAAAATGTGAAATAAAAATAAGGTCATATGAAGAGAAAGAAAAAGGAAAACATTTTTTTATGGAATAGATACTTCTTTTTTTTTTTTTTTGAGAATAAAGAGAAGCTTCTTACTTTAAACTCAAATACTTATTACCTTATTTACAATTTTTTTTTTTTTTTACTTTATCCGAAAATTTTTTTGGTAAATTGGTATGAACAATAATTATCTAAAAAAAAAAAGTCACATGTGAAGAGGAAGATTTTGTTGTTGAATACGTAGCTTTTTTTTTTTTTTTTCCGGGTATTATGTTGTTGGTTGGTTTGTTTGTTTGTTTGTTTGTTTTTTTTTTTTTTTTTTTTTTTTTTTTTAATTTAAAGGAAGTAATATAATTTAAATTTAAAAAAAGGAATAGATGAAGATTTTTGTTGTCTTTTTTTTAAATAAAAAAATGATTAGATGAAGAGTTTGAATTGTAATCAAATTAAAATTTCTTATCAAGTTATAAATTATAATAATAAAAGGATTAAATGAAGAGTTTGAATGGTAATTAAATTAAGATTTTTATCAGTTTAGAAATTATAGAAAAAGAAGATAAGTACAAAAAAAAAATTATAGTATTTATTTTTTAACAAAAATTTAAATTTTTTTGCAATTTAGTGCAACCACTTGGCACAACCACGGCTTCTAAATCCAACTTTTATTATATAGTATATGATTCCTCCCCGTGTGTATATCCTTCCAATGAAAGTGCTTTAAAAAAAAAAAAAAAAATCATGGGATCGATTAGCTATACTTCTTGGTACACAACTACACATTTTAATATTTTACGCTTTAGATTTTTTTTTTTCTTTTCTATCATAATATTTTAGGTTTTGTTGATAATATTTAGATAGTCACAATTGTAGGTTATAGTTGTATGGTACCAACCAACTAAATTTACTTTTCAGAGAAGAAAGCCAACTAAATTTAATCTCTTTTTAAAATTTTACATTTTTCTGAATATAGGTAGCATGTTTTGTTAAAACACTTATTTTTTAACATAAGTTCCATGTTTTGTTAAAACTACCTTTTTTTATAATAGACTACAGACACAAATAAGGATTAGATGGAGAATTTGGATTATAATACACTACAATTAAAAAATAAAGATTAAATGGAGTAGATGAAGAATTTAGATTGTAATCAAATTAATATTTCTGTCAAAAAAAAAAAACAAACAAACATTTTTTTTAGAAGAACAACATTTATTATATATAGAATAGACACTTTTTCCTTTACAAAAAGGAGAAGGTGTTTACTTTAAACTCAAATACTTATTACCTTATTTACAATTTTTTTTAACTTTATCGAAAAACATTTTTGGTAAATCGGTATGAACAATAATTATCTAAAAAAAAAAAAGTCACGTGTGAAGAGGAAGATTTTGCTGTTGAATACGTAGTTTTTTTTTTTTTTTTGGGGTATTATGTTTTTTTTATTTATTATTGGAATTAATATAATTTAAATTTAAAAAAAGGAATAGATGAAAATTGTTTTTGTTTTTGTTTTTTAAATAAAAAAAAAAGGATTAGATGAAAAGTTTGAATTGTAATCAAATTAAAATTTTTATCAACTTATAAATTAGAATAACAAAAGGATTAAATGAAGAGTTTGGATTGTAATTTAATTAAGATTTTTATAAGTTTAAAAAGAAGATAAGTACAAAAAAAAAAAACTTATAGTATTTGTTTTTTAAAAATTTTAAAAAAATTTCTGCAATTTAGTGCAGCCACTTGACGCAACTACGGCTTCTAAACCCAACTTTTATTATATAGTATATGATTCCTCACCGTGCGTATATCCTCCCAATGAAAGTGCTTTTTTTTTCTTCTTCTTCTTCTTCTTTTTTTTTTTTTTAATTAATTCATGGGATTAGCTATACTTCTAGGTACACAACTACACATTTTAATATTTTATGCTTTGGATTTTTTTTTTCTTTCTATCCTATTAATTTTGGTTTTGTTGATAATATTTAGATAGTCACAATTGTAAGTTGTAGTTGTATGGCACCAACCAACTAAATTTACTTTTCAAAGAAGAAAACCAACTAAATTTAATCTCTTTTTAAAATTTTACATTTTGTTGAATGTAGGTAGCAAAAACACTTATTTTTTAATGTAAGTTGTATTTTTTGTTAAAACTGCTTTTTATAATACACTACAAGTATAAATAAGGATTAGATGGAGAATTTGGATTATAATACATTACACTTAAAAATTAAAGATTAAATAGTTTAGATGAAGAATTTAGATTGTAATCAAATTAATATTTTTATCAACTTAGAAATTCTAACAAATGGATTAAACGAAAAGTTTGGATAGTAATCAAATTAAGTTTTTTATCAACTTAGAAATTATAGGAGAAAAAAAAATTATATACATATTTTTAAAATCTAAAAAAATTTCTTCTATTTGGTGAAACCACTTGGCGCAACCATAGTTTCTAAGCCCAACTTTTATTATATAGTATATGATTTAGCAAATAAACTACCTTCTCTGAACGCATAATTTTTAGCAATTCGCCCAAATTCAAAAGATGAAATCAATCCTTATTCTTATACAAATGTTGTCATTTACGGTAAAATAAATAAATAAATAACCCTAAAACACAAGGGATTCAAGATATGAACAAGTCTAACGTTGGCACACAACGTTCTCGGAAAAAGCGAAAAAAAAATTATTTATTTTGAAAATTCATAAAAAATCATTCACAAAAATTACAAGAGGAAATAAACTCTATCTTCAGATTGTTGGAATTATTGTATAAATTTTTTTTTTTTTTTTTTGTGGGTGTAATCTCATTCTTATACAAACGTTGTCGTTTACGGTAAAATAAAAAAATAAAAATAAAAAACCTAAAACACAAGGGATTCAAGATATGAACAAGTCTAACGTTGGCACACAACGTTCACGGAAAAAGCGAAAAAAAAAATATTTATTTTCAAAATTCATAAAAAATCATTCACAAAAATTACAAGAGGAAATAAACTCTATCTTCAGATTGTTGGAATTATTTTATTTTATTTTATTTTATTTTTTTTTTGTGATCATGTAAAAAAAAAAGACAAACATCTTGTATAATCAAGAACACAAATAGATGCTGTAAATATAATCAACAAACATGATCTAAACACAATGCCTAATACAACATATAAAAATTTGTAAAATAAATAAAATTAGTCACTTTCAGCGCAAGCACCCTAGACAGGTCCCCACTTTTTCTTGTGGAGAGTATGCATTGGCCAAGTGGACTGAAGCGAAGGGAATCTTGGTAACATCATATTTTCATGTAATTGGTATATCCTATGAGTCTATAACAAAACACACTTTACTTATGTTTGGGTAGATCTAAGTGGATTCAAGAATATCATGAAGTACTTAAATGAAGTATATCAAGCAGTAGTATTGAAGACATGAAGAGTGCACAAAGAAACAAGTTGTGAAAAGTTGAAAACTAGGATCTCAACACCTATCTCGATAGCTCTATTTGTCAATAATAATGAAACTTGACACCTCTCGATCCTCTCAATCTATCGAGTTTCGTAGATTCCAAATTCTTATATCTGATTTTTGGCTCATGATGACAAGATTTTTCTAGGGTTTCATTCTCTAACCTACTATATGATATAAAAGCATTATTTTACTGACGTCATTATACACAGAGACATGCACAAAGAATCTACATGCATTTTGTAAAGCTATTACATTCTTATGCGTCTTAGGGTTTTGTAATTAAATTGCCTTCAATCCTACAAGTGTTTAGCGAAGAACTTTGCATCCATTAATGAACTACAAGTTGCTGGGAGTTAGTTATAGATTGGAAATTTGTGCATTGAAGAAGTCTCTAGAAGATCAATTCTAATTGGAGATTAGCGTAATAGTTCAACTGTAGGTTGGTATTTTGGGATAGGCAAGTCAGTGGTAAGATTGTTTATCCTTGTAACTGCTTGTTCTTGATTAATGGATTCTTAGGAATGGTAAAGATTCCTTATACTTTGTGAAGGTTTTCCCCATTAGTCAACAAATTACTGTGTCAAATTTAATTTCCGCTACATCTAGATTACATTTGTGATTTGTTTGTGCCTTCACGTTATGTGCATAAAATCTAAATAATTATCAACTTGAGTAATTAAATTAATTAACTGAGATCAATTTATAACCTAACAAATGTAAATAGAGTCATCACCTAAATTAGGTCTTGGAACCATAAATATGAGTGCTCCTTGTGGAGAGCTTGATCTTACCAGAGCATGTGTCCAGAGTTTAAGTATAGGGATGAGAAGGTGTTAGGCACTCAAACCCACTCGATCCATAGATCAACCTCCAATCATTGTGTTACACATCTTAAGTCTATCAAAAAGTCCTCTAATTGATTATTCTATACACACACTCTAAGTCAACCCTAATATACATCTAGCATCCACCCCAGCTTTCATCTAACCAGGGTATATCACATACATCTCATTGCATCATATGGCTTCTCATATTCATCATCCATCTCATCACATCATCATCATATGGTGGAACTTCACACCTACGTCAACGTGCGGTTTCTTCGCTCTCCATGTGTAGCCTTGCCTCTTTTTTTTTTTTTTCTTTTTCTTTTTTCCCTCTTATTTAAATAGGATACTTTATAACTAGTTAGGCCATTTTGATAATCTTTAGTTTACCCGGAATATTAACTTTATGTTGATATTATCTAAATGTTTAATTCATAGAAACAACAATTCTCAACAAATTTTGACAATATGTGAAGTGTGATTTTTAAAATTGTTTACCCAAATAGACACAAAGTGAGTAATTAATAAAGTTACTAAATTAGTAAAGTTAGAGCATTAACATCAAATGTACTAAAATAGCTAAAATGTTAAAGCATTTACATCAGTATCTATGTGCAAAATAATTTATTACTTCTCTTTTGTTTCTTAATACAATTATGTCCAGGAAATCCTTATTTTACTATGGCTTTGATTTCAATTGAGTGCTAAAATGTCAAGTGTGCAAAGTCATGCAAACATAGTACATGCACAGGTGGTTCTCAAATTTGCATACTTCCTGATCCTTGCACTGGTATCTTTTTCGTGCTCCGTCATTGGCTAGTTACAAAGAAGAGTAACCCTAGATGATGAATTGATGATACCAATGATTTTCTTTGAGTTTGAAGGATCAATCTTCCAGACTTGCACCTCCCACACCTACTCAAAATTGACATTATTTGAAAAAATAAGTCTTAAAATTAGAATATAAATCTTATATACCGCTTTTTGTGTTCTACTTTGTGTTCCACTAATTACAATTTGTCATGTGTATTTATTTTTTTTCATTTTAAACTTTGACTATTTTATAAGGAAAATTAAACAAATACATAGTAAGTTGCTAATAAGTCTGTTACAAAAACTGCCAGCCTCATCAAAGGCTAGCAAATTGACCACCACAGGCGGCGGTACTACAAAAACAGTAAAAGAAGAAACTACACTGGAACCCAATCTAGCTAAAGCGTCAGTACATTGATTAACTTCCCGGTAAACATGTTGTATCCGTTTGTTAGTGTTAGGTTTTTAGACCCCTTAAAACACAACAATTGGATTAATCTAGTTTATTAGCCAAGTGATTAACTTAGTCAAATTATGCAAATTTAGGTTAATACAATCAAATAATCATATTAAGATATAAAACAACGGAAATATAAAGAACACAAAGATATGATCACCGAGAAAAACCAAACCGATAAAAAAACCTAGGGAGGATTTAACCTAACTATCCTCAAGGTAAACTTGAATCCACTATATGAAAGAATCGAAGTTCATACAAAAAGACTTACAAGCACCTACGCTTGACTTCCTAATACTACCCACCAGTAGAACTTACTGACACAACCACGTGCAAGTTTCGAATCCACAGACTCCTTCTTTCTTGGATTCTCCAATCAAGTACAAGCACTCCTGCTTGTGTTTCTTTAAGCTCCAATGGCAGCAACTGAGTTGATCATCAAGATGTTGATAATATCTCTACCTTGAAAACTCTAAGTTTATGTGAAGGAAGGCTGCTCAAGGATCTCACAAGAGATTCACACAAATCACAAAATATGAGCAACAATAGCATCCACAGCTACTCTAAAAACGTGGCTAGGGTTTCCTTTATATAGTGAGAGAAGTAGATCTGAAACCCTAATCCTTAATGGGCTTGGGCTAAGTTGAAAAATTCTGCAGGAAAACGTTCTGCCTGAGATTCGATCGATCGAGCCAGCTGAAAGTCACTAATACTTCTGCAGCCACTCGATTCCAACTTTACATAAAACGCCCACACTTTGAGCAAGTCTAAACAAGACTAATAACCTGTTTTGATCATGATTTGCCAACAATACACATTAGAGTTCTAAATACATAAAATCCTAAGTCTTTAAAACCTAACAAACTCCCCATTTGGCAATCCGTGACAAAACACAAAATAAAAGCTCAAAGTTTACAAATAAAAGCCCTTTACAAAAATAATGCTCATAACACAAATTCAATCCTAACTACTATCCATCAGTTGTAAGTGTAGACAGCAGCTCAATTGAATCAACCTATATATTCCTGAAACACTCAACAAACGCATAAACGCATGTGTGACAGAAAAACAATAAATCAACAGATATGTAAACTAACTCTCCCTTTCAGTTACATACAACAAAAATAAAATATTCTTATATGTTTCACACAATACATAATAAAGACATATATCAATGAAAAACTCATAAATATAAATCAATAAGCAGTGAACACAAGAAACAAGAATCATATATATCAAAATAAATGTATATCCCCCTAACATGAATAGCCCCAAAAATGATATACAAAGTGAAGCACCTAGATACAATCTAATATCTCCACTAGCTCCGCAGAACAAAAAAAATACTCTCCCTAACTACAAAAACTCCTCTACAAGTGTCAAAACTCTATTCTCCCTTTTTGTGACGGAATGCCAAAGGACAATCACATGCCATCATCAAAAGGAGGTGGTGAGGGTGAACGAAGATGCGCTAAGTCGGCTCGCAAAGCACGTATCTCATCAAGCAAGTCCACCAAAATCTGACCATGAGCTGCCTGAACGGTCATGACAGTCTCCAAGCTGCGACGAATATCAAAGTCATCCGAAGGAGGTGGAAGGAACATCAGCAGCAGTAGCATCACCAACAAAAGCATGAGCAGAAACATGATCAGAAAGACACTTCAAATTATCCATGACAACAGGGGTCAAGGATCAGCTCTTAGATCAAAAGATCTAAAACAAGATAGCTACCCGCTCTGATACCACTTGTTAGGTTTTTAAACCCCTTAAAACACAACAATTGGATTAACCTAGTTTATTAGCCAAGTGATTAACTTAGTCAAATTATGCAAATCTAAGTTAACACAATCAAATAATTATATCAAGATATAAAGCAGCGGAAATATAAAGAACACAAAGATATGATCACCCAGGAAAACCAAACCGGTAAAAAACCTAGGGAGGATTTAACCTATCTATCCTCAAGGTAAACTTGAATCCACTATATGAAAGAATCGAAGTTCATACAAAAGGACTTACAAGCACCCATGCTTGACTTCCTAATGCTACCCACCAGTAGAACTAACTGACACGACCACGTGCAAGCTCCGAATCCACGGACTCCTTCTTTCTTGGATTCTCCAATCAAGTACAAGCACTTCTGCTTTTGTTTCTTTAAGCTCCAATAGCAGCAACTGAGTTGATCATCAAGATGTTGATAATATCTCTACCTTGAAAACCCTAAGTTTATGTGAAGGAAAGCTCCTCAAGGATCTCACAAGAGATTCACACAAACCGCAAAATATGAGCAACAATAGCATCCAGAGCTATTCTAAAAACGTGGCTAGGGTTTCCTTATATAGTGGGAGAAGTAGATCTAAAACCCTAATCCTTAATGGGCTTGGGCTGAGTTGGAAAATTCTGCAGAAAAACGTTCTACCCGAAATTCGATCAATCGAGTCTAATTTTCGATCGATCAAGCCAAGCCGAAAGTCACTAATATTTTTGTAGCCACTTGATTCCAACTTTACATAAAACGCTCACACTTTGAGCAAGTCTAAACAAGACTAATAACCTGTTTTGATCATAGTTTGCCAACAATACACATTAGAGTTCTAAATACATAAAATCTTAAGTCTTTAGAACCTAACAGCTAGGGATTTCTCTGTAAAGGCTCCTGCAATCAGACAGTAGAGGCTCCATTAACAGATTAGAAGTATCACTATTTATCATATGTACAACACTTAGTGCATCAAGTTCAACTATTAAGTAATTAAGCCCCAGGTCTTTAGCTATGATTGAGCCATCTCTATGCACCCATAACTCTGCAATAACACTGTTAGTCAAACCCAACGCGTGTAGCCTCTGATCCAGTGGCCTAGGTGATCTCGAATCACCCCTCCTCCACCTGCTCTGCCCGGACATCCTAAGGCAAAGCCATCCGTGTTTAATTTTTTCCATCCCTTAGGAGGTTTCTGCCAAGAAACAGGAACACAAACCTTGGAGAGGTGGACCTTGGTCTTCATTCCAATAGAGAAGTATTCGGCACTGCTTTGGACACATTTTTTATCAAGGTTCTGGTTTGGCCTCCCCGTTCTAAACACAAAATCATTCCTGTGAACCCAGATCTGCCAAATGCTCATGATGAAGATGATTTTTCATGGAATACCCAAGAAACTTGAACCAACTTCAGTTTTGCAGTTCACGTATAGCCACCCCGCAACAAGTTTTTTAAAAGAATCTACAAGGCAACTGGGAAAATCCAACTTTTGCCAAAGCTCCACAACCGATTTGCAACCTCTGAGAAGATGATCAATAGATTCATTTCCTTCATTATAGATCGGGCATATTGGGCTGAGGTTTAAACCCCTTGAACCCAGGACTTCACATGTGGGAATGCTGTTGTGAAGACACAACCAAAGGAAGAATTGGACTTTTGGAGGACAATCCACCTTCCATACCCATGATACTATGTCAGTCATCGGGTTCAAAAGGTTTGAATCTCTAGCTAAGAGGTAGGTTGACTTACAAGAGAACCAACCATCTTTAGAGAAAGCCCAGGCTAGTGAATCCTTAGTGTTTGAATCCTTAGAATCTTTAATGAGATCAGCAGGAAGATCAAAAGAAAGATTTTCTAGATTCCAACCAGTAGAGTTACTATGGCACCGTTGGACTGTCAGCACTTCTTCATCCCTTGCAAGTGGACCTTGGATGAGACTTCTAAGAGGACTCGTGGGGAGCTAGAAGTCCTGCCACAAATTCACATCCTCACCCTTACCAATGATCCATTTAAGGCCTCTCACATACACTGGGCCTCCAACTTTGCAAGCTGCCCAAATTTTTGAGCAAGGCCTATTTCTACCCTCCTCAGTCCTCCTACTGGGGGTTAAATATTTCTTTGATAACATTTGTGCCCAAGGGGATTCATTTTCATTTGCAATCCTCCAACACAGTTTTGCAAGAAGTGCTTGGTTTCTATGCCTCATCTGGAACAACCCTAGTCCTCCCCAATCCTTAGGCATGGTGACAGTGTGCCAATTAACCAAATGAATTTTCCTTTTTTCCTCGGTTGACCCCCAAAGAAAGTTTCTTATCAGCTTATCCATGGCATTGCACACTTTGATGGGCAAGGCATGGCATTGCATATAATAATCAATTATGGGAAAAGCAGCTGACTTGACTAACACAAGTTTCCCTGCCTTGGACAATAGCTTGGATTTCCATCCAGTCAACTTACTTTGGATTTTTTCAATCACAAAATTGAAGGCATTACCATTCCTTCCTTGGTGCATTAGAGGGAATCCCAAGTACCTCCCCAAATTCTGAGTTGCCACCATTCCAAGCTTCCTGCAAATACCATATTTTTCTTCCTACCAAACACATTAAGAGAGAAAAAGATTCATGACTTATTGAGGTTGATCTTTTGGCCAGCCATATTGCAAAAATTATCCAAAACCTCCACTATTGCATTACAATTCTTTGAATTTACCTTTGCAAACAACATCAAATCATCTGCATAGAAGACATGAGAGAAACTTGGACCATTTCTGGATGCCTTGATCTTGTCCCATCTTTTTTCCTCACATAGAGCAGAAATATAAGCCTCCAAGAATTCCATACACAGCAAAAACAGGTAAGGGAGATGGGGTCCCCTTGCCTAATGCCTCTAGAGGGATGGAAGGAGTCCAACTTATTCCCATTAAACAAAATAGTTGTTGATGTAGTGGTCACACAATTCATAATCAGCTTGACGATGTTGGGAGGAAAACCAAAATGCTCCAAAACCATTTTAATGAAACTTCACTCCAGTTTGTTATACGCCTTTTCGAGATCTATTTTAACCACCATGAACCCTTCCCTTCCTCTTCTATTTTTAAGAGAATGGATAAGCTCTTCGGCGATAATGACATTATCAGAGCCTCTCCTACCAGCTAGAAAGGTAGATTGCATGGGAGAAATCAGAGAAGGGAGAAGGGGTTTAAGTCTGAGAACAAGAATCTTAGTAACAATCTTGTAAATGGTGGTACAAAGACTAACCAATCTTAGTAACAATCTTAGTAACAATCTTGTAAGAATCTTAGTAACAATCTTAGTGACTAACCAATTCAGGGCCAATCTGCTTTGGAATGAGGGCAATTAAGGTTTGATTCAGATACTCTAGGACTTTTTGGGTTGTAAAGATTTCCTTCACTTTCCTTTTTACAAAGTCACCTACCAGGAGCCAGAACCTTTGGTAAAACCCCACATGAAGCCCATCAACCCCAGGTGCTTTAAAGGGTTTCATGGACTTAAGTGCATCCCATATTTCAGCATCAAAGGGGGTTGGACTAGAACAAGTGCTTCATCCTCAGCCAGAGAAACACACCAGTTAGATTCCCAATCTGGATATAGATGGCAGTAAACTTGTTCAAATTGATAAAGTTTATGGTAAAAATCTACAAAGATTCTTTTCACCTCACTGGCATCGTAACCTACGCCCCATGTGCATTTTGGATGCTAGAGATCCTGTTCCTACTTCTTCTCACAATGGTGGATAGATGAAAGAAGGAAGTGTTACGCTCACCATTAATAATCCAGTTGGTCCAGGACTTCATTGCCCAGATCTCTTCCTCAAGCTGTAAGATATTGTTATACTCCTCAGAAGGCTGACTTTGAAGATTGAGAAGGAAATTGCAAGGCCGGTTGGCCAAAGCTTTCTGAATTTCACCCAATCTCGCCATAAGTCTCTTCTTCTTAGCGAATACATTGCCAAAAACATCCCTATTCCAGATTTTGGCTTTGTTCACAAAAACAGAGGTTGTACCAGCCAACTTAACCTCTTGTCCTGGCCAAGCATCTCTAACAATGTTCAAAAAATCACTATGACTAAGCCATATAGACTGAAATCTAAAAGGCCTATTCGGATTCTCTCTCTCGGCAGGTTTCAGGTTTAGCAATAAGGGGCAATGATCAGAATTCACTCTGGCAAGATGTGTAACATTTGCTTCATCAAAATAGGCCTTCCAAGCCGAGTTGGCCTAACATCTGTCAAGCCTACATTGAATCAAATCTTCTAAACCTCTTTTGTTTGTCCACGTAAACTTTAGGCCAGAAAACCCGAGGTTAAGCATATGACACGTGTCCATATAGTCTTGGATCGCTTTAACTCTTCTTTGGCTAATATGATTACCACCAGATTTTTCCTCCTCAGATAAAACTTCATTAAAATCCCCCATCAAGGCACAAGGAAGATCATGAATACCAGTCAACATTTTAAGATTTTCCCAGAGAATGCATCTCTCTTCAAATCTAGGACTAGCATAAATAGCACTAATTAGCCAGTTAAAGGTTTGGGATCTTACCCGGACAATCGCATGGATTTCCTGCTCTGTGGACGCTAACGCCTCAACCTGCACCAAATCTGAACGCCACAAAAGCCAGATTCCACCAGGAAAGCCAATAGTGTCAGTGACCACAGCACCATCAAAAGGGAGAGTCTCAATAATTTCATTGGCTCTTGCTCCACTTAACCTCGTTTCTGTAATTACCATAACAATGGGGTTATGCCAATCAACCAAATCCATCGCAATTTTCCTAAAGAGGGGTTTCATTGCACCTTTGCAATTCCAAACCAAGACATTCATAATGGGAAAAGGGTGGGTAGCAGCAACAAAGTGAGAAGAAGAGGAGCTATCCTCTGTGTCCCTCCACCTCCATGCTTCCATCAGCTCCCTCTTCACAGTCATCTCCCCTTTGAACAGAGAGACTGAGTGCTTGATAATCCCCATCCTTTCCTAGGTCACTTTGATAAGAATGGCGTTCGAGGGCCTTTTTCGGTTGCCCAGCCATGTGTGATCTGTTAGAGGGATGACCTTACTAGGCTCAGGTTCTTTTTGGGGAGTTGCGTCCGGAACTCAACATTGGGCCACGTGGTCCAACAGCTACCGGCGTATTTTTAAGCCTACAAAATCATTAAGGCCAAAATCTAAGAATCACAATAATGGTTGAGTAAATATGTAATACGTCTTTGATGTGATAGCTTTGATTAGTAGTTGTAATAGTAGTTGAAATAAAGTAATTTATATTTAAAGGTGAAGTGAGCATGGAGTCAATGAAGTAGATTTAAAGATATGGAAGCAAAGTCACTTATCTTTGTATGGTTTATAACTCCAGCTGTATAGCATCCCTGAACTGATAGGATTCTAGCAGAATGCCAGAGTTAAGTTTGCCCTTCTTATCATGCATTTAAATGAGTTAAAGTCTTGGTTAATAGTTGTAATAGTAGTTGGAATAAAGTAATATGTATTTAAATGTGAAGCAATCATATACTCAATGATGTAAATTTAAAAATAAGGAAGCAAAGTCACTTATCTTTGTATGGTTTGTAGCCCCAGTTGTACAGTTTTTGTGAGCTGATAATGTCCCAGCAAAGTGACCCCAGCGATAGAAAGGCAGTTTTTCATGATAACTTCAAGATTAAGGGGAAAAATGGGTGCAACTGGAGGGAGAGAGAGTATGTCCAGCTATGTGTAGGGGCAGGTTAAGCTTGCCCCTCCTATCATGCACTTAAATGAGTTTTCCTCTTAACAATACTCTTTTAGTTTTTGTGAAGTTAAGAATAGTGTTGCCTTCCGTGGAAAGGGCTTTTGTAAGATGTAATTTATGCCTTCTAAGAGAAGGGTTTTTGTAAGAAGTAGTTGTGCCTTCTAAGAGAAGGGCTTTGATATGAGATCTTGATGCCTTCTAGAAGAAGGGCTTTAGTTATAGAAGTTCATGCCTTCCATGAAAAGAGCTTTTAGTATGAGTGTTTGATATCTCTTGAGAAGTGTGGAGATGGTAAAAGATATAGATGTTTTGTGGGATGTAATATATGATATATGGAAGTATGAGAGATATGTAGGTTAGAGATAGTAAAAATGTGAGATTATAACCGCTAGGGAAGTTGTAGAGATTGCTTTCCAAGAGGAAAGATTTTATAAGAGAAGAGCATAGAGATGTGTTTATGGGCAGCAAAACAGTAGAATTTCAGAGTGAGAAAGTATGAGAGTGGAGCTTAAAAGAGTTATGGTGTGTTATATGTAATGGTGTAGTAAGTGTGTATGAGATTGTGTAGGAGAAGTGAAGAAAGAGGTGTTTAGAGATATGGACAGCAAGATATATGTATTTTCAGAATATGGAGAATGAGAGAATGAGTATAAGAGAGTAATAGTATTGTAGTGTGTTTAGCAAAGTTGCTGGGATTTTCTGTTGGGATTGTATGAAGGCTTTTGAACGGCATTTATGAGCTAAAGGCTGAAGAGTTTAGTTCCTAATTTAGAAACTAAAAAACCCAGAATCTCAGTACTTCATTAAGAGCTTCCAAAGATAATTAGAGGGAGAGAGAAGTTTATGAGTGAGTTCCCCTCCATTGGTGTCCCCCCTTAAGGTATTGAGGAATGGTCCCTTTAGAGCTAAGTTTAAGGGGATATCTTAGCAAAAATCTTAGTCAAAATCTGTACCAATCAGCAATGAATTTTCAGAGAATCCATCTTAAGATTTGGCCAAAAATGGTATGTTTAGCTTTAAGGTATTCTTGCTATTTCGGGTAAGGGTTGCTGGGGAAAAAGTACCAGAAAATGAAAGTATTTTGGCAAGCGAAATGTAGTTTCAATGGTTGGTTTTGGTTTTAGCCAAAAGTGGAAAAAACCAGTAATGCTCAGGCTGCTGGGTCAGCTGTCATAGCTGTTCTGAAAAGGCTGTCCCAACTGTTTAGAAAAGCTGTGACATCTATCATGAAAAAGATGTTTGCTTTGGGCAGAACCAATGAGGTCAGATGGGTCATTTCAGGCTGCTGGAGAGGTCATTTCAAGGATTTGGATGAAAAATGGTAAGATCTCTTTGGAGGGTATCTTGTTATTTTTGGTATAACAGCTGGCTGCTGGGATTTCAGCATTAAATGGCTGATGATATTGCCAGGTGTCAAGTGCTGAATACACTGCTGGGGTTCAGTTGGAAATGTTTCCTTTTTTAGGTGTTTGTGTTTTTGGCCCAAGATTCCATTACAACACATTTCTTGTAAATAATAGAATGATTGGTTAAAAGTCAATGAAGTTTTAGAGATTTAGTCAAGGTCTCATTGGGTTGTGACATAATCTTGGTTAGCAAGAAGAGTATTTAATGCTCTGCTCTGGCAACTAGCAGAGAAATATATGGTCTGATTATGGTAGACAGCAGCTGGGTATTAAAGATATCATGAATATTTTGTATAGAGAGAGATAAAAGATAGCCAATCAGATTAGGCCACGTGTTTAAGTTAGATTTTAGCTGAAAGAAGTAGTGTAGTTTATGTAGAATGATATAATGAAGTTTCTAAATATGTATAGCAACAACTCGGGATTGAATAAACAGTTATTCTCCCAACAGTTGGATGGCTGGGGATATTGAGCATTTATCATATGATGAATATTAAGTTTTAGGAAAAGAGTAATGGAGAATTTTATCATCTAAAGTGCTACGTGATAAGAGATGCTGATCATATGTTACTGGCTACACACGGACTCGTCAGAATTCAGGGAGTTGGAGAAGACGCGTCAAGCAACATGTCTCTTTTATCAACTTTAAACCACTGGAGCTTTACTAAACATACCTCTTGGCCCTCCAAACCATGACTCCCAAAGTTTCCCTAAAGTGACTTATGAACTTGGGTCATAAGCCGAAGGTGAGATGACATACCTCGAGTTTTGTTGTCATTTTGTGTAAATATGGTCTCTTGTTGAAGAAGCCGCTTGCCATGAGTGTAAGAGAGGTAATATAGGCCATAAGTTTTGATTCATTGCTTAAGCCCGATCCATATGTTGATGTTGATGATGTCGTGGGGTTATGATCCCAATTGATGAAAAGGAAATGTGGACCATGAATCCACTTCTTGAAGTAAGGATCTTGCGGGCCATGTGAGCCCAATCCATGTAGTTGAATGAGGTATGAGTTTATTTTGGGCTTTAAAGAGATTTACCCAAAAAATCAATAATATGTTGATATGGCATGGGTTGCCAATGAAGTAATGCCACGTGGGCCGAAAAAACAGTCCTCAACAAATGGTTACCTTCATTTCTGGCTCTGCAAATTGGAGTAGTTTCACACGATGTAGGTTACCCCACATCACACACTCCACTGGTCTTTCTTGGAGAATTTTCCTCACTGATATCTTCAACTGCATCCACTCTAGCTCTGCTTCTGTGAACAAGCTTTCCAAAGGGTGCACATTTGATCTTGTTACAAATGGTCCCGAGTTGATCTGTATGGGTATTTGGACTACTGGCCAGTCAGAGAGAAACCTCCACCATGGATTCGGTGTGAGTGCCCATGCTTCGCTCTTCATTGGGAGGTAACCCAGCCTCTTGCTCTCCTCCGTGAGAGGGAATATGTTCTTCCAAGCAATCATTAGCTCTGAGTCGAACCAACCCCATACCTCCGTCGGGTCCTGCCTGATCCATCTAATTGTCTCTTCCCCAATCGGGATTACTTTACCTTGATAGAAGATTGCCCAAAAATCCCTGGTCGCCATTTTTTTGATTTCCCAGAGCAACAACAACTCTTGTCTTAGGTTTTGGCGTTGAGCCCTTAGCTGGCACACTTGCTGGACTAGAAAAGATTATAGGTGTTGGGCTTGGGCCTACAGAGAGGCCTTTTACTTGGTTCTCTTCAAATGAAAACATGTGATTTTGGTTGCTCGTGCCTGCCTTATTTCGTTGAGATTGAACCAGATTCCCAGTCTGTTTGTTAGTTTTAGCGCGCGTTTTCAAATTCATCATGTCAGGCTCTATTCCGTCTTTTCTTGGGATAGACTTTGCTGTCTTATCAGCCGTTCTTTGAGACCCCTGCGTTGGTGAGCATGGGACTTTTCTTTTGCCTTCCTTTTTGTTCTGCTCATCTGGCCTATGAGCCCTTTTACCGATGTGCCCTTGCTAACTTTCAGATTCTTGGCTCGTTTCCTGAGTAGACAAAGTTGTGTTACTCGTCTTACCCTTGTTCATTGGCTTTCTCCTTGTAACCACCATCCACTCTCCAAAACCTTCAGCTCTATCATCCACTTTACTGTTAGACTCTTTATTCTCTTTTTGCGCTACCTGTGGTTCTTCTTGGTCAGATGATGATTCCTTGTTAGTATCTTTAATGGTATATGGACAAACCTCTTTCCTGTGTCCAATTCTACCACAGGAGAAGCATAAGGAGTTAATCCCTTCATATAATATGGTTTGAGTCAATTTGCCAATGGTAACAGTCTTGGCCAGCAAAGGTTTATCCAAATTGACTTGCACACATATACGGGCAAAGCGTCCCCTAACTCCACTCGCTGTATGCGCATCAATACGGAGCGCAGGGCCAACCTTAGACCCAATTTTTTGAAGAATAGCATGATCATAGTATTCAATAGGTAGTTCCGGTAGATGCACCCACACTGCAATAGACGAGAACATTGCTGTGGATGCTCGGAAATTAAGTTTCCATTGTCTGATTGCTAGAAATTGTTGTCCCACAAACCATGGCCCTCCTTTGAGTACCCTATCAACATCCTCCTCAAAGTCAAATTTAATTAAGAAATAATCTGAACTCAGATCAATACAGTCCATCTTTCCACGAGGATTCCACAGGCTTCGGATTTTTGGATAAAGAAAATTGTACCCCACTCTCCTCCCAAAGGCTTTGATAATCAGAGCCTTCCTCCAAACCGCACTGATACGAGTTTTTTCCTCCCTAGTAAGGCACACCACCATATTATCTTCTGTCTCTTCCCTAGCTTCTGAGTCAGATAGCACATCTTCATCCATTTCATTGGAGAGCCCAAAAGCTTGTTCGAAAGCCCCTGGGATCTCCCCAATTAGTTTATCTCTATAACTTATTGCATTACTGAAAAGGTTTCCTTGACTACCATTAGCATTTTCGTGGCTCTCTTTGAATTTCTTTGTGCTACGGGCTAGCGCATCCTCTTCTTCTTCAGAGTGTTTCAGACTTTCTCTCTCCTTCATTTGAGATAACTCTTAAAATACCATTTTTGGTCTTATATATGTTAATATATTAACATATATACTCCAAGAATTTAATTAATATCATTAATAATAAAAACGTATAAAGGGGGAGAATAAAAACTGAAGATGTTGCATAGTTTTTTCTAAAAAAAGCTTGTAGTAGTTTGGTTTTATGTCATTGGAAACCCAGTTTTTCAATATGAGCTGGCTAATGGATATATGGAATTGCTATTAATAAAATAGAATCAATAGCAGGAAAGGAGGGGGGATGCATATGGATAAATGAAATTTATAGTAACTAGAGTCTTAGAATGCAACTTGCGGTAAAGAAGATTCTAATTTGAATGGGCCGATATATATTGGAAATTATCCAGTATTAAACATAAAAGAACCAAATTAGCTAGGTAAAATATCTAAAGAACTGTATTTTTTAGATTTCATAATTAAATTCAACAATGTAGTTGCATTAACAATTAAATCAGAATATAAGTGCTTGTGGGGTGTGGGGGACAAGGGCCGGGATTCAAGTCTCTAAGAGGGAGCTTCACACACATATACACTTAGATTAGGTTAAAATAGAATTCAATCTTGTATCAAAAAAAAAAAACAATTAAATCAGAATATTGAAATAATTATCCTAACCTTGTTTTGCACTTGTTAATGAATATTCCATGTATTCGAATTCAATTGGAAATCAACATCTAAGAAACTACAACAAAGTTTCACCCTTAAAATATGTACCAATTAGTTGAGGGACACCAGAATTTTCACAAATGTTGATGTGATCAATTGTTGTTGACGTATAATAAAAGTGGTGGTAATGATCAAACCATCTCAAAGTAATATTGTTCAAACACAACTTGCGACCTTAACCACCTATTCTTTAAAAATTACCGTGAAAATAATTGTCCCTAAATGTTGATTTGCATGTATACACATCAATCTGAAAAGTCAAAACTGTTGGGATGTGCACGGCACCTTGAAGTCTAGCCCATATAGGACTTGTATTTGAGCATTGAAGGAATCCTATTTCATATAGAAATAGGTGTACCAATTACACAAGAAGTCAAAGACTTCTATTTCTAATTGAATTAGGAGTGTCAGGCGGCAAAGCTTTTATATAAAGCTTGTACATGTGGTTTCACGTAGATAGAGAAAAAGAGAGATTCAGAGAGACTAAAGACTAAAATATAGTCTTGAAGCCGTACGAAGGAAAAAGAATAGTGTTTTGTGTGACACTGAGGGAAAAAAGAAAATGTGATTTTTCTTTTACTCAAAATACACAAGGAAGATAAATTTGAAGTTTTTCTAGGACGATTATTTGACTGCTACAACTACAGAGAGTTAAAGTATTCAAAGTGGAAGATCTTACTATCGGGTTTTGTGGTGAGATTGTATTTGTTCCTAGAGATATTATTGTATTTTCCCAATTTTTTGTGAACTTAGGTTTTGAGTATAACTTGGGTGTTGTAATCTCTATTTTATTATAAAGGATTGATCGGATTTATCCTGTGATTTTTCCCTCTACACTGGAGAGTTTTCCATGTAATTTCTTAGTGTTCTTATTGGTTGATTTTTTTATCACTTCCGTAGATTTCTATTTTCCACGTTGCTTGGGTTGTATTTAATTTAATTCACACATAGACGTGAACTTATCCCAACAAAAACATACAAAATATTTGTGGAGGGAAAGAATTATTATCATTATTTTTCTTTTATATTAGGATGTAGCGTCCAGCTTTTGACTCTACTATTCCACTGCCTCATGCCTCTATAAGATAGGCTGGAAATCCCATGGAGTGACAGAGTGATGATTGAAGGGAAATAATTCGATAATAAGTGTGCATTTGGGTTAAGATAAAAATGAAAATTATTTCACTATTCAGCTTATTTTTACTACTATTTTGGGCTCCACTGTACTATTTCAATTAACTTTTACCTTTATTTACAGTACTTTTAGCAATAATTTTTCAATTTCAACAAAAAAAAAGGGTATTCAAACACATAATTACCAAATTAAAGCATAAATTATGTAGGGATTGAGTGTAATCTAAATGAGCCCACCTGAATGGTTTTGCCAACACTAAGAGTGGTAGCCTCTGCAAACACAGGGTCACCAAGCTGAGCAGGCTTCAGATTGCTGATGCTAAGATGAACACCAGCCATTCTCTGATAACCCGAAGCCATGTGGGTTCCTAATTAAGCTTGCCATAGAATCAGATATCAGTGCTGATACACCTCCATGTAGCATCTTGAATGGCTATACTTTTTTCCATTTCATCAATCATGTTAATTATAATTACCAAAAAAAAAAAAAAAAAAAAAAAAAACAACAACAAATTAACATAAGAATTATTAATTTTTTTCTTTCATAAGCGAATTAATGAATTAGAGAGGAATAATGATAGTGCTAACCTGACAACAAATCTGAGTAAGATGAAGGCGGCTGGTAACTTTTTGATTTTATTGCTGATGTTTTCTTTTCCTCCATGTCTGTATTGGTAATTATTGTCTTTGTCGTTAAGGTAACTAGCTTGTAAACTCATGCATATGCATGGATACACTTAAAGATATACAATAAGATGCATAATATAATTCCTCTATATATATATAATTTAAATACTATTAATAGTCATTTTTATATTTTGTTAACTCTTTAAAAAAAAAATTGTAAGGATATTATTAGGTTTTTTTTTAAAAAAAAATTATTATGAAACACTTTTTTTTTATGATTAATTTATTCTAAACTCTTTGGTTTTTGTACTTAATAACTCATTTAGATGAATATTTATGATGTGGCCCCACATTTGGTTATAAAATTAAGAAATAAAAGTCTTTAAGAATAAATAATTTAGAATACATGACGCAAAATTTTAACTCTAATTTAGAATTCTAATTTGAGTTTCTCTCAATTTCACCTATTATTATATATATAGATTATCAAATATTTTTCATCTTATTATGCTAAAAGAAATTTGACTTCTCCTTCTTCTTCTCCTCGTTTTGGTACGTTGACTTGTGATATGATGACTTTTTGTTACTAAATAGAGGTGTCAAATTCTCAACAGTGGGTGATAAACCGAACCAGCCAGTAAAAACACACTGGTTTTCAAGAGGAAACGTCCAGTTATACACTTCGATATAATTTGCACATGTGTCAAGGAATGATTGAGTTACTTTTTACCAAGCAACAATGAGGGATCAATATAGAAGTTATGTTATCCAATAATAAGTTAACATATGAATAAGTTGTGGCAAAGTGTATAATAACATATGTGTGATAGTATAAGAATTGGTTTTTCAACTTCTTTACACTATTTTCGGTTTGAGGAAATCCATATTACCCTTTGTATTCAAATTCCTAGGAATATGATGCCTCAAAATCTAGGTGTCTTAGAATATAATTATTCCTACATTTGATTTAATTAAAAATCGAATAAGATTCTTGAGAATATGAGATTTTTTTATTTTTGGTTTATTCTTAAGAATCTTATAGAAATTTTTTTGTTTTTTTTCAAAATATCCTCTGACCTGTGAACACAATACTAGTTTTTTTTTTTTTTTTTTTTTTTTTTTTTTTTAAAATCTTCCTCAAAATTAAAAAAAATAATAATAATAAGAAACAAAATATAAATTATAAATCATTCTCATACCAAGAGATTTGGTAATTTTGTTACTTATAACCTTGCTAGTGCTAGACATGTTAAGAGTTTATTGGTATAGATGGAAGATGTTCCTTCACACTTCAACGTTGTAATCTTAAAAATTTAACAAAACTAGTTTTTTTAAATAAATGAGCTAAATTTTATATTTGTCATATATTTAGCAATTAAAGATGCAGAAGGCACTGGCGGTGGAAGACTCCAGCTCTTTTGTATTTTTAACATGGACTTCATCAGGTCTTAACAATCATCACTAATCTGTAATCCCCTCTGCAACCCCTTTGTAACCTTCTATAATATTTATATGGTATTAAAAATAAAAAATAAAAGAGAGAGAGAGAATAACAGCAGCGGAAAACAAATTAAAAAGGCACTAAAAAACTGCATCATGCTCAAAAAAAAAAAAAAAAAAATTTAACAAAAAAAATGTATAGAGGGCAAGATAATTAAAGCAAAAGGTATGGTAGGGGCTAAAGGCTAATCTCTTTCATTGCGTCAAAAATAAATTTCATTAAAAGAAAGGAGATGGTCATAATATATATATAGAGAGAGAGAAGCAAGGAATCTTTTGCTTCATTGAGAGCATTGTTAGTTGAAACTAACATCATGTAGATTACACTTGAAATTTTGCAGACAACTACTTCTACTTTATTTTGAAATATCTATGCAAAAAGGAAGAAAGGCTTTTCGAAGTTTGTCACATATGCTAGCCCTTGTGTGCAAAGTTGTGGTTACTAATGAGAAACATGAAAATGCCAAATCAGAACAGCGAACAAGTGAAGCACAATCAGCATCTCTGTGCAGAATAATTTATTACTTCTCTTTTGTTTCATAATACAATTATGTCCAGGAAATCCTTATTTACTACTGATGAAGTCGAGAAATTCACCAGTGAGCCTCACGATACCTACGCGCTCGAACGTGAACCTGCACAATGTAAAGAAGGAAACCTAACAAAGAGCACCGGTGTGGTGCCGGCCAAACACCCTCCGAAGGTTAAGTCAGAAATATTCTCACAACTCTAGAGTGCTAGAGAGGGTAAAAATTTGCATACCTTGACTTGTGAGGGTATTGGGGCTTTTATAGTAGTAGAGGGTGGACTCCTTCTTGCTTGGAGTAGAAGTCTTTTCCTTATAGGAATCCTTATGAGAGTAAATTGCGAAATCCTTTCCTTATAGGATTCTATGAAGTGTGTCGCAAGTATCACATTCCAAGGGCCTTTCTGCCTTCCTCATGGGCCTCGGACCCGCTGATACCTCCTACTGGATTCTCTCCCATAGACTTGGCGATAATGGGCCCGTCCTCTATTGGACCACAGCAAATAACCGTCAGGCCCATCTCAAGATTAAATTCAGCCTCTTCAATTGCCCCCTTCACCCTATGGGTCCGTCAGACTTTGGTAGAGGGAAACATGGGGTGACGGTAATTATTAACGGGGGTGACGGTTGAGAGGTCTGTGGGTCATCAGTTTCAAGTCTTTTCAAGGATGACGGCTCCAAGGTAAACCGTCAGGTATTAGTGCTGTTGACAAGATCTGAAAAGCATTAATGCTCATGACACGCGTCACTTTCCTAGAGGCCATTGTATGGGATCGAAAAGTCGCTTCGTCTTCCGTGCACCTTTCCTATAAATATCAGGCCTTCGACTCTCATTTTTTACTTTCATCAAAAACTCAATTGTCAGAGCGCGACCCGTCATCCTTGTCAGAATACCCGTACAAGTGTAGCGTCCGTCACAATCAACTTTCCTCCGTTCACGCATTAACTGGTAAGTACACTCTATCATCATATATTTCACCCGTCGTATTACTTTTACAGTTCAGAACTTTTACTTCCGTTATCCATTCTTAGACCCGTCAGAGTCTTAGGTTCTGTCGTCAATTGTAGGCAATGTCTAGTGCGTCAAGTAACCAGTCAATTGTCCGTGACGAGGTAGACTATGAGGAGGTATACCCGTCAGGTCATAAAGACCAAGAGAGTCCAAGCGAAGAGAGGAGTACGTCCGCCTCTTCTCCGTCCTCAACAAATGAGGATACGGAGTTAGATGAACCAGGGGAAGGTTCTGATGGCGAGGAACAAATAGGACCTGTCATAGGAGCTGGTGGACCAAGGGAGTTCATTATGCTTAAAGAGTGGACGGTGAACGATTTCACATCCACTATCAAGGAGACTCACTTCAAAACACTTAGGGCTAACTACCAGATTCCAGATAACATCCCCATCCGTCTCCCCTATTCATTAGAAAAGTGCTATTATGACGGCGTACAAGGCCTTGGAGTGTACGAGCAAATGTTGAAGGCAGGCCTCAGATTTCCACTGAGTTCGCTCCATCGCGAATTAATCAAGTATCTGGGTCTATCCGTCAACCAAATATCATCCAATGCCTGGAGGGTCTTCATAGCAATGGAGGTCTTGTACGGGGCAATGTCAGATGGATCAAGGAGGTTGACGGTGAGAGAGTTTCTTCATTGCTACCGTCCTGACGAAATTGACAAATCTAAGGGTATATACAGTTTTGTACCTAGGAGTAAGTTATTAAAGGTGATATTTGAAACTCCAGACTCCAACAGAGACTGGAAGAGTCGTTATTTTTTCTTAGAGGGTGACGAGTGGATGTGTCGTCCAGGGGAGACGGATCACATGCCCGTCGACACTACTTGGGGCATATTGCCTCAAGCTGGTACGTCTCCGTCTCCATATGTAAAGATTTAAATATCCGTTTAGTTTAATATGTTTTAACCGTCCTCTTCTTTGCAGTGCGACGGCGTCCACAAGTTAACATTGAGGAGTACAGTTTTTTGGAGAAATTTTTTAAGAAAACCACGCCGGAGGAAAGGACCTGGGCAAAGTTGGTCAATCTCAACACACTCTATTGGTACTGTGACGGTTCAGAACCATCAGAAAAAGCGATCAAGTACAAAAATCGGATCCGTCAGCGTAAGTCCGTCGTTCTAAAATGTGTTTGACCCATTATTGTTATACTTAAAAGAAATTAACTTCGTCCGTTTGTCCTCGCAGAAATGGACGATGCAAAAAGAAGGTCAATTATCAGGGCAAATTCTGCCAAGAAAAGGGGGACGAGTGACGCTGATCCCAAGGAGACGGGTGCCCTGAACCCGTCAGCAAAGAGAAAGCAACTCCCCAAAGGAGACCGTCCTTCCAAGAAGCCCAAGATTCCTTTGGAGCCCGTCGTGGGGCTTATGGCTGAGGGTGCTAAAGCCGTCACCCCAGCCAAGTATGGGGCCGGTAAGGGCCTCATGAAGGGTCCGTCTTCGAGCGAGAAGAAGCCACCTGCCCTTCTTCAGGACGACCCTAAGTACGCCTTAGGGCAACTTTCGTCTATCATGACCTCCGAGGACTATGAGGACCTAGGTAATCACTCGACGGAAGCAATGGGTGAGATGGGTCTCTTTAGCATCGCCCAGGTAACTGTTTGGACGGTGCTTAAACCATGAGTCGACCTTAGGCCGCATCAGAGAGAAGGCAAAGGTGACGGAGAGCGAGCTGGCCGAGCTTCAAGCCTGGAAGGTGATTCAAGACAAGAAGCTTAGGATGGCCGAAGAGGCGCAGGACTAGTACCTTGAGGTGACAGAGAAAATGAAGAAGGCTCTTGAGAAGAAGGAATAAGCACTCTGTCAGGCCAAGGAAGTTGCTGTGCTGGAGTACCGTGATTCTGACGCCCTCCTGTCTGAATTAGGAGTTTCATATGCCGACGGTTTTGACGAGGCCATCCGTCAGGTGAAGGCTCTTCATCCTCAACTGGACTTGTCATCCGTCAGTATCAACGCCGCGGAGCAAACGTCCGTTCAACCTACTTAATCTGAGGATACAGACGAAATCTTCGGTGAGAAAGCTCCTTCTGACGCCCCTCTCGACTAGGCAGTTGTTGAAAGTGACCCAAAAGATCATTCATCCCGTCGTAGTGAAGAGAAGGAAGCCCCCGTCGTAGGATAATTTTTAATTATAGTTAGTTTTTATGCTGTTTGTAAAATATTTAGAGAACAATTCATGACTCCGTCATGTTTCCATCTTTTGTAAACACTTTTATTTTTGGGTATGTACTTTGTTTAACTTTGCTCTTTTTAATTTAAAAAGCGGCTTGACATACTCCGTTGTGTGAAATTCATTCGTTCACATCATTTTTAAAGCTTGATTTTTCGAATTACTCTGTTCACATTGACGGGTTTAGACGAGTGTTGTCTTCTGGATGTGATTTTGTCAATTTATTACCGTGGTGGAACAAGTAGGTCAAGGGAACCTTGTTTTGGATCCATCCGTGTTTTGGGACTCAGGAAGCTTACAAGGGCCCAATGTCCGTCCATGTTTGGACAGTAATAACCGTCCACTTTGTGGAACTTTGTGTAATCCTGTTTTCTTTATGGATTTTGTAGGATCCTTTTGCGTTGTTACATAATTTTTCTTTATCCGTCTAAATTGATTTCGCGGATTCTATTACTTTTTCATTGTCCACTTTGTTGAATTGTATTCGTCTTCTTGCGGATTTTATAAATAAGATATTCTTTTAAGGCGATCCGTCCGCTTTGCGGCCAGCATGAAAAAGACCATCTTCTTGGATGATCCGTCCAATTTGTTGACTGAGTATTATCTGTCCTCTACGGGACTTAGAATTATCATCCTCTTGGGATGATCCGTCCACTTTGTGGACTAAGTTTTGTCCGTCCTCTATGGGACTTAGGATTTTCATTCTCTTGGGATGATCCGTCCACTTTGTGGACCAAGTTTTATCCGTCCTCTATGGGACTTAGAATTATCATCCTCTTGGGATGATCCGTCCACTTTGTGGACTAAGTTTTGTCCGTCCTCTATGGGACTTAGGATTTTCATCCTCTTGGGATGATCCGTCCACTTTGTGGACCAAGCTTTATCCGTCCTCTATGGGACTTAGAATTATCATCCTCTTGGGATGATCCGTCCACTTTGTGGACTAAATTTTGTCCGTCCTCTATAGGACTTAGGATTTTCATCCTTTTGGGATGATCCGTCCACTTTGTGGACCAAGTTTTATCCGTCCTCTATGGGACTTAGAATTATCATCCTCTTGGGATGATCCGTCCACTTTGTGGACTAATTTTTATCCGTCCTCTATGGGACTTAGGATTTTCATCCTCTTGGGATGATCCGTCCACTTTGTGGACCAAGTTTTGTCCATCCTCTACGGGACTTAGGATTTTCATCCTCTTGGGATGATCCGTCCACTTTGTGGACCAAGTTTTATCCGTCCTCTTCGGGACTTAGAATTATCATCCTCTTGGAATTCTATGGGACTTAGAATTATCATCCTCTTGGGATGATCCGTCCACTTTGTGGACTAAGTTTTGTTCGTCCTCTATGGGACTTAGAATTATCATCTTCTTGGGATGATTCGTCCACTTTGTGGACTTGGTTGGATTAAGCAGGAAACATAGTAGTGTCTGAATACTTCTGTTATTGAAAGAAAATCATGCAGAAGAAAAAAAGAAAGGTACCTGCCCCCTTGGGCTTAAAAAGGTGCTTGTAGAATTGTTTGAAGTAAAAACTAAAAAATGGAGAAAAAATTGTTTGAAGCAAAAGCTACTAAAAACTAAATGATAAACTGGAAGTTGGGGGAGCATCGATGCCCTTCATGTCGTCTCTCTACTAGTAGTATCTCCGTAAGTGCTCCGTGTTCCATGGGTGTTGAAGCTTCTGTCCATCCGGAGTTTCAAGGTGGTAGGTTCCTTTCTTTTGCCAAGATGAGATCCTGTATGGTCCTTCCTAGTTGGGGCCGAGCTTTCCTTGTGACGGATCTCTAGCAGCTCCCATTCCCTTCCTTAGCACAAGATCTCCAATTTGAAAGTCTTTGTGCTTGACATTGGAGTTGTAGTATTTTGCCATGAGGTTTTGGTACCTAGCCAACCTCTGCTCTGCTGTAGCCCATACCTCATCCACCAGATCCATCTGTAACCGCAAGGCCTCTTCGTTCTGATCCTTGTTGTAGTTATCCACCCGATAACTCGTAAGCCCGACCTCTACTGGAATGACGGCCTCACTTCCGTATGCTAGTCTGAATGGTGTTTCCCCAGTGGGTGTTCTTACCGTAGTACGATATGCCCATAAGACGCTCGGTAGTTCGTCAGGCCAGATGCCTTTAGCCCCCTCGAGCCGGGTCTTTATGATCTTGAGTAAGGACCGGTTCGTGACCTCAACTTGTCCGTTGGCCTGTGGGTGCGCGGGCAAAAAGTAATGATTCTTAATACCCAGTTCCGAACAAAAGTCCCTAAAGGCATTGTTGTCGAATTCTTTCCCATTGTCGGAGACAAGCACTCTTGGTATCCCGTACCTGCAGATAATATTCCTCCACACAAAGCTTAGAATGTTCTTCTCCGTGATAGTGGCGAGGGCCTCTGCTTCCACCCACTTGGTGAAGTAGTCGATGCCTACCACAAGAAATTTTAGTTGTCTTAGTGCTGTCGGGAAGGGGTCCATGATGTCTAATCCTCATTGGGCAAAGGGCCAAGGGGCCGTCATGGGTATAAGCTCCTCGGTTGGTTGCCGGATCAGATTACTGAACCTCTGACATTTGTCGCAAGTTTTGATGTAAGCTTGCGCATCCTTTTGCATCGTAGGCCAATAGTACCTCGCTCGGACCAATTTGTGCACTAAGTATCGCGCCCCTGAGTGGTTTCCGCAAATACCCTCGTGAACTTCTCTCATCACGTAGTCTGCTTCCTCGCTGCTTAAGCATCTTAGGTACGGTCGGGAGAATCCTCTTTTGTATAAGGTATCTTTGATCAGTACAAACTGTGAGGCTCGTACTTTTAGCTTCCTCGCTGCGTATTTCTCATCCGGCAGAGTGCCTGATCTTAGGTACGCCATCAATGGTGTGGTCCAATTGTCCCCAGAACTGACTTCCTATATGTTTGTTCCGTCATTAATAAGCGAGGAGCATTGTATGAATGATAATACCTGTTCGGGAACGATCATATGTTCTGCCTAGGCTGCTTTTGCCAGACGGTAGGCGCACTCGTTTTCTTCCCTTGGGATTTGGACGAATTTTACTGTAAGGTTGCTGATCCAATTCTTCACTTCCTCCAGGTACTTCTTCATCCTCTCACTTTTGCATTCATAGCCTCCGTCAATGTGACGTATTACAACCTGGGAGTCGTAGTGCACGACTATGTTTTCAGCTCCTGCTGCTCTTACGAGGTCTAGTCCCGCTATCAGTGCTTCATATTCGGCTTCGTTGTTGGTCGTGGGGAAGTCGAGTCGGATCATGCACTCGACTTTATCCCCTTCTGGGGTTTGGATGACTACACCAGCTTCTCCAGCCTTTCTGTTTGACGATCCGTCCGTGTGGATGCTCCATTGTGCGGCTACTTTCTTCTCGTCCTCCAATTGTGCGAATTCTGCAATGAAGTCAGCCACAGCTTGCCCTTTGATTGCAGTTCGTGGGCGATATTGTATGTCAAATTCACTCATCTCAATCGCCTACAAAGCCATTCGTCCAGCTGCCTCGGGGCTCTCTAAGGCTCTCCTCAGGGGTTGGTTCGTCAGGACTATGATAGTATGGGCTTGGAAATACGGCTTTAGTTTTCTTGCCGCTGTTACCAATGTGAAAGCCATCTTCTCTATTGGCGGGTACCTTTCTTCTGCTCCTCGGAACGCCCGACTTGTAAAGTAGACGGGTTTTTGGGATCCGTCTTCCTCTCTTACTAATGCCGCGCTGACCGCCGCTTCTAAAACAGCTAAGTAGAGGTAAAGTTCTTCTCCTGGCCTGGAAGGGCTGAGCAATGGCGGGGATGTGAGGTACCTTTTTAATTCTTCAAAGGCCTTCTGGCATTCATCCGTCTATTCAAACGACTTTCTTAGTATCCTGAAGAAGGGCAGACATTTGTCCGTCACTTTTGAGACAAACCTATTCAGGGCGGCAATTTTGCCGTTCAGTCTTTGCACGTCTTTGATCGTCTTTGGTGGTTCCAACTCCATGATGGCCCGAATTTTTTCTGGATTAACCTCTATCCCTCTGTAAGATACCATAAACCCCAAGAACTTTCCTGCCGTTACTCCAAACGCGCACTTAGTTGGATTAAGCTTCATATTATATAAGTGGAGAGTGTCAAAAGTCTCCTGGAGGTCCTTCAGGTGGTCATCTTCGAGTAGGCTCCTCACAAGCATGTCGTCGACATAAACTTGCACGTTTCTGCCGATCTGGTGCGCGAACATTTTGTTCATCAATCTTTGGTATGTTGCGCCTGCATTCTTGAGCCCAAATGGCATCACTTTATAACAAAAGAGCCCTTGGCTAGTGACAAAAGAGGTTTTCTCCTGGTCAGCTTCGTCCATTTTAATTTGATTATAGCCCGAGAAGGCATCCATGAAGCTTAGGAGCTGGTGTCTGGCCGTGGAGTCAACCAGGGTATCTATCTGGGGCAGTGGGTAACTGTCCTTTGGGCATGCTTTGTTGAGGTCCATGAAATCGACGCACATTCGCCATTTGCCATTTGCTTTTTTGACCATCACTGCGTTCGCCAGCCAGTCGGGGTAGTAGACTTTCCGGATGAAGTTTGCCTCTAGCAGCTTCTTCACTTCTTCCGCTATTGCCTTGTCTCGTTCTTGTGCGAAGACTCGTTTTTTCTGTTTGATTGGCGAGAATGATGGATTTACATTCAGCCTGTGAGCTATGACCGAGCTTTCGATTCCTGGCATGTCTTCGTGGCTCCAGGCGAACACATCCTGATTCATTCTGAGGAATGATATGAGGGCTTGACGGATTGTCTGGCTAGCCAGTGTCCCTACTCTGGTAGTCCGTTCAGGTCTTGATTCATCCAGGGTTATTTCCTCTAGTTCCTCCACCGGCTCTGCTGTCGTCCGTGTGTCCTCTATGCACATAGTTTGCTGCTGGTCCTCCATCTTCAGCATGGCAATGTAGCACTCACGGGCGGCCACCTGGCTCCCTCGTAATTCACCAACCCCGTGTTCTGTAGGAAATTTGATCATTAGGTGGTAGGTTGATGTTGCCGCCTTCCACGCATTGAGGGTAGGTCGTCCGATGATAGCGTTGTATGCAGATGAACAATCGACCACAACGAACGTCACATCTTGCGTGATCTATTGGGGATAATCCCCTACCGTCACCGAAAGTGTGACCACACCTATTGGAAACACTCTTGCTCCCCTAAAGCCAACCAACAGGGTGTTTGTTGGTGTCAACCGATCCCTGTCAATTTTCATTTGTTGGAATGCGGGGTAATAGAGAATGTCCGCTGAGCTACCGTTGTCCACCAACACTCTGTGCATGTTATACTCTCCTACCCGTAGAGTGACCACCAATGCGTCGTCATGTGGGTGGTGAAGACGTCGTGCATCTTCCTTTGTGAATCCGATGGCTGGGCTATCTCTCCGTGCTATCTTTTGTGCTGAACCTGTTAGCTGGACGTTGTTGATCATCCGGAGGTAAGTCTTTCGGGCCTTCTTGGACGACCCGATGGTTGACGTTCCCCCTACAATCATTCTTATGTCTCCGATCGGGGGCCTAGGATGCTCGTTATCCCTTCGAGGCTGCTGTTCTTGAGCTGGCTGATCTGTCCTCTCCTTTCTGACGTACTTTTGTAGTTTCCCCTGTCTAATAAGGGCCTCTATCTGCTGCTTCAAGTCATAGCAATCTGCTGTATCGTGGCCGTGATCGCGGTGAAAACGGCAATATTTATCCCATGACCTTTTGCTAGGATCTCCTTTCAGCTTTCCTGGGAAGGTTAGGGCACCTTCTTCCTTGATTTGCATTAGGACTTGCTCTATCGGAGTAGTCAGCGGGGTGAAGTTCGTGAACCTCCCACCTGGTGGCCTAGAGCGCCGCTCATCCCTTCTGTCTCCCGTCCTAGGCCTCTTTGACCTTTGGTCCCGTCGTTCGTCTTCCTGCCGTTCCCTTTTCCTTGGTTTCTCATCTCGGGCCTGCAATGCGTCTTCAGCATTCATGTATTTGGTTGCCCTGTAGAGTACTTCTGACATGGTCTTAGGGTCGTTCTTGTATAAAGAGAAAAGAAACTTGCCCTTCCGCAATCCGTTCGTGAAGGCCACCACAAGGATTTTGTCGTCGGCTTCGTCTATTGAGAGCGCTTCTTTATTAAAGCGCATTATGTAAGTCCTCAGGGTCTCGTCCTCCCGTTGCTTGATACTCATCAAACAGGCTGTGAACTTCTTGTACCTGTGCCCTCCAATGAAGTGCGTAGTGAACTGCGCACTCAGCTCCTTGAAGGTGCTGATAGAGTTTGGCGTCAGTCGGCTGAACCACACCTTTGCGGGGCCTTTGAGCGTGGTGGGGAAGGCCCTGCACATGATCTCGTCTGCTACTCCCTGAAGGTGCATCAATGTTTTGAAAGTTTCTAGATGATCCAGAAGGTCCTTCACTCCGTCATAGCTGTCTATATGAGGCATACGAAATTTGTGGGGCAAGGGGAAGGAGTTCACGGCCGCAGTGAAAGGCGAGTCGGTGCGGTTGACTAGATCGTCAAGATCACTGGAAACTCGCCCTTTGAGCGCGTTCATCATTACCTCCATCTGCTCCCTCATTGCCTGCATCTCTGCCACAATATGCGGTGGAGTCGCATCCGTGAGGGATGGCATGCTCAAGTTCTGCCTTTCTGGTTTGCTTGGGGCGTGACTGCCTTCAGGTTTCTCCTGATTCTTCCTCGGAGCGCTGGTCCCTTCCTGATCTTCTTGTGGGTTATTCGATGCTGTATTCTTCTGACGCAGCTACTCTTCTAAGTCGTGGTTTTGTTTGGTGAGACGTTCTACGGCGGCACCAAGAGTCCGAACTTGCCTCTCGAGGGCAGTCGTGGGTGGTTCATCTCCTTGAACGTCATTAGTAGTTGACATCGAGCGAGTGAGTATCATGCAACCCTTTAGTCCGGGAAACGATAGTATGGCTTATGAATCGAGTTTTCCACAGACGGCGCCAACTGATGAAGTCGAGAAATTCACCAATGAGCCTCACGATACCTACGCGCTCGAACGTGAACCTGCACAATGTAAAGAAGGAAACCTAACAGAGAGCACCGGTGTGGTGCCGGCCAAACACCCTCCGAAGGTTAAGTCAGAAATATTCTCACAACTCTAGAATGCTAGAGAGGGTAAAAATTTGCGTACCTTGACTTGTGAGGGTATTGGGGCTTTTAATAGTAGTAGAGGGTGGACTCCTTCTTGCTTGGAGTAGAAGTCTTTTCCTTATAGGAATCCTTATGAGAGTAGATTGCGGAATCCTTTCCTTATAAGACTCTATGAAGTATGTCGCAAGTATCACATTCCAAGGGCCTTTCTGCCTTCCTCATGGGCCTCGGACCCGTTGATACCTCCTACTGGATTCTCTCCCATAAACTTGGCGATAATGGGCCCGTCCTCTATTGGACCACAGCTAAATAATCGCCAGGCCCATCTCAAGATTAAATTCAGCCTCTTCAACTACGGCTTTGATTTCAATTGATTGTTAAAATAAATAGTGTGCAAAATCATGTAAACATAGTACATGTACAGGTGATTCACAATTTTGCATGCTTCCTGACCGTTGCAGCGGTATCCTTTAAGTTCTCCGGCATTGGCACGTTAGCAAGAAGAGTAACCCTAGATGATGATACCAAGGATTTTCTTTGTGAGTTTGAAGGATCAATCTTCCAGACTTGCACCTCCCACACCTGCTCAAAATTGACATCATTTGAAAAATAAGTCTTATTAGTGTTAACATATATACTCCAAGAATTTAATTAATATCATTAATAGCAAAAAACTGGAGAAGGAAATTAAACAGAAGATATCGCATGGTTTTTCCAGAAAAGATTGTAGTGGTTTGTTTTTATGTCACCCTTAAAATATGTATCAATTAGACACGAGAATTTTATAACTTCTGTTGTTATTGACTCATAGTAAAAGTGGTATTAATGGTTAAAGTTATCTCAAAGTAATCTTATTCTAAACACAACTTGTAACATTAATCAACTATGCTTTGAAAACAACAGTAAAAAAATTGTCCTAAATGTTGATTTGCATGTATACATCAATTTGACAAGTCAAAACATACAAAATATTTGTGGAATAAAAGAATTAATTTGTTTTTTTGTTTTTGAATGTTAGGAAGCGTGTACCATCTTTTGGCTTGACCATTTCACTCACTGCCTACAAGATAGGCCAGAAATCCAATGAAGCGATGGTGTGATGATTGAAGGGAAGTCATTCAAATATTCAATACCCCAAGTGACAAATTAAAGCATATATCATGTAGGGACTGAGTGTAATCGAAAATGAGCCCACCTGGATGGTTTTATCACACTAAGAGGGGTAGCCTCTCCAAACACTTGGTCACCAAGTTGAGCAGGCTTCAAATGGTTGAGGCTGATATGAACACCAGCTACTCTCTAAAAACCCGAAGCTACGAGGGCTCCTAAGCTTGCCAGAGACTCAGCTATCAATGCTGATACACCTCCATGCATCATCTTGAATGACTCTACTTTTTTCCATTCCATCAATCATGTAAATTATAATTGAAAAAAAAAAAATTAATATAAAGATTTTTTTTTTTTTTTCTTTCATAACTCATAAGCAAATTAATGAATTAGAGAGGAAGAGTGGAGACCTGACAGCACATCTGATTAAGATAAAGGCGGCCGATAACTTTTTCTGGCGAGACGTATTCAAACTGGAAACCCATCTCATGAAGCATATTATCAAAAGCCGTAGTATTGTACGATGATGATGCTGCTGTTGTTTTCTTTTCCTCCATGTCTGTATATTGATAATTATTGTGTATGTTGTTAAGGTAATCAAATATTTCTCATCTTAATTATCATGTGGAAAGAAATTTTGCTTCTCCTTCTTAGTTCTTATACCTCGTTTTGGTATGTGATTTGTGATGTGATGACTTGTTTTTACTTTTTACTAAATATTTCACAACTTTAGAGTTGTCAAATTCTCAGCAGTTGATATTAACTATAGACCTGGTCCAGGCAATAAATACAAGCTTAATTTTTTTCGTTATAGAAAGTAACTTGTGATGTGATGACTTTGTTTAATTTTTACCAATTATTTTACAGCTAGAGGTGTCAAATTTTTAGCAGTTGATAAAAAATGGATATTAACGGTAGACCCAGTCCAACCAATAAATACAAGCTTTTTTTAAAGGAAAAATCTAGATACACACTTTGTTATGCACTTTGATATTATTAGCACTTGTGTCAAGTAATGATAAAATTATTTTTCACCAAGTAACAATGAAGAATGAAGAATCAACGAATAAGTGATACGATTCAATCACAAGTTAACACATGGATAAGTTGTGGCAACGTGTATAGTAATTAGTTTTTAAATTTCTTTACACTAAGGGCACGTTTGGTACACTGTAATGATTATTACATGGGAATAAGAATAAGTTTACAAAGAATACATTAAGTTGGAATGTAATAAGTATTACTATTCATTAGTTTGGTGACCATTTAGAAATAGAATCCTGAATATGTATCCACAATTTAGTAAAGTATAAAAAGAATGTGTAATTAAATCATTTTTAAATCAAATTTCCTAAAATACACCTATTTTAGGGTGTTCAAAATAGAGCTAATAATTAACAACAATGAAAATTTATTTTCTTTCCTTTTAAAGATGTGGCAACTAATGGCTTTTTAGGAAATTTTTTTAAAAAGTTATTACATAAGGTGAAGGAATAGATATTCAGTACTTTTAATAAGGAATAGTTATTCCTCATTTTGAAGAATAGCTATTCATAAAGAATAATTATTCATTGTAATAAAAACATAACCAAACAACTAAATAGTAATGTCATAGGAATATCTATTACATTACAATATCTATTACATTACAATATCTATTACAGTCTACCAAACATGCCCTAAGTTTGGTTTGGAAAAATCCACGTTACCCTTGGTATCCAAATTATTGAGAATACGATATTTAATTTAATTATTTCTATGTTTGATTTGATTAGAAATCTAATAAGATTCTTAAGAAAATGAGTTTTATTTTTAATTCCCTAAGAATCTTATAGGAAATTTTTTTCTTTCCGAAATATCTTTAGATTTGTAAACAAAATACTTTTTTTTTCCCTCCAAATTAAAATATGAGAAACAAAACTTAAATTATAAATCATTTGGAAAATCCATTAAAACTATAATCTAACATTTTTGAATAACATATATAATACAAAAATGATTATTTAAATTTTGTTCTTCATGGCAATCACAACATCGTGTCTTGTTAATAAAAATATTTTTTTTAACATCTAACTGAATCCCACATAAAAAGAAAAAAAAAAAAAAAAAGGCTAATCCTTAATTGTAATTTTTAAAAGGAGTGTTAAATCCATAAATTTTTAAAGTTTTGGTTCTATTGGTTAAAGGGGAGAAGAAATGGGTAAAATTGTCACTTTATAATAATGTAACTTTTAACAAACATGTTAGAAGTTTATTGGTCTGGATGGAAGATGTTCCTTCACATTTCAACTTTGTAATCTTAGCCGACGTGGATGTTTTATTTTAATAAAATTACAGCATTCCTCTAAAAAAACATATTAATTTTGCAATAATTTTTTCCTTAATTTTTTTATTTAAAAAATTTAACAAATTATTAATAAATTGATATTAACGGTAGACCCAGTCCATCCAAAAAATACAAGCTGTTTTTAAGGAAAAATCTAGTTGCACACTTTGTCATTCACTTTGATATAAATTACACATGTCAAGTAATGATTGAATTATTTTTCACCAAGTAACAATGAAGAATGAAGGATCAATGTATATGTGACATAATTCAATCACAAGTTAACACATGGATAAGTTGTGGTAGAGTGTATGGTAATTAGTTTCTCAATTTATTTACACTACGTTTGCTTTGGAGAAAAATACATCATGCTTTGAATACAAGAGTCCTCAGCCTCACATGAGGATGGACCCCACAAGTCATCGGTTTATCTCTCTCTTTCTCAGCCTCTCTCTCCCCACTCTCTGTTTCATTCTCTCTTTCTTCCCTCTGTCTCAATCTATCTCTCTTAGATCAACATGGAGATCGGCATCTACGGTGGAGCCGTGGAGGTCATGGGTTGTGGTCGAGGTGGCATTTGTGGTGGAACATGCTTTGAATACAAGAGTCATCAGCCTCACATGAGGATGGACCCCACAAGTCATCGGTTTATCTCTCTCTTTCTCAGCCTCTCTCTCCCCACTCTCTGTTTCATTCTCTCTTTCCTCCCTCTGTCTCAATCTATCTCTCTTAGATCAACATGGAGATCGGCATCTACGGTGGAGCCGTGGAGGTCATGGGTTGTGGTCGAGGTGGCATTTGTGGTGGAAGTCAAGGGTCGTGGGTGTTGCACTGTTGCTAGGTCACAGTGGTTGTGGCTAGGTTGCAATGGTTGTGTTTTGTTCTCGGGTATAGGTCATAGTGGTTGTTAGGTATGTTGCTGGTTTTGCTGTGAAGGATTGTGGCAGTGATGGTGGTGCCAATTGTGGTGGTAGTTGTGAGAGTGAATTTGATATGAAGTATTGTGTGAAAGTTAAACAATGGGTTTTGGTGTAGTGGTGCCAATTGTAGTTGTTGGTGGTGGTTCTAGGTTTGGGTTTGGTGGTGGGTGGTTGAGAGAAATTAAGAGAGACAGAGATAGAGACAGAGGAATTGGTTTTGGTGTGATAGTACCAATTGTAGTTGTTGATGGTGGTTTTGGGTTTGGCACTGGTGGATGGATGAGAGAGAGAGAGAGAGATTGATAGTTTTATATTATTTTATTATTTTATTATATAGTTTATATTATTTTAATGTATTGTATGGTAAAATAAAATTTGATATATTTGGTATATTGTAAAGTAAGACTGTATACTAGGTAAAACTAACTTTTTAGATGGTAAAATGATCATTTTTAGATGGTAAAATGACTATTTTTAACAAAATGTTAGTTTTAATGGCTTAATCAGTAAAAAATGAAACAAAAATTAAAAAGTTGGCAACTAAACCAAATAGAATTTTTTTTTTTTTTTTTAAGTGATTTGAACAGAAGGATATCCTTGCTGTGATTTGGGGCGCCGTTCAGCACAATTTTGTGGGTAATAAACAATAAATTTTTGGTAATTTACACTTGATTTCTTGACACAAAATTATGTATTGTTCTTTTTGTTTTTTGTTAATTTGTATATTTAGTTAGTAATAATTTTGGGAAAATAATAATAATATTAAGTCCGTATAGGTCGTTCTTTTTTCTTTTTTCTTTTTTTTTTTTTTTTTTTCTTTTTTTTTTTTTTTGAGAAATAAGTCCATATAGTTTAGAATGTAAATAAAATTGATGTGGTTCGATCGTGATCACAATGATACTTGACTAAAGCTTTGCTCTGAAGTTGGGGAATACCACTTGTTTGTTACTTGAGCTATGGACCGTTCAGGAAGGCCTATTGATGGCTTAAAATCAAAGTTATTGTAATATTCTTTGAGAGATTGGAAGATCCTGGTGTCTCAAGATTGGCTAGTTGGGTGGGTTTCAGTTAAACATAAAGTTTCTTCTCATCAAATAAAAGATTTGAAACTCAATTCTCACCTATATAAAAAAAAATTAATTGATATTTTAACTTATAAAGAGTAATCGTCACAAAGCAGACACCATAAATTTGAAATATTATCCTATCTATCAAAAATAGATTGGCAGGCTACTTGTTTTTTGTCATTTGTACAGAAAAACTAATTATTGTTGGTTTAGCCCTTTAACTTTAGAGAAATGTTAATTAGCACAATATTTGTACAACACTTTCATAACAAATCTTAATTAGCTGGCTATTACCTGTAGGCAAAAAAGTAATTTCAAAAGTTGAGTTCATATTAAAATTAATAACAATTTATTACTTAAATTTTTTTGTGAAAATGTTATGAACGTAACACTTTTCTTAACTTTAATATCCCTATAAAATTGGTCCTTCAATCCATTATCTTCTATAAAATTGACACTATTTATGTATGTGATAGGACCCTTTTACTAGAGTTAAGAATAATTTTACCGGCGAAAATAGGCAAATGGACCAATCTAATAGAAATGTTAGTTTAAGGATTAAAATGACAAAATTATACTTTATAGACCAAAATAACAATTCACCCCAACTTAAAGAATGTAATTTGGATTTTGATCCAAAATCTTACATACATACATATTATATATAACAATAAGATCCAATCACTCAAATTGTAAAGGAATCTTAATAAATAAGTAAAAATCAAGATTATAATAAAAATATGAAAATGTTGATATATAATATAAATAGTAAAACATGGAACTAAAAGCTTTGATAATTTCATTATCGTTTATAATGGAAGTATGGAACATGTTAACAAAATAAATTAATAATTATTATATTTGAAGTATTGAAACTAAGTAAAGTTCGAGTATTTTTCACACATGTAATATAGAAAATGTTTAATATGTGTTTCATACATTAAATTATAAAATAAAATTTCAAAATATTTTTGTTTTGTACTGTAAATTAGGGTTATATAATAAAAATACATACAAACATATAATATATAGTAGATTACGCTGCATCACTTTGGCTTCTTTTAGGAGTTCATAAGGGAGCGGAATGGAATGGAATAAAATAATTGATCATAAGGGAATGGAAATGAATGGAATGTATTTAAGCAAGATAAAGGAATGGAAAAGAAAGAAATGGAATGGAATTAAATAACCTTGTTTGGATATTTTAAAATAAAGGAATAGAAATGAATGAAAATGAATGGAATGTAAGTAACCTTATTTGAGAGTAACGTAGAGGGAAATTAATTAATGGAATCATTTTATGACAATATTACTATTAGACCCTTATTTTAAAATAAAGGTTTGAACATATAAGAGTATTTTGAAAACTTTAGTAAAAAATTCATCAAATCTAATTCTATTCCTTCAAATTCCTCCAAATTTTGAGGAGAATGAAAAATTTGAGGTTTTAAGATAATAGAAAGGAAATGGTGTTCTCTCCTACCTATTCAATTCCCTCTCACTTAAACTCCTAAATAAGGGAAATGAACTTTCAATTCCCTCCATTAAAACTCTCAAATAAAGGAAGGGAATAATGTTCTAAAATTATTCATTTCCATTCCATTTCATTACCTTCTCCCAAACATGGGCTTAATAGTAACTCTCAAAATAATAATAATAATAAAAGGTGGAGAAAAAAAAGTTTTAGTTTGGTCTTATAAGTAGAAATGGGGAGTCTTTTGGCTAAATATTTATAAAAATGAAGTTTATTTGTGATATATATACTATTCAAGCTATTTGAGAAGAGATATAAATTTTGGCAATAGTGTTGCTAAAATTGTGAGAAAAAGTAAGAGAGAGAAAAGAGAAATGATGTGAAAAGAGAGGAGAGAAAAAAGCAATTTCAACAATAATATTGCCGAAAAGCAATTTCAACAATGATATTGCCGAAATTGCTGCTATCCATTCTCCCATTGTGACCAACTGCCATGACCGAATAAAGAGACAGAAAATTTTGTATTAATGGCAATGCCATTGCCGAAATAAGAAAGAAGGGAGAAGCAAAAATTTTGTATTTTGGTAATCTTATTCCCGAAATAGGAGAGAATGAAAACTTGCTAGCTCATAATTTAACATGAAAAATATAAACACATCTAGTAGACCACAGGACAAAGCAAGACAAAAGAAAAGAGGGCCATGGCCTTTTGGCCCAACGGGCTCCCCCTTTAAACCAATTTTTTTTTACTAAATATTATATTTTTATACATTTCAATTTTAACTTTGTAAACAATATTTAATACAGAAAATTAAAAAAATAAACTAGCTTATAGTTATAACTTATAATATTTTCAAAATAAAATTTTTATACAAAATATCTATAAAAAAAAAATTGTCTTTGGTGTGCTTTTGTGTTTTATGCAGCAATGTCAAATGTGTGTTTCTTTTTTCTTTCTATTTTCCATCAAAATTTGATGAGATGGTAATAAATCTTAGGTACACTTCTTTTTATTCTTCACCATTTCTGTTTGAATGATGTCAAATGATTGGTACTGATTAAAATATCAACAATCTACCCTCTTATTTATAGAGTGATTGTACTTACAGTTACTCTTTTTGTTTTTACTATAACTACAAGATGAGCATTTTCAATCATAAATTGCCAAAACTTGGTTCCAAAAAAAAAAAAAAAAAGATAAAATTTTAAAATGACTATTTGATTTTGTATATTGAAAGAGAAATTAGTGCAAATTTAGTATAAAATCAATCATATAGTATTTCCAAGATTTAAAAGAAAGCCAAATTACATTTTGATAAATGACATATTTAAAATGTATTGAAAATAAATTATTTCATGCCTTTTCTTTTGTTAATATTGAATGGATATTGTGATGGGATTCATAAAAATTAAAAATAAAATGTAGTTTTTTCTATCTAGAAAAGAAAATAAACTTATTAATAATTTCATGGAATGCATACTGTGGGTGCCCGAGGACCGAGGATGAAGTTGAAAAGTTGCAGTGTTGGTGCTAGGATGCCACGGGCCATGCACCCGAGGAGGATTGTCACCCGAGGAGAGGAAGGGATGAGTCATAGGACTCTGAAATGTTCCTGGTGGAGAGAAGGGTATGAAGAGAGAGAGAATCTGTGATCATAGGGGAAGTTTCTAGTTTGGAGTAGCTTGTTGCCTCTGCATTAAATGGTGGGCAACAACTTTATCAGCTGCATTGGTGAGAAAGTGACCTAAATAGTGCAAGTCACAGATAAGCAGATTCCTTCCGCCGCCTTCTTCAGATACAGAAAGAAACAAGTGTCATGATAGGAGGTATGTTAGGTAAGGATGGATGGTTGAGATATTAGAGAATGAGAAGAATATAAGAAAGAGGGGGTTTACAGAAAAGAAGGATGCAAGACACAAGTATCAAGAGATAGAGAAGAAACGAGAAGAGCACTGAGAGAAAAGAGAGTGAACACTAACATCTCTTATGTAAATGTGGTCTCCTCGGGCCAATTTGTATTGAGAAAGTGGTTCATCCATTTATTTAGATCTGCCTTTTCTTCCTTATCCTTAGGTGAAGTCCCCCTTTAGTTGTTTGTTTCTGCCTTTTCAATCATTGTTTTGTGCCACGGTTGGACGGATCCAGCCACTATTCTAAGTGAGCTTAGACTGCTAGTTTTTCTGGTCCTTACACATACAATTTCAAAGTGATTGTGTGCACTTTTTTTAATATATATTTAGGTATAATATAACTTTACTTTGGTGAAAGAAAAAAAAGATTTAATAAAATATTGATTGAAATTTTTTTTATTGATAAAAAAATGACTGAAATAGATTAAAATGGTGTTTTTTTTAATATATACTAAGGTATCCTTGCCAAAATTTAATATAAAAAAAAAAAAAAAAAAATTCTCTCCTATTTTCAGCATTGAGGTTGCCAAATACAATTTTTTTTCCTTTTCTCTCCTACCTCCCATTTCATCAATGGTATTGTCATAATACAAAACTTTTCTCTTTCCTCTTTTAGGTAATGGGCAGTCAATCAATAGGTCACTGACTGAAAATGGACAATAGCAATTTCAGCAATACAATTGCTGAAATTACTTTTCTCTCTCCGCCCCTTGCCCCTTTCACGTCATTTATCTCTCCTCTCTTTTACTTTTTCCAACAACACCATTGCTGAAATTCATCTCTCTCCTCAAATAGCTAAGTAACTTTGAATAGTACGTATATCATAAATAAACTCAAACTTTACCAATATTTAGCCAAAAGACTAGGAAAAAAAAATTGATATTAGAAGAATTTTCAAATACTTTGATTTTGGCCTTCTAAAAAGAAAATGGAGTTTTACAAATAGAATTCTTAGATTTTGATGTGTCAAATTATGTTTAAACTTTTGATTTGAAAATTTAAGCTCTAAAATATTAATTAGGATTGTAACAAACCAAACCTTTTGTTCATATTTTCTATTAGTCTTACATAGACTAAAGTACATTTATTTTTATTCTTAATTACTCTAGAATGTTTTGGAATACATGAATTTCATTATGGTAGGAAGAAAATAAATATATTATAGACAATCATATTACTAACAGATATGGACAATAGAGCCAATATGAAAACTGAATCAAATATGAAGGGTTGAAATGAAAATTTTGAAACGTAAAGAGTCAAAATAAAAACAACCCCATTCTTTAAGGGTCAAAAGAGTAATTTAATATTTAATCTTTAGCAAAAATCCAAAAATGCAAAGAAGATGAGGGTATCTATTCAGGGTTTGGATTAGGATTATAAACTCGTTAAAAACTTAAAATAGGGAAGAGGTGAATTTGAACTTATAATGTCTTGGAAAGATATACGGGGTGCTAACCAATTAAGCTGCAAGGCTCTTGGCTGTATAATTATTTTAATAATATATATATATATATATATATAGATATATATATACACACGCGCGCGCCTCCACCCACACTAGCCTCATCACCCACTAGCTACAAGGCTCTTGGGTTCAGTGTCATAATGTTTAAGTGAAATAGAGATTGTGTCCTAATTCTTAGGATCTTTCTTTATGTAAGTTTTTTTTTTTTTTTAATTATTAATTTGTACATGAGTTACTGGCTCATATGAATGGAAGAAACTATGCGAAACTGAAACTCTTGATTTTTTTTCCAACTCTCATGTAAAGGCACTGGAGTTCAAAAAGGAGAAGTTATATGTCTTAAAAAAATAATACTGGAATAAAATAAGTAAATAACCATGAGTTGTTTGTTTTTTGTTTTTATTTAAATTTAAGAAAGAGATAGGTAACATGGAATAATGTTTAAAAGTGAAATAGAGATAGTGTCTTAATTACTTAGATCTTTCTTTACTTGAGAATTGATAAAAGTTTTAAAATTTGAATTTAAAATTAAAAGTGGTTTAAAAAAAAGGAAAAAACATAAAACTTATGAACTTTTTAAAAAATATTAAATTACTCTTTTAACCAGTTTATGTTTTTGAATTTAAAATTATTTAACTAAAAGATAGAGGTATTTTAGCGAGTTTAAGAATTTGCGTAAAAATATTTTAGTACGCAAATGATGAAACTCAAACAAAGAATTCTGTTATTAGTAGTATAAATAGATACTCTGTATATGTATATATGAATGTATAATTTCCACAACTAACAAATATAAGAAGTAAGAATATTCATTGTTATATAATATGGGTTACAGCGTTAACCATGTAAATGAATGTAGGTTCTATCAAGACATAATTTACTAACGTGCTTTCTGTATCTCATGCAATCAGATAACACTGTTATCTAGGGAAAAAACACACACACCCCTAGCTTATTAGTAGTAATTTTTAACAAGATGACATCCATCCTCTAATATAAAAATAAAATAAGCAGTTTTATCTGCGTATCTTGAGATTTGGGTAGAAGATTTACCGAGGATGTGGATGTTGTTTTTCAGTCGGATCTTCCTTGAGTTTTGTTTTTTGTTTTGCTGTGTTGTTGGTTTTTTTAATAAAATTCCGATTGCCTTTTTCTCAACAAAAAAATAAATAAATAAAACAAGCAGTTATCAAGTATCTTGCACATTAATCGGTACTTTATGGTGTTTTAAAAAGAAACGTATAAAATTTAAATTTTCTATCTCTGCTGGCCTGTAATTATTGAAATATCCAAAAAATAATAATAGTCATCTAGGCATTAGTGCCGAACGGTGCAAAAGATAACTAAAGAAAAAAAAACCGTACAAAGGTATGGGTTAATCTTTATTAATGTTGTATTAAATTATTTTTCTTTTTTTTTTGAAAGGTGAATCTATATCTTTATAGTTTATAGAATTAATATGTCAAGATTTGGCGAGGGCCCCGATAGATTAACCTCTACATCTATGTTTGATCTAATTTTAAAAAATAGGCAAATGGCTTTTATTTAAAAAGGCAGTCTAATGTGAACCATTTCGGTTGGAAAACTAGGTTTGAAGGTTTTAAGATTTCTAAAGTTCAAATTGCATCTGTTCACAGTTTTAGTTAGCTCAATTAGTTAGGTAGAGCTTTTTTTCTGTCATATAATGGATTTAAATTTCATCTACACCAAAATATAATTGATATTTTAGTTTGATTAGAAAGAATAATCATCATCAACATATAGAGGATACCAAAAATTTAAATCCCACCATATCTTATAAAAAAATCGTGTCTAAGTTAACGATAAATTTATTTATGCCAAAAAGGAAACCACATTTGAAATTAGCAAATGGAATGCAGAGTAGTTCACTAGATTACAACGTATAATCTTGGTTGTTGGATTCGTTTTGGAAAAAGAGTTTGGCTCTAAAGCAGAAAAAGACCAAAACATTTTTTTTTTGGGGGCTGGAGGGGGAGTCGGGCAAATACCTCCCACCCTAATCATAATCCATCCTCTCATTGCAATGGGGTGGAAGAAAGAATATAAATTTTTTTGCTCCACTTTTTGTATACTACTTCATGCTCCACCAATCACAACTTATTATTAATTTATTTTACTTTCCTTATAAAATTAGTTACCTACCCTAATCATCCATCCTCCTTTGCTATAGGGTTGAACTATTAGGGAAAAGGCATAGAGCTAGAAATTTTTTGTTAGGGAGGTCGAGTAATAATATTGATACGTACTAAAGAAATTTGTGATAGGTAAATAAAAAAGGAGAAGAAGACATGAGAATTTTATAATTTGCACTATATTAACTCAAAGGGTTATATTTTCTTCATTCACTTAGATAATAATACATTACAATAGAACTCATTTTTATAATGAAAATCACATTTACAAATCAATCATAATTTAAATTTTGAATTAATTGGTTCAATCACACAATTTTTCTTTTCTAATAATCAATTTCTTGATTTCTTTAAATCCCATGATTTTTTTATAAATAATCAATGCATTGATTTGATCTTCGATAATATGGAAAGTATATACATCTCTACATGCCCCTCTCAAGTTGTGCGTGAAATCCTTGATGAAATGTGCATCTTAAAAAAAATTAAATCCTTTTTATTTGCCAAAATATTATTTCATCTCTAAAGTTTACCAAAAGCTTTTTTTTTCATCTCTTAAAAAGGGGTGGGCATGTGGTGGTGTTGCTATGAAAGGAGGTGAACAAGAGGGAAAAAAAAATTTATTGAAGAGAAAAATGATATTTAAATATAGTAGAGAAATAAATATTGAAAATGATGTAGGTGTATGGAGAAAAGACTTATGTGAATGCTTTAAGTTTGACAATTTGTATTTATTTAAGAATAATTTATTTAGCTGAAACTGAAATTTTTTTGCTGAAAGTACTGTAGAAAAATGTTAAAAGCTAGCTGAATAGTACAATGAAACTCATAAATAATACCAAAAAGTGCAATAGGACTCATGGATAGTAGCAAAATAAGTTAAAAACTCTAATAAGTTTCAGCTTTCATCACTTTCCAAATGCACTCAAGAGTCCACCAAAGATGGTATCTTGTACATTGGTAGCATGCACAATAGTATCTCACCAATAATTCTTGGACCACACCCTTTTATACCCATTTTCACAACTTTCTTACGTGGTTTTTTTTTTTTTTTTTGGTTAAAATTCTTATGTGGTTGAATGTGAGTGACGAGGAAAAAGTTGTGGTTCCTGTGAGTCTATGTGAATATAATAAGTAGTTAGTCACAAAAAAAATTATGGGAAAGAATGTGGTAAAGGTTGTAGTCCTAAAACAAAGTATATCACAAAGCAATTTTGTTTTTTTCTTTTTTCAAAGAAGAATTTTCATTTTTTTACTTTATCTAAAGTTTCTCTATCTCTAAGAAAGCTCTCTCTAGCTTCTCTTATACAGTCTAATCGGCGTCCTTTCTTAACGAAGGTGTGATAGCATTCCTCGAAATAATAACGTTATTTTTGGATTTGTGGGTGTTTTTTCGAGGGTTCTTGGGAAACACTTGAGGTTTTATATTTTTCTCACTCTCCTTTTTCTGCCTTGTTTCCTTCTCTTCACTATCAATTTTTTTCATCCTTGGCTGCTACCATTATGGATGATTTGACCACCAATTGGAACCGCCTCACCTTGTCGGACAAGGAAGGGCCGGGCTGCTATCTTGATGACGAAGTGAGTTCTCAAGAATTCATTATTGCGGTAAAATTATTAACAAAAAGGGCGCTAAATATCGATGCTTTAGCAAAAACATTCACTCCACTATAGCGCTCTATAAACGGGTTTAAGGTCTGTAATCTAGGTAATCATGAATTGTTGTTCGTGTTCGATAATGAAGTAGAGGTTGAAAAAGTGCTCCAAAGTTTGCTGTGGAGCTTCGACAAACACCTAATGATCATGGAGAGGCACGATAAAAATTCTAACATTGAGGAATTGAAGGTTGACAAGTCGACCTTTTGGGTGCAAGTTCATGGTCTTCCTATTAAGTTCATGTATGTGAAAATAGCGGAGAAAATTTGTGTTATTCTTGGCAGAGTTATACCTACTGTCAATTTGAATGAAGTGGAGGCTAGAAATTTTATTTGAGTCAGAGTTTCAATGGACATTAATGTTCCTTTATGCCATGGTCGACTTGTATATTTGGGTAGAGAGAAAGATGTATAGATTTCTTTTAAATATGAGCGCTTGCCAAATATTTGTTATTGGTGCAGTTGTTTTGATCACAATGATAGGGACTGCGAGATATGGTTGAACAGCGAAGGCACTCTTTCATAGGAACAAAAACAATTTGGACCACATCTTAGGGCAACGCCCTTTTCATCCATGCAAAAGAATGTTCTTTCAGTCCCAAGATTTTACAAACTCAGGTAGAATTCAACCACGTCCTCGGCAACTCCTGCTAGGGCCAAGACAGTTACCCAGGATGTTGTAAAGGACATGGCCAAGGAACCATCAGCTGAAATAGGACTAAAACCACCACCAAATAATTGTGACTCTGGTGCTCGGAAAATATGGATTAATGGCTCGAGCAAAAAATCAAAGCAAACCGTTACTTTCCATAAATCATCTCCTACCGTTACGTTACAAGCTAAAACCCTAGAGTCCATCAACTGTGAATCACTTACACTTACACCAACACAGAGCATTGAATTGCAACTTAAAGAGATAGATGAGGCATCAAATGTGATTGATACCAAGAAATTCCCCATCCAAAATGGTAGCCATGTTGCTCCTTTACTTCCAGAATTAAACAAAATTAATATTCCACCCGTTACCAACCTCCCAACATTCCCAAACCAATTTGGAAACCTTCCATCGCATTTACACTCAGTTTCAATTCCAAATTTAAATCCTACTAATGACAATCATGTGGCATGTGACAAGCATGGAAGTCCTAGGGTTTCCTTGCACCCACATGCACCAAAGTGGACAAGGATTGATAGCCAAACCAAAACTGTTGGTGATTCCTTGACTCAAGTTTTTTCAGGTTGAGGAAAAAGATCAATAATACCAACTGACAACCACTCTGAATTACCAAACAAGCACCAGCAGGTTTCAAGGATTAAGGATTATGATATTTCTGAAGTGGTAGAGGCTAATATTTGGCCCTGCCAATCACAATGAATTGCCTAGTATGGAATTGTCACGGGCTTGGGAACCTACGTACAGGGAAGGAGCTTGGGGAAATAGTCCGAGCAAAAGATCTCTCTATTGTGTTTATAGCCGAGACATTGGCAGACAAAACAAGGCTGGACACGGCACAATGAGATATTGATTTTGAACACACAAGTGGATGGTGCCAAGAGAAGGTATGGGTGGTGGATTAGCACTCTTTTGGAGGTCCTCAGTGAACCTAGTTGTGGTTAATTCATCGTGTTACTACATTGATACTTGGATTGATAAAGTTTCAAAAAATGAATGGAGGTTCACAGGGTTTTATGGAGAACTGGATATAGTAAGAAGATGTAAGGCGTGGGATAGTCTCAAACTCCTAAATCACAATCTCGAGATACCTTGGTTATGCGCAGGAGATTTTAATGAGCTTATTTGACAAGATGAAAAGCTTGGTGGGGCAGTCTGAAACCATGACAAAATGCAATTATTTAGGGATGTGATAGATGAATGTGGCTTTATGGATCTAGGATTTGTGGGTAATCGGTTCACATGGAGCAAACATTTCACAAGTGGACATTCCATCTGGGATAGACTTGATCGAGGGTTGGCTAATGATATTTGGTTCCTCAAATTCCCAAGTACAATTGTTCACCACCTCCAATGCACTTCTTCAGATCACTACCCTTTATTAATTAATTTGCTAGGATAGGAAACACCACCATGAAAAAGAATTTTCATGTTCAAAGAGATATGGCTATCAAATGAGCGTTGTGCTGAAATAGTGGAGGCTTCATGGTCCTCTTATTCTCATGGGTATAGTAATAGTAGTATTTTACAAAGGGTGAAGGATTGCAGAAGGGACCTAGATTGGTGGAACCGAAACATCTTTGGTAATGCAAGGAAGGAATTGGTGAAGAAGAAGGCACTCTTGGCAAAGGCCAAAAATGATGCTCTAATTAGTTGGCAAAATTCTCAGGTTAGGATACTAAGAGATGAGATAAATATTCTCTTGGACAGGGAGGCTCATTTGTGGAGCCAAAATCTGGTGTTCTTTGGTTAAAAATTGGTGATAACAACACAAAGTTTTTTCACTGCCGAGCCACTCAAAGACAAAAAAAAAATTACATTCAGGGAATCATGGATGAATTCAACACTTGGAGAACACAACCATAGGATATTGCAGCATCACTAATTAGTGACTATCAAGACTTGTTCTCCACTTCAAATCTGGATCCACATTAGCCATCCCTTGATCAGATTCCTTTAGTTATCACTGAAGAGATGAACTCAATACTCATTGCTACTTTTCAAGTTTATGAAGTAAAAGAAGCCTTGAAGCAAATGACATCTCTCAAAGCTTCAGGTCTTAATGGTATGCCCTCATTGTTTTATCAACATTTTTGGAGTGTGGTTGAAGATAATGTAACAACCTCAGTCTCATCTTGGCTCAATTCAGGTACTATCCCTCACTCACTAAACCACACTTTTGTAACCCTCATCCCAAAAACAAAAAATCCTTAATTTGTTAGAGATAATCGTCCTATCAGTTTGTGTAATGTCCTCTATAAGATTTTACCCCACATCATTACTGAGCGCCAATCAACCTTTACAAAAAATAGGTTGATTATTGATAATATTCTTGTGGCTTTTGAGTCGCTTCACTGCATGAAAAATCTAAGTACAGGAGACACAGGTTCATGGCTATTAAGCTGGAAATAAACAAGGCCACGACCATGTGGAGTGGGTGTAATTGGAAAATATTATGAGGAAAATGGGCTTCGATGAGAAATGGATTGGATTGATCATGGTGTGTGTTAAAATAATGACTTATTCTATCCTAATCAATAGGGAACCTTAAGGGTTGATACATCCCACAAGAGGTATCCACCAAGGAGACCCATTATCTCCACTGCTCTTCCTACTATGTACTGAAGGTCTACGTGGGCTTATACAACATGCCAAAAGAGTAAGGGACATTAAGGGTTTCTCCCTTTGCCAAAGAGGTCTTACATTAACCCATTTATTGTTTGCAAATGATAGCCTATTGTTTTGCAGGGCTACTAATGATGAATGCGGGAAAATTATTGATATTTTGGAGATTTATGAGAAGGGCTCAGGCCAAAAGGTGAATAAAAATAAAACAGCCATCTTCTTTAGCAAATCCTCCCCAGAAAGAAGCAAGAGATAAAGGCTGCTTTGGGTCTACAAGAGACTGTACACTACAAGAAATACCTTGGCTTGCCATCCTTGGTGGGTAGAAAGGAGAAGGAAAGTTTCAACTTTATAAAGGAAAAAGTGTGGAGAAAGCTACAAGGTTAGGAATGGAAATTGTTATCTCAAGTAGACCGGGAGGTTTTGATCAAAGCAGTCATCCAAGCTATTCCATCATTTGCAATGGGATGCTTTAAAATTCTATTGGGGCTTTTCCATGAAATTGAAATATTAATAATAAAAAAATTGGTGTGGACAAAGGGGAGATAAAAGAAAGATTCATTGGTTGAGATGGGAGGAATTGACAAAATCTAAATTGGAAGGTGACATGGGATTCAGAGACATTGCTATGTTCAATGGTTCGCTATTGGCAAAACGAGCTTGGAGGCTCCTTCATAATTTAGATTCATTGTTTTATAAAGTCTTCAAGTCACGTTTCTTCCCAAACTGCTCTATCATAGAGGCAAAAAGCCCAATGCAAGCTCCCACGCGTGGACAAGCATACTACATGGTAGGGATGTTTTGCTTCTGGGTTGCAGATGGAGGATAGGAAACGAAAAATCAGTTGGCATATGGAATAACTTCTAGCTACAAAGGAACAATGACCACAGGTATTATCTCCTATCATTGATTCTATGGCTGATGCTAAACTTGAAATTCTTATAGACGAAACAACGAGACAATGGAACCATGCTGTGTTCAATGGAATCTTCACCACTGAGGAGGCTGATGTGATAAAAAAAATCCCACTATCACGACAAGAAGTAGAGGATGGTTGGTTTTGGCCTTTCACTCAAGATGGAACTTACAACAGCAAGTCTGGATACCATTTCTTGAAGTCTAAGGTTGAAGCCAAAACTGATGAAGACCGGGTGGGACGTGACAGAGCACTATGGCGAGGAGTCTAGTCTTTTCAAGTTCCAAATAAAATAAAGTAAAAACATGTTATAGAGGGCTTGCTATAATTCTTTGCCAACGAAACAAAACTTGGAGTGTCAAACCATCATCAACAATCCAATTTGCGATCAATGTATATAAGAAAGCACAGAGAAATAAAGGAAAGAAACAGAGAGCTAGAGAGAAAATTGGAGATGAAGAAACTTGTATTTCACAAAACTGAATTGAATCTGTACATGAATTAGGTCTATATACAAAAAACAGAGCATAAACAAATATCCCAACTTATACAGGATCAGTTACAGCACGTGTAAGATTAGTTATAGCACGTGTGAAAAGCATCACTACATAAATAACTACTAAGCTACTTGTAGTTTAGTCTATAGTACTCAACAACTAAGCATGACACTGTCATTTAGAGATTAGACTTCTTCTTCTTGTTTCTTTCTTCTTTGCTTCACTTCTTTTCCTCCTTTCTGATCTGATCCTTTTTGATTTGATTCTTTAGAACTTTGATACTCCCCCTCAAGATGAGAACCAGAATTGTGAATGTTCACAATGCTCATCTTGATAAGTAAAGCTTTCAATTATTGACCACTGAGAGTCTTTGTGAGAAGATCAACTAATTATGAATGTGTAGGAGTGAAAAACAATCTAATGACTTTATCTTGCACCCTGTCTCTGACCAAATGGTAATCTACTTCTATATGCTTTGTCCTTTCATGAAAAACGGGATTTTCACCAATATATATGGCTGCTTGATTGTTACAAAATAGCATTGCAGGTTTTGGATGATAAACCTCTAAATCTTTCAACAATGCCAATATTCAAGTCATTTCACAAACGGTCACTGCCATTGCTCTATACTCTACTTCAACAGAAGATCGAAAGACTATGGATTGCATCTTAGATTTCCATGAAATCGAGAATCACCTAAGAAAACATAATATCCAATAGTGGATCTTCAAGTTTCAACATAAGATGCCCAGTCTACATCTATGTATGCTTTAAGATGTAAAACTGATTTGGATGACAAGAGAATACGTTGACCAGGACTCCCTTTTATGTATTGGAACACTTTATAGGCTGCATCCATATGAGGTTTTCGTGGTTTTGACATAAATTGACTCAGTTTATGCACTGAATATGTAATGTCTGGTCTAGTAATAGTGAGGTACAACAGTCTTCCCACCAATCTTCTGTACACACCAAGATCAGATAACAACTCCCCATGAAACTTACTCAACTTTAAATTTTGCTCCATAGGAACTTTGCTAGGCTTACATCCTGTCATGCTTGCATCTTTGAGGATCTCTAAAGCATACTTCCTTTGGCATAATGAAATACCTTGTTCTGATCTGGCTACTTTTATACCAAGAAAGTATTTCAAATTTCCTAGATCTTTCAACTTAAACTCTTAATCCAAAAGTAATCAGACTTGGATTACTTGAAACCATACTTCAGAATAGTGGAGGAAAACTTGGAGTACCACTGTTTTGATGCCTGCTTGAGTACATACAAAGACTTGTTTAGTTTACACACCAAATGCTCCCCCTTGCTGTGAAACCCTTGAGGCACCTGCATGTAAACTTCTTCATGAAGGTCACCATGAAGGAATGCATTGTTTACATCAAGCTGAACCATGTGCCGACCTCTCACAACAGATATAGCAAGAAAAGTCTTGACATAAGTCATTTTAGCCACAGGGGAAAAAGTTTTTGTGAAGTCCAGACCCTCCTGTTGAGTGAAACCTTTAGCCATAAGCCTGGCTTTATACCTCTCCACTGTCCCATCAGCCTTATACTTGATATGATACACCCACTTGCAACCAATAGCCCTTTTATGAGCAAGTAAAGAAGTAAGATTTAGGCTCATTTAGGGTCTTTTACAGCCTCATTATAAGATTTAGGCTTAGAAACATTAGTAATAAGATAACAAAAATAAGCATAAGAAGGAGACAAGCTAGCTGAATCAAGATAATAAGATAAAGGGTATTTAGTACCTGAAATGAATGAGGAGGATCCAGACTTGAAGGCATGATTGGAATGATCAAACTGATCATGAACAACATTGCTGCATTTATTCTTGCAAATAAGCAGGAGTTTTAGAGATTCTGGTGGATTTTCTTAAAGGTGGAATAGAAGAAGTAGATGGAAGCTGTGCAGAATCTGTAGTATCAGTAGAGTGGGAAATAGGACCAATGGAAGGAAAAGGTAAATCAGGTGAGGGAGAAGAGGATTCAAGAGGTAAGGAAATAGGCAAATCAGGAGCATGAATAGGCAAATCAGAAGTGGTAATAAGCAAATCAGAATTGAAAACAGGTAAATCAGAAGTGGTAAGTGACTGAGGAATATCAGAAGGAAGAGGGGAATCAAAACTGTGAGATGAATCAAGAAAAATAGGTTGAGATGCAGTAGGCAAAGGATCAATGGAAGTAGTTAAAAAGGGAAAAAGATGAGGGAAAAGGATAGTGGAGTAAGGGGAAGAAGAATAAGTGGATGAAATAAAGGGAAACACAGTTTCATGAAAAAGAACATCTCTAGAGACAAAAACTTTCTTGGTTGCCAAATTAAACACTTTGTAACCTTTAACACCATAAGGATACCCCAGAAAAACACATGGAATAGATCTAGGATCAAATTTAGATCTATTATGGGTTAAAGTGGAAACAAAACAAAGGCACCCAAAAACCTTTAAGTGATCATAAGATGGAAGTTTGTTATAAAGCTTCTCAAGGGTGTTTTGTTATTTGTAGTTGAAGAGGACAATCTATTGATGATATACACAGCTGTCAATACACATTCACCCCCAAAAAGAAAGAGGCACATTAGACTGAAACCTTAAGGCCCTTGCAATGTTCAAAATGTGTTGGTGTTTCCTCTCCACAACTGAATTCTGTTGTGGAGTGGCAACACATGAATGTTGATGCAAAATATCATGTTTAGCATAGAAATCTTTGAGGAAAAACTCTTGAGCATTGTCAGTCCTAATGGCCTTGACATGAATATTGAATTGTGTAGATATCATCTTATAAAATGAAATTAATAAGAGTCTAGTTTCAGATTTAGATTTCATAAGGTATACCCATGTGGATCTAGTAGCATCATCTACAATGGTAAGAAAATACCTAAAGCCATCATGTGTAACCTTGGCTAATGGTCCCCCAACATCATAATGAACAAGATCAGAAGCATTTTCAGGCAAATGATTAAAGAAAGGAAAGGGTAAACGTTTCTGTTAGCAATGGGGCAAAGAGTACAACCTTTATTGCTATGTACATTGATTACATCAGGAATAGAATCATGTAAAGCATGAAGTTTGGCATCTGAAACATGTCATAATCTAAGATGCCAAAGATATCACTTGGTAGTAACAGGTACATCAGAAACATTATTAACAAAGGAACTAAAAACAGGCCCTAGAATAGAAGACACTGCAGAAACAGATTTGCAAGAAGCTGAAGATTGCGGCAAGTAGAGGTTGTTATGTAATTTACCCACTCCAATCGTTTTCCAACAAGAAATGTCCTGTATAAAACACAAATTGGACAAGAAAACAGAGCAACATGATAGACATTTGGTTAACTGACTTATTGAGATCAAAAAGAAGGTGAAAGAAGGAACACATAGCTCATTCTTAAGAACTAGATTAGCTGTTACTTGAATAGCGTCTATATGTGTGACAACAACTCTCTCACCATTAGGCAATTGAACAAAAGAGGTAATAGAACTAGTGAATATAGTGAACAATGTAACTAAATGGACAATGTGATATATTGCTCCAGTATCAAGAACCCAAGTGTTATTACCAAAAGTTGTTTTATTCAATGGATTGACATAAAAAACTAAATGCTCCATATTCAAGCACATAGAATCTTGTAAAAAGGCACAAAGATTACCTGAAAGAGCAGAATTGGCTGTGTGAATAGCTACATCATTGGAATTACCAGAAGTGGATGCATGAGAATTCAGCATAGAAAGCAATTGCTGATATTGCTCAGAAGTGAAAGGGAAGGAGTTATTCTAATGTGCAAATTTAGATTGGCCTTGATCACCATCAACCATCACTTGATTAGCCTTAGCAATTCTTCCTTTCTGCTTGTAACCTGGTGGAAAACCAACAAGCTTGTAACATTTCTCCATAATATGACCAATCCTTCCACAGTGACTGCTCACAGGTCTGCCCTTGGTAACATTTCCTTAGAAATTCTTGCCATTGCTGCCTAATGAAGAACCTTGATTGAAAGATTGATTCTTGACAACAAGTTTAGCAGATTCAACAGAAGGAGTAACATTGAATCCTAAAGATCTTTGCCTTTCTTCCTGAATCACCAGCGAGAATGCCTTATCAATTGATGGTACAAGTTCCATCATGAGGATCTGAGTTTTGACTTGTGAAAAGGAATCATTTAGTCCATTAAGGAACTGCACGATTGAATCTTGATGATGAAGATGTGCAATCTTATCATTTACACCACAAGTACATTTACCACATGAACAACATGGTAAAGGTCTGAGATTTAACAATTGATCCCAAGAAGCTTGAAGATCAGTGAAGAAAGTTGTCACAATAGGATCTCCTTGCATCACAGTGGAAATCTGCTTTTGAAGTTGAGAAATCCTTGGTCCATTGGCTTGCAAAAACTGATTCTTGAGTGCATTCCACACCTCAAAAGCTGTGTCTCTGTAAATGACACTAGCAATGATATGAGGTGAAACTTAATTCAAGATCCATGATAAGATCATTGAATTGCACTTTGACCAAGCTTGTTTCTCGAGTGGTGTGACTGTCATTGATGCAGTGATAAAGCCATCAACAAAACCAAGTTTACTCTTGGCATCCAATGCCATTCTCATTACTCTGGCCCAGGTAGGGTAATTGTCCTTAGTTAGAGGTTGAGCAACGAGGATTGCACAAAGAGATTCACCATGGTGCAAGAAGAATGGACTTCATGGATCTTCCATTGGAGAAAGCTCTCGTTGAGAGGAAGAAGATGAAGTAGTTTCAGTGTTTGATGCCATTGACAAAGGCTCAAGCTCTGATACCATATAAGAAAGCACAGAGAAATGAGGAAAAGAAACAAAGAGATAGGGAGAAAATTGGAGATGACGAAACTTGTATTTCACAAAACTGAATTGAATCTATACATGAATTGGGTCTATATACAAAAACAGAGCATAAATAAATATCTCAACTTATACTGGATCAGTTACAGCACATGTAAGGCTAGTTATAGCACGTGTGAAAAGCATCACTACATAAATAACTACTAAGCTACTTGTGGTTTAGTCTACAGTACTCAACAACTAAGCATGACAGTGTCGTTTAGAGCTTAAACTTCTTCTTGTTGTTTCTTTCTTCTTTGCTTCACTTCTTTTCTTCCTTTTTGATCTGATCCTTTTTTATTTGATTCTTTAGAACTTTGATAGTGTAAACTGGAACTTGAATTGGCACTCCACGCTCTTTGGTCTTATGCAGAACTAGATATTGTATGGGAGGATGACTCGCTATGGAATTGTTGTCGAACCAAGAACTTCATAGACTTCAAGGAGTTGCTGTCATGGTTAATATCAAACCAGCACCACATTGAACTCTTCTCGGTCACAACATGGTTAGTATGAACCCAACGGAATCAAGTTCGTCTATGCAAACCTTGCAACAATCCACATTTGATACCTTCACTAGCCAAAGAACGCCTTGCTGAGTTTGCAATGGTGCAACCCGCCCCACCTCTCCCTCAATCTGCTGCATCATCATCCCGAGCTTGGTGGAGTTGCCTACAGCAAGATATGGTGAAGATTAATTGTGATGGAGCCATATTTGCTAGCCAGGAAAAATCAGGTATAAGTGTGGTGATTCAAGACAGCATCGGCAGGGTATTGTGCTCTCTGTCTAAACAATTACCTCAAGCCCATACTCCGTTTGAAATCAAAGCTTTGGCAGCATTAACAGCTCTCCAACTTGCCTTGAACATGGGTTTTCATCGAGTTGTCCTAGAAACTGACTCACAAATCTTGGTGAAGGCCATGCTCAAGGATAGCAACTTCCTCTCCTTAGATGGTTTGCTAATTAAGGATGTCAGATTTTTTGCTAAGTTCTTTAATCAATTGCATTACTCTCATGTAAAAAGAGAATGCAACTTCATCTTAGTTTGTTCTCTATTGTTTAGACTAGGAATAATTTCATCTTAGTTTGTTTTGCTGTTCATCCTAAGAGATGGGGAAAGCGGAGAAAGGTCCCAAATTTGCTGCCATGAAAAAAATGGTCACCAAAAAATCCATTAAAAAGTAAGCCTCTTTTTTTTTTTTCACTTAAATTTTTGTATATTATTCTCTTTAATAAGTAGTAATTTTTGCTTTTATGTACTGGATTCAATTACAAACAACAGGTTTTGGACCCAAAAAAGAATGATAATAACAAAAAGAAGTTCCCAAGAAATGTAAGCCTTATTGTGTTGTTTATCATTGTTATTTATCTAGTTTTCCTTTGAATTTTGTAAGTATTTATAAAAATCTGTGTGTGTATATATATATATATATATATAGAGAGAGAGAGAGAGAGAGATTTGGTGTTAAATTTTGGGTATAGGAGCTTTGGAATTTGTAAGGGTTTATATTGTGTTGTAATGTGTTTAATTTTGTGTGATATAGGCCGAAGGTTTCGTCGGCACTTTTCTTCAATTACAACACCTCGTTGGGACCGCCATATCGGGTTTTGGTAGATACCAACTTCATCAATTTCTCTATCCAGAATAAAGTGAGTGATTAGTGGTTTTATTCCATTTTATTTTAAATGGTTATGGTTCATAAAAATGCATTATCTATCTATACTACATATAAGAGGATTCCTTTCTTTCAACTAGACTTTTATGTCGTTCAAAAACACCCTCATTAATGAAATGTAACTTTATTTAAAAATAGGGTCATAAATGTCAAATAACAAATTTCATTTTGAATTCAAAAAGAGACCTCCTAAAATTTAAGAATTTTTTCCATTCACGTTCAAAAAAGAAATTATGGTTACTGCTTATCTCTAAAGTTTATCATTTTTATTTATTTGAAAAAAAAAAAAATATATATATATATATATATTTATTTATTTATTTATATTTATATTTCTAAATTATAATATGTGTAAATTATTAATTTTTACCCAAAAAAATAAAAGAGCCTCTGAGCACGCACATGAGCAAGTGCTTAGAGGCTAGTTTGAGATAAATTTTTATTGTTTGTGACTCACTAAATGTGTGTAATTACCAATTGAAAAGGGGGGAAAAAAATTCTAAGAATGAGATAGAAATCCTTACTCAATTCTAGAGCTTGTTCTCTTCCCATTAATGCATTGAAGGATATGTTCTGGAAGCATGGATAAAAATAATAACTTGATTGTATTTTGACTCAATAACTTTGCATTACAATCCTAACTTATGCAATTTCTTTCATTGTTGTGCAACTGGACTTGGAGAAGGGAATGATGGACTGCCTATATGCAAAATGTGAGTTTGGAATCACTAGTTTCTTCAATTTAATGTGACTATTAATTTGCTGCTAGAATTTTTGTGCCGTGTTTATGAGGTATCCTAAGTTCAACATAGTTGTTAATGTGGTTTTATAATAAACATTGAATGCCATATATCATTGGCAAACACTTATATACATGTTAACTGAATTCAGTACATAAAAGCAAAAATTAGTACCGATTAGAGAATAATATAAAAAACTTAGTTTAGAAAAAAAGAGACTTGAATTTTTTAATGGATTTTTTGGTGACCAATTTTTTCATGGCAGCAAATTTGGGACCTTTCTTCGCTTTCCCCATCTCTTAGGATGAAGGGCAGAACAAACTAAGATGAAGTTATTCTTGGTGAGTCCCATAATCCTGTTTGGTTTTGTTTGATTTAGAATTATTGTCCAACTATAATGAAATCAAAACCTATTTTAACGTAAACACTTGGGAAGAGAGAGAGAGAGAGAGCGAATGAGGATGAAGAAGGCGAGAGAGGCAATGATAACTAGCCTAAACCTCACCTTAGGGGTTTTATTATGGTAACAAATTAAACCCTCAACTTTTAATTATTATAGATTAAACCCCAACAAATTGAACCGTAGAGTCAAATTATTATAACACGGTGTGGTGCGGCGGTTATGGGGGGAATTTTTGCACCACACCTATAAGGTGCGATTTCTTCTCATACTTTACCACACCTCATATGTGGATGGTAGTAACCGGTCTACACCAGATTCAATTCACCATAGCAGTGCAATGCGGTTAGTTCGGTACGAAAATAAAAAATAAAAAAAGGGCGAAACTACAATATTGGTCCCTCAAGTTTGCCCTGTGTGTGCAATTGGTCCTTCAAGTTTGAAACAAGCACAACTAATCCCTCAAGTTTTAAAACTGAGTTGTATTAATCCTTTTACTAGCTACCATTAGTGGTGTTACTTACGTGACTAACGGAATAATGACTTGACATTTTTTTAATAATATGGCATTTTTTTATTAAAAAATTACAAAATAAATTTACACAAACAATATTTACAACCCGGTACCAAATCAAAAAAATATTTCCTACTGATTGTACAAAGCACTGACCTGCCACCGGCGGAGATCCAAGCCCTAGCCGCCACCAGCTCCTTATTTCTTCTAGTTTGATAGGCTTGGTGTTCATGTGCCAACAATTATGGTCTCTCCTTGGATCCGAAAGGGACTGTTAAGGAAGAAGAAGATAATATATATGATGATGATAATAATTGGCCAAAGAAAGATCTTATAACAGCGGCAAAAGGAAAGGAAAGGTGAAAGCTTCACGAGTTCTCCACTGTCCTCCTCCTCAATGTCTCATATGATATCATATCTCTTTTTTTCCTTCCTTCCTTCCTTCCTTCTTTGTTTAATTTATTTATTTATCACTATACATAAATACAATTGATCTCTTATCTTGATTCTTTGAGTTACAAAAACAAAAGAAGGGGCCAAGTCTAACGCAACGCAATAAAAAAGTTAGAAGCATGGCAACAAGCTTGTTGTGTTCAAATCGAATATTAGAAGCATGGCAGCAAGCTTGACATAATAATAGTCTCACTCCTAGAGTAGAAAATCAATTATACCCGAGATCATTCCTATCCCAAGCAAAACGAAACCCACGACGTGGTAAGTTTTGTGTGGTTGCTCTAACTAAAAGTTCTAAAGAGTCAAGCAACAAGAAGACTAAATAAGAAGAAGAAAGTAAAATCCCTTCATAGGCTAGGCCAAATTCAGATGAGCCTCCCCTTGGGGCTCAGAATGAAAGTGCATCCCAACGGTGGCAGGTTAGTTCTTTGTACAATCAGTAGGAAATTTTTATTTTTTTTTAATTTAGTAACAGGTTGTAAATATTGTTTGCGTAAATTTATTTTGTAATTTTTAATAAAAATATGTCATATTATTAAAAAAAAAATGTTAAGATACTGTTCTTTTAGCTATTTAAGTAACCCCTTAAGTGCTGTCAGTAAAAAAACTAATCCAACTAAGTTTTAAAACTTGAGGAGGAAGTAATTGTACTGCAAACTTGAACGAGAGAGGGACTAACATGATAGTTTTGCCCAAAAAAAATCACATCAGAATCATCAAACAACCCACACAGAAATTTCAAAAAACTCAAATATTAACAAACAAACATGTTCAAAATATTTCTCTAATACCCACACAAAATTTTCAAACAAATTTACAATCTTTCAAGAAATAGCAAGGAGAAGATAAGTAGCTTAGGTCTTAAGCATTATATAATTCCACATACTTGTAGAAAGCATGGTAACCAGGTATTGACAATTGAGCTTCAAAAACATTCTCTAAAAATTTCTACATAATAACCATGATAGAGAGCAGAGAGGAGAGAAGGAAACTTGGAAAATAGTGGAATCAAGTTGTAGCCGACAGCGGTGGTGGGGAGCTGCAGATGGCAGTGGCGGCGAGCTGCAGATAACGATAGCAGCGAGGGTAAGGGGAGAGAGAGAGGCAAACGGCAAAAAGAGAATCAATTGATCTAAACTAGAAATTTCAGAATTTAACCTGGGACTCCAGCTAAAACGACGTCGTTTTGAAGTTGAAATTAAAATTAGTATTATATCCAAAACGACATCGTTTTATATTAGATTTTAATAAATAAAAAATTAATGAAACTGCGTCGTTTTATAATCACTTAGCTTAACCCTGTTTTATCCTCTTCTTCTTCCTTCACCTTTCACGCCTCTCTCGCTCTTCCTTTCAGAGTTTCTGTTTTCAGTTTTCACGCCTCCCCTCTCAATCACACTGCGCAGGTACTCTCTCTCTCTCTCTCTCTCTCTCTGTGGAAATTTCTAAAAACTGAAACTTGATTATAAATATTATATACATATGAGGCGGTCGGTTCGGTTGCTCATCGGAATGCAAAATCCACAACCGCTCGCCACACCGGCCGTCGTCGGTATTAGAAAATCTCCTTCGACCACCGCGCCATACACCTCCGGTGGAGCTCTGTAGGGTGCGGTTCGGATCGGTGCAGGCCGGTTTTGTCGGCTGCGGGCAGAATCTGAACAGGCCTACAGACAGGTTTCTGGGACTCACTCTCTCTCTCTGTTGTTCTGACTAGGAATAACTTCATCTTAGTTTGTTCTGCTGTTCATCCTAAGAGATGGGGAAAGCGAAGAAAGGTCCCAAATTTGCTGCCATGAAAAAAATGGTCACCAAAAAATCCATCAAAAAGTAGGTCTTTTTTTTTTTTTTTTTTTTCACTTAAGTTTTTTATATGATTCTCTAATCAGTAGTAATTTTTGCTTTTATGTACTGGATTCAGTTACAAACAACAGGTTTTGGACCCAAAAAAGAATGATAACAACGAAAAGAAGCTCCCAAGAAATGTGTAAGCCTTATTTTGTTGTTTATAATTGTTATTTATCTAGTATTCCTTTGAATTTAGTAAGTATTTATAAAAGTCTGTATATATATATATATATATAGATTTTTGGTGTTAAATTTTGGGTATAGGAGCTTTGGAATTTGTAAGGGTTTATATTGTGTTGTAATGTGTTTAATTTTGTGTGATATAGGCCGAAGGTTTCATCTGCACTTTTCTTCAATTACAACACCTCGTTGGGACCACCATATCGGGTTTTGGTAGATACCAACTTCATCAATTTCTCTATCCAGAATAAAGTGAGTGATTAGTAGTTTTATTCCATTTTATTTTAAATGGGTTTGGTTCATAAAAATGCATCATTTGAGAGAAATTTTTATTGTTCGTGACTCACTGAATCTGTGTAATTACCAATTGAAAAGGAAAAAATCTAAGAATGAGATAGAAATCCTTATTCAATTCTAGAGCTTGTTCTCTTCCCATTGATCCGTTGAAGGATATGTTCTGGAAGCATGGATAAAAATAATAACTTATTGTATTTTAACTCGGTAACTTTGCATTACAATCCTAACTTATGCAATTTCTTTCATTGTTGTGTAGCTGGACTTGGAGAAGGGAATGATGGACTGCCTATATGCAAAATGTGAGTTTAGAATCACTGGTTTCTTCAATTTAATGTGACTATTAATTTGCTGCAAGAATTGTTGTGCCGTGTTGATGAGGTATCCTAAGTTCAACATAGTTGTTAATGTGGTTTTATTACAAGCATTGAGTGCCATGTATCATTGGCAAACACTTAAATATGTGTTGGTTGCTTAATGATATTTATCAAAATATCATGCTTGGTTGTGTTGATGTCCATGAGAATGCTTAAGGAATAAAATGAGGATCATTTTTTTTTTTTTAATTATGATTTTATTGAATCCGCCTACCTTGTGGATTGAAGGCACTCCTTGTATCACGCAATGTGTGATGGCAGAGCTTGAGAAGCTAGGTCAGAAATATCGAGTTGCTTTGAGGTATCTTCCCATGAGTTTTACTCACTCTGCAATATTTCCCAATAAAGTTTTATGCTTGTCGTCTACTTAGCCAAAAAAAAAAAAATTATGATTGTCGTTCACATTTCTTTATCTATGTTAGTATGAAGAGGATCAAGATTTGTTGGATGCATGTGTTAATGTGTATGTGGGAATAGGATTAGTTGTGGATCTTATTCAATATACTCTCTACTATTTTGTTCGTTTAATTCCATATCCAATAGTATTAGCTATCAATATTTTTTTTAATAACTAAAATATTAGATATCTATATTTATAATCTGAGTGAGAAATGAGAATTCTTATGGTGTTATGATGTGCTATTTAAGAAAAAATGTTATTGTTTTTTGGAATGGTTTTCATTCAAGTTGATTTCAGTTTTCCCCTTTTGGATGAATGAAATCTATTCAATCAAAAGGAAAAATAGTAAAAAGTAATTTATTAATTATATTGGTTATGCAATAAAATTCTGAACCTTGCATGTTTTCTGTGGCCATTCTCATGCATCAATGGGTCATAAACTAGTGTTGTTCTGCTCTTTTTCTATTAGATTTTGATATTGAGAATCTCGTTGTATGCTGATAACCTAGGATTTTTATTTTTTGGGAATAAGTAAACAATTGAAGATACAACCAGCGATGATCATCAGCTAATGAGTACTGTCCTTTATACTTATTTCGGTACAGGATTGCTAAGGATCCTCGTTTTGAAAGACTAATTTGCACTCATAAAGGGACCTATGCTGATGACTGTATTGTTGATAGAGTTACAGAGGTATGATTTGAATTAATTTGATGTGAAATTTCTTGTGTGCATCACCCATATTTAGTAATAGTATCAATTTTCCCATTTTTAAAATGTCTAACAAACTTAAGCTTTCTCCAAGAATTATTTAAATGCTCCAAAATATATGTCAGGTCCATATGATAAGATGTAAGGTTATACAGTTAACTGCTTCTTGAAAGGGTTTGGGATAATTCTTATTTGAGGAAATTTTAGGAACTTACCTCCTTGTACTAGAATGGCACTATGACCCTTAAGGAGATTAGATTTTACAAGTCAAGATGATATGGATATAACCTTCTTACGGCAATGATCCTACCATTTCTGAAGGAATTAGAGTTGTCATAATCAATGTAGGATGAACTGGGGGATGTTTACTTGGGCTTGTGGTGGGTAAGGTTTAAGTGGATTTGTGGATCTAGGGTTTATAACTTTGAATAGGGTTTTGTAGGGAAGAGAAAAGATTTGATAGGGTTAAAAAGAGGTAAGAAGAACGGAAATTAAATCTGTAAAGAAATGGCCGCGAACAGTGGATATGAACGGTATGGGTGAACAGTACCATAAACAGTACTGCAAGAAAGAGTAGAAGTAAAAAGAGAAGAGAAAAGGAAGAAAAGAACAAGTAGGACTACATGCCTCAATACTCAAAACACAGCATTTTTTTTTTTTTATCAACTTCCTTTTTTGACTTTTGAGTACAATACAAAATGTATTAATAAATAAGACCTAAGATACTTAGGATCTCCTTGAAAATTTTAGACCCAACTAAATTATCAAAATACCTTAATTTGCAGGGATTGCAGAAAATAATATTTGTAAAAATAATATCTTGTATAAGTTCTTTAGGGCGCATGAGTTGTCATAGGTTGGTGTAATTGACCCAAGGATTTGACAGACATAAAATAAAAGAACTGTGATTTGAAATTGAAGGTGCTCCTTTTTTTTCCCCAAAGAATATGTTATTAGAATGAAAACTAGAGAAACTTACGGTAATGATGTTGAATAAATGTAATAGGTTGTCTGCACCCATATTCGTTCTCAAATGTTCACTGGATTTATTAATAGATCAGCATGGGGGTGTTTCAATTAATTTTACGACTAAGAATGACACGCCAATAAATTTATGCATCAGAATACCCAAGCCACGTCAATGTCCTTGTTTCTTGGATATCAAATTGCTATAATGTTTATGGACTGACTGATACAAGTGTTTTCAGTCTTATAGTAATAGCAGCTTCATTTCAACAATATTTATCGAACAGTGAATGGGTTATAGATCATTTGAAATACAGCCTAAAAATTGGTAGCAAATAACAAAACAATAACATTAGTTGGAATGTGATGAATGAAAAAGCTCTTAAACTTGTGCATCCACATTTGGCAAGGGCACATCACATTTGTTGACTTAATGATATGCATGCTTCAGCTCTCTTTGCTCAAAAAGCTGTAGTAAACACCTGCAGTCATCCATGACAGCACATAGCAGCCTATTGTTAGATTTGTAATTTGCCCACTAATGTCACTGTATCCTCACCTTCTGTGGCTGTAGTACCCATAATGCATAGCTCTGCCATTAAACTAGTGCCAACAACAGCTCTAGAGTAACTTATAACACTCCTCCCCTGAGTATCTCTGGCTAAACCCCTTCCTTCTGTTAGCCTAGGATTAACTAAGGAGGATTCATCAGAGTTGTGTTTAAATCATTCCTCAAGTGACTTGGTCCATTTAATTTGGAGACCACATACTGCGTTTGAAATTTTTATTTGTCACAATAGACGAGGTTTACAGATGGAAATTTTGGGTTGTTTTGAACATATGGAAATTTTGGCTAATACTTACAAAGGTTAGGCCATTTTGTAAGTGCTAGTGTTGCAAGTCTTGTCTTCCCACTCCCTCCTTCCCCATCCCCTATGTCTTCTGTCTATATTATCTCCCAAAAAAAAAAAAAAAAAACCAATTATTAGTCCAGAATAAGGCCTCATTTCCATTATGGTCTTCACTTTATGCATTGTTCTCAGTCACTGAGACTATGTTTAGACTAAAGTTCTTTGTCAGAATATTTGGGTTGTTTTGAACAGATGGAAATTTTCTTTTCCCCAGTCATGTTGCTCTGGTATTATTTATTATGTTTGTAATTCTTGGGCTCTTTCCGGATGAATGCAATTGCAAATTTAGTTTATTGTTGCGTTTAGCTCTTTTTCCTTCTGGTAACATTTGTGAACTATTTTGTTGGAAACAGCATAAATGCTACATTGTTGCTACATGTGATCGAGATTTGAAGCGAAGGATCCGAAAGGTATGATCTATTAATAATGGCTTGACACTGTATCACAAAATTGGAGTCCAATAATACATGAAACTGGGTTCTGATATATAAGGTTGCTTATTTACTGGCAGGTTCCTGGTGTACCAATTATGTATATTACTCGGCACAAGTACTCAATTGAACGGTTGCCTGAAGCAACAGTTGGTGGAGGTAGGCTAATGACTAATTATTAACTTACTGCTGTAAATAGTTTGAGAGTTTGAAATTACCTTTCGCTATTTTGAGTCTTTGACTGACACAGTTTTACTAGAGCCCTTTTTCCAAAGTTAAATGTTCACTATGTAGTTTGGATCACTATGAATTATATGTAAAAATTATAGGCATTTTTTCCGTTTACATACATATGTGGCTGGCTTTCCCATTTTTTGGGGTAATAGTTTCTGAGACTTTATGGTCTTTCTGGTGCAGCTCCAAGGTATTGATGATGGAAGTAATATGTTCAACAATGGGAAGGCTTAGATTCTGTTATGACTAATCAGGTTGAGTACTGATCTTTGTTTGAACTTCCTTCCGTCCTGAGTGAAAGAAAAGGAGAAAGAAGTTTTGTGTAGGTTATATAATTTTAGATTCTCACTTGTTAAATTGAATTAAAATTTTGTCTTGTTTTATCTCGACTTCTATAATTTAAGAACCTATATATGTATCTCCTACTTGTTAACTACTGGAGTTTGTCCCAACAATTACTCTCTTGCTCTGGTCTAAAATCTATTCAACTCATAAGCACTGAATGTGCCAATGCTTGTGTGAATGTGCAAAATGATGTCTAGCCGAGCCTCTCTGCAACTACAATGCATAAAATATGATGAAGCTTACTTGTAGTTTATGTAACATGTGGAACCTTTTTTGCACAACTAATTAGAATTCACATACGATGGGGCATTTGGAGATGCATGAAATGGAAATAGACTAATTTGGTTCCCATTGATGACATAAAGCCCTCTCTCTTTTACACACCTGTCCAGGTTGTACCATGAATGCTTTTAGGGAAGTTACCAGTTAATACTTCTCTTAAAGTCTTATTTCTAGTAAACTATCCTCCCAGAACTATGAAATCCTTATTTACAGAATTGTAACTAGGATCAATTTGGGTCTTCAGAACACTTATCCTTTGCTGCACAGGGAGCTCCAATTGGTTCAATCATCTCTTTATGGTATTCAATTCTTCCGGATTAGCACCTTCATTTTCCCTTCAGAAATTAAAAGGTAGTTAAATTGCTATTTGTGGAAGGGTACTACTTATTCCACAAACAAAGCAAACGGGAGAAAAAAGGGTGTGTTTGTTTCCCTAGAAGGAAGGTGGGTGGCCCGGGTTGAAATGTGTTACAGATTGGAACAGAGCTGCTATGCTCAAGCATGTGTAATCTTCTTATAAAGGTAGGCTCACTATGGGTAGCATGGGATAATCGAAATTGCTCTCGGGAATGGACAAGCTATTAAAGTTAAAAGAGAATTGGCTTGGACCTTTTTCAAGCGTCTGAGTGGAAAAGGTGATACAAAGTTTGCTTAATTTGATGATTGATATCTAGTATTGTTTTGGTTAAAACTTAAAAGTCCCGAGTGTGCTCTGATTATTCAAGTTGGTTTGCCCTCGGTTCAATTGTTTGAGGAGTATATATACTGTGGTGTTGAAGCCTTCCAAATTCGGAATCTTTTCTTGTCGATCAGCTTGGTGTGGTTTAACTAAGGCGGTGTTTCCTAGGCGTTCCTTTGTTGGCTACAATGAGTAGGCTATCTACTTGAGGAAAGGGTATATACTCTACCCGCTGGATGCAGCAGGTCCCTCAAATGTGTGCTTCGTTAGTGTGTGTTGTGCCTGTGCTTGTGCAAGGACTCGTTGTATACAGTGGGTATACCTTTCACCTACTTATGATGGGCTTGTCAAATGGGGGATAATAAGGCTCTCTTTGGTTGATTGGGAGAATAGAAAAGAAGAAGGTTGACAACTAAATATAATATTTTTTTTATTTATTTAGTGTACGTTTGAATACAAATGTGTTTGCGCTGGCGTGCGCGTTTTTTGACTAGGTTCCATGCACTGTTTACGGGACCCACAAGTACGGAAAAATGTAAATCTAATTTTAAAACTGAGTAAATCTAATTTTAAAACTGAGTCCCACGGCATTATTTACACATTTAAAAATTATTTTATAACAGTGTTTTCAGTTTTCAGTAATAAGCAGTATCCAAACAGACCCTTAGTTGGGAAGAAAAATGAGATGATGAAAATGATAGTTTGCATGAATTTACTATTATGTCTATATTACTTAGTATATAAGAAGTGTTTTTTTTTTTAATTCTAATATAAGAAAAATATTACTTATTAATTAAATTAGTAAAGATTCTTAAAGAGACATCTTATAAAAGTTAAGACATCATTAAAAATTAAAAATGACATCTCTTAATAAACTCTTTAATTAAATATGACCTAGCAATAAATAATAGGAGAAATTATTAGATCCACCAGGAGGACTATTGACATGGTCCTTCCTAACCTCCCAACCAATAAAATGCTATTATTTATACAAATGTGACATCATCTAGTAATTTTTATTTTTTTATTCCTTTTACTGATTAGGAAGCTCTTACATACATTTGCATAAATGGCATCATTTTATTGGTTAGGAAGGACCACGTCAGCAATCCTCCTAGTGGACCTAATAATTTCTCATATAATAGAGGCCGGCCCACAAGCCGTATTCAATAATTTTCCATGATCTCCAGCACCTGTGAGACGTTGATTGCAATGTCTTAATTTCTTATAAATCAGTTTTGTTTCAAATGAACAGATGGATCAACTTGATTATAAATACGAAAAAATTTGTTGCGTTAAAAGATAATATATTATTTTACTTCCCCATTTCAGAAAAAGACTAAAAATTATTGTCAGTGCATAACCCAAATAAATCTATTATCAGTTTGATTATTACTACTATTTTTCTTTTTCTTTTTTTAGGTTTTGATTATTACTAATTTACTACTATTACTTTAGTGTTATATACATACACACACATATATAAAGGATTTTTTTTTGGAGATAATTTTAACTTATGGCATCCACTCCTAATAATAGCTTTTTATTATTAGACCAAGACACCAATTGGTTTTTCGTGTAGGTGGAAATTGAACCCCAAACCATTGGAGACTTTAGCAATTGAGCTAACTCGAGCCAGTTGTATATAAAAGTTTCCTTATTGATGACGACTTAATGATTCCTTTTTTAAAAAATGTTGACGAGGGGTGTTTGTTACTATTGTTTAAACTAAGGTTTTCAAACCCGGACCGTTCATTGAACCATAAAAGGGAGAGGTTCAAAGTTTTTGAAGTCGAATCGAGGTCGAATCGGGGTCGAACCATGATGACGTCATAATTAATTTAATAATTAATTAAAGCCTAAATATAGATATTAAATTTATAAAACTAGCAAAATTGACTAATATATCTATATATATGAGGAAAGTTTAATGACTTTTAAGCATATATTTAATAATTAAATAAGAAAGTTAATAAAATAAGATAATAACCATGAAAACATTAAAATTTATGATTAATTTTTGAAGTAAAATTGAATATCTTTGAAGAATTTTAATTATAATTTTTTTTATTCCTTGTAAGAAATGGATAATTTAATTAAATAGAATAAAATTTTGTTAAGTTGTTTTTATAAAAAAAAAATAAATAAATAAAATTGCTAAAGGGTTGGATCGCACAGTTCTTGCCACCGATTCTGCATGAACCGTGCAGTCCAGCCCCGGTTTTAAGGGTTCACAGAATTGCCACATATGTACAGTTCTCTATGCTTAAAAAAATGGATTTCAATCCGGTTTTCGGTTTTCACAGTCCGACCTCTCGGTCTGGTCCAGGTTTGAAAACCTTGGTTTAAACAATAGTTTTCAGTGTTTAAACAACATTACACGTATTTTTACATACTTTTTCACCCACATATATTTCCACAAAATAACAACAATGTTACTAGAAATCTCTTACCAAACGGACCAAAATCTAAAATTTATGTTTTGTTGCCCATAATGGATTACTTGACCATAAAAATAAATCACATTAACTTTTTGATAATTAATAACTATGAGAGTGAATATTATTCACGATAGAGATTGTCCTTAACTTTTAAATATGATACATCTTGTTGCAAAAGTACTAGTTACGTGAGGATCCATTTTTTATTTACTACCAAATTCATTTTTTAATACTTCTTTATTTGTTTACACAAAGGGAGATAATTTAAGAGAGTAATAAAAAATTAATAAATAAATAGTATTTTAGTGAAATATAGTGTAAAATAGATAATTTGATATCGATGTTTTGGAAAAATAATTATATAAAATAGAAAAAGTAGATTATCATGCTAAAATAGGCAAGAATTTTTGCATAAGTTGATGTGAATACTCTAACCGTGTATATTTATATGGTTACTTAAAAAATATAGTATGTAAATAAATCGCTTTTAGATGACTGGTGTGAGTGATTATTGGACTCTTTTTTTTTTTTGGAGAGGAAACGATAATAGACTTTATGCATTCAATATCATGGTATACAATGCGGAAAGAGAAAAGAAGGTCAAAACAATGACCTTCTCATTCTCTTTTGCAAGTTGCAACACTAGTAAGAGCTAGAGTAACACAATTACATCTTAAAAGAAACTAAAAATAAAAATAAAAAATATATACTAACAAATTCTTCGCAAATCAGCTTAATATCCTTCAAGATCTAACCAACCACTTCCAAAGAATACAATCTAAGCTTTATTGCATTGACCTCCATGAACTCAATAGTGTAAGTGGCAGTACGAGATCATAGACTTCGAAGATCAATTCATTTAACTTCTAGAAAAACCTAAACATGCATGACCGACCTGAAAGAATTCCAATAAGGAGCATGAAGCCAAACGACTTGTGCAAAGGAACAATCTCGCAGTAGATGTATACATGATTCAGTTGGATTAGAGGTTGAAGCCATGTTGTCTTTGGAAGCATCATCAATGGTTGTCAATTATTTTATTTTATTTTATTTTTTCTATTTTTTTTTTTTTTTTTTTTTTTAATGAACAAATCTAGTTTTCACATAGAAACAAAACTTGGGGACTTTCTTCAGTTGATAAACAACGAAAGTTGTAAAACTACCTTTGGGATCCCAAGCCCATGGTAGTTTAAGGCTGAGAATTTGCATGGATTGGATTGGGGTTGTGTACCAACCCCAGTGATGGGAACAACCGAATGGATGCTGCCTTTCTCAATCATCTGTTTTTTCTGTCTATGATTCAAATCAAGATCCTTGATAGAAACAGAGGCTCCAGCAGACCGTTTAGAAGGTAATGGCGTGGATACGAGGGAGTCTTTAGAATTCAATTTGGCCTGAATTTGGTGATGATGTAACGAACCATCAAAATCTTCTGCTACTGACTGAATATCATCCTCATCTTCATCTCGTGCGTCTGTTTGAGAGTTCCCTGAATCTTTTTTTCTGCTACCCTTCGGAGACAAAGAACGAAGCCATGGACCAAATTGAAAAACATCATCATCAGAGGAAAAACAACCCGTCTTCATTTGAGGACACTCTCTGTCTTGATGGCCAAGAATTCCACATCTATAGCAAAAAATAGGAAGCCTTTCATATTTAAAGACAACCCAACTAGGCTCAAGATCTTCAATCTCAATCATTTTACCACGCGTAAGAGGCTTGGTAATATCAACATTTACTCTAATTCGAAGAAAAGGTCCCCAGGCAAGACCACTCTTTGGTGCATCCACCATGAAAAGCTCGCCCATCTCATTTCCAATTCTGGTTCCTACAGCCTCATTCATACTTTTAATAGGAATATTAAAAATACAAATCCAAAAGGGGGAATGACGGAAGGTGACGTTGGCTGGACTGGATTCACCATGAAATCGCTTCATCGTGATCAATCTTTTGTCAAAGGACCAGGGTCTTCTATCTAATACAATTGTCAAATGCTCCTCTGAACCAAAAATAGCAAGAAAGAGATTCTATCCGACCTCTTTAATAGTTACACCCTGAGAAGAATGCCAAAGATTCACACATATGGCTTTAAAAGCTTCCTTGTTGAAATCTTTAGTAGTATGCAACTAGAACAAGTTGCTAAATTGTGCCTGCTGTTTAGAAATAGCTACCTCAAAGGCCATAGCCGTAATGCCTTTTTCCTCTTCTGACAATTTGAAATGTTTCTAGAGTTCTTTCATAGATGCATCCATAGTAACGAGAATAAAATAGTAGTAATAAAGAGCTATGTAAGAATCAGATATAGGAAAAGGAAAAGGAGAAAAAAAAAACAAACCTTCTACCACAATCTAATAACACATATTGGAGAAGTTAAGGGCCCGTTTGGTTTAGTTATGACTCAGTTTTCAATTCTCAATACTCAATACTCATGACTCAAACTCAAAAACCATAACTCATAACTCAGTTTCCACTTTCTCTCCAAAACTCCAAAATTCTTGTTTGGCAACATAACCCAGTCATATAACTCAAAATTTAAGCGTACTTTTTGCCAAAATGGTGGAGCCCACCCACTGACACCACACTGTTTGCTTATGATTGGTACCCGCATGGGGATTTCTCTTACCTCTCACAAGACATTTTCTCCCAATGCAGCACACCCAGTCCAGAAACAAACCCAAACCCCATAAAGCGAAAAGCACTACACAGACCTCCCTGTCCGACGCCGGCTCAGATCGAGAACGGGTTCGGTCTTCTTTACTCTTCTTTCTATTTCTATTTCTTTATTCTTTTCATCAATACCCATTAACATCTCTTTTCCCAAAAACCCATTTCATTAATCATTACCCAGCTACACCGAAACCCAGCTCCACCACCACCAATGGCAAACCCAAAATCCACCACCAACAACCAAGCTCCACCACCACCAATGGCAAACCCAGAAATCCACAACTACAACCTCCACCACCAACAGTCCTCAACACAACCACAACCTCCACCAAAAAATCCAAGCGAACAAGCTTCAAGCCATAACCACAAACACAGAAAACCCAAACCCACCAACATAAAATCTTTAGATTGGTGATTCAAATTGCCAAATCCAAACCCACAAACACATAAATTCAAACCCAAACCTAAGAATCCTTAGATCGAAAATCAAAATCATGAAAATGAGGTGTGGGTTTTTGTTTTTGGGTATAAATTTATGCATGTATGAAAATGGTGGAGTGGGTTTGAAGAAGAAAGAATGAAAGAAAAAGAAAGAAGAAGAAGAAGAACAAAAAAAAAAAAAACGTTGGAGTGGGTTTGAAGAAGAAGGAAAGAAAGAAGAAGAAAAAAAAAATGTTGGAGTGGGTCTGAAGAAGAAAGAAAAATAAAGAAGAAGATGAAGGGGAAAAAAAAGCCTTGGAGTGGGTCTGAAGAAGAAAGAAAGAAAGAAAAAAAAAAAAGGAAAGAAGAAGGAGAAAATGTCGTTGGTGAGTGGGTCTGACTTGACAAAGCACAATTTATGGGCCCCACAAAGTCCAAAAATATACCTTAGTGCCACTGAGTTATGTAACTCAGAAACTGAAAACACCAATTTGGTGCTTCCAGTTTTCATCACTCTCACTCAACCCAAACTGAGTTTGAGTGATGAAAACAAGATTAGGAAATCAAGCCAAACACTCAAAATTGTATACGTCCCACGTAATTCTCAAACTCAATTATGAGTTTCCAGTCATATGACTCAAAACACCCCTAATCCAAACAGGGCCTAAGTCTCACAAAGGGAAAGTGAGTTTGTAGCATCTACACTCAAAGACTACTGAGAGCCTAAGAGAGAGAAGTTTAACCACGATTATTGGACTTAAATGTGTAAAATTTATAAGTTCCATATCCACATCATTTTTACTGGCTCTGATTTGAATTTACCACTGAAATTGCATATTTGTCTATCAATAATAACCAGTAACTACCTGCCACTTAAGATTTATTGTACAAATATTGTGAAAATATTTTAAATATATCATTTTTTTTTAAATTTTAATTAACACCTTATAATATTTTACACAAACTGATACGAGCGGTCTAGTATAAGCAGTAAAATCAAGGCAATTAAAATTAAGTCAACGGGCTTACAACTTAGTAGCACATTATCCCTATCCTTTGCTTTGAGTTCTATTGACATGTCAATAATCAAGGTGATATGGAGGGTCTGTTTGGAATCCACTTATTTTACTGAAACTGAAAACTTTTTATTGAAAGTACTATAAATAAAGGTAAAAGTTAGCTGAAATAGTATAGTAGGACCCATGAATAGTACCAAAAAGTGTAGTGCGGCACATGAATAGTAGCAAAAATAAGCTAAATAGAAAAATAAGTTGGCAAAATTAATCATGTCAAATGGACACGGAGTCAACAATTATATAACGTGACGAGAAAAGAGAGGAGGAAAAAATCACAAGATACATTGACTACTTCAATTAAAAATTTACAATTTTGCTAATTTAAATATTGATCAAGTTTATCACAGAGAATAAGTTGTAAAGTGGTTATTATATGCATTTAATATTATTATGACAAAATTTGACTACAAAATTAGTTATAACCTAAGGTTACAACTTCTTTTAAAAAAATTAACATTACTACATATTTTGAAAATTTAAGTATTTAACTATTGGATTACATGTTCTTTACACTTTTAATAAACATGTCAAATTTTATGTCAATCGAATATTATTTACTATATGATCTATAAGCTTATATTTTATGCATAGTTTTAAACTGTAAAAACTTGCAATTTAAATAATTTATTGATGATAAAACTGTTAATCTTTAATTTTTTTTGATATTTTGTAAGCATGGAGGATTTAAGAAGAAAATTTAATTCAATGGTGGGTTTGTCAAAATTCACCTCCAATAAAAGATATTAAGTAAAGTTGTAACCTTAGACTACAACTAATTTTGTAATTAAATTTTGTCCATATTATTATATCCTTAGTCTTTTTTTCTTTTTTTTTTACAAGAAAATTATATCCTTAGTAAATTAGTCCTTATATGAAGTATGTTTTGTTCATTTTCTTTTTTCTTTTTAGATACACTTTAAAGGGGGAAATTTCCATTGAAAACATTAAAAAAAAAATTCATTATTGGCCGTTTACTTAAATACCTTAAAAAAAGTTCCCATTTGTATTCATAGAAAATAGTTTTTAATAAATTCTAGGATTTTTTTTTTCCTATTTTGAAAGAGCATAATAATTTATTTTCCAAGATATTGTGAGGTTCCTATTTATTAAACAGTTCAAAAATAATAGCTTAAATGAATTTTAGTTTCTATGGTTTTTATTTAAACAAATACATTGAAAAAATATTTTACATACTTACTTATTTTCTTCATTTGGGATTTATTTGGGGTTGGTTTGAATGTTTTAGAGTAGTTTCCATTAGTGAAAGAGCCTTAAAGGTGTTTGACAAATACTAAAAATAATTTTTGTTTGGTTCTGTTCAATCTAGTAGTAAAAATTAGTTCAACCTTAGAATCTAGTTTAATTTATCCACTGCCTAATTATTAAGCAAATAAAATAAGGGAATTATTTTGTAGATCAAAATATCAAATGTACATATACTAAGCCTTCCCCTCATGTAAGGGTGGGCTTCACATGTGAGAGGCCAAAACTCATGGGTAGGATCCATTCCTATGTGAGAAAAATGTATAAAACACCAAATGCACTGATAATTTTATAAATAAAATAAAAAAATTATTATTAATTTACCATATATAGCTAAGAGCCTTATAACTAAACTGGTATCTCTTGATATTTCCAACGAAGACATCCAATGTTCAAATCCCCTCCTCATTATCATAATTATTTTTGCAATATGAATAAACTTGCCATATTTAATGCTATCTTTAAAATAAAGAAATATTTTGACTTAATTATTGGAATCACCATATTCAATGAGATTATTTATATTTTCAACAAGTTAATAACTTATGCATGGGAAAATTCAATGAAATATGATTTTCTCTTCTCTTTTATTTTATTTTTTTTCTAAATATGGAATTTGACTTCAAATCAAGTGCCAACAGGTTGTGGCTTTGAGTACTAATATTGATCCATATTTTCTGATATGCAAAAATCATGGTAATAAGGTCAAGTAGTGCCACACCTTGATGTGCACTAGTAGTACCCATGAGCTTACCAAAAAGCCCAAGTGACAATGTACCATGGGACCTGGAGCGATGATTACACAAATGAGCCTCTTCTTCTTAAAAAAAATATGAAATTTGATAATTATAAGAGGCATTTATTATGATTGTATTTGCATATAGAACTCTATAATATCTATAATCTAATCTACCATTTAAAGATAAATATGTTGTGATAAGATTCTAATAGATATATTATAGGGAATCCTTATCAAATTCAAACTCAATTAAAAAAATATATTAGAATAAAGATGTAGAAAAACATAATCTTTCAAATTTTAATATAGTAACATTGGAAGAAGTACTCAACAGAAAATTAATAGCTTTCATTTTATATTAAACTAACCGGAAACCCATGTCATGGATGGAAAAATTAAACATGATCATTTCTCTTTTTTATTTAATTTTGTTAAAATTTAAAATTTGATAATTACAATGGATAATTGTTAATAAGAATTTATTGATTATGCATGTATATGGAACTATATATTCTAGCATTAGAAATTTATTATGACTGTACTTATATATGATTATATATTCTAATGGGGAATTTAAATGTATAATAGAATTTTTTTTAAAATAATAATAATAATTTTTAAATTCAATCATTCTCTTGAAAGGATTTAAATTCAATTAAAAAAATACATTAAAATAATGAAATGTAAAATTGTGAAGCCTTAAAAACTTATGTGGCATAATATTATGAGGCCAGCTAAAAGTTAAACTATATATTTTTTATATATATTATAGATATAAATACAAATACGAATATGAAATTCATTTTTTTTTTATTTGAAATTATCAATTACGTGGCATAAAGACTAATAGACTAATATTTTAAATAAGGACAAAACTTAGGTATAGTACCTTAGGTGTTGTTTCTTAGGTTCCGCTCTTAAGATTTAGCCATGTCACTATTTAACTAAAAAATACACTTCCATCTCATGAAAAAAAATTCACATGACAGAATTTTAAAAAGAGAACCTAAGAAACAGTACCTAAAGTTAATACGTATGAACCCTCAATGGTAGCATGAGAAATATATAGGTAAAATCTTGAATATTCTAGTTATATACAATGAACATGTAATGCTTGTGCTAATTTTTTATTCATGAGTACCAAAAAAATAAAAAGAGTATGCTAATAATCTACATTTGATAGAATACAAAATATCAAGTGATTGTGGGTTTTAGTTAGTTTAATTAGTAAAGTTTATTCTGAGTAAAAAATTTGGTATTCAAACCCTACCTACACCAAAAATCGATTGGTGTCTTAGTTTAATGATTAAAATCAATTATTATGAAATGAGCATGTGCTCAGAAGCTTCTTTTTCTTTTCTTTTTTGTAAAGATTAATAATTTGCATCTATTATAATTTAGAAATATATATATTTTATTTTTCAAACAAATAAAAATGATAAATTTTAGAGAGAAGCAATAACTGTAATTTATTTTTTGAACGTGAAGGGAAAAAAAATCCTAAAATTTAGGAATTCTCTTTTCGAATTCAAAATGAAATTTATTATTTTACATTTATGACCTTATTTCTAAATGAAATTATCATTCATTAATGAGGGTATTTTTGAATCACATAAAAGTCCAATTGAAAGAGTAGAATCATTTTATATATATACTAACCTCTGAGCACGCGCTCAAGAGGGAAATAAGAGGGGAATCATCTTATATATGTACTAGCCTCTAAGCACACGCTCACGCGTGTGCTTAGAGACTCTTCTATTTTTTTAGGTAAAGGTTAATAATTTGCATCTATTATAATTTAAAAATATATTTTTCATTTTTCAAACAAATAAAAAGGATAAACTTTAGAGATAAGAAGTAATTATAATTTCTTTTTTGAACGTTAAGGGAAAAAAATTCTAAATTTTAAGAATTCTCTTTTTGAATTCAAAATGAAATTTGTGATTTGACATTTATAACCATATTTCTAAATGAAGTTACCATTCACTAATGAGGGTATTTTTGAACTACATAAAAGTCCAATTCTTTTTTGAACGTTAAGGGAAAAAAATTCTAAATTTTAAGAATTCTCTTTTTGAATTCAAAATGAAATTTGTTATCTGACATTTATAACCCTATTTCTAAATGAAATTACCATTCACTAATGAGGGTATTTTTGAACTACATAAAAGTCCAATTGAAAGAGGAGAATCCTCTTATATATAGTATAGCTACTAGACTCATCACACACACTTGTGCGTACAATAAGGCTATTTTTTATTTTTTATTTTAGATTTAGTGAAATAATGTTTAAAAGTGAGATAGAGATAATGTTCTAAATTTTAGTATTTTGATAAAAGTTTGAAAGCCTAAAAGTTAGGAACTCTTTTAAAACTAATAAATTACTATTTTAACTTGTTTGTGTTTTTAAATTTTAAATTACTCAACTAAAAGATATGGGTTCTTTAGAGAGTTTAAGAATTTGTGTGAGGATATTTTAGTACGCAAAATGTTGAAAACGAAACCGAGAATCCTCTTATTAATAGTATAGATGTGTGTATATGTATGTATGTATGCGTGTATGTATGCGTGTATATATGCGTGTATGTATGTATGTATATCAAGTGACTATAACGTTTCTATTATAATTTTTATCAAACTCATATCTTTGAAGTTTTTTTTTTTTTTTTTTTTTTTGGGTCAAAGATTAATCTTAAGATCTTATACCTTTCAATTTAGATTTTTGGCATTGTCCCACATGAATGAGGTGGATTTAAGTTGGTTGCCTCTCAAGAGACAGTGGGGTGGTTTGTTATCATCACTCCTAGGCCAAGAGTTGTACAATGTAGTTACCACTTATTTAATTGGAAAAAAAAATAAAGTTGAAAAGTGCATCATTCTTATTTATGAATTGAAAATGTACATCTCTTTGATAATAACTAGAAAATTACATGGATTTGGTCTTAAATACAATCTAAACAAAAATACATTGCTTTGGTTTCTAGTTACAAATTAGAAAGAGAAAATCACAAAATAAGTCTAATCTACTTGCCCTTTATCTAAGTTTGAATGTTAGGTTACAGGATAGGGAAAGTGTTAAGCACCAACCAAACTGGTAAAATTAGTCTTTTATCATATCACATCATTCATATAGTTATAGCATCCAAGAACAAGTGATTGAAAAGATTGAAACATTCAAGAGTATGATGAAATCCTACTCTAGGCATGCAAATAATTGAAATTGAAAGACATGGTGAATATGTGTGTAATATGTGACAAACCCTAATCTAAAGCATGTGAACATGCTATTGAATTGAAAAACCCTAATCATGCAAAGACTAAGAACAAGCTAAATCTAACATGCTAGCAATCAAGAACACGTGAATAACTAGAAATAAAAGCATGCTTGAGTCTAAATAGATTAGGGCATGTTACTGTCCAAGTGTGTGTGCATGTAAGTATCTGATCATGCGGTTGCACGAGTGTGCAAGCATGTGGATATCAAACAAATGATTAAATGTCCAATGAGAATTAATGCTTAAGTCTTATGAATGAGTGACATTTAATTCAAATTGAATAGTCATTAATTATTGCATGTCTTTCATTTATTAAACTTAATAAATTAATCAAATGCTCTTAATTCTTCATTAATGGTCTTGCATGTTTGATCAAACTTAAACTTTCCTTAAACCAAATGATTTAAACGCAAATATCAAAGCCTTTTAGAAATGAAAAGATCTTTGGTTAAAGATGTTTCCTTATTAGACTTTTTAATTTAAATTCAAACATGATTTAAACTGATTATTAAAGATTAATCAACTTGCCTTATTGGAATTGTCTTGCTATACTTGACCGTTTAAATTAAAATCAACTTGCCTTCCATAATGTTTCCATTTAAATTAAAGTTAACCAAACTTAATGCTTAAGGGTCTATTTAGATACAACTGAAAACTGAAAATTGAAAACACTGTAACAAAATAATTTTTAAATATGTGAATAGTACCGTGGGACAAATTTTTAATGAAAAAGTTGTTAAAAAGTGAGGTTTGTGGGTCCTATAAACAGTGCACGGGACCCACTGGTGTGCACTATTCACACAGAAAAGTCAACAATCACGGTTCAAAAAAAAAAATGCGCAAACGCAAGACATAGAAAGCGCAAAACGCGCTTCCCAAACGCTCACTAAGTCTTATGAAGGAGTGACATTTAATTCAAGTTGAATCTCCATTAAGTACTTCATGCCTTTCCTTTATTAAACTTAATCAATTAATCAAATGCTCCTGATCTTCATTAATGGGCTTGCATGTTTGATCAAACTTAAACCAAATTATTTAAACCCAAATGTCAAAGTCTTTTAGAAATGAAAAGAGCTTTAAGTAAAGATGATTCCATATTAGACTTTTTAATACAAATTCAAACATGATTTAATTTGATTATTATAAAGATTAAACAACATGCCTTATTGGAATTGTCTTGCTAGACTTGACCATTTAAGTTAAAACTAACTTGCCTTCTATAATGTTTCCATTTAAATTAAAGTTAATAAAGTCAATTAGTCTATATCTCCAAGGCAATCACCCTTCATTTCCTTAATTAAATCTTGATTAATTCACTTATCTTGGAAAGTTCTATTTAAATTTTGAATCAACATCAAGACTTAATTAACCTTTCAAATTTTGCAAGGATTTTGATGATTAAGACTTTCCTTATAAAAAGCTTTTAATTTGAATTTCAAATTTAAATACAAATTTCAAATGCTATCATTTATTAATTAGGAATATCTTGCATTAATGACTTGATTACCTTCCTTAATATGATCTTTTAAATTTTGTTGACCTGGTTAACTAACCCTAAAATTAATGAAAACTTTATTAAAAAGGAAAATTAATTAATTACAAAATTTAAATATTTTTGGTATTTTAGGTTTTACTATTCAAATTAACATAAAACAAACCAATAAACAAAGTCAAGAAAAAACTTATTTGCACACACTTAATTACACACAAAAATAAAATAAAAGAAAGAAAGAATTGCACAACAACAATGGAAATAAATTAAAAATAAGTCACCATCACACACCCTTATTGTGATGGTCACTCCACAAGTATAAATATTTATGGGACATGGGAGGCAAGGGTCAGGGTTTAAGCCTCCAGGAGGAAACTTCACACACATATACACTTAAATTAAACTAGAGTGAAATTTCCTTCTCCCCTCTCCCCTTTCCCTGTGTGTGTGTGTGTGTTAAAAATACTTAGTATTCTCAAAAGGAAAAAACAGTGGGTTAATCCTACATTGAAAAATGAGTGTGAGTTAAAGAGGTTTAAAGCATAAGCTGTGTATCCAAGAGTTAAGCCCTTTTGGATATATACCACTGTAAGTTTCTTTAAAAAAACATTCTCCTCTCTTCCTTTGTGTGTGTGTGTGTGTGTGTGTTAAAAATACTTAGTATTCTCAAAAAATAAAAAACTAGAGTGAAATTTCTATCTTGTATAAAAAAATATTAAAATAAAAAGAAGTTAAAATTATGGGTTCTGCCAAGGGGTAGCAATTCGCGTTTGCGGGTTGGGTTTATGTCGTGTTGGCCGAACCCAACCTATTTAGTAAACGTGCTAGGAATCCTTAACCCGAACACGACCTATTTATTAAACAAGTCGACCAAACCCGACACGTTTAATTCGTTTAATTAACAAGTCATTTAAAGTCAATACAAATGACCTGTTTAATAATCTATTTGATTAATAGGTCAGACCTAACCTATATAAAATTTTTATCAATTCCCATATATCTAAAATTAAAATACAATTACAACTATATATATTGTAATAAAAATATAAAAACAACTATAAATTAAGCAATAATATCAAAATAACTAATAACTATATAAGTTAAACGAGTTAGATGGATTCGCATGTTAAACATGAACACGACCTGTTTATTAAACGGGTTAACCATGTCAACCCGGATATGACCTGAAACCGTTTAGTCTCAACCTATGACTTGTTCATAAATGGGTTAGTCATGTTGGGTTCGCAGGTTGTGTCAGATTTTGCCACCCCTAGTTCTGCCTAGAATTGCGTATGCTATAGAATGCACATATTTGCATAATTCTATTGGCGTACACTTTTGGGAATTCGGACATACAAATACCACGCAACTCTTTGGAGTTGCACCTCACCGTATGTATGCGTGATGTATGTCATGTGCGTGGGTTGGGCTCGAGTAGTACATTGAAAGAAAATGTTTTGTTTCTTATTCTTTTGATTCCATTAGCAAAGCTCACGAATCAAAAGAGAGGCATTTGTAGATACCGCATTTTATACCCTTACCACTCAAGCCCCCTCTCCCCAATGATGTTTAAATTCTAAGACCCAAGATTGGTTTAGGGGCCAATCAAATGTTAATTGACTTGAGAAATATTAAAATGGAACTTTTAATGAGAAAAGAAATCTATTTTTGGAAAGAAAAGGCCATGAAATCCCATGGTATGCGTACGCAAGATTCAACCTGCATACGCGTCATTATTCATGTGTACGCAAGTCCAAATCTGCATACGCATGTAGGGTTTCAGAAGCTATGAAAGGAAAGTTTTCAGCATTAAACTTAGTTTTGGAATAAATCACATATCATCTGAAAGTCGTTTCAAACCTCTTTTTTCACAATATAAATAGCCTTACATGGTATATTTTCAAAAGACACAGAAATCCTAAGGGAAAACACAAACATTCACTAGAAACAGTGAATCAAAGAGGGAGTTTTTTACAAAACATCCTCAAGTCAAATTTCTTTTGATTAGGGCCTTTTCTGGCCTTGATCTTTTGAGTTTAAGATTACTAATCACTTTTTTGATTATGGATAAATTTGACTAAGGGGAACGGTCAAAAATTGAGTTTGGAAAGCTTTGTGTTTGAGGTAATCTTTCTTTTTCTTTTTAGACTTTAATCTTTCTGTTTGCTTTAATTTATTGCTTTTATGTGTTTTAATATGCTTTAATATGTTTGTTTAGTTATGTCTATTAGCTTTTACATTTTATAGCATGTTAGGTTGTTAGATTTATTGTTTTGAAGTTCTGCTTTGTTTTTTGTGCTGCTGTGTTCTTGGCTAGGGTTTCTGGGCTTAACCCGCGTACGCATAATTTAGCATGCGCATACAGGCTAAATTATGTGTACGCCGGCTTGTTCATGCATTCGCATGAACTTGCCCAGAAACCCTAAATTAAGTTTCTGCTTTTGTTTTCTCTGTTTGTCCCACATGTTATGCTTCTATTTTGACCCTTTTTTTTTTATATGTATATAAGTTTGAGTCTCTGTTTCACATGTTGTTTGTTTATTTGCCTTTCACATGTTTAAATTAGGGTTTGTCTTTATTTCCTTGCTTTAATGCCATGAACACGCATTCACATGTTCATGCATTGATGCCATAGGTGCTGAGGCACAGCATGGTAAGTAAGGTAAGTCATGTATTCATATGTACATGCATTTGTTTGTGATGAAATCTTATTTGAGGATGATGATCATAATGTGATGGTTTGGATAAACATGTTTTCAATACTTTTGAATGATAACATGATTTGTTCGCCATGTTTTTATCTTGATGTAATGTTGCTGCCTTGGATGATATAACATGATGATGGCATGATGCTAGGGTTTATGCTTTATGAGATGCCATGCTAGATGAATGCTAGGTTTGGTTGATGAACATGATAGATGTATGGTAGGCTTGAGTTGTGATATGCCATGATAGATGAAAGTTTGGGTTGTTTTTGGGATGAATGATGCCATGTTGATTGTTAGATTAATGCTAGTGTGTGTATGAGTATAAATACAATATTAAGTGTGCCTTTAATAGGATTAAGTCGTAAAACACAATGAGAGGAAGCCAACCTTAAGGTTGGACGGTCTTGGGTGCCTAACACCTTCCCAAGAATGTACCTAAACTTCGAACCCATACTCTAGTAGTAAGATCAATGGTCCTTCCTTGAAATGACGCTATATTTCCTAAGCCATTGCAAAACTAGGTGGCAATTCCCCGTGTGTCCACAACAACTCAAAAAAGAAAAAAGAAAAAAAAGAAACAAACTTGGATTTGTGTGTTTTAGTAGTGTAAACACCCCATTTTGCAAATCTCATTTAACCTCACTTGCATTGTGTTGCATATCATCAACATCTCACGTCTCCTAGGTAAGACTGTAATTTTAGCCTTTTGATCTCCAAATACTTTTTCATGAAATACATCTTGAGGTCATGATGATCAAAACAACAATTCATGAACATTAATCGGACCACCGAATTAAAAGATATCAAAGAAACAATTTTTAACAGTAAGGTGCTCTTGCATGAATCAAATTCTGACCATAGGTGATTATAAACTCTTATTTTTGATTGACCTATTTTTAGTCCAATTTAAATTAAATGATGTGTAATGATCCTATTGGATAAGGGAAGGATTTATGATAAGGTTACATGACCAAATTTAATCCAAGTCAAACCATTTATTTATTCTCGACAAAATAAGCAAAATTTGATTAATTAGACATTTTTAGAATTAATTTGAGACCTTAAGGACTAAGAAAATCAAAAAATGAAATCAAAATTCAGAGGAAATCAGGCCTAAATTGAAAATGGAAACATACAAAATGAAATAGGAAAATATCTAGAGGATTTAGGACCAAGTGGCGATCGATACTTGGGTTAGAATCTCCAGATTTTCTTTCCTTTTCAGTTTGGTTGCTCCCCACACAAGTTGACCTTGATTCCTACGTTTTTTTCTCAGAAAACCTAATTGGTGGAGTTCCATGTTGACTAGTGACGAAGAGGTTGGAAATTTATTCCCCATTGATGGGCCTTTTGGGATTGAAGGACCTAAAGGTATGTTTGGTAAACTGAAAGTCTGTAATAAGTATTGTAATGTAATAGTTATTTTTATGGTTTAGTTATTCTGTAGTTTGGTTATGTTTTTACTACAGGGAATAGTTATTCCTTATGAATAGCTATTTTTTAAAATGAGAAATAATTATTTCTCTCTAAAAGTGTTGTAATAGCTATTTCTTAGTAAATGTAATAATTTTTAACTTTAATATATTTCCAAATAAACAAACTTTCCATATACATATAATAAATATGAAAATAAAAATATAAAAAATAACTCATTTCTCTCTCAAATTTCAAATGTATTATTTTCTAGAAAATTTAGTTGAATGAGTAAGATATTTCCTAAAATTGATCTTAAGTTTTATTATAATGTTACAAGTTACAACTCACAACCAAACTTAAGAATAAGTTTAGTTATTCCATTACAACACATTTTATTTCCAATAATAAAGATTACAATTTTTGTTATAAACCTTATTTAATGTTCCAAACGTGCCTAGAGGTGTTACAACTTATTTAAGTTGTAACAAATAAAAAAACTAATAATGACATGTGGTTTAAAATTACTGTTGTGCAATGCAAACACTGATGAGGACATAATGGATTTAAGGTAGGGGAGACCGTGATACCCCAGTTATGTGCATTGGATTGGATGAGTGTATGTGTTGTAAGTGAGGAGTCCCACATCAAATGTTTACTAGGTTGATATGTGCCTTATAAATCATTATATGAAGGCCTAGCTATAATGTAACTAATCCTTTTAGGATATTACATAAATGTGGCTAGCATTTTCCTTAAATTGTGACAACACCCTTCAACAAATTTTTGGCAAATTTAATAGAATTCAACTCGATCTCCATTGAATCTTATAGAGAAGCTTATGAGATATTATAGAGATTGGCCATTAGCTCTAATGTCATCTCACCATAAATCAACAGCCTTGACATCATGCTTCCTAGGGTTGTCCACAAGTCAGTTTTGGGCTAAACTCGGACTCAACCTGCTCAGGTTGGATAGAAGAAGATGAGACTCACCGTCAATTGCCAATCACCATGGGTCAAGTCGGATTAAGCTCATGCAAACAATTGGTCAGTTTGGTCGAAATTGATGAAGGAGCGGCAGTGGATGGCAATCTGTAGATCTTCATTGGATCTAAGCAGAAGAAAGAAAAAATTGGTTAAATTTGAGCGGAGGAGAGAAAAATGTCGCCGGATTGGAGCTAAAGAGAGCCAAATGTTGCCAGATCTAAGTGGAGGAGAGCCAAATGCTGCCGGATCTGAGTGAAGGAGGGCCAAACATGTCCAAATCTGAGTGGAGAAGAGCCTGATCATCACCAAATTTGGGTAGAGCCAGCCTCCTTTAAAGTGCTTGTTGGTTAGGTGGGATGGCTTAAGTTTTAGAGGAAGAAACCCACTGAAGTCAATTTACGAGGACTGATACTCGTCGCTGACTGCCAAAGTCATCGGATTAGGCAACGGACGGGTTAGTTCAGTCAATTGGAGGTGATTGGGTTTGCTTGGACAACCCCAATGCCTCTTCTTCCAACATCCTTATGAGCCAAATCAATTAAAACCACCCAATTTGACTATTGACGTGAAAAGGAACTTCAATCAATCACCTGATCTTTTTTGGTCACATCGATTAGAATTTTGTGAAATCTTAAGTGACTAGGTGGGCTAGCGTTTGGTATGGATTATTTTTGCCAACTTTTTTTTACTGTTCAGCTTATTTTTGCTACTATTTATGGGTCCCACTGCATTTTTTTGGTACTATTCATGGATTCCACTGTATTATTTCAGGTAATTTTTACCTTTATTTACAATACTTTCAGCAAAAAGTTTTCAGTTTTAGTAAGATAAGCAGATCCCAAACCATAAGTATATTAACACACACACAAGAGCAGAGGTGAGAAGGTCTTAAAGAAACTAATAGTGGTGTATATCCGACCGAGCTTGATTGACCTATAAGCACCCCTATGTATATATGTTAAATATAAAACAAACATGAGAAATTATGAACTACTTTCATATTTTCTAAAATCATATAAACACAAAAAAGAAAAAAAAGAAAACCAAATATTATATTTGAAATATACAATTTTTTTGTTATCCTATTTCTATTGTTTTGCTAAAATAATCAATAAATACAATAATATATCAATATTATTAAATATTTACAAAATGTCATTTTAAAAATATTTTCTTGAAAATTGATAACCATATAAGTTTTCATTTATGTTTGTTGAATTTTTTGGGAACAAAAATCAAAATATCTTTTTAATATTTAATTATACGAATACAATATGATTTGAACTTTTGATATTCATTATATAATAATTTCTTTTCACCACATGAACAGCAATGAGTTTTCTTTTGGTGTTGGTGGATTGTGATCATGCCTTGCTTGGTTTTGTTGTTTTTATCACCCATATCTCAGTTTTCGTCACCAAAAACTCAAAAAATGTGGAGTCCATTGAGTTATAATGTGTTTGGACAAATTTTTGAGTTCAATTCTCCTAACTCAAAACTCAAAAATATATAAGTTAAGAGCTGTGAAAACTAAAAACACATTTTTTATGTTTTCAAATTAAGAGAATTGAGTTTCTAAGGGCAAAGTTATAATTATTCAACAACTGTGGAGCCCGTTGCAATGAGTGGTCACGTCAGACTCATTGAGACCGTTGGCTTTACTCTATTTGCTTTGTTTCATTCACTTTTCTTTTCAGGTACAACACTTAGTACAACAGATTCTCTAAAAATTTACTGTATAAAAAATAAATAGTAACTTTTACCTTTAATTACTCACTTTTTTAAATATACTTTTCAACAGATTATCTATGTTATTTTCTATCTCATTTATATATTATTTCTTTATTTATTATTTATTCTTTTTTTAATAACTACACATCTTTCAACATTCTTTTATTCAATAACTGATTATTATAATAGAAAAAAATATTTGAAAGATGTATATTAAAAACTACAGTATTCTCTACTTATAGAGAAGCGTTGTAACAACTTTACTCTAAAACATAGATATTGAGAAGTTGTTGGAGTGGATTTTGGAAGTGTTGATGCTCTAAAATTGGCTTTAAAGAAGCCTTTGGAGATTCTCTCACACACCTAAATTTTGCTTTACTCTTCTACCTTCTATCTTCCTCCACTCTATTTTCTTCCCCTGAAAAATCTGGTGCATCCGAAGTGGTTAAGCTGTCCAGCCGAAGACACGAGCTGACTGTAGAAGGACACGATCTGTCACCGGCGGTCTGTTCTGCCAATTTTGCCATTTTGGGTTTGTTCCTCACTTTCTCCTTCTCTCTTTTCCATGTCCATTGTTATTTTGTTGAGATGTTGCTCTGTGATTTTTTTTTTTTTTTTGTTGAAATTTATTTTTCAAGACTTTGTTGAGTACCGAAATGTATGACCGTGCTGGGTTTGTAGTTTGTGTGCTTTATCTAAATCTTATTTCCTACTATCTACTTCATAATACTGGGAAAGATTTGAAAATGTAAGTTTTTTTGTGTAGTCGCTAGCAAAAGAAGTAACATGGTGCTTGAGCTGGATGAAGCAAAACCAATATCTGCAAGACTACAGAGAGTAGATAGGATAGGATTGCAGGAAGTTTTCATTGAGGGAGATTCCATAAGCATGATCCATTACGGGCCCATCTTATCGAAGATGCCGAAATGGATATGCCAATTTAACAATAAGAATGATTGCGTTAATTTAAAGAATTTAACAAGAACCAATTTCCTACGGAAGTTCAAGACTGGCGTGAAATGAAAAGAAAAAATGAAAGAGAAGGAAAAGACCAAACAAGTTTTAGCCTTTAGGGACCAAACAAATTTTAATTCCTATGGACTTTTTTGAGTTCTGACGCAGTACAGTAAATGAGTCCCACTATTTTGTGCAAAATTTTGAGTTATAGAAACCAAAATATGAAACCAAACAAGTTTTATTTTGAGTAATGAGAATTGAGTTTGAGTTATGGATGATGCTTAATCCAAACACGTCACTTAATGGATGACAATAATTTACTAATTAAACTAATTAGAAACTACTTTTTATTATATATATATATATTTATTTATTTCTACTATATTAAAATATATATATATATATATATAAGATTATATTTTCTCTTTTTGCTGGGCTCAAACATTTTGCCTATTTCTAAAAGTCAAAAGTTTTTTTTAATTAATTATTATTTATTTTTGTACGTAATTAAACATTGGAGGGGAAGGTAGCGTTTGAAACACATATACAAGACACCATAAAAAACAAAAAAAAAATGATATTATCATTGGACAATTACTTGTACCACAAAAGTCAAAAGTTAATGTCATGGATTTGAGTTGGAATAAAAAAAAATAATGAAAAAATGATATTATTAAAGGAGTGACTTGATGCACCTTGAGTCCTTATCAAAGTGAAAAGATGGAAGGTTGTTTCATCTATAAAAAAAAAAGATGGAAGGTTGTTTTTTTGAATGCTTCATGAACTGATTTTATTAAGGCGTGGCAGCGTTGCTTATTCATACGAATCATACATATAATTTTCATATGATGCATAAAATTTACTTATATTTTAAGTGATGCAATTTTTTAAAATTATTTTATTTTATGGGAAGTGATGTATATTTTAATTCCAAAGAATGTAATTACTCCTTTTACGGAGTTACACCACCAAACCTTATATTATCATCATTATTTTTTAGAACAAACCTTATTTCAAATTAATAATGTACAAGTGAGTAAGGATATACTTGAAAGAAGAAGAAGAAGATTGAAATGAATGTAAAATTTGTAAAAATAAAATTTTCTCTAAATGTTAATTAAAATTTTATTACATTAAGGGTCTGTTTGGGATCCGCTTATTTTGCTGAAACTGAAATTTTTTTGTTAAAAGTATTGTAGATAAAGGTAAAAGTTAGCTCAAATAGTATAATAGGGCTCATAAATTGTACTAAAAAATGCAGTGAGACCCATGAATAGTACTAAAAATAAGCTGAATAGTAAAATAAGTTGGCTTTTTAATTTGGAGCCAAACACATATTAAGTACACCTCAACTAATATCATCGAAGAACTATAACGATTGTTAAAAATACAAAAAAAAAAAAAAAGAAAAAAAAAGAGAACTATAGTTAACAAGAACGAAAATGAAAAGAACATTGTGATTTGTAGGTAGAGAAGCAATATCTCTGCTTGTCAAAAAAAGAAAAAAAAGAAAGAAAAAAAGAAGAAGAAGAAAAGAGAAGTAATATCTCGTTTTATCTAAAGAGGCATTTGTTTATCTTTGTTCTATAATTTTTTTGGCAAGTGCGCTATTATCATGGGAATGAGGGAGTTGAATTTATTTTATTTTACTTTTAAAGATTTCAAGATGTTTCTACTTTCTACCAAACATATATATAGAAAAATAGTTTATAAAAAAAATATATATATATATAGAAAAATAAAGATATCTTGAATAGTTCATATTGATCCACTCAAATTTAAATAAACACATATCTTTATCAAAGTCAAATAATTAAGTCATTAATGTGAAAACAGATTAAATTTTTAAAAAAAAATTCTAAAAAAATAAAGTTCACGTGTTTTCATTTTTGATTTAATAACGGACTTGACTAAAAAAAACAGGTGGGTTCGTTTTTCAAATGAATATTAAAAGAATAATTAAATATATAAAGAAAAAATCAAAATTTTCATACATAAATTTGAAAAGAGAGCATTTTCTTACTAGATAAACACTCCTATGTATTCACACTTAAATCTAATGTAGCCAATGACTTTTAAGTCGAATAAATTTTTTTATTGTTTTTATCGTAAACATTCAACATTAAAATCTCCACACTTAAAATAAAATGTATACAAAAATTTTTATAAAAAATCATGTGTTCATATTTTATTCATGCAATTAAAAATAAATTAAAATAAAAATTAAGAGAAGAAAAAAAAATCAAACTATTTATACTTAGCTTGGAAAGAGAGCCTTTAACTAAGTAGAAATTCATGTGTTCACACTTCAATCTCACATAACCAATACATTTTAAATTAAATAATATTTCTTTTTATCGTAAACATCTAACATTCAAATCTTCGTACTTAAAATAAAAAGTATAAAAAAAATTAATATAAAAAATCACGCGTCCATATTTATTAATGTAGCTGAAAAAATAGATAATTTTTGATATAAAAGCAATAAATAAATTGAAAATTTTTATTTCCCATCCTTATAACAACATTACTATGATGTTTATAATAGTATATATAATTAAATTACAATTAATCATATGTTTATTGAAGAAATAAACTTTCATCAAAAGTATTATGGTTTTTTTATTTTTTAAATAAATATGAGATCATTTTTGTTAACTCTATATAAATACTTAAATAGTTTATCTGAAGGCTTTAAAATATATATAAAAGGGATGGGTGCTTTATTTAATTTTCAAATTCACTTCAAAGAAGAAATACCAAAAATAGAAAAAAAGAAAAACTGTGGATTTTGGGACAGATGAGGGGGATGGGACCCAATTGAAGTGTAGTTGAGATCATCCACATTGGATGGCATGGTATAATTCGTGAGCGAGCTAAGTTAAAAGCCAAAAAAGTTTCCTGAGTCCTAAGAAAGAAAGAACACCCTCTCCTCTCATTCAAAAAGCTTGTTACTGCAAACACATGTTATTAAACACCGTTACTCGCTCGACACATCTAGGGGCATTTCTGTCACACCAATGCCCCCAAAATCCAAAACAACTTGTTCTAGTTTCAAATTAAAATATTCTCTTTCATTTTCTTATTACAAGGCCAATTGTCTCTCTCTCTCTCTCTGCTATTTCAAATTCCGCCATGAAAATACCTCCAAAGCTTTCCTCTAAACCCTAACGAAAGTTCAAAAAAAGACTTACCAATCTTTCTATGCCCTAACCTCCAGCTCTCCCAACAAAATGGGCTCTCTTATCCCCTTCCAAGACCTCAATCTCCTCCCAGACCCACCTCTGACCAACACCAACACAACCAGACCTACACTACTAACCCCCAAAATCGAACCCAAACTCGAACCTTTAGATGAGCCACTTGAGAATCACCAACCACATCAACTACTACTGCAACTCCAACACCAACAACAGCAGGAGCAGCAGCAACAACTATTTTTTGCAAATACCGAAAATACCCCTCTCTCGACCTCTCAGCCTTCCCCCGATGAATCAGACAACGTGTACTCCGAATTCTACCGCATTTCTGAGCTCTTCCGCACTGCTTTCGCTAAGGGGTTGCAGCGGTATGGTGACGTGGACGTCTTGGTGGACCCCGATTCACGCGCTATAGTCCCGGTCCCACAAGAAGCCACCACGCCAACCGCCACAACTACCACCACCAACTCCAACAACAACACCAACCAGGTCTCAACAACAACCCTCACCGTTTCGCGGAGGCGGCCCCACCACCAACGCTCGTCGGAGCTCGTTCGGGTCACGGATCTGGGCATGGAAGACCAGCGTTACTTCCGCGACGTCGTTCGTAGGACGCGTATGATCTACGATTCTCTCCGAATCTTGTCCTTGATGGAAGACGAGAAGCGCCGACAGAGCCTGAGCCACACCTTTAGCCAAAGCCAAAGCCAAAGCCAAAGCCAGAGTCAGAACTCGAACCCGAACCCGAGCCCGACCCCAGGCGAAGAGCTCAGTCCAATTCCCACGCTGCGGCGAGTCCGTGGCGATCTACGCGCCGCCTCCGTGATGCGCGACCGCGGGCTCTGGCTCAACCGAGACAAGCGAATCGTAGGGTCAATCCCTGGGGTCTACATTGGCGATCTCTTCTTTTTTCGAATGGAGTTGTGTGTGGTCGGCTTACATGGCCAGGCTCAAGCCGGGATCGACTATGTACCGGCGAGCCAGAGCTCCAATGGTGAGCCCATAGCTACTAGTATCATCGTCTCTGGCGGTTATGAGGACGATGAGGATGCCGGGGATGTGATCGTCTACACAGGTCAGGGCGGGCAGGACAAGTATTCGAGACAATGTACGCACCAGAAGTTGGAGAGTGGGAACTTGGCATTGGAGAGGAGCATGCATTACGGGATCGAGGTTAGGGTTATCAGAGGGATGAAATACGAGGGCGGCGTAACGAGTAAGGTGTATGTTTATGATGGTTTATATAGAATTCATGATTGTTGGTTTGATGTAGGAAAGTCTGGTTTTGGGGTTTACAAGTATAAACTGTTGAGGATTGAGGGGCAGACTGAAATGGGTAGTGCTATGTTGAGGTTTGCTGAGAGTCTTAGGACTAGACCCTTGGAGGCTAGGCCTGCTGGCTATCTTAGCCTTGATTTTTCCATGAAGAAGGAGAATGTGCCTGTATTGCTATTCAATGACATTGACTCTGATCAGGAGCCTATGTATTATGACTATCTAGTGAGGACGGTGTTTCCACCGTATGCATTTCATCAGACGGGGAGTGGCACCGGGTGTGATTGCGTTTCGGGTTGTACTGATGATTGCTTTTGTGCTATGAAGAATGGTGGAGAGTTTGCTTACGATTATAGTGGTAATCTCTTGAGAGGGAAGCCCATTGTCTTTGAATGTGGACCCTTTTGTAGTTGCCCTCCAACCTGCCGAAATCGTGTTACTCAAAGAGGGTTGAGAAATAGACTAGAAGTATTTAGGTCGAGGGAGACGGGTTGGGGAGTTAGGTCCTTGGATTTGATACAAGCTGGTGCTTTTATATGTGAATATGCCGGGGTTGTTTTGACGAGGGATCAAGCTCAAATTTTGTCTATGAATGGTGATACCCTGGTTTATCCGAATCGCTTTTCAAGTAGATGGGCAGAATGGGGTGATTTATCTCAGATTTTCACTGATTATGTGCGTCCGTCGTATCCCTCAATTCCTCCGTTGGATTTTGCCATGGATGTATCAAGAATGAGGAATGTTGCTTGTTATATGAGCCATAGTGGAACTCCAAATGTGTTGGTACAATTTGTGCTTTACGATCACAATAACTTGATGTTCCCTCACCTTATGCTGTTTGCAATGGAGAACATCCCTCCTATGAGGGAGCTCAGCATTGATTATGGTGTGGCTGATGAATGGAGTGGGAAGCTATCTATCTGTAATTGAATAGTTTTGAAGAGGTGGTGCAATTTTGAATGTGGCAAATCACAGTGTCCTGGGGACATGATTCATTAAGGTATACCCAACTTTATGCCTCAGTAACAGTTGACTTTTCTATCTAGTTTAATTGCATTTGGCAAGCACCGTTTCCTTCTGGTTATTAAGAATTATATATGGTTGATGGCTTTCCTCTGCTATCTTATAGCTCTAGTTTGATGTCAAGTTTTGCCTATCTGTAGATGATAGGGATGTTATTTTTTTGTGCAACTATGTACCATAGTCATTATATTTACAATCATATTGAGGAATCTTTAGCATTTCTGTGAGATGGAGTTCCTGTGTCTTTTTAGCATTCAATTGCTGGTCATTCAAATGTATATTCTGGCATGGGTTTTGTTTTAAGTACTTGTTTTCTGTACTTTATGGTGGGCTAATATTTAGAGCTTGTTAGATAGGTGCTTTTCCAGTTTCCCTCTCTTTATATACTGTCAGAAAAGTGCCCTGCGGTCGGTTACTGTTATGGCACTGCTTGTAATCATCAGTGGCTTATTTTTTTTATACGCACACTTGCTGCCAATGAGTCTTTCCTCCCTTGCAAGAACAAGGTAAATGGTGAGGTCATGGGTTTAAGATTCATTGGTGGTCTGTGTGTGCAACCTACCAAAGAAAACACACACATGAGTTTGTGTGCACGTGTATGCCATATTAATTCAGAGTGCCAGATTTGTCATCTGGATTAATGCTTGATTTTTTTTTAATTTTTAATTTTTTATCCAATACTTTACAGTGTGGCTAACGTCTAAACTAATTGGAGTCATGCATTTGAAATTGGTATAGTGGTTTGGTAATTAGCTATAGTACAGATATCTGTGTTCAAGTTCAAAATAAATTATGATGCCTAGAAATCTACTCCAATGGTAACCAATAAAACTCTACATGAATAAAGGGAATGGCTAATTTGATTTGTACTCTTCTCTTTGGTATGTCATGATTTGAGGGGAACTAGGAATGTGAAGAATGTCAGGTATGAACATTTTACCTATCTTTACTCTTTTTTATATCTAAGATTGCAGGTTTTTGATTTCATGGTGAATATATCTAGAATTAAGCCCCCAATATGTTTAGATAGTAGCTCTATTATTTCTTTAGGATTGGAAATGTAGTTTGTCCTGCAACTGCAAGTTAGGCTTAAGTTTAATGATTACAGTTAGCCATCTTGAAGACTTGAGGCAATAGTTTTATGTTGTCTGGATCTAAATATATGTTGGAATGTATGGTGGGAGCTGGATTTGGGAAGTGCATTCCTAAGCTTAGTAAACCTAGAGTCACATTTTAATTTCGTTACAACTTATAAAGTGATGCCTAGATACCTTTATTTCTGAATCTTATGATGATTCCGGATTAGTTGTAAAACAACTTCATCTTACATTGATTGGTTTGTTCTGTATAAGAGATAAACATTTAAATTACTGCTTGAAAAGATTTCTCTAGCAGCATATGTAACTAATTTTTTAAGGGGCTCTGAGGTTGATAGTGAGCTTCATTTCCCTGATAGACTGCAATTGTTACATTTTTCCTCTCTGTTAATCCCCTTTTAAAAATATTTCTGTATTGTTATATAATCGCTGTATTGCTATAGATGGACTTGATGTGTCTCTTTAGGTTTAGCATACAATCACTGGTCATTCAAATGTATATTTTGGGATGGATTCTCTATTATGCTCTTGTTTTCTGTAATTTATGTTGGGTTAATACTCAGAGCCTGTTTAATTAATATATATATATATATATATATACTCCGAGCCTGTTTGATAAATGCCTTACCAATTTCCCCCACTTTATATACTGTGAGGTCATGGGTTAGTTCAAAATCAACTGGTCTGTGTGTGCGTCACCTACTAAAGAAAATACACACGAGTTTGTGAGCATGCGTGTGTATGGGAACGTTTTAATACAGAGTTAAAATGCTTTTAAGGTTACATTGCTGGATTTGTCATTTAGATTAATTCTTGAATTTTGTTTTTATCCAATACTTTGCAGTGTGTCTAAAGTCTAAACTTATTGGAGTCATGCATTTGAACTTGGTGTGGTGGTTTGGTAAGCTATAGGACATATATCTGTGTTCAAGACCAAAAATTTTATGATGCTTAAAAAACTACTGCATTGGTAACAAATAAAAATCTACATGAATAAATGGAATAGCTGATATGATTTGTACTCTTGAGTATGTCATGATTTGAGGGGACCTAGAAATGTAAAGAGTATCAGGTTTGAATACTTTACCTAACTTTACTCTTTTATGATTAAGATTGCAGGTTTTCGTTTTCATGGTGAATATTTCTTGACTTAGTCCCCAATGTTTGAATAGTTTTATGGTGCAGCTGTATTATTTATTTAGGATTGGAAATGTAGTTTGTCCTACAATTTTGACTTAAAGTTTAGTGATTACAGTAAGCAATAATTTAATGTTGTTGGATTTGGGAAGTGCCTACCTAAGCTTAGTAAGCCTAGAGTCACATTTTTAACTTTGTTGCAACTTATAATATGATGCCTTGATACTTCATTATTTCTAGATATTATGGTGAAAGGGGCTTTGAGGTTGATAATGAGTTTCATTTCTATGATAAAGACTACAATTTTTAAATTTTCCTGTCTGTTAATCCCCCTTTATAAATATTGCTGCTTGTTTGAATTTGCTTGGTTGTGTTGGACAAAGTGCTCTCAGTCATAATTTGCTTTATTACTCTTAGTTTAATTTCAATGATTACTTAAGTGCAAGTAAAAGCAGCAAGTGCAAGGTGGTCCAACTTAACACCAACTTCTTTTTCCGATGCTGATTTACCTCTACCTAAACCTCATTTGTGAAGACACTAATGCTTGAAAGTAAAAGCTTGAGTGGGATATCAAAAGCATTGGGTGTCCTTATACAAAAGGTCTTCAGCAGATATTGTTGTGAATATTCTTGAGGCCATTTCAAAGAACTAAGAAGGGTGTTGAATGTGTTAGTGGTTAGCGTGATAGGGTCCAACTAGTATACATTTGAGTGTACACACCTATAGTTTTATTTAATTACATTAGTGAGGATGACATCTGGAACATCTAAAAACCCAATGAAAATATCCAAATATTCCCCAAACATAAACAGATTTTTGGTTTCAGGATAGGGTTGCATGTTTTGGGATAGTGTTGTTTTGACATATTCTAATAGTGCTCCTTTTGGAGTAGTGAGACGATTAGATTTGGTCGTTTTGAGATTATATGATTAATGAGCACAGTTCTGACATTGCAATGCATATCAAGGGCACATGACATAGGTTCATCTATGGAAAAGATTACTTTGTAATTGCTCCATTGTTTGGGTATATAATATCTTGTGATATCTGAAGTAAAATGTTGTGGCAATTTGAACAGATTTTCATATTAAAAACCAGGGATCTGTTTGAGGAATCAAACAAGACAATTCTGGTCCATCTTCAATGTTATAGCAAATTTTTTCTTGGCAAATATTGTGTTATTTGAACCTTACCTGTTTATAATCCTCCCCATGCAAGCCTAATTCACAAGCAAATTGGGGTGGAGTTCAGGTATCTCAAGCCGTGCTTGTAAAATGGTTACGCAAGCTCACAATGATGAGCACTTTGTAACCTAAAAGAATTACAAAACTTATGAACAATAACAAAATGAATCTATGAAGTCTATGAGGTGTTACTATTTGTAAGACCCCACACACGGGACCAATCAAACGGTACGAATTAGCAAATCTTCTAACTGATTTTTTGATCTTCTCTAGCCTCAAAAGTGTGATTATTCATCTCCTTCCACAACAGACACATTACACATAAAGGAGCAAATTTCAAATCTCCGAAGAGTGCTTTCCAAACCAATTCCACCACCCTGATAAGAGGTCAACCACCCTCCTTGATAGTACCCAATAGATTCCAAACATTCTAAAAACCAAGCTCCATAAAAATCATAAGCTCACAATGAATCAACAAATGGTCTACTGTCTCTCCATTACTTCTATGCATACAAGTCCACCCAACTAGGGTAAATCCTTGCTTGATAAGATTATCGCAAGTTAGGATCTTCCCACAGGCAACAGTTTAGACAACGAAGGAAACCATCGTAGGGGCCTTAGAATACCAAATACTCCTCCAGGGGAAAGAATTTGGTGATGCACCACGGATAGCCTCATAATAGAGTTGACAGTAAAGACACCACACCTTTTAATTTCCATGACATCCTGTCACAGCTTCCTTCTAGGGATATTGGAATGTATAAGATCTAAGAAGGAATCAGCTGCCTCCAATTCCCAATCATGAAAACCTCTATGAAATCTCACATTCCAGAGCCTACCATCCCTTTCCACCTGGCAATCCAGGATTGAATGTACCAAAGCACTCTGATCAAGAGAGCAAGCAAACAAAGCAGTATATAACTCCTTCAAGGATTGACTCCCATGCCACACATTATGCCAAAACTGAAGATGATGGCCATCCCCAACGTCAAAAGACACAAAAATGCTGAAAATTGCTCCAACCTCCACAGGCTACACCCATGAGAACCCCCCTAACTAAACCCGAAGTCCAACCACCCCATTCCTCCCCATATTTTGCAATGGCACTTGTTGAAGTTATCTTTTTAACATATGACTTACTGCAGTAGCCATGAAACAAAATTATTTTGTTGAACAACCCCACCCCACCCCCCCCCCCCCCAATTTTCACTCTCTTTCCCTCAAAAAAAAAAAAAAAATGAGATAGTTTAATAATGATGGTGAATTATTAAAAGAACACGATGTTTCCATTACAATAGCCTTGAAACAGCTTAATTGACTCAAAAATTATAACTTATGTGTGTATATATATATATAAACTGACTCAGATTAATTTTCAAACAAAATAATTATGATTGTACATGCATTTAGCTTTAGTATATTTGTATAAACAATTAATTAACGTTATACTACTTAAATTTTAAATTATTGAAACTAGTAGTCTAGTACTTCTCTTGTGAGGCAAAAAGAGTAATTTAAGGTTTTTAAGCTTTTGTCTTTTGAGATATTAACCTCAGTGTAAGGCATAATAAGGGATACAAGGATATTGATCAGAAGAAAATAGAGAAATGTTGATTTAGACTACACGCTGGTATTAACCTATGCATTAATAATGTAGTCTAAATGTTTTATATAATTGCTTTTTGTTCAGGAGTGCTTCAAGGTGCAACTCTAAAATCAGAACATATAGGTGAAGCCACATGGCTGTAATAATGAATTTTTTTAATTTTGATGGAGTTTGTTTGATGCAACTATGGAAAAGGAGTGCAGTGTTGTGTGCAACCTTGGAAAAGGGTTATTGATTTGGAGATATAATAAAGGGTGGAAATTTTTAGTATATTTTGTTTCTTACTCCTAAGGTTCTTAATTTGGAGAGAAAATGAAGAGGACAGTTTTTGTATGTTTATTCCTTACAGCTAAGGTCCTCTCTATATATCATCTGTTAGAGAGAGAAAATTCTAGTGGGCTAGAGAGGAAAATAGTTTATATATATATATATATATATATATCTTTGTTACTTTCCTCGCCTCCTTTTTTTGATAATTTAATAGTTGCAACAATTGGGGAGGGGGGATTTGAACCCTAGACGTCTAAAATGGAAACATCAAGAAGTGCTGGGTGAGCTACAAGGCTCTTGGAAAACCACATCTATTTTCTTGTCTATTGAACCTTGTACGTCTTCATTAGAAACACCAGGAAGTGTTGGGTGAGCTACATGGCTGTTGGCAAACCACATCTGTTTCCTTGTCTATGCATGCGTTAGACCAAAGCATGGACCTACAGGTGAAGGAATGGAGTTTTCGGGGATACCATATTCAAACTCTTCTACTTGTGAGTTTTAAATAAAGTACACTTTCGAATGTATTATATATTACACTTTTTCCTCATATCAAAGCCTATTGAAGTCAAAACTACTTTAGAGGCTAACTAGTAATGTATAACTCCCCATAACTATCACTTATCAAAAAAAAAAAAAAAAAAAAACACTCCTCATAACTATTACTAAATTAATTAAGCAATCATTGTAACATGCCCTATTCCAAACCCTATATATATATATATATATATTTTAAACCTTCTAATATAATCTTTTAGATCCAACGTGAGCTGTAGCAATGGCTGCTTGGAATCTGTGCTGGATTGGGTTAAGGTATATCATATCTCAGTGCTTGAGAATTTCTGAATCTGGTGCTGTTCCTCTTACAATTGGAGTTTCTGCTTGAATTCCTCGGACTGGGACTTGACAGCAGGAAATTTGATATTTGTCCTCATCTAGAGGTCTACTTATATATTTTTAGATTACTATATTAAATTCGCTATTTCCTAATAAGCTTTTAGGACACGTGGTAATTTATTATGGTATCAGAGCTTGTGGTCTTGAGTTTGAGCCTTGTTTGTACTCTACCTCCCATTTAAGCCTCATTTATTGAGGAGTTTGGGCTCACAATCCCACACATGAGGGGGAATGTTAGAATATTATGGTTAAATGATTAAATGTAGCATTTCCTAATAGCTTAAATTTATAAGATAAGCAGTAATTTATAATATATATAATTGGAGTGGTGAAAAGTCAACGTTGTAATTCCTTACCTTTGATTATTTTATATGTTAAAAGCGTACTCATATTTGCAGAGGCAGCTCTTAAGGTATGCATAAAATTGATGCTCTAGTGATTCTATATTCATGTTCAAACCCACTTCTGGCATAACTTCTGCTAGAATACTTGACTTAATTTCATGCTGGCTTAAATTAGACACTCGGGTGTGGCAGTATTTCTGTGGCTGAGTTAGGAATTTATAGGAATTATGGTTTTCCTGTGACAGAGTTACTACCTGATGCCGGGTTTGTGATTTCTAGATTCACACTCTGTTTGAAGTTTGAACTCATAGGATTACTTGCTTCCATGCCAGGTTTGTGTTTTCTAGATTCAGGGGATGACTTCAGCTAGACCTTACAGCCTTATAATGTAAAATATTATTTCTTTTGTTTATGCATATGAATTAATTCTTATGCTAGATCTTTGTCATATTCTTGTATGGCCAACTCACTTTCTTAAGGCTGTTTAAACGTGTCAATTATCCAGTTGGCTCAATTGTTTTTCCTCTTTCACGTGTTCTCTGAGCAATAAAATTTATACACCTTCCATCCCCCAATAATTGTTGTACTTCCCAATTTCACATCACAAAATATGTCTTTAAATAAATAAAATTTATAAATACAAAATTCTTACTTTTCCTATATATCTTTCAGTCTTTCACTTTGAAATGTAGATCATTTATGAAAAGTTCAAAGTACCAGTAATATAAGGGTCATTTTTGGAGAACCTACAAAAAACTTGAGTTGTCAAGGCATCAAATACTTCTTAAGATGTGTGTTTTTATTATAGAAGACACCTATTATGGGACAGGGAGTAGATCTCACACTACACCCAGAAGTACATCTGTACCTGAACTACCGGTTGTTTCTTTTTTGCACAAACCTCATCCTCTTCTCTTCTTTCGGCTAGTCGCTACATATCTCTGTAAATAAACTCTTCCCTTTTGCGGGTCACTTACTTTTATGTAAACTTTCCTTGTAATCTTGTTCAGTTTAAGCAGATCTGTCTGTATTTAAATGAGTATATTTTTCTATGTTAAAGTAATTATATTATTAAATTACTTAGGTTGAATGGTTTGCTAGTTAGTTCTAGGATAGCTATAGAATCAGTACATGTGCATCAGTTTGTTTGATAACCTCATATTTGGAGAATGCGGGTCCTACTGTATGGAAATGCATGTGTACTTTTGCAACATTTATGTGAATTTTATCGTTCCATCTGTGTTGGCAGAATTTGTGACATTGAATTGGACGCTGGAGTTGTAACTGGTAAAGATAGTGCTTAGGCTGGTGCTCATGTCAGTGGAATTTTCATTCCCTTCCCTCTTTGTTTCAGGGATTGGGGGTTATCACTTTTTACTTCTCTCAAATAAACTTTAGCTGTCCCATGTGATTTAACAGTGTATGTATAAGTTACACACTGCCTATGCCAGCCTTAAAGAGCTTGTGTAAGTTGAAGTTTCCAAAAAGTGATGTGAATGAGTGACTATTACATGGAGTTCCCTTGTAAGCGTTTAGGTTTCACAACAGCCAAAACTGCTAAGTCATTTCTAGCGTTGGAAAGCTGCTATCATGGTTTCCTATTTACAACAATTTTGACTTTATTTTCATTAAAATATGTTAGTTGTACTTGTCACTTCTCAGTGGAAAGTGTCTGATGGATTTATGCTTGAGTCTATATCTGACTTGCACAGGCACATAAGTATTTTCAATTGTATTACAATTTCTTGTAACTTATTAAGTGACTAAGTTGGTTGCACATGGTCTTCTCACCAAGTGGCAACCGAACACCTTGTATTGGTCTTGATCTGGGGTTCAGTCCCCTTTGTCTTCAACTATCAAAAAGTGATAAGTTGGTTGCCCATGGCCTTTTGGTGAAACTTGTATGTCTTGATCCGGGGTTCAGTCCCCCTTGTCCTCAACTTACTAAAAGCGACTATGTAGGTTTGTTGGATTAAAATGGGAGTGGTTCGAAACCTTTGCCATCAAAGGGGTAAATATTTTGTGGTTCATGGGTGCAGTTTTAAACTTGTGCAATCAAGGGGGTAAATCTTTTGTGGTTCAGAAAGTGAGGCAAGGACTTGATAATGTTACCTAGTTGAGCAGCTTTTGTCCAGGATACTTTGAGCCTTGTTTTAGATAAAATGTTTTTATTTGCATCTATTTTGGAAAGTCGGTATTGACATTTTTTCCAAATGGCAATGTTGGATTTGCATTAACTTTAGTCATTAATTATTGCATTTATGGAATGTCATCTGGTTGCAAGTCACATTAGTTTGGTAATCATAATGAGGTTCATAATGATTTCTTCTTATTTAATTTTTCTCTTTTGTCATCTGCACGGTCCTTTGGATGTTTAATCAATCTGAGAATTTTGAATCTTTTTCAGATTGGTTGTGAATGTTGTTTTCTTTCTCATTTTTTTCTTCATGTCAATATATTTGGCAACCCCGCTAAAATTGTTGATTAATGTGACCTAATTTTTATGTCTGAAATATTGTTGCAAGCTTGCTGCAGTGTTTTTGCATTAAATATCTAAGATTTGTTCTCTTATTTTGGTTATGCTATGCAGATGAGAATGGACTATATGTTTACCAAGTTTTGTCTCCGGGCTTCCTAAATTTTCTTCCCGTATTTTTCCTCAAAAGTAGATGCGGCAAATGTGAATGCTCGTCAGATTATCACAAAAAAGCTGACCTGATCTCTCACTGCTATGGTTATATCTGACTATTTTCTGAAGTACAAAATACTGATGGTTCTCGGGTGGTGAAGAAAATCAACAAATTTTCCACACCACAAAACCTGCTGCAATGGTTAAACACTGACAATTTAAGAAATTATAATCCCCTTTTTTGGACTTCAATGACCAAATCTTTCTGCAAGCTTTTCCACTGGAACTGGTTACCACGAGGTTTTAAAAACTTGTATGCTTGACTGTATGAACTTGTACTATTAGCTTGTAAATATGAAGTGCAAATTGGATAAATCTTGTATAGAAGTTGTATCAGTTCATGCACAGAGATGGTGGCTTGTCCTTTTATTGTTTCTATTTATTTGTATAGCTTAGGTAATCCAGAGGGAAGAGAGAATGTAAAAGAGAGCCAGTGCTTCTCAACCAGCCAAAGCTGCTGCCCTTGGTTTGAGTTTGTGCTATATTAGTAGTTGGGACTTGGGACACAAATGCTTTACCCTCCTTTTGATTCGGCCTTTTCTTTAAGTGAGCCAATCTAGTATATGATTACCCATTTATGGTGCCCACAAACATCCATTTTGTTTGATTCTTCACCTTCAGATTTAGCCGTGCCGTCTTGAAGGATATTTTTTTCCATTATTGATTCTTTTGACCTGGTACAATGAAAGGACCAATTTTCCCGACAGTAGCTCTGACTTGACAGCTATAGCAATCGATTAATCCAATTTGGAGCTTTGCATTTATGCACATATGTTAAACAAATATATATATATATATATATATATATATATATATAGGGATTGATTATCGGTCATCAATTGCTTTTTCCCTTTTTTCTTTTTCAATGTTTTTAGACCTTTTTTTTTTTGGCTAATGAGAGTAGAGGTTTTTGAGAGCTTAATTATTTCCCTAAATAAGTGCAGTCTCTCTTTCCCATGTCCTATACACATCAGATAATTATAAGGAGGGATTCCTGATAGTGCATGTGTAAAACTTTGCATCTTATTGTCTATTTGACAGTTAAGTTGTATGAAAAAGTCACATGAGTAGCATGTGACTTGTTTTTCTAACTTGACTGTCAAATAGATGGTAGGGTACTAAGTGTTATACGTCCATTAGTTTAGGGAGTAGTCATGTATTCTTGTAGCTCAAGAGGATAAGTGTAACAAGTATCGTTTAGGAGTTAAAAGTGTAATTTTACCAGTTATGTAAAGGAGTTATCTGATTGGTAATGGGTTGTTGTGGAATCTAATGATTACAAAATCTACTTGACATCAAACGTTCAGATTCGCTGGAGGCAAAGATAAGAATATGGAAATAGACTAAATATAACTACAAAGTCATTTTAATAGAAAAAAATATATAATGATAACAAATTGAACCAAAAAAAAAAAAAATTTAACAAAAAAATTACATTGACTAAATCACGATACGAAATGATTAAACATGATCTCTTAGTCCCTCGCCTTGGATTTGGGGTAATCCAAAAGGGTGGTGGATTACCAAATTAGAATGATAATATGGCTTAATATTTTCGTCATTCCAAGATTGTGACCACCATACAAGTACTCCATTTCCATCTCAAACCATCTATCATCTATAAAATAAATAGAATTTAAGAGGGACATTAACTGATTTCCACCCAAAAACACAACCCAAATTCCACATTTTTCTATAATTTATGCCTAAAATCTAAAGGTAAGATTTAATCAACAACATTAACTTTTTTGTTAAAAATATTTTTAATGAATCACTAGTTGTCTTCACTAGATAAAACTGACTTAACATTGACTCTGGAAAATTTTCAAGTACTATAGTGGTGTTGAGGGTTGAATGCTCATGATTTTAATCTGAAAATTACTCAAAAAAGCCCATAACTCCAGTAAACGATTATTTGCCAACAACTTTGGAGATAAAAATCTTCCACAAAGATAGGACGAAGTAGAACCTATCCATTAGGTGAAAGAATTCATCAAAAATTAATGGTAGTTTGGGCTACATCATCCAGAACTACCAAGTAGCCCTGAGAAGAGTCCACCCATCAAGTATCAACAGCAGGCCCCTCAAAAACAATCTCAAGCTGGTAAACCTTGTTTTCTGAAAGGTTAAAGAAGTAGCGAGTTGTAGAGTACATTTTTGGTTGCCAGGAAGCATGAGCCATGGAGTTTAAAGGCAACAGGTTGAAGAGGAAAATTGGGATTGTGATTGTTCTTGTGCTGCTGATCAAGAACAAACAACATTGAAGTGAATGCAGTCGACAGAAGAAAACTTTCTTAAGATAACTCCAAAGAGTTCGACAAGGAGGTCTGGGCATGGATGCGATGATGAATAGTACTTCAATACTTTCGAAAGTTTTGCTTGTACAGTGCATTTTGTTATTAGTTTTCTCTAATATTTTAATAATTTTTATTTAAAAAATTTATAATATTCAATGTTATATTTTATAGACAAAATAGAAAGGCAATAAGAATGGTATAGTGATTTTATTATACTATGTGTATTTATAAATTTGAAATTTATATGATATAGTGACTAATATAAATAGGCATGTTTCATGCCTACTCAAGAATACAAATTTCATATAAATTTCGTTTTATACAAAAAAAAAAAAAAAGAATACAAATTTTGTTTTAATAAATAAGAATACAAATATCCATTAATAATTATTTTTACATTCTTAATTGTGTGTGTGTTTATTTTTGTTGGATTTTGTTTCAACTTTTGCAAAAGTGTCTAAATTTGAGCAAAAATAACCTATTTCAAATCAATTTTTTTAGAATATTGACATCAAAATTTCATTATAGTTAAATAATTAATACACCACTTAAAATAATTAATATAAAAAAAGTATTTATCTTATTAGTAATCTTTTTATTTACATTGAATGTCATATTCTAAATCTATTATTATTATTATTAGTCCAAATAAAAATAGTTGCTTATATAAAATTTATAAAAGTAATTATATAAATTCTACTAATATAAATAATTAATATATGCATTAACTCCATTAGCTTATATAATAAATTAATACATTGATATAAATGAAAATTTTGTTGAGGTAGGATCCTAAATATATAAAATCTCAAAGAATGCACCAAGACTTCATATTTTCTCACATGAGGTCTATATATAATTCAAAAATAAGCTAATCTTTCACTAAAAAAATAATTCAGCTAATCTAGTAACTAAAGATTTCATTCCTTTTTTTCCCGCTCCAATGACAATCCACTCCGTGAATAAGGCCGGGCTTCGAATTGTTTCTCAATTTTGGTTTCTACGAGTACGTCTTCGAATCGTTGAAAATTAAGGAAGGTGTCATTCATTAAGAAATCTGATAATGAGCAATTCTCAATTAGTAGATCGATTTAATTGCCAGTTTTGTGTATCATACGATGGACTATCAAGCATCTCACTTTTTTCTAAATAGTTCTATATATAAAGATGAATTGCGGAGAATACGATCAAATCAAAGAGAGATTTTACAAGATGGGACTGTCTTCTTTTCCTTCATTTCCGTAATAAGGGTCTCATAAATTGCCATTATGAAACTCTTTGAATTAGTTGAAATGTTTTCTTTTCAAAGTTACCTTTGTCCTGCATTACCACCACCATAAACAACAATTACTGTTTGCTGATATGACATATTTTTTCTATACACGTCCATATAATGCTAATGTGGCATCTTAGGTCATATGCTGGTTAAAAAATCAAAATACTTTATAAAGGTATATTCATTATAAATTTTGAATATATTCAACTAATGAATAATTTATTTATCACTTATGTAATAATATTTAACAAATTAACTAAACAAAATCACACTAGAATGTGTTAAAAATATATGCATTCAAATTGATTAAACCATAGCTTTTGAGTGTAGTTGTAGTGTGCCTTTGTATTAGAATCACTTTCCCTCTCCCTTTTGTGTGCGTGTTTATTTCTCAAAAAAAAAAAATGATTAAACTCAAAAGTGATAATACATTACAAATGACCGAAATAATAATTTATTTTCATTATTCATCATCTTGCATAATCAACTCCATCTAAGTCAATGTTATCATCATGTTCATCATTTTGCAAACTTATTTCTTCGTTGAAATTTTCTTCATCATCATCAACATTTACTATCTCTTCTTATTCTTTTATTTTAATATTTTTTATTAAAAAAAAAATTTCTTCTTAGCATTCTAGTTTCTTAGACTTATAACAATAATAAAAAAAATAATTATATTGTTAGCTAATATCTTATTCATAGTATAGAAAAGAAATTTGTAAATATGAAAGTGAAGTGAAAATATGTAGTCCAAATTTTGTAGGTGAAAGGTGGAAAAAAAATTTATGGACATGTTATTTTGTTAGGCTAAATTAAATAACCTAATAATTTTGTGTTAAAAACAAGTCTAACAACTTGTTAGCAGGGGCGGAACTACCCTTGGACCATTGCCCCCCCTAAATTTTTAAAAAAAAAAATATTATTATATATATATGTGTATTATTTTTAGCAATTTTGTTCTATAAAATTACATTTTATTTCCCTTTAACAATATTATTGATTCTTTTATGAATAATGCTATACTCACAAACTTTTTTATAACATTTTTACAAACCTTTTTGGTAGCAAATTCTTATTGGTTCGCATATGGACACACCACTTACATTATTTTTTTACTTACCTATAACCACTTTACATAAGTAATTTATTTAAAAAAAAAAAACTTGCAACTCTAGTATTTTCCTCATTTTAGTGACCATAAAAAAATTTATAGATCTAAAATCTAAAACAAAATATACAAGCCCAAAAAAAATAGATCAACAACAAAAATTACCAGTAAAACTAAAAACAAAATTAAGCTAATTAACTAATTTTATCCAAAATAAATAACCCTGCCCTTTAAAAAAATTCTAAACAAAAATAATTTTGTTCTTACCTACAAAAAAAGAAAGAAAAAACTTAGCAGCTAAGTAGCAGAATCAGAGGTTGAAATCACTGCACATAGCCAATAGTAAAATTGCCCCCCTAACTCAAAATTCTGGCTTCGTCCCTGCTTGTTAGATTTAAATAAAAGTACAAATTTTAACAAAAAAATACATTTTAAAGCATGTGTCTATGTATCGTATGATATTCACGATTTTTTATACTTCGATTCATACAATACACACACTTTATGAGCACTTCCAATACGCCACTATGATGCAAAACTTTTTATACACGATATGATATGTATCATACTATATGTATCACAATATATATTGCGATACTACAACTATGTTTGGCATTTGAGAACATTAAGGTTGTTTGGTGACAAGGGCACCTGTGTGTAGGCTGTGTTTACAAGTTACAAACTTACAAGTGTAGGTGTTAGAAACTGTGCTGGTGTAACAGATTAGGCATGGAGTTTGAAGGCAGCAGGGAGAAGAGGAATGGGATGGTGCTTATGCTTGTGATGCGGATTTATCAGAATTCGAGTTTAGATCTATATACATGAATAATTCTGGTTCTGTTTGGAATTGATTTTGCTTTGTTTATTGGCAATGGCTTATCAAACGGGATTACAACTAGAGGGGGGGTGTTAATTAATTGTGTTAGTTTTTAGACCCCTAAACACAGTATTTAACCTGATTTTATGGTCAATTTATTAATTAAGTCAATTATGCAAGCCTTAGGTTAAACATAAATCAATTATATCATGTAGCAAAAAAATAAATAAGGCATAGATATGATGACCCAAGAAAAACCAATAAAACAAACTAGTTTCAAGGTAAAAAACCTAAGGGGAACGATCCCAAGAAGAACACTCCACTATATCAAATAGAAGTTTACAGTCAAAACTATGAATTCGTAGTAAATTTAACTGTGATTATAAAATCTAGTTCTGAAACCCTCAGGCTTTTTTGATGTGGATCTGCTCCAACATGAAGCATTGGTTCACGCTTTAGATCTCCAACATAAACCTCCAGTCTATGACTCCAAGACCACCTTTAAAGGTTTAGATCCAGCACCTTTGATGACTGGTATGCAGCAACTTCAGATCTACCGGTTCTAATAGTATGTAAATTGATTTCCGATAGTGACTTTGAAAAGAGAAGGAACAAAACCTTTTAGATCTCAAAAGAGAAGCTCCCAAAGTCTCTACAAAACGTGTCTTAGGGTTTTATTTATATACTTAGTGAAGTAGTTTTGAAACCCTAATCATTTGCTGGGCCAATGGGCTGTTGGGCCTAAATTAAAATTCTGCAGAAAAGCATTTTGATCTATCAAACCATCTTCTCGATCGATTGAGCCTGACGTATTTTGATAACCTGCAGCTTCCTTGTTCTTGTATTCTAACTTGCAGCACCTAGAGCATTGTCTAATATACCCAAGGACGGACCCAAGTGAGGGCCTAAAGGGCTATGGCCCCCTTAGGCCAAAAAAATAATAATTTAGTAGGTAAAATTTTCAAAAAAAAAAAGAAGATTTGGCCCCCACTTACTTTGTAGCTCAGGCCCCCCTCCAAAAATCATGAACTAGTACCATCCCTATCCCAGTCGGCCAGCCCATGAGGCAAAAGCCCATGTAAATCTAAAAAAAAAATGTAAAAAGAAAAAAAAGAAAAGAAAAGAAAAGAAAACCCAGCAGTCCAAAACCAAACGGAAAAAGCGAAAAACGAAGGAAAAAGAAAAGAAAAGAGAGAGGCAAGACAGAGAAAGTGAGAGGCGACTGGCGAGAGACTTAGAGAGTACTCAGAGTAGAGACCCATCTCGACGATCTCGTTGCCCACTTCGTGACGCTGCCACCACGCAAGAGAGACCCATCTCGCTGCCCACATCGCCACCCATCTCGAGACAGAACCGTCCCTATGTCAGCTGTCGCATACCCAAATGGGAAACGGCCACACCAACGACGCCATGCGAGACCCATCTTGCCACCGGTTGCTTGATCTGCCCAACCTAGCTTCATTGCTCCAGCCTTCACAGTTCACAAGTATTTAATCTATCCTTCCCTTCAAAACCTAATATAATGTTTGTGAATCTCAGAATTTAACAATTTGTGCTTGTGGACTTATGGTGTTTGCGTTTTTACTGATGAGTGATGAATTGATGTTGGTGATTGTGAATTGAATTTGTGCCTGACTGCCTATGGTGTTTTTTTTTTGGCTTTTTGGCTTTTTGGCTTTGTGACTCTCTCTCTTATATTATATAGATAAGAGAGAGAGAAAGAGAGAGAGAGAGAGAGTAGAGTTTGTAGAGATTAGAGAATATGTTAGTGTAGTGTTTGACTGTTTGTTTTTTGTTAACTGGTAGTTGGGCAATAATAGGGACAAGTGACAGAAAAAAAAAATGGTAAAGTTAGGAAAAGTTTTTGTTGGTAGTGTAGAATAAATTCATAGTGTCAGTAGTGGGATTGGGTGAGTGTCAGAAATATGGAGACAAGACAAAGACAAAGACAAAGAAATAAATAAAGGCAAAGACCAAAGAAAAAAGACAAAAACAAATCATATAATATAGAAAATTATCACATAAATTTAAGAAAATAACGGTGATCCACTTGCGGGCATTTTCAGCTATGAAAGTTGTCAAAACTAACCTTCGAAACAAAATGGAAAATGATTTTTTGACGGACTATTTGATGTTATACATTGAAAAGGATATAGTTTCGACATTTAGTTTGGATTCAATCATAGATGATTTTGAAGATTTGAAAGAGCGTCGAGTTCCCTTTTCATAGATAATTGTATCCCGAAACAATAGTGTTTCGTATCTTTTGTTTTTGTTGGTAGATGATGCGTCGAGTTCCCTTTTCATAGATGATTGTATCCCAAAACAATAGTATTTCGTATCTTTTGTTTTTGTTGGTAGATGATTATATCTTAATATATTAAGAAACAATTATTTTTGGGTATTTGTCTTGGTTGATAGTTTATTAATACTATATAGATGCGTATTTGAAATTTTTTTTTTCCGCTTATCTCCGGCCCCCTTTAGCTTGAAATCCTTGGTCCGTCCTTGAATATACCCTATAACTTTAAGATCTATATCTAGACAAGTTTGTACTCACAGTTTACCAATTGTTTTAAGCTTTTAGAACCAAACGGATTGGTTTTTCAAATGGATTTGAAGTTAGTCTACACCAAGAAATGCTTGGTTCATTACTATTAACTTTCTATAGCAGCATTTTTAGAAACTTATTTTAGTTAAATTTGTGTATAATGGCTAGTGTGCTTCAAAGTAAGGAATGGTGGTAGAAACCATTAAGATCTAAAACACTAGTAGCTATACAAAGTGAATAATGGCAAGTTGATACTGACAAACCTGTTTGGATTCCATCTAAATCAACTTACCTTTAGGCACAAATTGCCAGTAGTGAATTTGGTGTAACATTATACGGTTTTCATTTCTACCGGATTACCTGTTAGGTATGACACCGTTTCACAGGTCACTAACAAGAGATTAGGATAATTAGATGTCATTCCAAGTGTATTTATTTAACTTGTGCAACGTCGTTCAGGATGTTACTAAGTGAGTATTCAGCATGATATCGTTTTGTTTTATGGATTATTTGAATTTAATAGGGTATTAGTCAGATGAGTGGAATTATTGTTTTGTATAATGCATTAACAAATTTTTAGTTGTCAAGAATCAAGATATAAACAAATTTATTTTGGTTATCAAATTAGGAATATTGTCATTAAAACTACTACTTTCTATAAGGATATTTTGCTATGTTAACCTAGACTATTATTATTCACTGTTTTATATATATATATATATATATATATATGGGGGAAGACTGAGAATTTTATTCCATATGAGAAATAGAAATTACATCATGGATAAGAACTTGCTCAATAATGCAAGGATTCTCTTCAATCCAAGCAATGTAGTCAACAATGCAAGATGCATGTTTAGTTAAGAGATGTGTTGGTCTATTACCCTGTTTCCTAACATGAGAGACTTCAATCCACCTAAAATCCTTGGCCATTTCCTGCATTCCCCGTACAACCGGTTCCACAGAGGATAGGGGAAAAGACTTCTCACAAAGAGCATTGTATACAATCATAGAATCCCCCTCAAGGATAACATCTTGGATGCCAATGTCCTTAGCGAAGAGCAACCCAGCTTCGAAGGCTTTTTCCTTTGCCTCCACTGCCCCCATTGGAGCCATGATCTTCTTGCATAGCGCTGCTTCAACCCTCCCTTTATCATCCCTAATGATCACACCTAACCCCACTGCCTTATGAGCTAAGAAAATTGCATCATTAACATTAATTTTGAACCAATGTGCCTATGGAGGTGACTAGGATGTAGCTCACTCAATCATCAGTGGTGGATTGCATTTAGCCTCAACTGCTGCCTCGTACTCAGCGAGGTAGTTTAGTGCCCATTGGACCAAAGCTTGCCTTGTTTTCCTCTTTCCACCATGCCTAATCTCGTTTCGATTGTGCCACAAAGCCTATGCAATGGTAACCACCTGAGCTGCCTGATCATCTCCTACTCCATCAACCATCAGCAGATTCCATAAAAGGTCTTGGAACATTCGACATTCTGCCAAGTTTGAATTTATCACTATTTTAGAGCATCCCCAAGCCTTTTGAGCTTTCGGACATCTCCATAAAATATGCCCAATAGACTCCGACTCCAAACTACAACTATCACAAATATCATCATGTAATACTTGCCTCTTCATCAAGTTTGCCTTCATTGGTAGAGTATCACGACAAGCTCTCCATCCGAAGTGTCAAACTTTGTGCGGGATCGGTAAGTTCCAAACCGCCCTCTAGAACAATGGATATGATTGCTATCCGAGCTATCTCCTCAATTGGTAGGATGGGACAGTTTCACTGCTAATTTGTAAGCACTACGCACACTAAACAGCCCATTTGGCGTCTTCGTCTAGATTAATTTATTTGCAAGTAGCCGAGAACTTAATGGAATATTCTTGACAATCTCAGCTTCGTGGGGAAGAAGTAGAGCATTAATAATGGTAGATTTCCAGCTCGTAGTGGCAGTATCAATCAACTCATTTACTCTCGTATCAGAGTGCAGAAAAAGTGTTGGAGAAACTACTTTATATGTGGAGGAGATTGGCAGTTATCTATCCTCCCAAACTCGAATGCTTGCACCATTGCCTACCCTCCATCTTAAACCTTCTCTAACCAGATTTTGGGCAGCCATGATACTATGCTAGGTGTAAGAAGGATTGTTACCGAGTGAGGCGTGTGCAAAATCACTCATTGGGAAATATTTGTCCTTTAGAACCCTATACACCAAAGAATTTTGACCCATTTGAAGCCTCCATCACTGTTTTGCAAGAAGTGCCAAATTAAAGAGTTTTAGATTCTTGAAACCCATGCCCCCACGACTTTGGTTCACACATCTTCTCCCTGCTAAGCCAAGCAATTTTTTTCTCATCTTTCATTTGTCCCCACCAAAAGTTTCTAATCATACTCGTTAACTCCTCACAAAGAGAGTCTGATATTTTGAAGCAACTCATGGTGTAAGTCAGTATAGTTTGGGCTACTACTTTAATTAGGACCTCCTTCCCAGCTTTAGATAACATTTTCTCCTTCCAACCTACCTACTTTTTACCTATCTTCTCCTTATGTCATTGAAAGTATTCCTTTTGTTTCTCCCCACAAGTGATGGTAGGCCAAGATACTATTCATGCTGTTTAATAACTTGAGAATCAAATCTCCGCTTAATCTCTTCTTGGACATCTTCGGAAGTGATACTGCTAAAAAATAGGGAGGTTTTTGCCTGGTTCAATTGCTAGCCTGATGCTTTCTCATATACTTCTAGGATTCATTGTAATGAGTCACATTCTACTAGAGATGATTTACAAAAAATCAGGTTGTCATCAGCAAAAAATAAGTGAGAAAGCTTTGGTCAACCACAGTAGACAACTAGCCCCTCCATTTGTCCACTACAAACTGAGGCTTTGATCAAAGCTGATAGGGGATCACCTTGACGGATACCCCTTGATAAAATAATATGTCCCCTAGGACTCCTGTTTATCTTTATGGCATAGGTAACAGAAGTCACACACTGCATAATCAAACGTATCCACCTCTCTACAAAACCCAACTTTTTCATTATTTTCTCCAAACACGCCCACTTCACTCTATCATATGCCTTGCTCATGTCAAGTTTGAGAGTCATCTCTCCCACCCTACCTCCTTTTTTCTGACTAATATGATGTATGGTCTAAAAAACAACCAAAACATTATCAGTGATTAACCTGTCATGCACAAAGGCACTTTGGGTTTCACTAATAATAGAGGGAAGAACCCTTTTTTAGCCTATTTGCTATACATTTTGAGGCAATCTTATATACAACATTACATAAACTAATAGGCCTATAATCAATTATTCTCTTTGCTTCTTTTTTACTTTTGGGATAAGCACAATATGAGTCTCATTAAAATTAGGAGGAGATATATGTCAGGAACCCGGTGGTTCCTAATGGAGATTGTTGGGAATTATAAGAAAATTGATGAGAATTGTAGGAAAATTAAGTTAATTAAAGGTAGTCACCCTCCATAGAGAAAGAAAGAGATTAAGAGAGAGAGATGCACGAATGCACTAAGAAATTGGTTTATTCTTCAATGATGGAAATGTGATTATACAAGTAGGTATTTATAGAACCATAAAATTATTCTATTGGCCCACATGGCCTTGTCCTAATGGTCCTATTATTCCCCATGTGCATTAATAATTCCAACATGTACTAAATGTGATTAACATGCTTAGAATTATAGCTAACTAACTAAATCTACAACAATTATTATCCATATGCTTATAGCATTCCTAACATTTCCCTCCCCTTCAAAACACCTTGCCCACAAAGTATTGTTGTGAAATAACATTTTCATCAAAGGAGATCTTCCAATGGACCAATACCTTAGTGACATTTTGAACACCATATTCATGCATTTCTCTTTGACAAGCGGTCTTGTGCACATGAAAGTTTCTTCTTCGTAGATCTTCAAACTTTGCTCGAGTTCTTGAGCCTTCAATGGTTCTTCAATCTTCAAGGTCTCACTGGTTCTTTGAACCTTGGAATGTTCTTGTATCCTCAAGACCTCATTTGATTCTAGAACCATTAAAATTATTGGTGCTTGCATCTTGGATTCTTGGATCACCGACACTTGGATTACCAATTCTTGAATCATAGACTATTGAATGGAAGCCTCCATTGGTCCATCAAGAATTAGTTCTTGAAAAATCATCATCACCTTCTTTGTTGGTTCTTTGGACTGAACTTCAAGGGCAGCGTGTACATGTATATCATCATCCACTTTGACACAAAAATCAACATCTCAGATTGCAACAACAGCAGTAGATTCTTAGAACTTGATTTGTTCTTCAAGTTTCATTGAATTAAGAGATTGTAACTCCTCTTCCATCATATTCTCGAGACCCTTTTGCAATCTTGAGAGCTCTTCATTCATGGCCTTGTTAGATTCAGGTAAGGCCTTGACCTTCTCTAAAACGGCATTGTAAGATTCATACAAAGTCTTGACATCCTCTGAAACTTTGTTCACCATTTGCCATAATTCTTTCCAAAGTTTTCTTCGATCACATTCGTCTGTATCAAGATCGATGGCTCTCATACCAATTGTTAAGTGATTGGTTATTGACAAAATGCAGAAAGGAAAGAATTGAAGAGTAGAGGGAAAAGACATAATTGAATAAGGATGAAATAGTTACTTCGAGGATAACTATCACTAGGCAAAGAGAGAGAGAGAGAGAGAGAGAGAGAGAGAGAGAGAGAGGGAAAATTGGTTAATTCTCAACATAATCCCATTTCTCCACACTAGCATCTTTTATACAATTCATTCCCCTTCCTGCCAAAACTAACAAGCTAACTAACTGAACATAACAGACACTAACTAACTGAATATAACAGACACTACAACCATAACTGCTACTAACAGATTACTAATAGATTATCATACACAGTGCTAATCAATTGCCTAAGCAAATACAATGCTAATCACACAGTCCACTACTAGTTACCTAACAATATAACAAGATTAAGGAAGTCAAGTACCGTTTTAGTGACCATTGTGCCACTTGTATTCCAAAAATGTTGGAAAAATAGAGGGGACACACCATTCGGGCCTGGAGCCTTTAGGGAATACATTTGTTTCAATGCCAATCTGACTTCATGCTCAGTGAAATTTCGGACCAACTCTTGGTTCATGGAAGTTGAGACTTTTGGTTGGACTGCATTTAGGATCTCATTGAACTTCGACGGGTTGCTTGAGGTGAATAAGTTGTTGTAGTACTCCACCACAATCTCCTCCATCTTAGTCTCATCAACCTGCCATACTCCGTTAGCATCAAACAGCCCCTCCATATAATTCTTTTTATGTCTTGCCAAAGGTTTTGCATGAAAAAAGTTTGTGTTTCGGTCTCCTGCTTGAAACCAATTGAGTCTTGATCTTTGGTGCCACATTTCATCTTCTTTCTCCAGCCAACAATTCAATTCAATCCTAGTATTCTTCAAAGCTTGGAACAATTCTGGCGTTGATGGTTGTAGTTCTAGCCATTCCAGTCTTGCTTGTAGTGACTTACCAACATGCCCAAATTCTGTTTTGTTCCAAGCATCCAATGAAGACCTGCATCTCTCCAAACAATTTCCCAGCACCCAACCCGTGGCTGATGATATACCATCCTCCCATGATATACCATCGTCTCGCTTTCTTTTTCTTCTGTCTTTGTGCCAAATGAAGAGATAAAGGAGAGTGATCATATGTCGATGAGGAAAGGTGATGAAGTTTAGCTGCAAGAAATAAACCCAGCCAGTCCAATGTTGCTAATGCCCGATCCAACTTTTCCCGAATTTGTACCCATCAGACCGCTGGTAGACAGAAATTGTAATTATTATTACAAATACATGGATTGCCAAAAGTTTAAATAGTGTAATTAAGAATAAAATAAAGATACATAATTAATAATATAAATCTAGCATAATAGGATACGAGTGCGGCGGAATACATTTATTAATTAATTATTAAATATATTTTTATTTATATTTACTATATATTGTTAAGAATTTTTTTCATATAATGTTAAATATATATATCAATTAATAATTATTATTATAATTATCATCAATTAATATATATCCATTAATAATTTTTTTCATATATATCACTAATATAAATATTAGTACATAGAATTTATCGTAAAATTATTGTAAAAATTTTATAGAAATATCGTAGCATTACTTAAAATCCAAATTCTTGAGTCTTTTTCTTTTGATTTCCCTCCCCTCTCACTTGCCAACAAAGCACGGTCGCTCATAAATTTTTATTATATATTTATTTCTCCACCACATATTATTAAAAATATCTATAAACCATATACTTCTTCCCTGTCTCTTTCTTCTTCTTCAGTTTGTTTTCTTTTCATTTTTCCTCAATGCAACTTCCAAATTCTCAGTCCAGCTTATGCATGCAACAACATCTAGGACGCACGTGCAGCCTCGTCCAGGCCACACATCGCGTCCTAGCTGCGTCCAAATAAAGGGAAGTTGTATGGGAAAGAAAAGAGGTAGAAACAATTTTTTTTTAAAGACATTTTTGTTAGGTAGGAAATAAAAAATGAAATAGAGTGAAATGTGTTAAAGGACATTTTTGTCATATAATTATCAAAGATATCTATTAAAACCAACTTCACGCCTAAATAAATACCATCTATAAAAGTTATGTTTTCACAAGAATGAGAAATCTAATACTTACTAGCAGTGGTGGAGCCACAACAAGGGTGGGGGGGGGCATGGCCCCCCAAAATTTTAAGAAATCCCTTTATAGAATGTAAATTATTTACATTGCAAGAAATGTAGCTTGTAAAAATTGTAGTTAGCCCACCCCAAATTTTTGAGTCATATCATGCTATTAAAAGAAAGAGAAATCAAGTCATATCATTAGTGCTATTCAAAGAAAGAGAAATCAATATCAGTGTGTACAAATTAGATAATCTAAATCTTAACAACTCCTACTTTTAGCCAACTCCTTATATAGTGTTAATTAAATAATAGAACACAAAGCAATAGCAGCCCACATGCTTCTAAGTGTCTTTCCCGAAAATAACTCAATGCAGGTGATACATATCAAGAAATCAATATCAATGTGGAGAAATCAACATGTGTACCTTTCACCTTCAAATCCCACAGCACGAGCGTTACCACCACCAGAGGGAGGTGTTTCAAATCCCACACCACGGGAGTTACCTCCACCAAAGGGAGGTGTTTTAGATTCCACCAAGTCAGCTAGCGATGGAAGCACCACTCTGTATATAGGTGGTGGAAGGTGGCACACAAGTAATGGTGTCATTGCTGGCCAGTGCACAAATAGTGGTGTCGTCGCTGGCTGACGCACCTGAATCAGCTTAGTTAGAAGAATACTCATTAGGCTAGATGCAAAGAGTGAAATAGGAAAGCCCTAAAATGTAGCAAAATGCGAGTGAAAAAAAAAAGGTAGATACTCATTAACAGATGCTGACTAAAACCGCTTTTTTATTTTTTTTTTCAAAAATTTCCTATATTTTTGAAAGTAATGTCCATGTTTCAAAACCAACCTTTTCAAAAAACTCAAAAGTCTTTTTCAGGAAAATTCCTATTTTTCAAATACCATTATAATGTCCAAATTCTTTTAAAACTCTTACTGTTTTCCAAAAGTATGACATTTTTTTTTCTTCAGAAACCCCCTTTTAAAAAAAAAAACCCTCAATTTTTCAAAAATACAGTTATAATGGAGTTTTTTTGGTAAATATTGTAAAAATTAAAATATATTTGCGTTATAGGTACTGTTTGAAGTTATTTATGGAAATGAGGAGAGAGACTGAATTTCGGCAACACCGTTGCCGAAATTCAACAAAAAGTAGGAGAGAGAATCACAAAAAGGAGGAAAGAGAAAGTTGGTGTCAGGAGTTGAATTTCGACAACGGTGTTGCCGAAATTCATCTGCCCATTTTTACTGTGCTGCCCGGATGTGTGAAAAGTGCAATAATGCCCAGACAAAAAAAAAAAAGTAATTGTATTGCCGAAAATGGTAGAAAAAATTAAATGAATGCGGAAGAATTAAAGAAAAATATAATGTGTTATGTACACAATATTTTTACAATATTTTCACAATAAATCACAAGTAACTAGTTATTATTAGTTCAAATTTAAATTTGACATTGACATTACTATTTTAATTTAACAATAACAGCAAGTAACAACCTGATACTTAACATTTGTTGTAAAAATATTATAAAAATTGTGTGCACTTATTATTTCTTAAAAAAAAAAAAAACTGTAATGGATTTGTGAAATATTTTGTGGCAATCCCATTGCCGAAATAGTGGGGAAAAGCCACAATTAGGGAAAAACTTTTTTTTTTTTTTTCAATTGTGGCAATGTTTTTTTTTTTCAATTATGGCAATGGCATTGCCGAAACTGTGGGGAAAATTTTTTCCCACGATTTCGGCAATGGCATTGCCACAATTGGGAAAAAACTAAAATAAAAACTTTTTTTTCTCAATTGTGGCAATGGTATTGCCGAAATTGTGTGGAAAAATTTTTTCCCGCCATTTCGGCAATACCATTGCCACAATTAGAAATTTTTTCCCACAATTTCGACAATGAAAAAAAATAAAATAAAAACTTTTTTTTTCCAATTGTGGCAATGGTATTGCCAAAATTGTTTTTTTTTTTTTTTTCAAATGGTATTGCCATGGCCGCAATTAGTAAAAAAAAAAAAATGAAAATGTTTTTCCCCAATTTCGGCAATGCCATTGCCGAAATTGGGGGAGAAACTTTTCCCCACAATTTCGGCAATGCCATTGCCGAAATTGGGGAAAAACATTTTCATTTTTTTTTTTTACTAATTGCGGCCATGGCAATACCATTTGAAAAAAAAAAAAAACAATTTTGGCAATACCATTGCCACAATTGGAAAAAAAAAGTTTTTATTTTATTTTTTTTCATTGTCGAAATTGTGGGAAAAAATTTCTAATTGTGGCAATGGTATTGCCGAAATGGCGGGAAAAAATTTTTCCACACAATTTCGGCAATACCATTGCCACAATTGAGAAAAAAAAGTTTTTATTTTAGTTTTTTCCCAATTGTGGCAATGCCATTGCCGAAATCGTGGGAAAAAATTTTCCCCACAGTTTCGGCAATGCCATTGCCATAATTGAAAAAAAAAAAGCATTGCCACAATTGAAAAAAAAAAAAAAAGTTTTTCCCTAATTGTGGCTTTTCCCCACTATTTCGGCAATAGGATTGCCACAAAATTTTTCACAAATCCATTACACTTTTTTTTTTTTAAAGAAATAATAAGTGCACACAATTTTTACAATATTTTTACAACAAATGCTAAGTATCAGGTTGTTACTTGCTGTTATTGTTAAATTAAAATAGTAATGTCAATGTCAAATTTAAATTTGAACTAATAATAACTAGTTACTTGTGATTTATTGTGAAAATATTGTAAAAATATTGTGTACATAACACATTATATTTTTCTTTAATTCTTCCGCATTCATTTAATTTTTTCTACCATTTTCGGCAATACAATTACTTTTTTTTTTTGTCTGGGCATTATTGCACTTTTCACACATCCGGGCAGCACAGTAAAAATGGGCAGATGAATTTCGGCAACACCGTTGCCGAAATTCAACTCCTGACACCAACTTCCTCTTTCCTCCTTTTTGTGATTCTCTCTCCTACTTTTTGTTGAATTTCGGCAACGGTGTTGCCGAAATTCAGTCTCTCTCCTCATTTCCACAAATAACTTCAAACAGTACCTATAACGCAAATATGTTTTAATTTTTGCAATATTTACCGAAAAGACTCGTTATAATGCCCATTTTCTTTCAAAAAGCTTTTCTCAAAAGCTCCTTCTGTTTCCAAATAATTTACATTTTTAATAAAAAAGTACTATCATAATACTTTTTTTTTTTTTTAAATCCTTCTCAAAATTTTTTTTTTCACATTTAAAAAAAAAATGTCATTTTTATAAAAAAAATCCTTCAAAATTAAAAAAAAAAAAAATCTTTTTCCAAAAGGTGATACCATTTTTCAAATAAATACCGTCATAATGCCCGTTTTCCTCTCTTTGCTGCTTTTGTCAGTCCTGGCCCTAGAGATCTTGTAGATGGCTTGGCTGGAGAGGTACCTTCTAGTTTTGGCCTTAATATCTTGGCCAAAGTAGGATCTCCGACTCTTGGCCTTGATATTGGAGGGAGGTTTCCAGACTTGGATCTAGACATCGAAGTTGGCCCTCCAGATTCAGGTCCTGTTGTTGGCGCAAGGGCTCCTGATCTGGATCTAGATATTTCTGCTGGTGGTGGACTACGAGGTCCTCAGGATTGGACAACTTCGAGTCTTTCAGCTAAATATTGTTAAAATCAAAACATATTTGCGTTATAGGTACTGTTTAAAGTTAATTGTGGAAATGAGGAGAGAGATTGAATTTCGGTAACACCGTTGCCGAAATTCAACAAAAAGTAGGAGAGAGAATAAGAAAAATGAGGAAAGAGAAAAGCAATTGTCAGAAACAGTAAAATGTTGAATTTCGGCAACGGTGTTGCCGAAATTCATCTGCCCAAATTTCTTGTGCTGCTCGGATGTGTGAGAAGTGCAATCATGCGTGAGCGCCCAAACAAAAAAAAAAAGTAATTGTGGCAATGACATTGTCGAAAATGGTAGAAAAAAAAATGAATGCGGAAGAATTAAAGAAAAATATAATGTGCTATGTACACAATATTTTTACAATATTTTCACAATAAATTACAAGTAACTAGTTATTATTAGCTCAAATTTAAATTTGACATTGACATTACTATTTTAATTTAACAATAACAACAAGTAACAACCTGATACTTAGCATTTGTTGTAAAAATATTGTAAAAATTGTGTGCACTTATTATTTCTTAAAAAAAAAAAAGTGTAATGGATTTGCCAAAAATTTTGTGGCAATTGTGGCTTGCCGAAAATGGGAGGAAAAAAAAGTTTCAATAGGTTTGTGGCAATTTTTTTTGGCAATTGTGACAATGTCATTGCCGAAAATGGGAAAAAAATTTATTTTTCCCTAATTGTGGATTAGAAAAAAAAAAAATCCCAATTGTGGCAATGCCATTGCCGAAATAGTGGGGAAAATTTTTTTCCCCACTATTTCGGCAATGGCATTGCCACAATTGGGGAAAAAAAGGTTTGCCGAAAATGGGAGAAAAAAAAAGTTTTAATAGGTTTGTGGCAATTTTTTTTGGCAATTGTGACAATGTCATTGCCGAAAATGGGAAAAAAAAATTTTTTTTTCCCTAATTGTGGATTAGAAAAAAAAAATCCCAATTGTGGCAATGGCATTGCCACAATTAGGGAAAAACCTTTTTTTTTTTTTTTTTCAATTGTGGCAATGTCATTGCCGAAATTGTGGGGAAAAATTTTTCACAATTGGGAAAAAAAGTACTTTTTTTTCCCAATTGTGGCAATAGTATTGCCGAAATTGTGGGGAAAATTTTTTTCCCGCAATTTCGGCAATGCAGTTGCCACGATTAGAAAAAAATAAAAATAAAAACTTTTTTTTCCCAATTGTGGCAATGGCATTGCCAAAATTGTGGGGAAAATTTTTTCCACACAATTTCGGCAATGGCATTGCCACACATTGCCGAAATAGTGGGGAAAAAATATTCCCCGCTATTTCGGCAATGGCATTGCCACAATTAGGGAAATTTTTTTTTTTTTTTTTTTTCAGTTGTGGCAATGTGATTGCCGAAATTGTGGGGAAAAATTTTCCTCACAATTTCGGCAATGGCATTGCCACAATTGGAAAAAAAAAAAAGTACTTTTTTCCCAATTGTGGCAATAGTATTGCCGAAATTGTGGGGAAAATTTTTTTCCCACAATTTCGGCAATGCCGTTGCCACAATTAGAAAAAATAAAAATAAAAACTTTTTTCCCCACTATTTCGGCAATGGCATTGCCACAATTAGGGAAATTTTTTTTTTTTTTTCAATTGTGGCAATGTTATTGCCGAAATTGTGGGGAAAAATTTTCCTCACAATTTCGGCAATAGCATTGCCACAATTGGGAAAAAAAATAAAATAAAGACTTTTTTTTCCCCAATTGTGGCAATGGTATTGCCGAAATTGTGGGGAAAATTTTTTTCCCACAATTTCGGCAATGCCGTTGCCACAATTAGAAAAAAATAAAAATAAAAACTTTTTTTCCCAATTGTGGCAATGGTATTGCCGAAATTGTGGGGAAAAAATTTTCCCACAATTTGCAATGCCATTGCCACAATTGAAAAAAAATAAAAAATAAAAACTTTTTTCCCAATTGTGGCCTTGGTATTGCCGAAAATGGGGGAAAAAAATGTTTCAATGAGTTTGTGGCAATGCATTGCCGAAATTGTGAGTAGAATCTTTTTTGGCAATTGTGGCCATGCTGTTGTCGAAAATGGAGGAAAAAAAATGATTGACGTTCACATTGTAAATCAAAAAAAAGTAAACAAAGTACATAGGTTTTTATAATATAAAAGAAAAAATGATTGATGTGCAAGCTATAAACAAAAAGAAACTAAAGAAAGTACATAGATTTTTATGTGCACGCTGTAAACAAAAAAACAAAGTTTCAATCAACCAATCACCTCAACTTCTCATCTCATCTGATTCTTATTCTCTACATCGAATATATTTTACCTATTCATAACTCTCAGAGGGATTCGTTTTTGTCATCTCATCTGCTTCGTATTCTCTGCATCGAATATATTTTACCTATTCATAACTCTCAGAGGGAATCGTTTTTGTCTTCTTCACTGTTGTAATCTCTCTGATAGATTTTTTTTGTTTTCTTCACTTTTGTAATCCCTCAGAATCTATTCTTTTTTGTTTTCTTCTTAATTGTAATCTCTCTCAGAGATAGTTTTTTTTGTCCTCTTCTTGTGTAATAAAAGACGTCTTCTTCAATGAAGTAATAAAAGGCAAGTCAAGTGCTAAGTGCAAGCGTCGTTTTTATTTCTCCTTCTTCGCTGAAGAATTGTATCTCCTCACATAGAAGGTTCTCTGATTGTTCAGTTAGTCTTTTACTTTGCTTTAGGTGAACAACTAAGAATCGTAAGTTTTTTGTTAATGTAAGTTTCTTTGCTTTGTAAATATTAAAAGCTAATACATTGTAAAATATTATGTATTGTTGTAGTTGTAGTTAATATTATTTGTATGCCTATGATTATGATTATTGTTGTTGTTATTCAAATTTTAGATTAATGAATTATTTTTTATGGTTATCTGATTGTGTTTTTTTTTTATTTTTTGGCAAGTATCACTCTATAATTCTCACTCTTTCAGTTGGTATCACAGTTGTGGTAAGCATCTCAACTCTCTAATTAAATTTGTATTTGTTATTTTTGAAATTATTTAATATTATTTATTGTTATTATTAGTACATGACCACAAAAATTGTAATAAATTGTATTATTGTGATCTTTTTATAATATATATGTGTTTTGTTATTCTCAATTATTACATCTATTACTTGGAAAAAATATATTGCATAATATGTTTGTTGGTTTATAATAAAGATATGTATGTATATTATTATTATTATTATTATTATTATTTACTACAAATGGAAGTTGCATGGTTTAACTCATTGTAGCATTTAATGTAGGATATATTTGAAATGGAACGACAACAATATCACATCTCCAATGATGCAATGGAAGGCAATGTACGTTGCGTGATCCAAATTTATTAATGTCCTAATAATATCTACAATTATTCAATTTACATGAAAATAATTTCAACATTAGTAATATAACATTGTACATTTAAAAAAAATCAGGTTTCCACCTTACGGGTGCGACCCCAACCATTTGCACCTCCCCCACTGTTAGGCGAGCGTATTATCCCATATTTGCGGCAATGTAGACTCTACCGTGTTACCCGCCTCCCACATATAGATATTGACTGGAGTCTTATCACTTCTTTAGTGGAGTGGTGGCACTCTGATACCCATACATTTCACCTACGTACTTGTGAAATGTCAATTACTTTACAAGATATAGCAATCCTTACAGGATTGCCTATTGATGGCAAAGTAGTGTGCGGGCCCACTAATTTGAAATGGAAAGATGTTTATAGAAATTTACTTGGGGAGGAACCACCTGCAACAGCATTGAAATATGGTGGCCTTAAAATAACATGGGTAAGGAATACATTCTCAAACTTACCAGAGGGTGCCAATGCTATAACAATCCAACGGTATGCTAGGGCATACATGTTCCAGGTTATGGCTTTACTATTTGGAAATAAGAGCCAAAGTAAATTGCATTGCTGTTTTCTCAACCTGTTAGACGACTTTGGAAAAGCTGCGGAATATAGCTGGGGTAGTGCCACACTTGCTCTCCTTTATAAAGAGCTGTGTACTGCTGCTATTCAAAAAAGTATGGAGATTGCAGGTCCTGTTTTCATATTACAATTATGGGCGTGGGAGCATCTTCCATATTTAACCCCAATTCCAATAAATCCAATAAATTTAAATGGAACATGTTCTTTCCTTTCGTATTGTAAAAGTACCCTATGAAACAAATAGGGATAGATTCAAGTACAAAGCAACTTGATTCTTATTCTAAAAAAAGTACATAGACAATACGAAATGGAAGAAAAAAATAATTGATGTGCACGTTGTAAATAAAAACAAAGAAAGTACATAGATTCTTATAGAAGAAAAAAATAATTGATGTGCACACTGTAAACCAAAAAAAGCAAAGAAAGTACATAAATTTTTACAACACGGAAGAAAAAAATGATTGATGTGCACGCTGTAAACAAAAAAAGCAAAGAAAATAAACAAAAAACAAAGCTTCAATCAATCAATCAACTAAACTCCTCATCTCATCTGATTCTTATTCTCTGCATGCATCGAATATATTTCCCTCAACTCTCGAATATATTCCCCTCAACTCCTCAGAGTATGTTTTTTGTCTTTCTATTCGTCAGTATTTTTTTGACCGAAGCAGTTTGGTTTGTGTTTCTTGTTCCATCAACCTTCTTCTCCACTCTTATTCCCCTCATAATTCTACCAACCATTTTCAATTCATGCGTGCCATACATTCTACAAACAACTATAAGTAACAACACTTGCAAATATCTATCCGTCCTTTATCTCTTAGAAGGTGAGTTACATCTCTTAAGTAGTTATTTTTCTTTTTATAATATTTCATGTTGATATGTTTTTGGGCATAACTAAGCATGGAAATCTTGTTTTTGCAGTATGTGTTTTGCAACATGAACTGATTTGTATGATATGTTTTAAATTAGTTGTCCATGAATTCTTGCCGAAAATTTCCTATAGCAAAAATATATTTCAACATGACAGACCAGTTTTTCCTTAAATAAATACTTAGTTTGTTAGCCTATAATATACACGTACGCTATAAGAAAAAAAAAAGGTTACTATACGCTCTACAACCTTAATAAAAAATATTTTAATATTATTATTATCAGTGAAATAATCCTCTTTAACAGAATTCTCTTAGCTCTAGCTATTTAAACATTGAATATTTTTAATGGATTACCTTCTTGTATTGCATTGTAATGGTTGTGTAATGTTAATATATTAATACTATTATTATGTTTTAGTGTAGATGGCAGAAAAGTTGTTCATTTTTCTCATCCATTCCGGCGGAATAATTAAACATGGAGAAAATGGGGTTTATTATGAAGGGCCACCTCCTTCTATGCTTCCATTAAGCCAGGGTGTTACATTTGAAGATCTATGTGATGGAGTAGCATCCACGCTTCATATAAACAGAGAAAATTCAAAACTGACGATTTGGTATAGATTTCCTTTTCAATGTCATCCACATCCTGTGACTTACAAGCAAGTTTTGGTAGAAGATGATCATGGTGTCAATGCAATATTCAATATGTTAGACCGCCAATATGGATTTGTAGGTGCAGAGTTATATGTGGGTGTAGAGCCCATAAGAAGCCACCGAGATGTTTTTCCCATTCGATATGCCAACGAAGGACCGAGTGCATCATTTACTTATTCACATGGCGGGCACTTCCATGATCCATATGCCACTCATATTGGTTTTTATTCTGAAGATGCGGCTCATTCCCCAATCAACATTGGTGGTGCTGACTACCATGCTCCATATACTCATGCCGCAACTGAGGACCAACATGTTCCTTATCGGTCAATGAACACCAATGATGCTGACTATGATAATCCAACTGAGCATGTCTCACAAGAGACTACTAATGATCCCAATGATACACATCGCATAGCTGCTACTACTGAAAATGCGGCCCATACATTATCAGAAAGGATGCGAGCCATGGATAATGATGACAAACTTGATGACAACGAGGTCCTTGATGATGACGAGGTCCTTGATGATGTTGGAGATGAACAGGAGCCTCTAAATGAAGGTAATCATGAAAGTAGTCCAGCTATGGTGTTCCATCAACCTTCATCACTAAGCTTTTCAGAAAACACGTGGGATAATATGATTGATCCAACCCCACCATTTGAAAAGCCCAGTCAGAGTATTTGGGACCCTACCCAAGAGTTTTATGTGGGCTTGCTTTTTGCCGATAAGGATGACCTACAAGCTGCTGTTAAACACTATCACATCAAGAGAAACCAAACATTTTGTGTAAGAGAGTCAGATTCAGCATGTTGGTCTGTAAGGTGCAAACATTGTTCTTGGCATCTTCGAGCATGCTTCCGGGCTACACATAGGTTGTTTGAGGTTAGGAAATACAGTGGTCCACACACATGTACAGAGTCCACGCTCACACAAGATCACGAGCAATTAGACACCAATGTTATTGAGAAAGAGATGAGGGATGTTGTCAAAAATAATCCAACCATAAAGATTTCTTCACTTCAACAAACTCTTTACAATAAGTACCAATACCGGCCTTCTTATTCTAAGGTGTGGGAGGCGAAACAAAAAGCAATTGGTAGAGCGTTTGGCGATTGGGACAAATCGTACCAATTATTGCCAAAATGGTTGAAAGCTTTGACTGATTCAAACCCGGGCAGCAGGGTTAGTTGGAGAACAGTACCTACTACTATGCCAGGCTGTGCAATATTTGAGAGAGTGTTCTGGGCTTTTGGTCCATCAATTGAAGGTTTTCAACATTGTAGGCTAGTGATTAGTATAGATGGAACTTTCCTATATGGTAAGTACAAAGGTACGTTACTAATTGCATCAACGTGGGATGGTGAGAACAGACTTTTTCCACTTGCCTTTGCCATTGTGGAGAATGAAAATGATGATAGCTGGTATTGGTTTTTGCGTTGTATTCAGATTAATGTCACTAATCGGGAAGGGTTATGTGTCATATCTAATCGTCACCCTGGTATAATGGCAGCGATACGGACTATATGTCAATCAACACGTTGGTATCATCGTTTTTGCCTTCGCCATGTGGCTAGCAATTTCAATCAAAAAATTGGGAATAAAAACTTGAAGGCTATGGTAATGTGGGCAGGCATGGAGAATCAGTTACGAAAGTATCAAATAACCAGGGATAGAATTACTCAATTAAGTGCAGATGGTGAGCAGTATTTGAGGGAAATACCGGTGGACAAGTGGACATTGGCACACGATGGTGGACATCGTTATGGGGTAATGACGACAAACTTGTCTGAAAGTTTCAATGGAATTCTAAAGAGTGCTAGAAATCTGCCCATAACTGCGTTAGTTGAACTTATATACTACCGTTGTGTAGCCTACTTTGCTGATCGGTATACTAAGGCACGCGCAGAGGTTACTGCCGGTGAACTCATTACGGCCTATGCAAAGAATAAATTCAATAAATGGGAAAAAAAGGCACCAAAGCATTTAGTTACAGTGTTCAGTCATGAAGATGGGCTGTTTGAAGTCAGAACACCAATAAACCCTAACTCTGCATATAGGGGTAATCATCGTCATGAGGTAAATTTAAGGCATAACACTTGTAGTTGTCAAAAATGGCAGGTTTATAAGATGCCATGCTCACATGTCATTGCCGTGTGTAAATATCAAGGCATATCTGCAATGCGATATATCGACCGTTGCTACCATTTGGAAGAACAAGTTGCTTGTTATGCACCTAGATTTCGCATGGTTCCAGACAGTGTACATTGGAATGAGCCTGATTTTCCGGTCTTGTATCCTAATGTCAAGCTGCGCCGTGAAAAAGGTCGACCAAGAACAACTCGGCTTCGAAATGAAATGGACGAAGGGGCAGAGCATCAACCAAGGCCATTGTGTAGTCTCTGTAGGCAAGAAGGCCATAATAGAAGAACATGCCCCACTCGAACTGTGGCTGGCTCCACTAGTGGCTAAACTGAATGACCTACCATAAGTATTCAATCTACTTCAGTGGATTGGTTGGACCTTTTTTTTTTTTTTTAGGAGTTGGACCATATTGTTAGTTTGTATTATTTAAAAGAACATGATACTAATTCCATATGCTACAATGTTTTCTATCACTGCAAGTTGGATTGGGGTGTATGTTTATTTATTTTGTGTGTGTGTGTGTGTGTATATATTGTATTATAGTTTAGGGTTTTGATAACACCTTAAAATGTATACGTTTTATGGAGTGCTTGGGTCATTTACCATGTTTGAAATTTTCAAATAAGGAAAGGAATCAAAGGGCTACAATCTAAAAAGGAAAAATCAAATTTGAGCACTTCTCAGTATTTTAGACGTATCTCTCTCTTCAAAAATCTAATCGACTCAAGGCTGGATGGGATGAAACCGCGACTTAAATATCTACAACTTTTATGTTTTGAGTTTTTTAAAATTCACAAAATTTGTTGGCCGAAATTAACTCACAAGTTGCTACTGTAAATTTGGAGGAAAATTACCACAAAATTTTTTTTCCCACAATTTTGGTAATACCAATGGCACAATTGGAAAAAAAATTTATTTATTTATTTTTACCAATTGTGCCAACTGCAGATAATTTTTTCCCACAATTTCGGCAATCCCATTTTTGGCAATACCAAGGCCACAATTGGGAAAAAAATTTTTATTTATATTTTTTCTCAATTGTGGCAATGGCATTGCAAATTGTGGGAAAAATTTTTCTCCACAATTTCGGCAATACCATTGCCACAATTGGAAAAAAAAGTTTTTATTTTTATTTTTTCTAATTGTGGCAACGACATTGCCGAAATGGCGGGAAAAAAATTTTCCCCACAATTTCGGCAATACCATTGCCACAATTGGGGAAAAAAATTTTATTTTATTTTTTTCCCAATTGTGGCAATGCCATTGCCGAAATTGTGGGGGAAATTTTTCCCCATAATTTCGGCAATGGCATTGCCACAATTGAAAAAAAAAAAGAAAAAGGTTTTTCCCTAATTGTGGCAATGCCATTGCCGAAAATGGGTTTTTATTTATTTATTTTTCCTAATTGCGGCAATGACATTGCCGAAATTGGGGAAAAAAGTTTTTTTTTTTTTTTTTTTTCAATTGTGGCAATGCCATTGCCGAAATTGTGAGGAAAATTTTTCCCCACAATTTCGGCAAGCCACAATTGAAAAAAAAAAAAAAAAAAATTTCCCTAATTGTGGCAATGCCATTGCCGAAATTGTGGGGAAAAATACTATGGGAAAAATTTTTCCCCACAATTTCGGCAATGACATTGCCACAATTGAAAAAAAAAGGTTTTTCCCTAATTGTGGCAATGCCATTGCCGAAATAGTGGGGAAAAGTTTTTCCCCCCTATTTCGGCAATGACATTGCCACAATTGGGATTTTTTTTTTTTCTAATTCACAATTAGGAAAAAAAAAAATTTTATTTGTTTTTCCCATTTTCGGCAATAACATTGTCACAATTGCCAAAAAAAATTGCCACAAACTTATTGAAACTTTTTTTTTCTCCCATTTTTGGCAAGCCATAATTGCCACAAAATTTTCGGCAAATCCATTACACTTTTCTTTTTTTTTAAGAAATAATAAGTGCACACAATTTTTACAATATTTTTACAACAAATGCTAAGTATCAGGTTGTTACTTGTTGTTATTGTTAAATTAAAATAGTAATGTCAATGTCAAATTTAAATTTGAACTAATAATAACTAGTTACTTGTGATTTATTGTGAAAATATTGTGTACATAGCACATTATATTTTTCTTTAATTCTTCCTCATTCACTTTTTTTTTCTACCATTTTCGGCAATACCATTGCTACAATTACTTTTTTTTTTTGTTTGGGCGCCTACGCATGATTGCACTTCTCACACATCCAGGCAGCACAGGAAATTTGGGCAGATGAATTTCGGCAACACCGTTACCGAAATTCAACATTTTACTGTTCCTGACAATTGCTTTTCTCTTTCCTCCTTTTTCTTATTCTCTCTCCTACTTTTTGTTGAATTTCGGTAACGGTGTTGCCGAAATTCAATCTCTCTCCTCATTTCCACAATTAACTTTAAACAGTACCTATAATGCAAATATGTTTTGATTTTAACAATATTTAGCTAAAAGACTCTATTCTATTAGCTATGTTTTAAAGAAATTAAAATCACATAAAAAAATATTCTAGTTTAAAAAAGACATTATAATTTTTTATATGAATTTACTAATGTTAAAAACCCAATAATGAAGCCTATTTGAACAAAATAAACATAAATTGTAATTATTATTATAAAGATGTGTGTAGGGTCAGGATTTGTATCTCAAGCCCAAGAAACATGGATTATGAGCCCACTGAACCCAGAACAATAAATTTGTAGAGAGTGGGTGAAAGAGTTAGGCTAGTTGTGAATCACACAGTGACTAACTAAGATAGTTAAAGATGAATTAACATGCAATCAGGCTTGAACAATTGACCTAATGAATGTCCGAAGAGATTTTTATTGAATAAAGATGATTATAATGCTTAGAGCTACAGTAAAAGCGTATTTATCTTCTTTGTCTCTCTTTTTCCTCCCCCCTCCTTCATCAGAGGCTTCTTCCCTTTATAGAGCATCCTCACCCCTCATCTTCATCGTCCACTTGGTCTTCATCTAAGCACCCACTTGAGCATATGTCATGTCAAGTCTTCTTTTTAGTTTTCTATGAGTGGTGGTAGCTGAGATTACACTGTTCAGGGGTCTTCTCCACATAAATGCGGTCAGAAAAGTAGCTGTAATGCATTAAACACGGTTGTAGCAGCTTTTCCTTTTAGATATTTCTTCGTTCTTATCATCTCCAGACATCCTCAGAGTTTATCTTCGTTATTGGAACCGTTAGGAAGATCATCCTGACCCTCCACACATTTGATTGATCAAGAATATTCATATCCGAGGAGTAAGACCTCTTCGGACAACTGATTACCTCTTCGGAATACATCCCTCATTCATTTCCAGGTGTGATTCTTCCACATGAACCCTTTCCCAGATATTTTATTCTCTTCGGACATCTAGTAGTCTTCAAATAGGGCCCTAGGCCCAATACATTAGGCTGGGCTTTCACCCCCCACAATAGCCCCTCAAAATTTTAGTTTTTCCCTCACATCCGAGGAGAAAAAATAGGATTTTGACTTGGCACGAAATAGAAATTCAAAATAATAAAAATATCTTAACTTCCACGCGTAGGCGCAAGTGCAGGCGCTTCATTAATGCTGCTGTCGTTTCAGTATTCCCAATGCACTATCAATTACTCCAAGCGGCGTTTTGTCTTTGGTATCCAACGGTGGGCTATTGATCCAACGGACATGATTCTTCCTCAAAATTTGGGCGGGACAACTCCTGCTCTTTCGCTTGTCCCTATATAAAGCCTCAGAACAGGTTACTTCTTCTTTACTTCGCAAATCCTCAGAGCACTCAGCAAACTCAAGCATTCGAATCCTTCAAGTTCTTCCAATCACCGGTCCTAGCTCCTTTTCAGAATCCATAAGAATCTTTCTGCGAGTTCAAGGATCACATTCCGATTTGGTTTGCGTAAGTTTCGACTTCTGAACCTCTCGTCTCCTTCTTCTCCTCGGCTTTCGAATAATCATTCCCTAGTCACTTCAATTAGTGATTCCATCTTTTTGTCTAATTGCAATGGGTAGATTCCAGTATTTGGTAGATAGCCCCGCCCAAATAGAGGAGTTTAAGGCGACATACCGCATACCTCAAGATGTGGGTCTGAGGTATTGCTCTCCGGAAAGAATACTAACAGATCGAAAGACGGGCGAAGTTGTTATCCCCATCATCGCCTTTCTAGAAGGGGGGATGACCATCCTTATGGGTCCCATTACCAGTAATTACTTAGAAACCATAGGTTTAGCCCTGACCAATGTGCATCCAACATGTTTAGGATCTTAGGAGCAGTTGAGGATCTGAACCGCCATCTAGGGTTGGGCCTCACCTGGCTCGATGTGGTACATATGTATGAGTGCCACAGCCAAAAAAGGGTGAGATATTATCTTAAATCTTGGTCCGACGTGGTTAGGCTCATCTCCTGCCTTCCCAAATCTAATAAAGGGATGAAAGACGACTATATGATCGTCTCGGGCACGTGGCATGACAGCCCTCATTGCCCGACCAGGCCAGGAGAACCAGGTAGAATATCCTAGATTTAGGTTTGCTGACAGTAGATTTAGGATCTCCACTTTCCAGTAATTTTGAATTTTATTATTGTTATTTATTATTATATATTTTTTTTATTCTTTTCAAGTTTCTGACTAAGTTTTGCTATAATACTAACAGATAAAGACCACGTTTCTCCTCGGCTCAGCCTTACAAACGTTGCCGCCCTCAATTACCTGCTACGCTTAGAGATTTTCGTAAGCGAAGACGGGCAACTCCGATCGGTTCCGCTTATTCTTGGTTACCCAGCGAAACCGAAGGATTTTCAGCCGGTCGGCAACGTGATAAGACAGGGGGACTACCGCATCAACCGTATAGATGTTGCCCAGAAGGATTTTATGGCTCCGTTCGACCTTGCACCCGTGCCACATCCAAATCCGCAGGGTGTACCCTTACTCCTCCAGCCCATCCAACAGGTTCCTCTCGGGCCGGTAGCAGCAGGTGAAGGAGTTGCCTCTTCAACCTCTTCACTTGAGGAACAGATAAACAAGTTTAGATTCGAAGGAGAAGCTTTGAAAGAGGTTGAAGTGATAACAGTTCCTGACGCCAAGGAGGAGGCTGACAGGCAGTCTGTTGTCCACCCTGCTGTACTAATAACTGCTTTTCCCGAGGACTCTTCGGAAGAGGAAGACATGGCTGATCTAAGGAGCCTGATGAAGAACAGGGGCAAGAAGCCCGAGCCCAAGAGGACTAGTACATCCCAATCGGCTGTGAATCTTCCTCCACCACCCCCTCAGGCCCCTGATCTCGGCCTGAAGCCACTGCCAGATCTGAGGAAGAAAAGGCCCCTTGTGGCCCCAAAAGAAGGGAGGTGGTTCCGCAAAAAGGGACCAAGCAGCAGAAGGTGGTGAAAGACCACCGGAGCAAGAGGGCTTCATCCACTGAGAGTCGAGATGAGGCCCTTGTTGCTGATGTGCGCTGAAGACCTCGCACTTGGTCCCCACGACTAGAATTGGATGGCGCCCCAATTCCTTGGGAAACATCCCTAAGGAACTATGATAGAGGGAGGGCAGGTCTTGTTGCCGAGGCTTTGGAGTAGCCACTGCTCCTCCCTCGGGACATGAAGTCTTACCAGCGCTTCAACCAACAGGAACTCTTCTCGTCCCTAAAAAGGGATTTGGCCATGGTAAGCGAGTTAATCCCTTTCTTCATTTTAGGATGTTACTTTTTTTTACTTGTTTTATGTTAACTTTATCATTTTTACTGCGCAGATTACCCAACAAGTCTTTGTGGCTGAAGAGTGGAACAAAAAGACATATATTGAAGCCCAAGCAGAGACCCACTCTCGGTCCGAGGCCGAAAAGTCTTTGGGTGGCCTGAAAGAGGAGTATTTTCAGCTGTCTGAGCAGTTTAAGGAGATCGTCAAGCAGAGAAACAGTCTTGACACAGGCCTGAAGAATGCTGAGAAGCATGCCGAAGACCAACGCCAGCTGCTGAATTTGACCGAAATCAATTTGGCCACAGAGAAAGCACTGGTGAAGGATCTTCAGGCTGAGCTTAAGAAGGCCAAGGAAACTGCCAAAAAGGCCGAGAAGGATGCTCAGTTGGCCAAAGAGGCAGTTGAGGCTGAAAGAAAGGCAGCGTATCAGCTAGGGATGGAGGAGACCCAACTCAGCCTCACTGAGCAGTTTGCCTCGGTTGGTCGAGACTACTGTGATATAACGTGGGGAAAAGCACTGGATGCTGCTGGGGTTCCTGCAGATTCCCCCTTGAGGCTACCTGGGAGTATATACTATGATCCAGACATTCGTGAACTCCCAGAAGCTCAGGAGCAGCCCCTAGCTAGCTAGGCCCCTCTTACTCCAGCTGAAGCAACTAAAGAGTCTGAGGGTATTAAAGAGAAGGACAAAGAACAAGTCCCGGACGTTGCTGCTACCCAGCCCAACTAGACAATTGATCTCCCGGCTGCTCAGACGAAGACTTAATACGATTAGGAGTTTTTATTTTGTACTTTTATATAACCTAGTTCAGTTGTTTGTTTTGTTTTGTTTTTTTTTTGTTTTTCTTTTTTTTTTAGGTAAGGGCTTGTAAACTACTTTATTTTGATTAATGAAATCCTCTCTTTCACATTCAATATCCTTGTTGCTTAAATTATAAGTCTTGGCATTATTGCAAACAGCTTAAACCATATGATTATAATAGTATAGGTGAACTTAACCATGATATCATTATAATAAGGCCAGTGACTTAAATCAATGCCGAAGAGAGTGGTATATACAAGAGTTATTAATAAGTAATGAAAACGATGAGTGAGATGAAAGTTTCACAGGCTTTCTTACATGTGTGCAGAGCATATTTCTAACTGAGGAGTATAACTATAAATTAAAGTTAAATGCATCCAAAAATTTCAGGCACGGTAAATTCAAACATTAACAATAACTGTATGAAGATGCTCTTTAGCCCAAATGACCCGGTCCGAGGACTACGGTTATGGTCGAATGTAAGTTTAAACATTTAGAGGACCTTTGAAGGAGTGTTAACTAACCCAAATCATCTGGTCCAGGGACTACAGGCATGATTGGATTTAAGTTTAAACACTTAAGAGAACCGTGAATGAGCGTTAATTAACCCAAATCATCTGGTCCGAGGACTACAGACATGATTGGATTTAAGTTTAAACACTTAGAGAACTTGGAACGAGTGTTAACTAACCCAAATCATTTGGTCCCAGGACTACAGGCATGATTGAATTTAAGTTTAAACACTTAGAGAACTTGGAACGAGTGTTAACTAACCCAAATCATTTGGTCTCAGGACTACAGGCATGATTGAATTTAAGTTTAAACACTTAGAGAACTTGGAACGAGTGTTAACTAACCCAAATCATCTGATCCAAGAGGACTACAGGCATGATTGAATTTAAGTTTAAACACTTAGAGAACTTGGAATGAGTGTTAACTAACCCAAATCATCTGGTCCGAGGACTACAGGCATGATTGAATTTAAGTTTAAACACTTAAAGAACTTGGAACGAGTGTTAACTAACCCAAATCATCTGGTCCGAGGACTACAGGCATGATTGAATTTAAGTTTAAATACTTAGAGAACTTGGAACGAGTATTAACTAACCCAAATCATCTGGTCCGAGAACTACAGGCATGATTGAATTTAAGTTTAAATACTTAGAAAACTTGGAACGAGTGTTAACTAACCCAAATCATCTGGTCCGAGGACTACAGGCATGACTGAATTTAAGTTTAAACACTTAGAGAACTACTCACATACAGAATCAGCATATTGATTGAAGAAAATATTCGATTAATAATAGTACCTTTTGAGGTTATTTACATTCCAAGGGCGTGGTATTACATGACTATCTAGATCTTCTAAGAAATACGCCCCAATGCAAGCCCCTGAAGTAATACGATATGGCCCTTCCCAATTGAGTCCTAATTTTCCCCAAGTTGGGTTTTTTGCAGTGCCGACAACTTTCCTCAGCACTAAATCACCCGACTCTAGAGGTCTTAGCCTTACGTTGGCATCATAGCCCTGCCTGAGCTTTTGCTGGTAATGTGCCAGTCGAACTAATGCATTTTCTCTTTTTTCATCAATCGGGTCCAAACTCCTCTCTAGTTGCTCATTGTTGCCGGTCGAATTGAACGAACTGGTTTTCAGTGTTGGGAACCCAGTTTCCAAAGGTATGACAGCTTCAGCCTCATAGGTCATTGAGAAGAGGGTATCTCCTGTAGATCTGCGAGGCGTAGTTCGGTAGGCCCAAAGTACGTGTGGCAATTCTTCCACCCACTTGCTCTTCGCGTCGTCGAGCCTCTTCTTTAAGCCATTTACTATGACCTTGTTGATAGCCTCTGCTTGCCCATTACCCTGGGGATAAGCAGAGGTGGAGTATCTGTTTATGATTCCCAACTCACTACAATAACTCCTGAATGCTTTGCTATCGAACTGTAAGCCATTGTCCGAGATGAGAGTATGAGGAACCCCAAACCGAGTGACAATATTCTTCCACACAAACCTTTGCACATCTACATCTCTGATGTTGGCCAGAGGCTCAGCTTCAACCCATTTGGTGAAATAGTCTGTGCCGACCAGAAGATATTTCCTGTTTCCTGCAGCTTTAGGGAATGGTCCCACGATATCTAAGCCCCATTGGGCGAAAGGCCATGGGCTGGATAGTGGATTAAGAGTTTCCCCTGGTTGATGAATGTTTGGGGCAAACTGCTAACATTTATCGCACTTTTTAATGTATTCGTGGGCTTCTTTTTGCATGTTCGGCCACCAGGAACCTTGAGTGATGGCTCGGTGAGCCAAGGACCTACCACCAGTGTGGCTCCCAAAGATTCCTTCATGCAACTCCTCTAGTAGCAACTCAGCCGTTTCAGGATGCATGCATAATAGGTACGGTCCTGAATAGGAGCGTTTGTATAATTTCTGATCCTCGGATAGCTAGAATCTGGTCGCTTTCCTTCGAATTTTGTCAGCTTCCCCCCTTTCTTCAGGTAAAATATCTTCTTTCAAGAATTTAATAATAGGGTCCATCTAGCAGAGCCCGGTCCTAACTTGGTGAACTTGAACGGCTTCTCTTCTTGCCTCGGTAGGCCTATGCAAGTCCTCGACAATGATCACTCTTGGCAAATTTTGCGTCAAAGAAGTAGCGAGAGTGGCCAGAGAATCAGCATGTGCATTACCACTCCTGGGGATGTGCAGGAAACTGAAAAATTCGAACTCAAACCGCAGGCAGTTAACTTGGCTCAAGTACCCCTGCATTCTTTCATCCTTCGCTTCTAACTCACCTTGCACTTGACCCACGACTAACCTTGAGTCCGAGAACAGCTCCACTGCCTTTCCTCCCATTCTTCAAACCATAGCCATTCCCATCAATAGGGTTTCGTACTCCGCCTCATTATTTGTCGCCGAGAAATCCAGCCTTAATGACTTTTCAATGATGATTCTTTCGGGGGATATCAGCACCAGCCCCACTCCAGAACCTTTCTGATTTGATGCGCCGTCCACGTATACTTCCCAGTGGGATAGGCCTTGGTAAGAAATCATGCCAACTGATTTTTCATCCATGTTCGACGTAAGCGTTACTTCTTCTAAGTGGGGCTCCGTGAACTCGGCTACCAAATCCGCAAGTACCTGGCCCTTGACCGATGTACAAGGCATATATTTGATATCGAAAGCCCCCAAGATCGTACCCCATTTAGCAATTCTTCCAGTATAGTCAGCACTTCGGAGTACAGCCCTGAGTGGGAGCTGAGTGAGGACAATGACCGTATGGGCCTGGAAATAGTGAGGCAACTTTCGTGTACCGAGCACTACTGCTAGGATAGCCTTCTCCAGCGGCAAATAACGGATCTCAGCCTCATGTAGCGACTTACTTACGTAGTAAACTGGTCTTTGCACACCACAATCTGCTCGTATCAACACCAAGCTTAAAGCATAGGGAGCCACAACAATGTAGGCCAACAAGACTTCATCTGGCTCAGGACTGGACATGATTGGTGGCCGAGCTAGATAATCCTTAAGTTGCTGAAAGACTACAGCACATTCTTCAGTCCACTCGAATCCCTTCCACTTGTTAATCAAAGAGAAGAAAGGTCGACACCTGTCTGCTGATCGAGAGATAAATCGGTTCAAGGTAGCAGTCATTCCAGTAAGTTTCTAGACTTCCTTGGGATTCCGAGGAGCTTGTAAATTGTTTATGGCCTTTATCTGGTCGGGGTTAACCTTAATTCTCCTGTGAGTCACCATGTACCCTAAAAACTTGCCTGACCCCACACCGAATGAGCACTTGGAAGCGTTCAGGCGCAGCTTGTGCTTCCTCAGAACTTCAAAGGTACTTTCAAGGTCTTTCACATGTTTAGCAACAATTTCGCTCTTCACCACCATGTCATCTATGTAAATTTTGATGTTTTTACCCAGCTATAGTTCAAACATCCTCGTCATCATTCTCTGATAGGTAGATCCCGCGTTTTTCAGACCAAATGGCATCACCTTATAGTAGTAGTTACCAATAGGGGTGACAAAAGCAGTCTTCTCCTGATCCTCCAAGGCTAGTGGTATCTGATGGTAGCCTTGGAAAGCATCCAAGAAACTCATCCGAGGGTGGCCAACAGTGGCATCCACAAACTGATCAATTTTTGGCATGGGGAATGGATCCTTAGGACAAGCCTTATTTAGGTCAGTGAAGTCCACACAGACTCGCCACTTCCCGTTTTTCTTCTTCACCACTACAGTATTCGCTAACCATTCCGGATAAAAAACTTCTTTAATAGCTCCAGCTTGTTTGAGCTTTAATACCTCTTCTCTCACTACATCTGCATGTTCCTTAGATGGGCGCCGAGGAGGTTGCTTATTGGGGATAATCAATAGGTTGACTTTAAGATGATGACAAATGAACTGGGGATCCACTCTTGGGGTTTCATAAGCATTCCAGGCAAATACGTCAAGATTCCTCTTGAGAAACTCTATCAGCTCTTCCTTCTCCTGAAGAGGTAGCTGAGATCCGACTTGAAAGAACTTTTTAGGATCGTCTCCGATAACAAACTTTACTAGATCCTCGCACCGAGCGCCCTCGCTTGGATCTTCAACAGGCAATACCCGAGACTTTAGCTGCTACAAACCCCTTTCAGCCTTAGACAAGGACTCAGCTTCGGGTTCATGCTGGATGGCAGCCACTAAGCATTGCCTGGCTACAGACTGATCTCCTCGAATTTCACAAACTTGTTCTTCAGATAGATACTTAACTTTCTGATGCAGGGTAGAGAAAACAGCCCCTAGTGTGTGAAGTCAAGGCCTGGCTACAATTGCCGTATAAGGGGAATACACATCCACAACTATGAAATCCACCTCTACCACCTCTGAGCCGGTCTGCACGGGTAATCCTATCTGGCCCCTCAGGGTGACCAACCTTCCCTCAAAACTTACAAGGGGGGAATTGTAGGGTGTTAAATCCTGAGGTTTTAAGCCTAGCCTCTTGTAAAGATCAGGGTACATTATCTCTACCGCACTACCCTAGTCCACCATTACCCTCTTCACATCGTACCCTCCAATTCTGAGGGTGATTACTAAAGCGTCATCATGGGGCTGGATAGTCCCCATCTTGTCCTTATTCGAGAATCCTATAACCAATGGAGCATCCAACTTAGATCTCTTCGGACCATGGCCGAAATGCCCTGCCGGTGATTGGACTATTGACATAACCTTCGATGGCCAAGAACCTATTCTTCCCGGGGCGACGAAGACGACATTAATAGTTCCCAATGGCGGTTTTGAAGAATCGTCTCTTCGAGGCCCTGAACCCATCTGCCCTCCTCGGCCACTGGAATGGTGCAGAAGGTGTCTTAGTTTACCCTCGCCGACCAATTGATCTAAATGATCCCACAGGCTCCTACAATCCTATGTGGTATGCCCATGGTCTTGATGATACTGGCAGTAGAGATTATGATTACACCCCTCAAGGTTTCCTACCATCTTATTCGGCCACCTGAAGAATGGCTCGTTTTTAATCTTTTCCAAAACCTGGTGTACCGATTCTTTAAATACAGTGTTGACTGCTTGAGGATTGGTCGATCCTGATTGTCCAGCGAAATCTCTACGCGGTTTGCTGCTATTGTAACGATCCGACCGGAAATCCCTCCTCTCCTGGGGGATAGCCTTGTCCTTTCCCTTCCCTTGCTGCTGATCTTCCTCAACTCTTTTAAACTTTTCTATACGGTCCATGAGCTGACGCATGTTAGTAACTGGTTTGCCAGATAAGGAGGTCCTTAGACCATGGTCAGTAGGGAGGCCGAGCTTGAATGTGCTGAGGGCCATTGCATCAAGAGTTGCCCTCCATATCATTAAACATCTCCCAGTACCTATCCGAATATGCCTTCAGGGTCTCACCCTCCTGCATGCTCAAGGATAACAGTGAAGACAAGGGCCTGGCCACCCTTCGGCATGTGACAAAACGGGAACCAAAAGCTTGAGTGAGCTCCTTAAAGGAGTTGACGGAGTTTTCTTCCAGGCTATCAAACCACCTCATTGCGACCGGTCTGAGGCTGGAGGGAAAGACCTTGCACATTAGCCTCGTCTCTGGAGTAAACAGCCATCCTCTGATTAAAGTGGCTCACATGTTCCACAGGGTCCGTCTTGCCATTATAGATAGTAAACGTCGGCTGGTTGAAACGCCGAGGAAGTCTTGCTTCTTCGATTTTACGTGTAAAAGGTGACTTAGAAATTTGATTCAAAGTCCTGCTCATAGTATTGTTCCCTACTCCTCCGCGTGATGGGCTTCATAGCTACCTCTTATAATGATGCTCCTCTTCATAGGAAAAAGATTCACTAGCTGGTGTTCGAGATTTCTGCTTGTAAGAGACGTCTCGTTCGTATTCGGAGTCTTCATCAGAATGTGGAGAAATCCGTTTCCTCTTTGCATGGCGCAACTCCCTTTTTAACTTTTCAATTTCTAGTTGTAAATTTTGGTTTTCTTCTGCATGAGACACGTGACTTCCGCCATGTGACCGGCTTTGGCCAGTATGCACAGTGTGCACACTACCCTCACGATCTTGTCTTCGCTCCAAATTGAGGAAAGGGTCTACGTGTTGGGATGCCCTAGATTCTGCTGGTTGTTGTCCTGATTCGACCATCACCAACTGTTTGTTTTCACCCCTGCACAAGCTCTTCCCACAGACGGCGCCAATTGTAGGGTTAGGATTTGTAGCTCAAGCCCAAGAGATATGGATTATGAGCCCACTGAACCCAGAACAATAAATTTGTAGAGAGTGGGTGAAAGAGTTAGGCTAGTTGTGAATCACACAGTGACTAACTAAGATAGTTAAAGATGAATTAACATGCAATCAGGCTTGAACAATTGACCTAATGAATGTCCGAAGAGATTTTTATTGAATAAAGATGATTACAATGCTTAGAGCTACAGTAAAATCATATTTATCTTCTTTGTCTCTCTTTTTCCTCCCCCCTCCTTCATCAGAGGCTTCTTCCCTTTATATAGCATCCTCATCCCTCATCTTCATCGTCCACTTGGTCTTCATCTAAGCACCCACTTGAGTATATGTCATGTCAAGTCTTCTTTTTAGTTTTCTATGAGTGGTGGTAGCTGAGATTACACTGTTCAGGGGTCTTCTCCACATAAATGCGGCCAGAAAAGTAGCTGTAATGCATTAAACACGGTTGTAGCAGCTTTTCCTTTTAGATATTTTTTCGTTCTTATCATCTCCAGACATGCTCAGAGTTTATCTTCGTTATTGGAACCGTTAGGAAGATCATCCTGACCCTCCACACATTTGATTGATCAAGAATATTTGTATCCGAGGAGTAAGACCTCTTCGGACAACTGATGACCTCTTCGGAATACATCCCTCATTCATTTCCAGGTGTGATTTTTCCACATGGACCCTTTCCCAGATATTTTCTTCTCTTCGGACATCTAGTAGTCTTCAAATAGGGTCCCAGACCCAATATATTAGGCTTGGCTTTCACCCCTCACAATGTGTATAGCAAAATTTTTAAACAAGTTAATTAAGAATAAAACTCAATTTGAACAAAATAAACATAATTGTAATTATTATAATAAAGGAGTGGATATAAACAATTTTAAACAAGTTAATTAAGAATAAACCTCAATTTGAACAAAATAAACATAAATTGTAATTATTATTACACATGGATTGCCAAAAGTTTAAACATGCAGAAGTAATAGTATAAATCTAGCATAATACTCTGTAATTATACAGATCTAACATAACTTGTATGTATCTATTAATCAAATGTACAAGATCTAATATTATATGTCGATTTACTTATAAAATATATATATATATATATATATTATATGTCAATTTGAAAAAAAAAAATTTAAAACAGTATATTTATACCATGATTATATTTTCTTCTTATATTATTACACAATTATATTTTCTTGTTATATCATCTATGTCATACTAAAAACAAGTTTAAATTTCAAGTTTTTGTACCCTAAAAGTATGCATAAAAAATAAATTTATGGATCAAATAATAAATACTAAATATATATGATTAACATAAAATTTGACATGTGCGCTAAATATATAAAGAAAATGCGATCAAACTATTATATTTTCAAAACATGTAGCTATATTTAGGGGTGTGTAGCAAACCCACCAACCTACCAAAATCGACCTGACCCAACTCAACCCAACCTGTCAGGTCAGGTCTGTTTTTAGGGGTTGGTGGGTTGGGTTATAAAATTTTTTTAATAGCGGATTAGGTTGGGTTCGGGTCATAACAATATATATTAAATATATATAGTTTAAATTTTAAATATATAGGTGGGTCGGGTTAGGTTCGGGTTGTAACAATCACAAACCCGCCTACCCAACCCGATCCAGCTATATATTTAAAATTTAAACTATATATATTTAATATATATTTAAAAATATATTATATAATTAATAATTTTTTAATTTAATTTTCCCTTATTCGGCTCTTTCTGTATAAAACTCAATTACCTCACAAACCCTAACAATCTTATTTCTCTCTCTGCCGTCTCTCACTCTACTCCTATTTGTTTATAACTGAGTTGGGATACTAGTTCATATATATCTTGTTTATCAACTCAGTTGGATATATTTTGTTTATAATTGAGTTGGAATACTAGTTTATGTATATTTTGTTTATCAACTCAAATGGTAGGTGAGATATATTTTTTTTACTCAATTTAATAATAATAGTAATCATAAAAAAAAAAGAAGAAAAAAGATAGAGAATATATTATTACTGTGCACTTAAAAAAAAAATGTAAAATTATAATATAGAATCTTTTAAAAAATTAAACCAGCGGCTAGAAATCAATGTCGCGAAATTATATACCCTTTTTTCTATAGTAAAAATCATAGGTAAAATATCATTTTTGTCCCTAAACTATCACAAAAGTTCGTTTTTCATCCCTAAACTTTCAAAAATTCGTTTTTCGTTCCTAAACTATCACAAAAGTTCGTTTTTCGTCTCTAAACTTTTCCAAACGTATTGATTTTCATCCCTCCCACATCCGCACTCCGTCACGGCCACGTCAGCACTCCGTCAAACAGAGGGACGAAAATCAATACGTTTGGAAAAGTTTAGGGACGAAAATAGAACTTTTGAAAGTTTAGGGACGAAAAACGAACTTTTGAAAGTTTAGAGACGAAAAACGAACTTTTATAATAGTTTAGGGACGAAAATGATATTTTACCCAAAAATCATTGAAAGTTCGGTTTTTCTTTTTCTATTATTATTATTTTATTATTTTTATTCTTGATAATTGAAAGTTCGGCTTTTGAGATGCTATAAAACTACCTTGAAACCATTGAGATTTGAACCTTTATATCAAGCAAAAAGGGAAAAAAAATCTGTAACACATGATTTGACCAAAAAGTTGGACGCATTTTCCTTGCTTTAACAAATTAAAATTATTAAAAGTCTTATAACTTAATTAGCAATCTATTAACTCAAGAGCCTTGTAGTCTTGAAGCTTAGAGAAGATTCGGGCTGGGGGTTTAAGGGGTTCAGGTTATATGACTAGCAACATATTAATGTATATATTTCTAATTATTTGAAATATATATATATATATATATATTAAAATAATGCATTAAAATTAAAGAAAAATTAATTTATATATATTTTTTGTTTATATAAGATATAAATTCTACTCTAATTTAATCTTTGTATGTGAATGTAAAACTTCCTCTTCGAGACTCTGTGCCTTATTCCCTACACTCCACCGGAAGTATCAACTTATAGAATAACATCACGCAAAAGATTCAGTGGTAAAGAAAAAATAATTTAGCCAAAAGACATATCCAAATCTCAAATAGAAAGCACAAACAATTAAGACGCACAAAAAATCCTACTTCATAAATAAATAACTTTGTAGCCGTACGACTATCTGCGCGGTGACTGAACTAGACCATTCCCCTTTGACTTCAATACAGTGTTCATCCTCAGCCTGAGTGTGAGCATCTTTTTCCTTCGAACTTGTATTCAATGGGAGTGGAAGAACTGGCGTTGGATACAACGGTTGCACAAGTACGAATGAGTTGCCGAGCCCGAATTGGTGGTGGCGGTGAATTAAGGAGCGAACAAAGTAAGTTTGTGAAATAATAGATAACCAGCATTTTGAGATGGATTTGCATTGGACAGCAAATCGAAAAGGGAGTCGATGAAGGATCTCGAACAACACAGCATCACTGAGATTGTTCATGAAATCTGGTCCTTGTTCTGATGATGACTCTCAAGCTTCTTCGCGTGAAACCAAAGAAAATTTTGACCACACAGCCATGGCACTAGACAGACACAGAAATATTAATGTATCATACAGACGCTACTTAGAGCACTAATAACAATAGTGCTAAATATATTTAGCACTATTGAAAAGAATTGAGAGAATTCTAAATAAAACTGAGAGAATTTCATTGATAGAGAAGAAGAGTGATTACAAGAAAAATAGATGAAGTGAATAATAAAAATATCCTATACTCTGTTTATATACACAATGTTCATAACAACCAATTGGAATTGGCGCCAAAAGTAGTTACTCCAGCTTCCAGAATTCTCCACGTGTTCAACTTATGTCTAACTGCTTCCTAAAATCTCGGAGCCTCAGTCTTCAACGATCTTGAATGAAGAATTCATGATATGGCAATGCCTCAATGGTTTCCAAGACTTCTGTGCTAATCAGCTCTGGTGTTGATGCACGTGCACTCTGTGTGGCTTGATCACTGCATTGCATATCAGCAAATGCTGCACTCCCTACTGTCCTGGTGGCTCGGCTAGTGCACTTGACCTTAGCAACAGTTGCATCACTTGCCACACTTGCAGCTTGCCTCATGCCATTCTGCCCTGTAGTATACCCTGCAGTTTTAACACTCCCCCTCAAGAGCATAGCTCTTGCCTTTTGACATTGCTTAGGTGGAGAAGGATATTCTACTATATGAGCAAAAATATTAATGACTCCCAAATTAGTGATCAACCTCAAATAATTCTCAACCCCTAATGCTTTTGTAAATACATCAGCCAATTGATTCTCGGTTGAGACATAGAAAGTTTTAAGTGTTCCATCAATGATCCTATTTCTCACAACATGGCAATTAGCTTCTATGTGCTTGGACCTCTCATGAAACACTGGGTTTGCTGCTATGTGAAGTGCTGCCTGGTTATCACAGTACAACAACACAGGTTTGTCATGTTTAACATGCAAATCTGTCAACAAATGCAAGATCCAAGTCAATTCACAAGTAGTTGTAGCCATTGCCCTGTATTCTGCTTCAGCACTTGATCTAGACACTATACTTTGTTTCTTAGATCTCCAGGACACCAAGGCATCACCCAAAAACACACAATAACCTGTCAAAGACTTCCTTGTGTCAGGGCATCCTGCCCAATCAGCATCACAGTATGCCTTTAAGTGTAAATCTGAAACCGTGGGAAAGAAAACACCTTGTCCAGGAGTACCTTTAATATATTGAAGTATCCTGGTAGCAGCCTTCATATGTGGTGCTCTAGGTTGTGCTAAAAACTGGCTAAGCCTATGTACAGCATATGTAATATCTGGCCTGCTCAAAGTTAAGTACATTAGCTTCCCAATGAGCCTTCTATACTGTCCAGGATTAGAAATCAGATCCCCACTTCCTTTAGACAACTTCAACTGCTGCTCCATTGGTGTCTGAACTGGTTTGCAACCTGTCATTCCAGCTTCTTTAAGTACCTCAAGAGCATATTTTCTTTGTGTTAGACTGATGCCAGTTTTGTTTCTTGCAATCTCCAAGCCTAAGAAATACTTGAGTGATCCCAAGTCTTTGATCCCAAACTTTTGATCTAGGACTGACTTTAGAGAAGCAACACAGTCAAGATCATTACCTGTAATGATCATGTCATCTACATATACTAGCAATGTAGTGAACAAAGATCCTTTGCTATAAACAAATAAGGAATGGTCTGCTTGAGACTGAACAAAACCAAGCTGTGTGATTGTTGCTGACAACTTAGTGTACCATTGCCGAGAAGCTTGTCTCAAGCCATAAAGAGATTTCATTAGCTTACATACTTTAGGAGTAGTAGTAGCTGCTGAACAAGAAGAAGAAGCTGAACACTCCCCCTTACTGTGAAAACCAGGAGGCAAAGTCATGTAAACCTCCTCATCCAAATCCCCATGAAGAAATGCATTGTTGATGTCTAACTGATGCAATGGCCAGGACCTAGCAGCAGCAAGTGCAATCAAAACCCTCACTGAAACTGTTTTAGCAACTGGAGAGAAAGTTTCCAGAAAATCAAGGCCAGCCTGTTGAGTATAGCCTTTAGCCACTAACCTGGCTTTATACCTTTCAACACTGCCATTAGGATTGAACTTGACCTTATATACCCATTTGCAGCCAATGGGAGATTTACCAGGTGGTAGAGCAGTCACATCCCAAGTGTGATTGCTTTCAAGAGCCTGAATTTCCTTGTCCATGGCAGCTCTCCAAAGAGGATCCTGAACTGCCTGGGAGAAACTTTGAGGTTCTTGAGGACTAGAACCAACTGACAGCAGGTAGGATTGGTAACCAGGCTCCAAATGAGAGTAAGTGAGGCACTCATCAAGGTCATAAGGGGCACCAGAAGCAAATGCAGTACAAGCATAATCCTGCAAGTAAGCAGGAGGTCTAGTGTCTCTAGCTGATTTTCTGAGAGGCACAGGAGGTGCAGATGCAACTGGTGAAGAAGAAGAAGAAGCAGGTGGAGAAAAGGACTGACTAGGACTAGGGGAATCATCAGTAGGCATCAAAAATGAAGTGTCATTATTGTCAAGACCAGGGTCAATAGAAGGGAAAGAAGACAATAAGGTATTGACAGTAGTATTAGGAACAAAATCAGGGACACTAATGGGAGTGACAAAGGATTCATTACCTGCTGAAGAAGAGGGAGCAACAACATCTTCACAAGAAGTAAAAGGATCTGCAATACTACTAGAAGCAGAAAGAAAGGGAAAGGAATGTTCATGAAAAACAACATCCCTAGAGAGAAACACACTATGAGTAGTCAAGTCAAGAACCTTATACCCCTTTACCCCAAAAGGATACCCCAAGAAGGCACATTTCCTTGCTCTGGGAGCAAATTTTGTTCTGTGATTTGAAAGGGTAGAGGCAAAACATAAGCAGCCAAAGATCTTTAAATGGGAGTAAGTGGGTGGTTGGCCAAACAAAATTTCAAAAGGAGTTTGATTTGATAAAACTGAAGAAGGAGTTCTATTTATCAAGTGCACAGCAGCAAGAACAGCATGACCCCATAGATATAAAGGCAAATGTGACTGAAACATAAGAGCCCTAGCAACATTCAATATATGCTGATGTTTCCTCTCAACAACACCATTTTGTTGAGGGGTTTCAACACAGCTTAATTGATGACAAATACCTTTCTTAGCAAAGAAATCTCTCATGAAAAATTTTGTACCATTATCAGACCTAATGGTTTTAATCTTTTTAGAAAATTGAGTCTCCACCATGGTACAAAATCCCTCTAGAGCAGATTGGGTTTGGGACTTATGTTTCAATAAGTAAACCCAAGTACACCTTGAACAATCATCAACAATTGTTAAGAAATACTTGTAAATAAAACTAATAGCTAGGAAATCAGTGTAATCTGTGCTAGCTGCTCTGATACCATGAAAAGAATTGAGAGAATTCTAAATAAAACTGAGAGAATTTCATTGATAGAGAAGAAGAGTGATTACAAGAAAAATAGATGAAGTGAATAATAAAAATATCCTATACTCTGTTTATATACACAGTGTTCATAACAACCAATTGGAATTGGCGCCAAAAGTAGTTACTCCAGCTTCCAAAATTCTCCACGTGTTCAACTTATGTCTAACTGCTTCCTAAAATCTCGGAGCCTCAGTCTTCAACGATCTTGAATGAAGAATTCATGATATGGCAATGCCTCAATGGTTTCCAAGACTTCTGTGCTAATCAGCTCTGGTGTTGATGCACGTGCACTCTATGTGGCTTGATCACTGCATTGCATATCAGCAAATGCTACACTCCCTACTGTCCTGGTGGCTCGGCTAGTGCACTTGACCTTAGCAACAGTTGCATCACTTGCCACACTTGCAGCTTGTCTCATGCCATTCTGCCCTGTAGTATACCCTGCAGTTTTAACAACTATTAATACTTAAAATACATGCTACAGCGCTGTAACTAAAAAAAAATAATAATATTTTATTAAACTCTCTCTCTCTCTTCTCATTAAAAAAATATTTTATCTTTTCTTTTCTTTTTTCTCTCTCCGGCTTCTCTTCTTTCTTTCTTTTTTCCTTCTCATTTTTTTTTATTCTCTCTCCCTCGTCGCCGAGACCCATCTAGCAGAAAGGGCATGAAAGCAGCCAGGGTGTTATCGCAAGCAGTCACAGCAGTTGTAGAAGAGTAGAATTGAGCAGTCACACGACTCACACCTAGAGTATGTTTTAGAGCTTTTTTACAGAAAACGTTTAAGCCTTCATTACTTGTTTCCTTCTATTTCAAAGCCATGAAATCCTGTTTTCCCAGGCTGATACGGCTATTGCTTCGGTGTGATAATTAAAAAGTGCCAGTTTGTAGAAGAGTAGCATTAAGCAAGGTACACATAACCACACACACGGAGACAGACCCATTGGTGAACTTCAACGCTGGTAAGTTTTTGAAGCTGCTCTAGTCTCACACCGAAAAAGTACGAGGAACTGTAAAAATCATACATTTGTGTGGTGATTTTTGGCAGTGGTTGAGAGTGGTTGTTCTTGGTTGGCAGTAGTCATAGATTGTGCCATTAATCGGTTTGTAGTTTTTTTTTGGCATTGAAATGTATTATTTTATTGTAATAAATATATTATTTTATTATGTTGGTAGTTAAAATAAATATACTGTTGTTGAATTTTTTATATAATAAATAAGTAAAATAAATAAAATATAAACTATACACTATACTATAGTAGTCCGTCTAGGATTAAAAGTTGTATATATTTTTTTTAACTTTCTTGTTTAACCTTTTTTAGAAAACTTTTTATTTAAAAATGAAAAAATAATAAGATGTTTTGACCTTTTTTTTTTTTTTTTTTTCAAATCATCGTAAATTTTTTTCAGAAAAAACGATTAAAGTATGCCTGAGGTCATACGTTAAGGAAACTCTATTTATAAAGATCGCTATTTTGTCTGTATCAAGTGGGACCCAGAGAGAACTAAAGTAAAACAAGACATATATATATATAGTACCTATTACGCTATTACTAATCGTAGAATTACTGAATTTACAAGTCCGTTTAGGAATAGAAGAAGATGGAGGTAGCTCAGTCATGGAGGTTGAAGTTCTCCTTCAGGAATGCAACCATAGTTGTATGTTTCTTGAACGTTCTTGCTGCTCTTCTCTTGCTTCAGGGTTTTCTCTCTTCTTCCTTTTCCAGAAGCAAGATCTCTGCTTCTCAATTTAATTCAGGTTTTCCTCTTTACTCAATTTGATTTTATTCTTCTAGAAATTTCTTTCTCAATAAACTGAGATTGCTTGTGGGTCTCGAATTTTTTTGCAAGTTCTGTTAAAAAATTTATGATTTTTTTTTTGGTGTTCTGGGTTACTAGATTATGGAAGAGTAATGGGTTGTTTTAGAATCGAACAGAATTGAATGGTTGGTATTTTGATCTTGTGGTTCATCCACTTGGTGGTCCATTTGTTTGGGTTGGGTTTTCTTTTCTTTTCTTTTCTTTTCTTTTTTTTTTTTTTTTCTAAAGAATTTAATCCGAAATTTAATTGGGTTTTTTCTGTAAATTTTTTTTTTTTTTTAAATTGGCTGTGGCTGACTAAAAGTGAATATAAGTTCTTGAATTGAAGCTATTTTGGGAAGGTTGACTGATGTTGGTAACTGTAAGCCTGTAAGAATAGGGCTCTGAGTTTGAGAGGAATCACTTTTACAGTCCTCACTACTTTACTAAAAAGCTTGTTGTAAAAAGAGGATGTCAAACGCATTACATTCATCTTCTATTAGGACTCTTGTTTTCAATTAGGATAGAAAGAGCCTTTTCAACTCTATAATGCTATATATTTTTTTTGTTGTTACCAAAACCTTTTTGTTGTTCTCTATAATGCTATATTGTTTGTGTATGAATGTGTGTGAAACTTTGTAACTGTTATTTCAGAGCCGTAAATTTATTGATCTAATTCTGCCAGTCAACTGATATATATATATATATATATATATTTATATCTTCTTTTTCTAAGTGATAAGTTTACACATGCAACCAGAGGGTTTTGAACCCATGACCCTACCTTCCCTTTTGTGTTTTTCTAAGATTAATGCATGAGGAGAGACAGATTAAAATTGAAGTGAAAATTTGTGTAGAATTTTTCAAATAAAATAACAGATTTAATAGTCCTGTAGCTGTCATTTGTGGCTTCCTAATTATGTTTATAACACATAGTATCAAAGTGATTAAAAAAGGCTTCCCAATGGCATCTTGTTGCCCTTAAGGGGATTAGCTCTCTATGTTGTTCTTTTAGTTGATTGTTTCTAACTTGTTGTCCAGAAATCTACTAATATACTTCTTCTTTTTTGGGTAGAACAAGGATTTGTTGCTTCTCTACAGTTTTACTTTTGCCTGACAGATGAAATGTAATGGCTTAATTTTCTGAAAATAAAATTTGACTTCTTTTTAGCTTAATGACTATTTTATTTATGACATAGTTATACTCAAGATCACTTAGCATAAATTCTTAAAACCATTCTATGTCTATTGTCTTCAAGATTCTTTAGTCTCTTAGGATCATTTACATGTCTCCAAAATTCACGTGGTAGCCCACAATAACATTGGTTCTGCAGACCTTATATCATAATTCATGCTAAAATTAGATTAAGTGACCAGGAAAAACTTCTACAAGATGATTTCTTGTAAATCAAACCGGTGGTTAGAACCCACTTCTTAGCATCTTGTGGGTAAGTTTTGGGCTGGTTAGCTCAATATGCTGATGCCAGGTCGTATGTAACATTTTGACCCATTTAAAAATAACTTCACCATTTCTAAGTTCTGACACTCATATCATTCTTTATATAAAGCCTCAATGGGGATGAAATTTGAACTTCTCAGAATCTGAAACTGAATTTCACTTAAAACTTATCACTATTATTAGGCTGCCATATGCTGAACCATAATATTGCCAAGATTGGCAGCAGCTGGAAACATTTGCTGTGAAGGGTTCATATCTCTAAGCATGTGGTATGACACAGATTAAAATCTTATCTCTCTATGGTTGTTAGTCATAGGATGGTATCATATGATATATGCGGCTAGCTTGAGTGAGAGTAGCGAATTCAGATTCTACTTAATCCTAGTTCAAGGTTCAAGATTTGTTGACCAGGGAGAAGCTAGGACTCATTGAATAGAAAGGTGTCATTAATTAAGGAAATCTGATAATGAGCAGGTCTCATTATATCGATTTTTAATTGCTAGTTTCATGTATCCTAAGATTGACTTTCAAGCACCTCACTTCCTTTTTTTCTAGTCTATAAGGATGAATTGCGGAGTATAGGATGAGAATCAAAGAGAGATCTCATAAGATGGGACGATCTTCTTTTCTCTTTCATTTCCGTAATTAGGTTCTCATAAATTGCTTTATCAAACTCTTTGAATTGGTATAGCATGGTTACTGAGCATTAATTTCCAAAAAAAGCATAGGTCAAAATGATTTTCGGTCCTTAAATTATGTGTCAATTTCACTTTCCTCTTTAATTGTCTCATAGTTCCACCATAAACAACTATTGCTGATATGGCATATTTTTTGCATACACATTGATATAATGCTTATGTGGCATGTTTGGCCATATTCTAGTAAAAAAATCAGAATATGTGAGAATACGTTAATTTGGTAATTTAAAAAATAGTAAAATAAATATAAAACATTGCGGTTCTACATGTGCATGTCACATGTCTCTCTATACTGTATTAGGAACCTGCCCTGGTATCCTGCTGCATCATGTGTGCTGTGTATTCTGCTGCTGCATTATGTGTGCTGCACCTCAATGGAGGTGCTCTGCTGCTGCTCAAGGGAGGTGCTGATTATGTGAGGAGCCCTAGCTGTTCCAACAATGAAGCTATGACCAGCTGCTGCTTGCTAGTCTTGCAAGTTGCAAGTGTAGGATGTGTAATACAGGTGTAGGCTGTGTAATGCAGTGCAGACTGTGCAATGGCAGTGCGGGCAGGCATTTGAGAACATTAACGTTGTTGGTTGATGATGGGGGCACATTGCAGGCTGTGATTACAAGTTGCAGGCAGTGATTGCAAGTTACAAACTTACAAAAGTATGTGTTATAACTATGCTGGTGTAACAGAATATTGTTCCATCATTTGGCTCATACGGAAAATCATTAATATTTTATTTAAACGCTATGGTGGTGGTGGTGGCGGCGGCGGCGACATGAAAGCGGTAGTGACAGTAGTGGCAAAGTTGGCAGCGGCAAAGGTGATGTGGTGATGTGGCAGTAGCAAAAGTGGTAATGGAGGTTGATAGTGATATGGTAGCGGTGGAGGTGTTGGTAATGGCAACATCAAAGATGGTGTGGTAGTGGTGGCAGTGGTAGCAATATTGTGGTAGTGGTGCCAATGGTAATGGTGGCAGTGGTGTTGGCAGTGCAAAGGAATGGTGTGGATTAGGGTACATTGGAATGGTAGAACACGTTTCCACTTCTCAAAAGTAGAAAACGTTTTCTGCTTCTTTTGGCTTTTTTTTCATTGACCACACTAAATATTTTCTCTGGATTCCGTTTTCCAGCGTACTAAACACCAGAATTAATAATCCAAGGATGAAACTAAAATCTAAAACACAGTTTAGGCCCTTTAGGGACTAAAATGGCATTTTTACCCAATTTATATTTGTATAGCCTATAGATATAATTGAAATTCAGCTTCTGGTTCTTGGCCAAACATGAAGACATTAAATTACATGAGACTAGGCCAAGCATGAAGGCATCACATGACACGGGTCTAGAAGTTTGTTGCTCACTCATGGACTGCTTCCTTAACTTGATTCTGATTTATTTTATTATTTTATTTGGGGTCTTTTTTCAGTTTGTATATAGATCAGTTGCTGAGCACTGTGTTTGCTGATAGACTAAGGTATATTGGATTGACTTTCAAATTGCAGCTCAAATCAGGTATATCAAGGAATCTGAAGAAATCCGTCTAGCAATGCAACCTTTGGAACTGATGAAGAGAGTAAGCATGGCCTCTAATTTGAACAAATTCATTTTTATGACTTTGTCCTATAAGTTAAACAAAGGCAAAGAAAAGACTTATATTGGAGGGGCCAGACTCTTGCGTTCTGAAGATTGAATTAAAACTTATATTTTCTTTTCATAGCTTTCCCTTTTTTCTTTCCATTATCAAATGGATAACTGGTTCATTTGCATTGGGGTTGAATCTTTTCCCATTTATAGGTGAGGGAAATTGAGCAAGAAGTATATGCACAACCAGAGACAGTCCAACAGAAAGATTCAAAGCAAACTGCTGCAGTTGATCTTTCTAAAAGGTTAAAGGATTTTCGTTCCGCTAATGATGCTGCCAGCTTAAAAGGTGACTCTTTTCTTTTTTGCTGTAGAATCCCCATCTCTCTACCTTTCAATTGTCAATTAGAATGATTGTAGAGTTTCCAGTATGATTCAAATAGAAGTTCGTCTTGTGTTTTGGATTCCGCATAATGTTAGTAACGTCTATTCTAATTGTTTAGCCTTAACTGAAAAGAAAAGTTTGTCACATTGCTTCATTAGGCTTATTTTATTGTTTGTAGTCATCTAACTTCTTTCTGTAGTGAGCTGATGTTAAATTGTGCCTTTTTCTAGTCTTGCAATGATAGCTTATGGTTGAATTTGGCATAAGGGTGTTCTTCACTATATCAACAAATTCTTGTATCTGGACTTTTGAGTTTAGACTTTTTGCATCAGTTTTATATCTGCGAGCAGGCATATCTAGGAAGTAGAGCATTTTAGGGGAATGTATATAAAAAAATCCCATAGTTTCATATTTGGGATACATTAAACCCCACTCTTTTAAATGAGACACTCTAAGCACTAGACTTTCATAAATGTACCCGAAAAAACTGCAAACAATTCCTCCCCACATTGTTAGTCCACATGTTAGAACCAAAACAAGACCCTACCACAACAGCATATCAGAATATATACACACACACACACAGGTGATTCCTCTTACAAGGACTAACGGTGTGAGGGTGGGAATTGATTGGGTTTTTTTTTTTTTTTTTTTTTTTTTTGTGTGTATATATGTGAGAGTATGGGGTTTAAAGTGTCCCCTAACTATGAGGGTTTTTTTTTAACAAGTGTCAAAATTAACATAGTTACATTACTTGTACACACATCTAACAAAGAAAGTCATTTATGAGAATTCTAAAACAGTTAATTCTATTAGCATCCACCAAATTTGATATTTGCCTTTGGATGTGTCATTACACATAACAGCCCCCAGTTTGGTAGTTGTCAAACAGGATGCCATTTCCTACGAAGAGTTAAATCCTTGCCATTTCTCTGTCTTATAATCTACACTTGTGATATTGAAAAAATGCCTTCTTGTGGTCCTCAGCGTCTTCTTGAAATTCAGACATTCATCACCTTTAAAAATAGATGTTGCCTAGTATCCAGCATAATGTTGTCCAAAATGCTTCATTCATGAAGCCCGTAACTTATTTCCAATCAATAATACTGAAAGAGAGTGTTTTTCTGTGGTTGAAGGGCAATGGCTTTGTTGTTTAACTCTTCTTAACTAATAGCACTAGTCCAAGTATTGAGGTCTGCACCATATTGTTTCTTTGCACATCAAACTCAATTAGTATTAAGCCTTGTTTACTTTGGGGTCTAAAAGCTTTCTCCCTAATATGCCAAGATCCAGAAATCTAATAAACATGTTTCAATCAAAGTTCTTCTCACCAGAAATGTGTTCTACTCTTTCCCATTATGGTTTTCCTATATTTTTCTTCTTTGGGTGTTACAAAGGAAAAAATACATATAGCCAATCCTCTACTAATTTATTGAGGATCCATAACTGATCCTAAAAAATTTGAGACCAAGGCTTTGTTGTTGTTGTTGCTACTACTATTGGGGTGTTAGAACATTGTTAATGTGATGGATTGATTTACTAAAATTTGCAACGTTCCTTAGCTCTGGAGGAATGGCGTAAACGGAAGATGGATCGAGCCAGACAGCGGGAACTAGAGAAAAATGGAACAGTCACTTCTCAAGCATGAAGAACTTATTGATTTTGATTTTGATTAGAAACTTGGATGTATGGATCCTCGTGAACAAATCAATATCACGCGAATCTCTCTTAGGTATAGTATATACATATCACTACTTGCTTTGATAGCAAATTATAGTTTAACCTATTATATTAAGCTCTATACACTTACATAAGAAAGTTTATCTACGACTTACCTACAATAATTTGTTGTCTGCTTGAATTGCTTTGCTTACTGATGGATAAATTACTGTTGATTTAATTACTTACAGATATTTGTTACCTTAAAATATCATGAAATCATTGCTTTCTTAAACTGTGTTCATCCTTTTTTTTTTTTTCCTTCCTCCCTTTTCTTTCTTTCTTTCTTCAAGGAGTGCTCATTAAGCTAGTTCATAGAAGATCTAACGTTAGATCTTCAATTGAGCACTCTTAGAGTTTTCTTTTCTTTTCTGGAAATTTTTTCATATATTTCTAAAAAATGAAACGATGTATAAATTATAAATACATGATGTTCAACCGTACAGTTTTTAGTTAACCTGCATGCACAATCTGCTGTGCGTGCAACACTGACACATTATCAACAAATTTTGGAAGCTTTTGTCTAGCATATCTATTTGACAAACAATGGCATATGGTACGGATGCAATTTAAGTTGCATACACATCAATTTAAAAGGCATTAAATATTTTATGCTCAATTAAAAAAAAATGAATTCGTCTTATTGAGATGATCCGATAGTATGAAAGGAATTCAATATTAATTTACAATTGATCCATAAAAGATGTCAATCAAGACCAAAATTTCTTAAGGTATGTTTGCAGTAGAGGGTAATGAGGAGAGGAGAGAAGAGAATGTGATCGGAATGTATTGATCCATCCAAACATGGGATTACTCATGTTAGCCAAAGCAGACACAGACTTGCACATGGCAAAAAGAGGAGGGTACCTACAGCTACAAGATCAACCTAGGCCAAACTATGAACTAAAATCACATTTTTTATGATCCAGATAAGTAATGGCTTTAAACAAGAACATCCTAAAAATTATTTTTTCAGCATCTTTTTTTTTTTTTCAGCATCTTGAAAACTAGGTGCTCATGAGAGAGAGAGAGGGTAATAACATCTAATATATGGATTAAAATCCTCCAAAATTCCTACCAAATTTTACTACGTAGAGCTGTTAAAATCCTTTTCTTTAATAATAGGTCAAAATTATGCCACATCAATCCAATAACATAATCTTCAAAATCTCATTCTAATTACACGTTATTGCTCTATTTGGATGCCATGGATTTGGGCTAGGATTTGGATTTGAGGAGCTCAAATCCAAATTCTTTGCTTGGGTAACTTAAAATGAGAAGAATTTGGATTCGGCCCAAATCCATCCTGGATTTTAAGAGTCTAAATCTGTTGATTTCAAATCCTTTCACAAACCCTGAAATTTGGAAATCCCTCACCCACACTCTCTTTTTTATTTTTAATCGGCTCGCCTTTCTTCACCTCTCTTGTCCTCATCACAAACTCTTCTTCTTTCTCTTTTTCTTGCTGCAACACAAGTTTGTCTCTCTCAACTCTTCTGTTCCTCTTTGACCTCTCTATTTCTCTCTTTCTACTAAATCTAAATCCATAAAGGCTTTTTGTTTTTCTATGGGTTTCATTTGATTTTTTTGTGGGTTTGTATGGGTTTCATTTGAATTGGGTGTGGGTTTTGTTTGATTTGTTTGTGCGTTTTATTTCATAGTATTTTCAATGATTTGTTTTGCATTTGTCTTTATTTTCTATTTCTATTTTTGTTTGTGGGTTTGTAATGCAAATTATGTGTTTGATGAAATGCTTCTATGAATTATCTATGAATTGTGAAGTAATAAGTAATTGATTTGATTAATACGAGAATATATGTAGAGTGCGTTGCTTGAACTGAGTTGCATGTCTTTGATATGCTAGTGGGTTGGTAACTCATAGCATGGGCTCAGTGCATGAAAATAGTGAACCGATTTTAAAGACTACTAAAAATGAGGCTTGTATATTGACTTAAAACTACCAAGAAGGCTCCTGTAATTCTTAATTTCTGCCAAATGAAGTGCTGCTCATGAATTATGATCTTATAGTATATATAACCCTAATACAACCTCATTTTAGATTGAATTTCATGACATTCATTTTATTGTTGCACCTCTTGGAAATGTAATTGGTGGATAGACTGGTAAACCAAATCCAAAGATCCAAACACAACCTAAAGGTTAAACTAAACGAGCGTCTTATAACTTCAAGATGAAAGGTGCCAAACTGCCAACCAACGTATTTCTAAGAGGCTAAGGAACTGACTAACAAATGCTTCACTCAAGATAAAAGGAGTTTCTACCTTGTTGGACGTTCTTGATGCAATCAATTTAAACAATAATTTTCAGTTAAAAACTTTACAAGATTCAGGCTCTCGTTTGGCCAACCACTCCCATAATCAACTGGTGTTAAGTGCAAAAAAGGGCATTGACTATAATACAATTTTGAAATCAAACCAAAATATGGCTAAATTTTCCAGTAATTCTTCTCTTAAGTTCAGTCCACCATTTGAAAAATCGGAGTGAGATGTGTGAGAATCAAGCGGATTCAAGGATCTTAGCCAGAAAATAGCATGTATGAACAAGATTAAAAAAAAGTGACAGATCAGGTTGTTTTAGATGTTATGACTGCTATTATTCACAAAATTCCTATGACCATGAATTTCTGAAAAGTGGAAGAAGATAGTTAATTAATTGAAGGACCCTACAATGAATAGACAAGGTAAAAATTGTCCTGAAACTCGTTATAAGAAAAGAGTGATAAATCTGTTGCTTCCTCATGAGAACATCTCTCAACAAATGCCGAATTTTAAAAGATCAAAATTGCAAAAAGAATCTTCGCCTTCAATCATCTTAGCATCCTTAGTTGCCATAACCATTGCCCCCCGGAATGATAATTTGATGTAAGCAACTGCCATGTGAGTGGGGAGGCAGAGGGCTTTTAGGGTTTATATTAGTAGATTGACGATGTAGCATCTTAGCCCTTTATTATTAAAGAAAGGTTTAAAGAACTCTCTAAGAACACCAGCGAATCTTGATCTCTAATATATACCCATAGCATGTCACGAAATTGTTCACCTGAAAACCTGCTCTAACAAAAATACATATAATATTTGTCTTAACAGTCAATATATAGGCCAGACTATGCTAACATCATAACATAACATCAATAATATCCAAAGGTATTAGCGAAAGATTCACCCTAGTGCAAAGGATTAGCAAATCTGAAACTGTATTTAAAGGTAGTAAAAGAAGAAGATCCAGCTGAAAAGTCTTCACAGCACATTGTAATATCCCTGCACGCAAAAAAAAAAATTATAGAAGTGAGTTTTCTAACCAAGAAATTTTTATTATGGAAACTTTAATATATAAAAATAATAAGAATAACTAGTACCACAAGTATAATCTTACCACATAAATGAGATCAATTAAATATACCCAAATCATTCTCATACATGCATTTCGTTTTTGGTGGCTGGGTCACAATTGATAATTTTACTGTAATATTCGCAAGAGATAAGTCACATAATATGCCAAAGCTTACTTCCGCTTTATTAGGTCTATTTAATATGTATAGTTTTTTCAAGGCGTTACTTTTTCTTGCGTGTCTCCTCCAATGAGTTCCACAAATATTTAATATTTTGAATCACATTTGCATGCCAATGAGCTCTAGCTCAAATGGCACGTCCTCCCCTTAAAGGAATAGGGTAAAGAATATGGTCATGAGTTCAAGACCCACAAAGTGAGTATAGTTACCTATAGAAAATTTGAATTACATTTACATACTTATATGTATTCAATTCAAAGTTTGCAATTCCCATCAAAAAAAAAATTCAAAGTTTGCAACAGATGTTGAGGCTTTGACAATGACATGTGGTTATGCACCTGGACACAGATCCAAACAAACAAAAAGAAGAAAGAACAAACCAAGAGAAACAGAGCTACTAAGGAGAGCGCTGGAATCCTAAAGTCATTCAAGACACAAAAATTGAGCCCCAGCAGAAAACATAATATGCAAGAGCGTCACAAGGCCAACAATTGATCAATACAACAATTTTTTTTTTTTTTTTTTTTTTTTGATAATTGAAAAATCATTACACCATAACAAAGAGATCGCTGCCACAAGTAACAGTTCTATCTTTCCATTTTCAATTCCTAGGTCTTTTTTAGATAGATCAGAAATTAGTAAATACCTATTTCATCCAAATTCAGATTTGTTTCTGTCATCTACTACACTGGCATGACGGCGTCCCTAAATAATATCACTTGCATCTTAATCGCTCAAGAGTCCAACACAAAAGCCAGTTCCATTACCACATGCAGGACTTTAAACATGACTACAATTGATTGCAGCACAAGATATTCACAAAACCTAAATATTAACATTATCAAGTGGCATTGCCCAATATATTTAATCACCCCTAAGTTTTCCACATAGAATAAGTTATATGTTTCTTAGAACAATTCAATAGTATTTAACGTTGCCACAAGATTGTTTTTTCAATAGTTACGACAGGGGAGAAGGGATTGAACCTTGGACATCTCTATTGGAAACACTAGAAGGTACCAATTGAGCTACAAGACCCTCGGCACCGTTGCTGCATGTTATTTTGAGACAGCACAGCTGTTACACAAGCAGTGCTGGTTCCATAAGATGGTACCATTGTCAAAACACAAGTGAAAGAATAACCTATCACTTTGAGCTACCTGATGCTACTTCTAACAAATACAACATTAATGTACAAAAGCAAGTTATAAATTCTATGAAGCACGGACATGGACATTGGCTGCTGGCACGTTATGGGTACGACACAATGACACAGAAATTTTTAAAAGATTAGGACATGGGTATGGTGGGTATACGTATATTAATTAATTATTAAATATATTTTTATTTTTAAAAAAATATTTTTAAGCATTTTTTTTTCCATATAATGTTAAAACATTTATCACATTAAGAGCAATAAATGATAATAAAGTGAATTCAAGACTAATATATGATATTTATAAATTAGAATACAAACCAAAGAATAAGATCTAAAAGAGTAAATAAAAGACAACTAAATAAGTGTTTGAGATTAAAACTAAAAAGAAATGAAAGATAAGTGTCCCTCCCATGTCCCGCAAATTTTCAAAAAAAAAAAAAAAGGACACGGGTGCAAGTGTCCGAGGCGTGTCCCGTATTCAACACGGGTATAGCACTTCGATGAAGTATCCGTGCTTTTTAGGTTATAATATATCCAAAAAAATACCATACGGAAACAAAACTACATGAAAAACATAATGTACTGTTGCAAAAAACTACAAAATCAAGCAAACCCCCAACTTAAGATAGGGTTTAAACCATAAAACCTATGTAGCTTCTTCTCACTCTAGTACCAGTCAACCCTCATAATGAGATTGTTGTACAGGATAACCTCACCCACTGAATCTCTAGCATCACACAAAGGTTCTGGCGAATGATCTACACCAACCTATCTTGAACTCTGCTGTCAATCTATGGTAAAAGCCTAATGATAAAAAAATAATCAACTAGAAAATTTTAAACCAAGTTGAAATATTTAGGCATGCAAAAGGGAGAATAAGTGTCTGTGTAACTAAGAATTGATGCAAAAATATTTGAATTTTGTTGTAATGGCAGTAGGGCAGAATTGCTTAACATATGCGAGAGGAATGAAAATAGAATTTTGGATCATTATGGACTGCATCAGGGAATTGGAGTGTCTAGAAGAGAGAAAAATCAATCTTCTAACAACATGTTCTTCAAACATTGCCGTGATATGTATTGGGCCATCCATTTTATCCAACCAGGAAACAGGAATGGGAGGTTCATGGAATTCTCAAAATTTTAGAGTGTCTCTAGGAGGGATGGTGTGCATACTGGAAGGTAAGGATGCAAGGGGTGGGCTGAATTCAAAACTTTGTTAAGTATTCAGTTCTACTATGACAAAAAGGTTAGCCAATAAGCAAAGCACAAGGGTCCCATATTAGAGGGAATCACAATGGAGAAGGCTTAGAGATGGAGGAACCCAAAACTGAATGTTGGGCGATCATGGTTTCAGTGGAAGAACACTGATGTTAGGACGACCAAGGACGTTAGGAGATTAGAGCAGCAGCGTAGAGACCACACAGTGTTCCACAACCCAAAGCAAGATTCAGGATGAGACCGACTCATTGGTTTAATGTTTATGACAGGGGAAAGGAGTCGGGGAGGATATGGAGGTGAGATGTTTGCAATCATTGTGGCTGGAATAACAGTAGGGCCAAACAGATTTTAAATTTCTGATAAACATCATGAGTTATGAGGATCTATTGTTGATTTCATAGCAGATAGAAACTATATATATAAAGAGTATATAGTATATGCTGAAAATCAAGACCATGAATATCGTCACATCAAGAAGTTAACTGACAAATATCTAAAATGTCTGTGCCTAGCAGCAAATATCTAATGATGCTTATATCTAAGAAGCTATATATTTAAGGAGTATATGGTATATATATGATACTAAATAGTCTCTATATATAGTTAACATGTCATCAAGAAGGAACACCAACCATACCTAGAGGTGCAATTGCCTGCATCAAGACAATGGCAGAGGACATCAAGAAGTTAATTGAAAAATATTGAAAAAGTCTATGCCAAGCAGCAAGACAAGAAAAATCCATCATTACAAAACTGCGACAGTGTCATGCTGAAACATAAACAATGATACCACAGTGATTGAGGGGTTCAAGGGATATCCCAGTGGTTTCAACCTCTCTTCTGGTGCCTAGGTACTAGGGTTTGAGGGATACCCCAGTGGTTCTAGTACCTTAGTACTTATTAAGGGCCCAACTGGGTAACCTATTACTGTACACAAAGGATATGAACCCCTAATAAAAACATATCTATGCAGTAAAAACTAAAAATTTTTACAAAATGCACATAGTTTAAGTAGTTTTCAAGGCATTAAGAAACACATATGCTGTACGGTGGAAATCATAACGAAATAAATTGAAAGCCCAAGGAGAGAGAAGGTCGAAATACAAATATTTTCTATACCAGCAACAATGCTACAAATACAACATAGTGAACTCATTTTATAACCCGATAAACAGAAACATTACAAATCAGGACGATCAGATGTGTCCAAAATCCTTCATTTTAATGTACAACTAGAAACACAACCTCATTAACAGAAGAGTAGAGATGCTAGGATTTATAAGTTAATATAAATGAAACAAACAAGCTTAATGCCTACGTTACATGCACTTTAGGTGCTCAAGAAACTCAATACAAGCTTTTTTTATAGGATCAACTAAGCCAGCATTCATGTATAATCTCAAATTAGTTGAATTTTCTAGAACATTGCCAAATGGTTTGTCTTTTTTTTCAAAACTGTAAAGTTGTGATTTACAACTATTTTGTGTTGGCTTTAATTCCATACCAAATTTGATTGTATTTTTATTCAATCATTTTTCCCTGTATTTATGTGGGGTTTTTAATTGTAAGGGTTGAGTATGTGTGGGAAGACTCAAACTTAAAACGAAGAACAAGTGGATTTCGCGAGTAGCTAACCCACGAAGTAGCCACGTGCATATAGCTCATGACTGGAATGTGAAGAGTCATGACAACCTGGAGTTTTCATGTGTGTCTCGCAAGTAAGGCATTCCCACGAAATACTCGGGAAACATTTTATTTGGCTAATTTGTCATGTTTGTTTTACCAAGTTTTTACTCACACTATATATCCCCTCATTACCCACATATTGTAAGGAATGCTTTTCAGAGAGAAAACCCTAGAAAATACGCTTAAGAGTTAAAGATTGTTATATGCACAATCATCTACACATTTACTTACCACATCCAATCTGAGTAACAAGTGAGATTTTGGTACTGCTGGGAAGCATTAGAAGGAGCCAATCATTGGCGGATGCAATTAGGCATATTGCGAGATCCGGGAAAGCTAGAGAAGACAAGGTTCCGAGAAGCCAATTGGTAGTAAGAGCTTGGAGTGCTCAATTTGTGTAGTCCAACTTATTTTCTAGTGGATCGATTTACCGCTTAGAGGGCAGCGGAGAGATTTTTTGCCGAGTTCTTCGGTTTCTTATTCAATAACACGTCTCGGTGTTATATTGTTCTCTCTTTCCTACTCTTAAACTTTACTTTATATCGTTGATAATGAATGAATATGGCTTAGGGTAGTGTTTTGGGTTGTTTGCGCTCATTTACTCTTAATCCGCACTTAGCCTATTATATTGTGTTTGCATCTCTCTTTCCTACTCTTAAATTTTACTTTATATCGTTGATAATGAATGAATATAGCTTAGGGTAGTGTTTTGGATTGTCTTATTCCGCACTTAGTCTAAGTTAGAGTAAAAGTAATCTAGCCGTAATTTTAATTTGGGGGTTATAAACAAGCTCTTGTGTTTTCACACAAATCTGAGCTTTCAAAAACTTTGGTCAAATTGCTCAAGTACTGGTTTTTTCAAATAAATTCACACACATAAACAAGTGAAAATGAAATGAAACACATATAAGACTTCCTTAATTTAAGTACCATTCTAACAATAAGTTTAAAGGAAAGAATAGCGAACCTAATGTACTAATCACTGCTGCTGTTGTTGTTGTTGCTGCTGTTGATTCTGAGGATTTGGTGGAGGAGGCATATTAGGACGCGGAGGCCCATAAACACCAACAGGCGGAGGTTGCATTCCAGGACGAGGCATCGGCGGCGGTGGTGGTCCTCTCATCATCTGACCACCAGGCGGTGGCGGACCCATTGGCCTCTGCGCAAACTGCGGCACGAACTGCTGCGGCGGTGGAGGTCCACCAGGCCTGGAAACAAACTGCTGGCCCTGTTGCATAGGCGGTGGGCCCCGCATCATCGGAGGCGGGCCCCCGGGATACACCTGGGGCCGCATCACAGGCGGAGTCGGGTAATTCACAGGCGGAGCAGAAAGCTGAGGTCTCGACATCATCTGTGGCTGCATCATGTTAGGTGCAGGCCCACCGACTCCACGGACGGGCCCAGCAAGACCAGGCTGGGCTTGAATAAGAGGCCCAGTAGGAATGCCTCTACCGGCAGCTCGGCCAATGCCGGGACCAGCCATAGCGGCGGCGTTAGCAGCTTTGGCTCGGGACTCTTCGGGAGGAGGTGGGCCTTCGACGGTCATGGAGATGACTTCTTCGCCACGGAGGAGGACGAGGCCGAGAGTGCGGCGGTCTTCAGTGGGGGCGGTCTTGCCTTTGGAGGAGGGAAGGTTGCGGAACTCTTCGCAGTCGCCTAAGACGAGATTCATGTGGCGGTCGAAGGCCATGAACTTACCAACCAACTGACGGCCGTCTTGGATAGTGACTCGCATACGGTAGTTGATGTACTGGAGCATCTTTGAGCTCTTTGACATCGACATCTTTACGGAAGAGCAGACGGCGGCAGTGTTTCTTTCTACGTTTCAGGTTTCGCCCTAACGCAATAAGCACTAAAACTAAAAGTAACACTTGGGCGATGGCCTTTTTATTTTTATTTTTTCATTTCTGGGTCTCTTCCCGCTTAGGGGAATTCTTTTTCATTTTTTTTTTAAGTACCTAGTCAGTATCAACTATCAAGATCTGTTTCTCAAAAAAAAAAAAAAAAAAAAACTATCAAGATCTGGCGGTCCCAACCAATAGAATAAATCCACATCTTTCAAAAAGAATTATACAAGCCGTGCCATCTTACATTTTTTACAATATTTTCATAATAAATAATAGGTAGTAAGTTATTATCGGTTCTAATTTAAACTCACAACTGAAATTATTTTTTTGTCCACTAATAATATCCTGCTACTTAAAATTTGTTTTGAAAATATTATGGACATAACATTTCTCTAGTAAAAATAGTAACGCTGCAACATAACTTTTTCTGCAACAAATTCACAATTGTTGAAGCGATTTACTATGAGTGTTTAACATAACTGATACTTGTGGACTCACTCTTTGTCTTTTTTAGACATGGCAAAAGGATCAATTAGGTCAATCGAGTTCAAGTAAGAAAAGGTCATCTTAAACATGTTAGGAACAAGTAAAGTCAATTGGATTGGGGTTAGGTTGGGTTGACCCGTACTTTTCACATTAATTAAAAAAAAACATGTATTTGCTGCTTGTTAAGTCATGCATCGAATTACTTGGTGTGAAAATGAAAATCCTTTAATTTAGATTCACCCATGTCAAGAAAGTGCCCAGGTCAACAATTAATACTTGTTAATTAATAATCAAAGTATACAAATCTTAGTATTGCTAATCAAAATAAAATAACACAAACCAAAAAGAGTCTAGTTTACCATTTGAAAATCTAATTAAAACAAATACACAAGTTTCACTTTCACATAGTATCAACATCCCAAAAGAGATAACAAAATAACAAATGCCCTATAGGATTGCTAATTTGATAAAGAATAAAAACATATAAAAATTTTATAAGTTGAAAACCTATTTCATAATCTAATATCTTAAAAAAAATCTATTAGTTGTGTTTAATATTAGATGCACAATGGTTGGCACTCTATTTCAATTTGGATTAAAGTTTGATTTTTTAGTTATTTATGCATGCTCTCTTTCATGAATATTATATCATTGTTAAGTAACACACACTCTAAGGAACATTATCTTTTATTCTAAAAAGTCATTCTCATAAAATAAAATAAAAAATCATTATTTTGGCTATGGACTGTTTAAAAATAGGCATAGCATCCATAATTGATGTCAATTTCATTAATATACTTTAGTTTCACTCTCACTTGTAAATATTTCTCATATATGTCTGTAATTTCAAATATTTTGTCTTGACTCAACTGCAACTAGATTATCTTGGCATGCACTTTTTCATTCGATGTCTAAAAATCTTTACTTTTGTTTTATTCAAGTGAGAAGAAGACTTCATTCATTCATCTTTCAATTCGCTTGCATACAATTAGATAAAAGGCCTTAGTTGCTTTCTTGAAGTTATTGTATTTGAATGGCATTAAAAAAATAAAGGGTAAACTACATATTTGGTCATTAATCTTTACACTGAATTTCAATTTTGTCCCTAACTTTTTAAATGTGTCAATTTGGTCCCTAACCTTTTGGTATTGTGTCAAAATAGTATATGACATTAAATGATAGATGGAAAATGTTGACGTGACTAACAGTCAAAATAAAATAATATTTTTTGCCACATAGACTGACATGCGTAATGCCACATTAGCATAACAATAAGAAAAACAAATAAGGTAGAAATTCACGTGTGAGAGGAACTTATGACATGAAACAAGGGATGTGCAGTAAACCTGCCAACCCACCAAAACCAACCCGATCCAACCCAATCCGTCGGGTTGGTGGATTCGGTTGGTTATGCAATTTTTTTTAATAGTGGGCCGAGTTGAGTTCGGGTCATAAAGATTCACAAATCTACCTAACCCCATCCAACCCACCTATATTTAATATATATTTAAAATTTTAAAAATATATTAAAAAAATATTATACAATTTTTTATTTACTTTTTTGCCCTTCTTCTTAAATAAAATCCAAAACCTAAGTAGTTCTCCTTATATTGTTTGTGTTTGTTTGGTGTTATGCTCATGATTATTTAGTTATAAATTTTATCTTATTTGTATCGATGTTATTCTAATGTTCAATTTAATAATAATAATAATTTTTTTTTTAAATGTTCAACCCATGAGTCCAACCGGACCCAATCTGATCCACGTGGGTTGGTTCGAGTTGGTTTGGACCCCTGTGATGGGTTGGGTTGGGTTTGATTTTTTTAACCCACTATGGTGGGTTAGGTCGAAAAACTCCTTAACCCGGCCCATGCACACCCCTACCTAAAAATTGGGTTCCTTTTTAAATTTGTTGAGAGATAACACTAAGGCACGACAGTGGCAGTGAGGCCAAGACGCACTCCAAAGTTGACGGTGAGGACTCTCTCTCTCTCTCTCTCTCTTAGTTAAAAATATGTTATATCTCTTCAGTTTGAATTATAGCTGCTTTGCTGTTCTTGATTTATTGATTGAGTACTTTTGAATCTTTGTAAACCTAAACACAAAACTTGGTGGTTTTGTTCTTGTAGACACTCGATTTTGCACCCATAATTTAATCTGGAAAGATGGCTAGAATGACCATTCATATACCCAAAAAAATCATGGTTGCATTACATGCATTAATTCATTCATTGCATGTCATAAAAATGATCTTAAGATTCTAATGATCACAATGGTATGCCCGATTCCTAAATCAAACCGTCGGATTGAAAGATATCACATGATCAAGTTTTCGCGGTCTGCATATTTTGTTTGGGTGGAACCGATCATGCGTGATTAATTTGAATTAATTCTGATTAGTTAAACAATTAAAATTAAGTTAATATTTCTGTGATTGGTTGTTGGTTTTTGTCAAAAATAAGCCTGCTTGCATAGGAATAAAGTGGATAATCAGATAATAAAAAAATTGTGGATAATTAAGTTTTTTTAGAATATTTATCTATCAAATAATTATTACTTTAAAGACCTGATTATCAAGAAAAATGGATTAATTTTTGGAATATGAATTAAAAATGCATCTAGGTGCAATTCCCGACTTAAAAATCCTCAAAAAAGAGTCAAAATCAAACCAAAATTGAAAAGGGGGCTCGGCACCCAAGAGGGCCAATCGGCACTCTTGGATTGCCGATCGGCACATGGCGAGTGCCAATCGGCACTTCCTAAGTGCCGATTGGCCCAAATTCGTGGCGCGGCCCGGGAACCTTCTGATTAAGATAAAACTTATCTTTTTCGAATTTTTAGAGATAAGGACGCGTTCCAATTCGTATCTGATATCATTTAGCTTATTTTTCAAGCATCCCAACTTCTATAAATAGAGGAAAAAGATCAGAAATCAGGCCTTCTCTTTTTTTTACTTCTTTGCTTCCCTTACGTTAAAGACGTTCTGGAAGCTTTGGCTTTAAGAACTTCTTTTGTTTAAGTGAAATATTTTAGATCTCAAAGAGGTGAAAATTTCTTTGATTTCTAAAATATTCTTCCATTGAAGGCCATATTCATGCAAGTAGGTATAATTTCGTTCTTGTATTTGTTTTTTCTTTTCTCTTAATTGATATGTTGTGTTGTACATTGCATGTTTTTTGTTAATATGTGTTTGATTTCATTATGATCTTGTTCCCAATCCATATATGCCATGTTCACATGTTTGGTTGAGATTTTCTCTAATTGATTAACATGTTCGTAATTTAATTTTTCTTTAAATTCAAGATCTGCAATTAATCACCAAAGCTTTTTCTTTAAAAAAAAAAAAAAAGGATCTGTATTTTCATTTAATACAGATCTCAATTTTTTTTTGAAATATTTTCTTCTTAAATAAAAAACTGCAGGTTTTGAATTTTCAAAGAATGAGTTAATAGTTAGGTCAAAGTTTTTTTTCATGTCATTCCATAAATATGTGATGCATGCATAATAGATTCGAATTATGAATATGGATCCTCTTTTAAAAATATCATTTTTTCTCTCTTATAAAACAGATTTGATTTTTTTATTAACCAAATCTCATCTTTTACAAAACAGATCTGATTTTTAATCAATCAAATCTCTTTTTTTTTTTTTTTACAAAACAGATCTGATTTTTTTATTAACCAAATCTCATTTTTATTTTATCCCTTACAAAACAGATCTGATTTTTATTAACAAAATCTCATTTTTTTTATCCTTTACAAAACAGATTTGTTTTTTATTAACCAAATCCCATTTTTTATCTCTTACAAAACAGATTTGATTTTTGTTAATCTAATTTCATTTTTCTTAACTTTCAAAAAATAGATCTGATTTTTCTTTGAGAAGAGGGCATATTCATAAGACGAATTTGTTTAAATTAATTTTATCAAGTAAGTGTTTGTTACATGTATTACAACATATCATTCAATGTCATACAAAAGGGTATAAAATGGTCATTAGAGTCTAGAAGACCAAACTTCATCTTGGCAGAATGGGTGCCTAACACCTTCCCATTCCATAACCTAGCTCCCGAACTTAGGTTTTTGAATAGTAGACTAGTGTTTTATCTTTTGTTTTGGTAGATTGTAACTAGAATCAAAACTTTGTAATTTTTACATAGATTGTATTAGGACCAAAGCCTTGTAAAGTTATTCTAACAAGTTGTAATTGTAGAATCAATTAATGAATTTGAGGTATTTTTGGACATGTGAATTGTATTTTATTTTTTCTTATTTTTTTTATAAAAAATAAGTGACAACTCCACACAATTACCCAAAAGAGAGGTGCCCTAAGCAACCGAATCTCTTTTTTGAGAGCACCCCTCAAGCAGTGCAGTCTCTCACAGTTCTACCTGTTGGTCTCAATTTACTTTTTGTTTTGGTTGGGTTTAGAGATTGTATAAAATATAAATCTTACGTGATTCACTGTTAGAACTCTAAATTTTTATTTTTTCCCTAGGTTTTGGATGGTCATTAGCAAATAATCATATGCTATGAGTGGTTTTTTATCAATTTGTTTATTTATTTGTATCTGAGTTGGAGATAATCTTATATGCATTTAACGACCATTTTTTAAAATTTGTTTTATTAAGCGGTTTCTTCTAGTGTTTTTTTTTTTTTTAAATTTGTTTATTTTACTACAGGATATGGGGAATATATATATGTTGAAAAATGGTTGAACACCCAAAATGGTGATCTAAAGATAAATAACAACAATGATGAGTTTATTCAAATTATAGTCAGAATTTCATTTTAGTTTTGTATTGCTTGATGTTGAAGATAATAACACATTATATAATAGTGTTAAGCATAGCAACATCAATTCTGTGGAGGAATACTTGAAAGGAAGATGGAGCAAATCGTCTAGCTTTGACTAGCTTTAGTTGTAGTCTCCATAATCTATCAAATCTATCAAACACAAATTTGCATCATAAGACTTTTTTAGATGTATAGTTTATACATGTACTGTTGAGGAAAAGAATGTTGGCACCCTACAGTGAGGTGGTTTGTAGATTTAAAATGTAAAAATCTCATTTAATGTGATGTTACAATTGGACCAACCCCTAGCTTCAATTTCTCTTTTATTTATTTATTAATGAATATTTATAGCTCCATATTGCAAAATGTTTAGACAACATCCTAGAACTTTATGCTTGATAGCCAACTACATTTTTCTAAAGATCTTGGAACATACTTCTGTGCAAATTTTTGGTTAGATACAACCGGTTACAAACAAATGGTAACTATAATTGGTACTAAAATCTATAAGTAAAGAAGGCTTAAGTAATTGCCTTAATGGCAATCAGAATTGGCAGTACAAAGATGTCTCTCCTTTCCTTTGTGTGAACATTCTTTTTGTTTCCCACTAATGTATGTTGAGCTTTATTAGACCAAATTTTGTTAGTGTAATGTACATGGTCCTTAGGTAGTCAATCAAGATATTAATGGTTACTACTTTTTCTATTTACTTTAATGGCATCGTAGCATTAATTTTAGATTTTTAGAGCAAGTAAATTTCTACTTTTGGTTAACAATTTATGGAGTTTGAACATGCCATTTTTGTTGTATGTGGCTTCCATGTTAGCAGTTAAATATTGTGATTCTTTTTGTTTGATGTGAAATAAGATAGAACCATGCAATTCATTTTATAATTGTCCAAGTACTAGACAATTTAGGAACTTAAGGTCTAGAATTTGTGTTTATGTGTTTTGTGTTCATTTTGTGTTTATTTGCAGTGAAGATGTCAATAGATAAGGCTTAGATGTTTATTAAAGATAGGGGATCACAAGAATGGCAAAATGGTATGAAAACATTTATAGATATGGCTTTTGCCAAAGTAGCAAAGGCAAATACAATTCAATGTCCATGCCATAAATGCATTAATGTGGTTCCTAAGACATGTAATGAGGTAGCACTAGATTTGTGTAAATTTGGAATGGATTAAAACTACAAGATATGGATCCATCACGGTGAAATATGGTATGATGAACCATCTAATGAAAATAGTCGGGGCATAGATAATGAAAGTAATCAGGAAAGAAATGATGATGCCAGGGCATATGAGATGATCAATAATATGATGAGAGGTGAGAATGTAGCTAGTACTACAATTGGTGGAGATGATAATTTGCACATGTGGGAACATGAGGAACCAAATGATAATGCTAAGAAATTCTTACTATTGATACTTGATGTGGGACAAAAGTTGTACCCTAGTTGTAAAAATTTAACAAAGTTATCATTTGTTATGTGGTTGTTTTAAATGAAGTGTCTATATGGGTGGAGTAACAAATAAGTTGAGGGATTACTTGAATTTTTTAGGTTTTCATATCCTGATGGCAATTTGGTTCCTGATTTATTTTACAATGTTTAAAAAATGATTTGGGATTTAGGACTTGACTACGAAAAGATTGATGCTTGCATTGATGATTGTGTGTTGTATCCAAATGAGTATGCTGATTTGGAAAAATTTCCAAGATGCAAGAAATTTAGATGGAAATTGAATGAGAGTAATGGTAATGTCATTGGGAAGAAAAAGAACAAAAAAGTTCCTCAAAAGATTCTATGTTATTTTCCATTAATGCCTAGGGTACAAAGATTGTTTTTGACAAAACATATAGCTTCTGAATTGAGATGACATATAGAGGGTAGAGTAAATAACGGTGTGTTAAGGCATCCAGTTGACTCCATGGCATGTAAACAACTAGATAAGGTTCACTCTTAGTTCGCATTAGGTTCTCGTAATGTTAGACTTGGCCTTGCAAGTGATGGATTCAACCTCTTCGGTGTTATGAGTGCAAGCCATAGTACATGGCTTGTTATGTTAATTCCATATAACTTGCCACCATAGATGTGCTTGAAGCAACCTCTTTGGATAATGTCCATGATTATACCTGGTCCTGCATTACCTGGAAATAACATTGACGTTTATCTACAACCATTAATTGAAGAACTAAATCAATTGTGGGAAAATGGTTTCAAGACATATGATGTTTCATTGGAGCAAAATTTTCGTTTGTGTGCAGCAATTTTATGGACAATCAACAACTTCCTTGCATATGCAATATTGTCTAGATAGAGCACTAAAGGAGAGCTAGCATGTACATGTTGCCATAAGAATACGGTGTCATGAAGACTTAAGCATGGATGAAAGCATTGTTATATGGGTCATCGCAGATTTTTAGAAGCTAATCGTAAATGACGCAGGACAAAGGAAGCATTTGATAACACGAGGGAAACAAGACAAGCACCAAAGCCATTATCAGGGGATGATGTGATTGAACAGTATAAAACTTTTGAGCAAGTGATCTTTGGCAAAAGCACAAGTAAGAGTGAACAAGATCAAGAGATAAAGTGTTATAATTAGCGAAAGAAGAGTTTTTTTTTTTTTAATTTTTTTTAATTTACCATATTGGAAGACATTGTTACTTCGACATAATTTGGATGTGATGCATATAGAAAAGAATATTTATGATAGTATATTGGGAACACTGCTTGAAATAAAAGGGAAGACAAAGGATGGCCTAAATGCACGTCATGATCTTAAAGTAATGAGAATTTGAAAAGATCTACATCCAGAATGTAAAGGTGATAAGTATATTCTTCCTCTTGCATGTTACACACTAACAAAAGATGAAAAACAAATGTTGTGCCAGTTTTTAAAAGATGTGAAGTTGCTTGATGCTTATGCGTCAAATATAAGACGATGTGTAAAGATGAAAGACAACAACGTGGTTGGATTGAAAACACATGATTGCCATGTTATATTTCAACGTTTACTTCCGCTTGTGATACATGGTTTATTACCGAAGAAAGTTTGTGAACTTTTAATTTCTTTAAGTCATTTCTTTGTAGAAATATGTTCAAAAGAATTAACTGTTGAAGCATTGGACCAAACCGATCATCAAATTGCAAAAACCCTCTGTAGATTGGAAAAAGTATTTCCACCTTCATTCTTTGATGTTATGATACACTTACCGATTCACCTTGCATATGAAGCTAAGGTAGCAGGTCTTGTGCAATATAGGTGGATGTATCCAATTGAGAGATATTTACGCACGTTAAAAGGGTATGTGCATAACAAAGCCCATCCAGAAGGATCAGTTGCTGAAGGGTATATTTTAGAGGAATGTATGACATTTTGCTCCTGGTATTTTGATGATATGGATACAAAACTTAATCAACTAGAAAAGAATGTTGACACTTGTCCAACTAAAGCAACATCTGGTTTAAGTGTATTTACATGGGTTAACCATGACAGGCAAAACTACATGCTTGAAGCTCTTTATATTTCAAAGCTCCAAATGGCACATCATTACATTTTAACCAACTGTGAAGAAACCAAAGTAGAGGGTATAAGAAGGATAAGTATGGATTTATCAATGTTGACATGACATGTCTTCACTACAAAGATGACCTCTTCATTTTAGGACATCAAGCAGAACAAGTTTGTTATGCAAAGGATGTTAAAAATCCAAATTGGTATTCAGTGATAAAGTTGAGACCAAGAAACCTCCTTGCTATGCCAAATAGGTGCAAGAAGTAGATGATGAGAATAAAAAAATTATAATTATGAGACTTACGAACTGAACGAAGTTCTAAGAAGTCAACATGATATGGGTGGTAGCGAAGAAGGTTCCAAAGACATGATTAGCTGGTGTAGAAGTATTACTTTATTAGATTTTGTTCATTGGTAAGCAGAAATATTGCTTAACCTTTAAAATCCTTGATTCATCCTACATTTTACTGACATTACTTTATAAAACCACAAATTCAAGCAAAAGTAAAAATTCCACAAATTCCCAACTTTCAAACTCCATAATTTGTCAAAGATATGAAAGCAGCAAACACCCATAAAGTAAAAAAAAAATATCTAAAACTTAAAATTTTTTTCTCCCAGTTTGGTGGCTACGAAAATTGACAAAAGAAAAAGAAAGAAAATTCTCAAATTCCTTTTCTCAATCTGGGCTTCGAAATAAAAATCAACTCAATTAAGCCATATACTTGTATTAGGCTACTTCATTCTACTTCACTTCTCAAAATCCAAAGCTAAAATTTCGTTTTTTTTTTCCCTCTAAGTCCTCTCTAGAAACAAACAAATAAGGGAAGCAAAAGATTATATCTGTAAGTCAGAGAAATTCCTCAAACCAACCGGAATGAGAGATTGAAATTCCTTAAAGAAAAACCAATAAAAGAGAATGAACTTCTCCTCCGCTGCTCCTCAAATCACAATCTTCAACAATCTTTCATCTTTGTCTCCTTCAAATCTCACTTTTTTTGTCTCTCTCAAAAAAACTTTTTTTTTTTTTTTGGTGATAGTTTCTGGTTGTTTGCGTGAGAGAAACCAAATGCAAGTTAGTAAAGATAAACTTCATACTTGAATGGTATCATGGATAGAGATAAAGACGGAGCTGAGAGGGTGAGAGAAAAACATAATAGAGATGAGAAAAAAAAAAAAAAAAGGAAAATGATTCAACTTTCCCACTACCCAATTTTTTTCTCAAAAAAAACTTTCCCGCTACCCAATATATTGTCCCGCGAAATATTGCAACAATATCTGGCTCTACATTATAAGCAATTAATGTGGTTGCCTAAGGCCCCAAGTAGAAAAATATCCTAAAATTTAATTTAATTAAGCCCAAACATTAGCCAATAAATAAAATAATTTTTTTATCAAATAAAAAGAATAAGAAAAAAAGACAGAAAAATGCTATGTTCACAACATTTTTCACAACAAATCCTAAGTCACAAGTTGTTATTGATGGCAAAAAAAAAAAAAAAAAATACAGTGGTGAATTCAAATTACAACCAGTAACAACTTAACACCTAAGATTTGTTGTGAAAAATATTGTGAATGCACTTCTAAAAAAAAAAGCAATATACAAAAAAATTTACAACATTTTTCACAATAGTTGAATTGACAAACTTTTACTAGTTCTCACCTAGGTCAGCCACTAACATCACTCTTTTACTTATCGCTATCAATTTACCACATCAACAGGAGTGAAAAGTTTTGTCAAATTTTTTGTATCTATAGACTTTCTAAAACAAAATTCTACGTGGTTCATCTTAATTAATCATAATTTTGCATCTAAAACAAGATAATAGAGTTTACATAATATTTAATTTTTTTAAAGTTATATTTAAATATAGGTGAAAATACGCTTTTGGTCCATATATTTTGGGCAAATTCCCGTTTTAGTCCCTACTTTTTTAGAGTGCCTATGTTGGTTCCTGAAAATCGAAAATTGTTACCATTTTGATCCCTACTATCATCTCAATAACGAAAATTGTCTATATGGCAGACGGAATGCATTGTTGGCAAGTTAGATGCTGATGTGGCTAATAAATATTTTTAAAAAATATTTGGCATTTTAAAAATGCCACATCAGCATTTAAATTGCCACATCAACATCTGATTTGGAAAAAAAATAATTTAAACACATTAATTTTTAATAATTCTAAAAACAAAAAAACAGAATTAAAAACCAAAACAAATATAAATTTAGATCTGGGAACATATTAAACATAAACACATAGAAGAACATACTGAGAAAAAAATCTCAATTCTTTATTCAACTTGAACCCAAACTCAAAACACAATGCCTCATCCAACCTCAAAAACTAAAACCCAAATCAAAATTTATCTCAAAACCCACCCAAAACACAACCGAATGCTCCATAAACACATTACCCACTCAAAGTTTATCACCAACAATCAAATATATCAACCAAAAAAGAAAGACCCAAATCAAATATTAGCAACTAGCAATCGATGGGGTATGGCCAGGGTTTTGGCCATGGATTTAGAGAGAGAGAGAGAGAGAGAGAGAAAATGATAAGATACAGTTCAATTGATGGGGTGTGGCCATGGGTCGTTAGCCATGAGTTTCGGCCATGGGATTCGACCATGAGATAGAGAAAGTTCACATCATCAATTTTTCGACCATAGGTCTATGGGGAAGAATGATTTTTGGCATGGATCTGTGGGGACTATGGATTTTTGGCCTAGGTCTATGGGGAAGATGGGTTTTTGGCCATGGGTCTTAGGGAAGAAGAATAGGAAAAAGTATGGAGATTTTGGGTGTGGCATGTTGTGGGTCTTTGGAGATTTTAGGGTGTGGCAAGGCTTTGGAATTTGATAATTTTGCTTGAGTTTGAGAAAATGGGGGCTTTGGGATTTATTATTTTGTATTTAAGCTGAATTTTTTGGGTTTTTTTTTGTGTTTGTTTTCCAAGAAAATTTATAAGTTTATGGGTTTGTTGGAGATTGGTTTGTTTACTGGGTTTATGGGTTTGATATGCTAGAGAATTCAATGTTAATTGTGTTAGAATTTGGGGAAGAACATGAAGAATTTGGTGTTGGATATGTCTTGATTTGGGGAAGAACATGAAGAACTTGTTCTTATGTTCTTCCAAAAAAAATAATGAAAAGCAACAAAAAAAATTATTATTTAATTTAATTAGATTGAAGGTTTGTTTTTTAATTTAATTTAATTTTTGTTTAAATTTTGCTGACGTGACATTTTCAAATGACAAATAAATATTATTATTATTATTTTATTAGCCACGCTAGCATTTAACTTGCCAATAATGCACTTTGTCTACCACGTAGAAAATTTCCGTTACTAAGATGACAGTAGGAACTAAAATGGTTTCGATTTTTGATTTTCACAGACCAACATAGGCGCTTCAAAAAAGTAGAGATCAAAATGAAAATTGGCTCAAAATGTAGGAACCAAAAGTGTATTTTCGCCTTAAATATATAAAATGCCTCAATTTCAATTTTTTTCGTAGGCCCCCAAATGCATCAAGCCGCCCCTAACCTCTATTACAACAATTTCATTTGGCTTGAAATAAGGTTTTACCTATTATAACAAAATATTTTGATGTGAAATAAGTGGTTACTTATTGCAACAATATATTTCAACATAAAATAAGGTTTAGCTATTACAACAACTCATTTAGATGTAACAAGGTAATTCTTGCAACAATCTTAAATTGATGTAATACATTTAAATTACTATTACAAAAAAAAAAAAAAAAAAAATCCACAGATGCAATAGTATATATATTACCCCAAATTTTTTTTTTTTTTGTTGCAATAGTACTTATTGTAACATGTCTTTTTTCACCAATTACAACAATATATTTTGATGTGAAATAAGTGATTACTTATTGCAACAACATATTTCAACACAAAATAAGGTTTAGTTATTACAACAACACATTTAGATGTAACAAGGTAATTCTTGCTACAATATTAAATTGATGTAATAAATTTAAGTTACTATTACCACAAAAAAATAACCCACTGATGCAATAGTATATATATTACCCCAATTATTTTTGTTGCTGCAATAGTACTTGTAGTCCCTTTTCTTCTAATGTAATATACTAGTTTGCTTCTATCTCTTATATGCTTGTACTGGGAGTTAGCTTGTCTTATTTTATTATTAACTCTCATGGTAAGAGAACCAATAATGCAAATACAATACAATTTCTCTTCCATAAAGCTGAGAGTCTACTAATTTAATTAACTTTTTGTTGTTGTTTTTAAGGGAAACACTCAATGTTTGAATCCCCTCCCCCAACTACCGAATTAACCAAAAAAAAAAAAAACTCTCTTCCATAAAAGTATCCTCTCTCCTGTTCTAACAATTATTATTATTTTTTTTTTTTTGAGAAACCGTGTTCTAACAATTGAAAAGTTAATTCCATGGTTTAAAAAAAATAAAATATAATAAAAAGCGGAAAGGGAAGATAAAAGTATCCTCTCTCTTGTTCTATAATTATTTCTCTCTGCCTATCCATACCTTGTGTAAAACAAATTCACAAGTTAACTTTACATCTGATTATTTACCATGGAAATACTATATTTGCCTTCACTTTGTAGTCCATTTGGCTAAACCGGATTCCGGAACTCCCTGATCTTTAACAACCAAAACATCCCCCCGCAATTACTTAGGAACAAAGCTCTATCTCATGCAACTGAATTTTTCTTTCTTAGCTCAATCTCAATACCCTCTTCACCAACACCCTAATACTCATTTATCCTTATCACAGGGACGCCAGCTAGTAACCCTTTTATTACCATAAACACGGATGGCAGCTCGAAAGGAAATCCAGGACAATTGGGTGCAGGTGGCCTAGCTTGAGATTCTGATGGTAACTAGCTTTGGGCCTTCTCTCTACACTTAGGTAACACCAATAATACTGTGGCCGAACTTTGGGCCATCCGCGAGGGCCTGATGCTAGCTTGGAATTATGGATACCAACATGTCTCCCTTCAAACAGACTCCTTACTTGCTACCACAAATGGTTAACTACCAATATTGACCATCCTCTTGAGTTTACTAAATTAATTCTGGATTGCAGGTGGCTCATGTCCAAGCCATGGGCGGTCCGCATTGAACACGTGTGGAGAGAAGCCAACAGTTGTGCAGACCTGTTGGTGAAGCGGGGAGCTTCTCAATCAGAGAGAGATTCTATATGACACATGCCCCACCTTTTTGTTGCAGTGTCTCTTATGGGATTCCATTGGTTTTGTCTCATCTCGTGGAGTTATCTGCAAATAAAGCCTTAGCTATCATGTTTAGTTATGTGTGTTTGAAGTTCTAGTGTTTTGTTTCTCAAAAAAAAAAAGAAGTTCTAGTGTTTGTGTCTTTTAATCAGAGGCGGGCCAACAAATTTGGATGCTTAAATGAGGTTTTTTTGTTATCACTTAAATAATATTTAACTAGTATTTAATATCATAATTTCTTTATAACAAAAATTTATTCCTTTTATTTTGTAATATGCTTTTCTTTTCTTTTTTTGAAAAAATGCTAAAATTATAACAAATTTTACTAAAAAAAACTTTCAAACGATGTAGAAATGAATGTGATTAGTAACACTTTAAGAAGATAATAAACAAGTATTTGAATGAATGATGTTAGGGATATTATAAATTTTATAACATGAGGCTTACAAAGATGTATCATTAATCACAAAAAATAATTCAAAAATGCTTTTAATAGGTTATTGACGTCCACATGTTATATTAATTGTCACATCAATTCGTAAACTTTTGAAGTAAAATTAATAATATTTCTAGCATTTTCCTATCTGCATTATTTCTTGCGATTAGTGACACATATTTATGAGAGAAAATGTTAGAGATACAAATTCTTTTACAAAAACTTTTACAAACTGATGATGTAGTGAATGATTATAGATAAATAAAAAAATGATGTTATCGATGGGACCAAATGAGAACAAGTAAGAAGTTGACCACAACAACAGTTTATAAAAATGTTGTAAAATAGTTTGTAAAACTATAACATTACTCTATTTGTAAGACCCATGTATTTAAAGTTGTATTATCTCTAGCATTACTCAATACTTTGGAGCTTCTTAAAAGTAGAAGAAAATTATAAAACTAATTTTTTTCCCATATCTTTAAATTTTTTTTTAGATAGATCAAATTTTGCTCCAAAATTTGGGGTATTTCTCTAGTAAGGGGCCCTAGGTGGTGGCCTAAGTGGCCTAGGCCTAGGGCCGGCCCTGCTTTTAATTTTCTGTTTGTAGTCCAAGTGTTGTTATTTTTTAAGTCTGTTTGTGTAAGTTTCTGCTGTCTTGATGAGCAGTGTAAACTCTGTTGTGTTGTCTATTTTATTTCAATAAAGCCTTCGTTTATGCAACCAAAAATTTTTTTTTTTTTTTTTTTTTTGTTGGCTTAAAAATAAAAACGTGGGCGGCAGGATTCGAACCTGCGCGGGCAAAGCCCACATGATTTCTAGTCATGCCCGATAACCACTCCGGCACGCCCACTTACTTGATGAAAGATGTCATACCATTAAATTTTATAATTTAGTTTGAGCTACATACGATCGTTGAGCTGCTGAACCGGGTTTCATTGTCTTTGAAATGGATGACTGTTGGTAACTTGGTAGGTTGTGAAGCAATCCGGGTCTATCTTTGCTGCTGGAGGCTAGAGCAGGTCAGAAATGGTTTCCATCGATCATTATCCGTTCTTCTTCACATATCTTTTCATTCCTTCTAAATTTTTTGAACTCTGCACTAAGCACTTTGTGTGTAATGTAATTCTACTGTGACATAGCAACTCTTTTTGACATCTTGACTAATTTTCCAGTGTTTTACATTAAAATCCTTTCTGGGTATCCTTCAAAATCGATTCTTTTTATGTATTTTGAGGAAACTTCACTACCATTTTTACAAAAACCTGATTCCTTGCATATCCCAGAATTTGTTATTTGTGTGACTTCGACTGATTTTCAAGTTCTGAGCATGAGCATCAAATATTATCTAGATGTTCAACAGTTGGAGTCCTGTTATCTTAATTTTTAAGTTTTTTCCTATCGAAAATCTTTATAGCGTACCAATGCCTCTGTTTTTTTTTAATGACTTGCAGACACAGCCTTTGTAGTGTTTGATAGATTGATTGAATTAGTGCCATGATGGCTTCTACCATTTTTAGAAGCATTCAAAACCACCCTTTGTTGCTGTACCCAACTGCATTGTTTAGAAGAAAGAATGGCGTTTTTTATTGCACTATGAAAAGCACAGAAGCCCAAACTGCCACTCAAGAAAAGCAAAAGCCCCAAATAAAAAATCCACCTCGCACCCAGACCAAAACAAGTGATAAATTCTCAAAAGATTATGAAGCAGTCATTGGTATAGAAACCCATGTCCAGCTCAACACCCTTACCAAAGCCTTCTGTGGTTGTCCTTACAATTATGGGTCTCCACCAAACACCAGTGTCTGCCCCATTTGCATGGGTTTGCCTGGTGCTTTGCCGGTTTTGAACTCAAAGGTCATTGAATTAGCGGTGAAAGTGGGTCTTGCACTGAATAGCAAGTTGTCTCTAAACTCAAAGTTTGATAGGAAACAGTACTTTTACCCGGACCTTCCAAAAGGCTACCAAATATCTCAGTTTGATGTTCCAATTGCAAGTGGTGGTTACATTGATTTGGATCTTCCTGTGGAATTTGGCGGGGGACATAGGAGGTTTGGCATTACAAGGGTTCACATGGAGGAAGATGCAGGCAAGCTGCTTCATTCAGAAAATGAAAGTTATTCACAGGAAATTACTGCTTCCCCTTTGCCTAAATACTGTACCACTTTTTACTGTATTGAACTGTATTCTTCTTTGCTTTCAAGAATATATATTGTCGCTTTCCCGTTTAATCAGGTTCAAGTGTCAGTCATATGCATTCAAAATGAAAATTTGTTTGTGACATATCTCTTTCCATAGATTTTGATGACTGCTGAAAATGGCAATTATCATGTATAGTATAGGCTTATTGATATGGTTGATTTTATTGCAGGTTGATTTAAATAGAGCAGGGGTGCCTTTACTTGAGATTGTTTCTGAACCAGATATGAGAACTGGTATTGAGGCTGCAGAATATGCCGCTGAATTGCAGAGGTTAGTTCGGTATTTGGGAGTGAGTAATGGCAATATGCAAGAAGGTTCACTTCGTTGTGATGTGAATGTCTCAATTCGACCAATTGGGCAAGCACAGTTTGGGACAAAGGTAGTCAACTTCTCACTTCTTACTGCTTTTGTTTTCCTAGCAACTAGAAAAACTGAAACAGTTCAGAAAGTAAACAGTAAAGTGTTCTGACGTGTGAAGGAAGCCTTTTTCTTAATTTATAAATATAATGTAATATATAAATTTATTTCATAGAGAAGTAAAACTCAAATACAAAGGGGATGTATTAGTGCCACTCCTAAATAATTACAAACTCCATTTCAGAAGATCTAGAAAATCAAATAAAGATGTGGGTTGCGCATTGCCTAAAACAGTCATCCAGTTCTCCAAAGTCCAAAGTTCTTAAAAAAGAGGACTTTAATTGCATGCCAAGGACACTTAGCACCATCAAAAGTCATATTCTTCTCTCCATACTCATTGCACACAAGGGAACATGCCAAATCTTTTTCACCTGTTATGACCAAACTTACCATGCTAACATACAAGTACTTGATGCCATAAGATAATGAGAGAATACAATGACTCTTTTTTTTTTTTTTTTTTGCATTGTATTTTTTTTTTTTACTATTGATAAGATTTCACATACACCCTGTGGTTTTGAAACCACAACCTCATCCTCCACCCATTATTATAGGAGGAGAAAGTGCCATTTGAGCTGGAGCTCAATGGCCCTTGGACCAAATGACATCTTTTTTCTCCATAATAGGTCAAGAGTTAAATCTTGTATGGTTGAATGATTTATATCTACAAAACAAAACAAGAGAAAAAAAAAATGATAGAAATTTACATCCCTAATTTAATTGTTACAATAATTGGGTAGGGGGGATTTAGATCCTAGTACTCATAAAAGAGATAGGCTAATGCCATTAAGTTACAAGGCCTTTGGCAATTATTGACTTAGGGTTCTATGATAAGATGTGCTTAAAAATAAGAAAAATCCATTGTGTATAATATACCCTTTCATAAAATCACAAAAATGTAAAAAAAAAATTAAAAAGGCAAAGAATTATACTTGGAGGTTCCTATATTGCTTCGACCCCCTTATCATGATCCTTTTAAATGCATGTAGTTACTGGTAACCAGAAGAACTTTTCTACCATAAAATTTTTCTTGTACTACCATGATTAATCTTTGTATTTCATTTTAATTTTGGGGGTAATGACACTACTTAAGAAGATAAATATATTCATGGATGTATAACAATAACAACAAAAGGCACTAATTCTTTTTCTAATTGGTGTTTTATATTTCTTTTAGTTGGTAAGTTATACACACACTCAATGGGTTTTGAACCCATGACCTTACCCTCTACCCACTCTTATAGGAGGAGGAAGTGTCATTTGAGTCAGCAACAATGGATTTGGTGTTAAAAGTTATTGGAAGTTCATTATCTAATTCCCTCTTGTATTGGCAGGTTGAGATAAAAAATTTAAACTCTTTTTCATCAGTTAGCCGGGCCATTGATTTTGAAATTTCAAGGCAGGTGCTTCTTCACAGCCAAGGCCAGGGTGATCAAATTACACAGGAAACTCGTCTCTGGGAAGAAGGCGCTCAGGTTATTGTTACATCTTTTATTCTAGTCATGTTATGTAAACAAGTACCAGATATATGGTTCACTTAGTTATTTTGTGTCTACTTTATGCTCCATTAACATTTGTTATAATGTTTAGAAAACAGTTACAATGAGGAAAAAGGAAGGGCTTGCTGATTATCGATATTTCCCAGAACCAGACCTTCCGGGAGTTATCCTTACTAAAGAATATGTCAATAGTATTTGTGATTCATTGCCAGAACTTCCAGAAGTGAAGCGTCGGAGGTTTGAGAAGATGGGCCTGAGCATGCAGGATGTTCTTTTCCTTGCAAATGACGTTAATGTGAGCCCTCCTTATTACTTCAAATGTTTTTGCTGGCTGGGGATTTGCTCAGTTGGCATTTAAAAGATTTTGCTTTTCATATTCAGGAGTTTGAAGGAAAAGGCCAATCAAATTAAAAAAGAAGAATTTTTCTATGTTTTAATACAATCTCTTATTACTTATCAAAAAATAAAAAAATAAAAAAGAAGAGTAAAAAGTTGACACTGAATTCATATTCAAACTTAGAATTAAAAGAATAGTAAGAAAAGCTAAAATTTGGGTTAGTCTTTTGATATATGATACATTAATCCCCAATTTAGAATTGTGCCCAAGGTCCTTACAATCTACATATATTTTATTCAAAATGAATGTAAATAAACATGGAGAGAGAGAGAGAGAGAGAGAAGGGGGAGGGGGGGGGGGGTGTTAGCTCTTAATCCTGGAATACAAAACCCCAATATTTGCTAAATCATGTATTTCAGTCATATATCACAAGCTTCAGGCATTTTCCATGTGCGTCTTGAGTGTTGTTTGAGGGGTGGCCAAGGTCATTTAAGCCTCTAATTCTGCAGGCATATTCCTTAGTCTTACTTCAAGACACTCCTGAAAGAAATTTCTTACAATCCTTAATAACCTTGTATCTGTTGCTTTATAGTATTGTTTGGGATATATATCATGCTAGAATGATCTGAGATATGGCTCTTTTGCTGAACAAATGTCTTAGGTTGCAGAATTTTTTGATGCAACTATTGCAAAGGGAGCTGATGTGAAGCTGGCTGCCAATTGGATAATGGGTGACATTGCTGCTTACATGAAAAATGAAAAGTTGACCATAAATGAGATAAAGTTAATCCCCCAGGAGCTAGCTGAGTTGATAGCTTCAATAAAAGGTGGGACCATCAGTGGGAAAATTGGGAAAGAGGTAAGAGTTTGCCTCTGGTAATAATGCTTACCATATGCAACATTTTCAAATTTCATTTGAACTCTGATGTCCTAGTTGATCATTGTATACCCTAGTGCCTCTATATGTCATTGGTTCATTTGTTTGTAAATTTACTTTTTATTTTTCCTAATTTGTCAGACTGAAAGATTTATATGCTTACTTTTTCAACAATCTCATTGTATAAAAGATTTTCTTCTTTTATCTTTTTCCACTCCCCCCCCCCCCCCTTCTCTCTTTCTCTCTCTTTAAGTCTTTATAATGTTATTGGAATGTAAGAGCCTCCCTAACTTATAAGCAGGTAAAATATCAAATAAAACTAGCTTATATTAATCTTGTAATAGCATGTGGCATAAGGGTTTAATAAATTGCTATGCTCCCTAAGGTTGCAAGGTTTTAAGATTTAAAATATATATATATATATATATATATATTATTTTATTGGTAACCCATACACACGCACTTGATGGGTTTTGAACCACGATCTCATCCTCTATCTTACTCTTACAAGGGAGGAGGTTCCATTTGAGCTAGAGTTCCTAGTTGATAAGTTTTATAGCTTGTTTGGATGGAGGGGGAGTAGAGGGGAGTAGAGTAGAGGGAGGGAGAGTAAGTTAAATTACCTTGTTTGGATGTTTTTTAATTGAGGAGGGGGAGGGATTTGAAGGGGTTTTAACTACTTCTAACCCCTCATTTTTAATTCCTCCAAATTGGAGAGATTTGGAGGGAGATTAGATCATAGAAATGCTTGACCAAATGAATTACCAAATTTGCCCTTACCATATTAACAAAATTACAAATTATGAAAAGGCTAATTATTCCCCTCTCATTTACTTAATTTTAAAAACATCCAAATAAAGTGGAGGATAACCACTCCCTTCTACTCTCCTCTCTCTCCAAACTTCCAAACATAGCATTAATATATTGTAGTTGCACCATATGGAGGATAATTTTAAGAGTATTATACACATTGGGACCCTATGATAGTTTAGCAATGAGAGAGTTCAAATGGCATTTGGGGCATTGGCATTTGTGCAGGCCTAGATTTTGCAAATGTCCTTTGTCGCGCATGGTGCTGTGTTAGCTTGTCCAAGTGAATGGAAAAGAAAGCAAGACCATAGTTTTTCTGTATTTCTACTCTTCTGTGGACATGTTTTACCATATTGTGTATTTCTAAAATTCTCAACTTATAATTTATAATTTGCAGATACTGTTTGAACTACTAGCCAAAGGTGGAACTGTCAAGGGACTAATAAAAGAAAAGGATTTGGTTCAGGTAAGTTATTTTATTTAGGATCTAGTATAGATATGATCCTTTCAAATGGTAAAATGTATGAAATATGAAGCTCTCTATTGATTGTTTTTTTGACTCTACAAATTTTATTTCCCATACCTTTGCCTTGAAATGCTCAAATGAGATGTCTAAATTTGAAAGACCTATGATTGGTTGCTCAATGTCAAAGGTACATGGTCTTGGATTGATGTGAGAGTGAGTGAGCAGGAAGCAAGAAAAACTAGTTTTAGTGAATGTTATACCTAAGGATTTTAAGGACAAAAAACTTTTTGAAGTAGAATTTGTCTATTGTATGCTAATTTTAGGTTAGTCATTGAAGAGATCACAAGAAACATTGTATTGACATTTATACTAGCTTCAAATATAGGATTACATTGTCCTGTTCCATTAAAATAAGAGCCAATTCTTAAATTTTGCCTCAGCATGTTATGTGTGAGATTAAACAACTGAGTGGTTAACTAATTTACAGTGTGTTTGGAATTTTTTTTTTGAGCAAGAGGAGAGTAGAGTTGAGGGTCCCGGTCAAGGGGGGAGGGAGAGGAGAGGGGAGGAAAAGGTGGGGGAATGGTTATCCCTTCCCTTTGTTTAGATATTTTAAAAATTAAGAGGCGCAAAGGGGAGGGGGATGATTGTACAAATTGACAATTATGAACCTCGTTTTCTAATTTTAAAGATATAGATATAAATTGACATCATAAGAGCAAGATTGATAATTTAAATTTTTTTAATATAAGTGGAACACCTCCCCTCCAAATTCCCCCAAACCTCTCATTTTTTGATTCCCCCACCCTCAAACCATTTCCCTCCCCCTTTAAAAAATCCAAACAAGGTTCACTAAACCCTCCCATCCCCTACCTTCTACTCTCCCTCTCCTCTCCTTCCATCCAAACACCCATTTACCTAGATTGCCCTGTATAGTACATTGTTTCAGATGCTGAATCTGCACCTGCAGAATATACAAAATCTTCCAAACCCTTTTTTTGTTAATATAGTGACAAAGATGTAAATAGGGACGAAAATGTATAAGCATTTTAATTTCTTGGAGATATGGTATGAACCAAGAGAAGCTAAATGGTTGTTTAAGCTTTGGGTATATTTGAACTTCCAGTGTGCTTATTTTTATCTTAACTGATATGAGCCAAAACTTGAGCTTATTCATGGGTCTAACTGAGGTTGTTCAGTAGCCTAATTTGATAATTACTTTTATTGTAATTCAATAATAATTACAGCACTCCACCCCTCTTTTTTTCCAAAAAAGAAAGGAAAAGGAAAAAGCAACACACTTTTGTATGGGATCCATCAACTGGTGTTCAAGCATACTGCTGTCCAAGCCTTGGCTTGTTTGGCAATCAGCATGATATATGAGAGTCTGTAATATGATAATGAAAAGGCATGACCAAGTTATTCCCTAAATTGGGAGTAATTTCATTAAGTGATATCCTATGAGAGAGATGGTTTACACTGTCAATCAAATAGTTACAATTATTTGTATGCTAATGATGATTATAGTAACATTTGGCTTAGAAGAAATTGGGTAAAGAAGTCTCATGGTTTTGAATATGACAGATAGTAGATCCTATGGAGATTGAGAAAATAGTAGATAAAGTGCTTTCAGAGAACCCAAAGCAGCTGGAGCAATATCGTGGGGGCAAAACTAAGCTACAAGGTTATTTTGCTGGCCAGGTATAAAATCTGTGGGTTTTAATATGAAACTTGTAATCTATTTCTTCATCCTGGTTAATTTGTTAATAATTTTCCTGTCTACCAAGATGATTCTGTAAGTTTTGGGATGTGCAGGTAATGAAACTCTCAAAAGGTAAAGCAAATCCAGGGCTTCTAAACAAGATCCTTTTGGAGAAATTAAATGCCCAAAGCTGATGATTTTGTTGGTGGGTATCTCCATATATTTCCTGTTTATTACAAGAAAATGAAAAACACAAGCAGCCTTCTTATTCGTGCCATAACTCTTGCCAGGTTCCATCATAGAAACCGGTCTATCCTTGAGTATAGCTAGATGATATGCTTACTGGAGGCAAATCAGTGTTGTCCCAGTGACGTAAGTTTGCTGTTGATGTCACCCCATGAGCTTTTCTGATGAATTATATATCCCTGCCTACTGAGGGTAGAAGAATATTGTAACTCTGACTGACATGTTCGATCTCTACTTCTGAACTCATGATACTTCACAGCAGCTTGCAGTTTACTTCTGAAATCATAATACTTCGCAGCGAATTGCAGCTATACCTGTTCTGCAAGAAACATGGAATAGAATTGTGTGGAAGAGGCTGGTGGTGTTACTTGCTCGTCACTTATATATTCTTCTGTCACTTGAGCGGCTTTCCAAAGTGGGATAGATTAATAGTGAGTTGTAAGCTCATTTTGTTTTAGTATTTACATATAAATCTTGTAGGAAGTCAAGCACTATGCTCTAGACTTCCATTTCTTTCTCTTGATGATTATAATTAGGTGGAAAGGGTTAGTATGTTATTGTTACTCTGCCCATTCCAATCTTTCCAAATACCTTCTTGTTTCTGTCAGTTTCATTTTGAATATATTGGTTGGCTGTGGCCTCGTAAATATTAATTGATGCTTATTGATAATCTTGCCAGGTTTTTAGTTTACTTGTTGGTCACTGAGATTTTCCTTAGGTTGTTCGTCCAACACATTTCAGATTATCATTAGTCCCTTAAAAAAAATTGGAACTAAGATTCAGTTTTTTAAAAATTTGATTCAAGAAAAAAAGGATACATAATAATATGATAACATTAATTAGTGAAAAAAAAGAAAAGAGAACTTTTTTCAGTTAATGCCATATTGCATGTTAGATGTTTTAGTCCTTTATAATGACTTTATCATGATGCAATGGACACTAATTATAAGAATAGCTTGAAGGGATCACGACACTGAGGGTTGTTTAGGTCTTATGACAGGGGGATGTTAATATGCTGTTTATCCTTACCATGTATAGCTGGGATTTGGATGCTTTGCAATACCCAGGGCATTGTATGGGCTGCAATTACCCTCATTCCTCTAACAAACAATTTTTACTTCAACATTTTTTTTAACTTTTTAATTTTTTTTCTCGTTGAGATTGAAAGTTGTTGGTTTTTTTTTTTTTTTTTTTTTTACTCTCAATCTCAACCATTAAGGGCAATTGCGTATGGTGTGTAATATTTTAAGTATTGCACTTAATCGTATAACTCATCCTTTATCGAACCCAAATTAAGGACCTTTTCTGTGTATTTAGTCAACCATAGGGCTTATATAATCAACTCAAGTCCTTGATTTTAGCCCAAATCTAGGATCTTTTCTCGGTGATTAGTCAATAATAGGGTCTATATAATTATAATCAACTCAAAAAAAAAAAAAAAAAAAACTGTAATTAGTAAACAATGGGATCTATCAACAAGTGAAAAGCATTGTGTACTGGGTGTGGTCTTTTTTTATCCTAATAATAATATTCATCTCCTATTTTTAGCTCTGAAAACTCAAACAACCCTCAGTGTTGGTAAATGGTAATGCAGTCTACCTTAGACATGTTAACCCTCTGTAAAATCTACCATTGTTTTGTATGATTAGAAGACAACTTTCGAGTTAGACATAATAAGTTATTAAGGCACTTGTTGTAACATTCTACATAAACTTGCCTAAATTATAGGGATGAAAAGTTGTATAAGAAAGATCTAAAAAATTATTTTAAGAATTTAGCATAATTTAATTGGGGTCGGCTCCAATATTAGAGGCAATGACCTAAGTATGCAAGGAAAGTGAGTCTATTGTGTGAAAAAAAAATTGTAATAATAGTTGTTTGGTAAATCTTATTACACAATCCCTATTATACATGCACACTCCCTTTTGAAATTAAGTTTTAAATACACAATTTCAGTCTATATGGCCGTGTATGTTTGTTGAGTGTGTATGTGTACAATAGGAGACCAAAAAACCCCTGGATTGCATCAAATAGATAAGTAGCCTATATTTAGATATTGACTCTTGGTGTTGTTCTACTAAAGTTATTTAATATAGCACTACACAAATTCAGTGGAGAAGTCGCAAATTATTCAGTGCTTAATTAGATACAATGAAATAAGCTATGATATTATATATATGCACCTGATGATCATGTCTTCTTGCCACATTTCAAAACCCAGTTACATTATATATATGCACCTGATGATCATGTCTTCTTGCCACATATCTCATCAATGAGCAAGTCCAATGTGCACTTGGACGATCCAGCCTCCTCCATAGTTTTCTTGGCCATCTGTGCCATCTCTTTGCTCTTCTTCCTCACCTCCTTACCTTTCTCTTATTCCATCAACTCCTTCACCATTTTCTCTAACCCCTCCCACTTCACAAACCCTCTCACTGACCCATTACATGTCTCAACCCTCAGTCCTACCTTTATCTCTTCCACAACCATTCTTGCATTCAAAGGTTGCTCTGCCATCATAGGCCATGCAAGGATTGGAACCCCAGCACATATGCTCTCCAACACAGAATTCCATCCACATTGACTTAAAAACCCTTGCACACTCTCATGCATCAAAATCTCCCTTTGGTCAACCCATTCTCTCACTAAAATTCCTCTATCTTTCACTCTCTCTTCAAACTCATCTGAAATCTCTTGACTCACTTTTTCTTATCACCCACAAGAAATTCACTTTGGATTCCTCCAACCCAATTGCTATTTCTTTGAGTTGTGCAGATGAAATCTCTGTCTGAGACCCAAAGGCTACATACAGAACTGAGTTTCCTTGCTCAAGCTTCTTGTCGAGCCACTGAACCCATATGGGCTTATAATTATTGTGTGCTTCAAGCTCATTGAAGCTATTGCATATAATACCATATCTATTCTTTGTTGCTGTGACTGCTTTCATGGTGAACTCAAATTTCAGACCCTTTGGCTCCGGTTCAGTAAATGGGGGCTCAAAGTCATTTCTAGTAACTCTAATCCATGGAAAAGGAATGACTGTTATTAACTCGTCGTCTAACTCGGCTCCAAAGAGGAGCCTATCATTAGCCACAGCTCTGGACATTGACATAGAGTAATAGCTCATACCATAGAACACCAATCGGGGGATGTTGAACTTGGAGGCAGACTCTAGAGTCCACCAAAGGAACCCATCAGATACCATGAAGCTGACATGTGGAAGAGTCTGGAGCGCTCGTTCGAAGTCAGATTGCATGACCTTTGTAGCGTTAGCAAATGAATGGAATAGGGATATTGAAGGCAGTTTTTCAGTGCTCTCGATTCCAGCAGGGGTATCAGGCACGTTGTGAGAGAAGGGGAGGTCAAGAATGGAGGCTGAAGTGTCATTAAGGGACTCAGTGATGAAGGCATGATTGGCTTGGGTGGTGAAGATGGTCACAGCTAGGCGGCGATGGAGGAATAAGCGTGTAAGGTGGAGGATTGGTATGATGTGCCCTTTGGACATAAAGGGGAAGAGAGCCACATGGTGTGGTTGTGCGTCAATATCACCACAGATACTAGAACTCATTAAAGTACTTCCTCTTCTTCTTACAACTCTCTCTCTCTCTTGCAAGTTATCTAACACTGTTGGGTGATAAACTCAAATAGCATATTTTGGCGTTTTCAACTAGACTTTATTGTCATTTCCACTTACCATGTCCTAAATAAAAAGAAAGAAGAAAGAAGAGACAGAGAATAGACCATCATTGAGTGGGCAAGACATTCTCAATTCAATAATGCTACAATTGAATATAGAAACATTCTACAATATAAAAGGAAGAAAAAAATCTACATTATCAAATTACAAAAGACCGAGCTCCATGGTTCACGTGGGTGTGTGTCTTCATCTCTCCTCCATCTCTTCTTCTGTTCTGACTTCTGAGAGCTCAAGGATGAGAGAACGAACGTTCCTCTGTATTTGGTTTCTCTATTTCTTAATGTTTCATTATTATTATACCAGACAAGAAAAAAGAGTGCTATGTACCTCAAGTTAATCGTTATTATTAATTTTAACATAAACTAGATAATATCAATCATTCAAAATTGTAAAAAGTTTCGTCAAACATTTTGTCTTTCAATTTTTATTGCAATTATTAATATTTAAACAATTTAATGATATTAAAAACTCAAAATATTATCTTACATCACATTAGGTAAGAAGTGGGCATGATTGTTTGCGCACATATCCTAATTATCACACCATAATATTGTGAGAGAAAAAAGTTGAGATGGTAAAATAATAAATATGTTGAAAGTTTTGATTTGAGATTAAAAGTAAATTTTTTAACTTTTAATTTTAGCGATCAAAAGTGCTCATGAACATTATTTTTTATTATTATATAATATATGCATTATTATAATTTTAAATAATTCAATACTTAAGGAATGATGGATTGAACCGAAAATGTATTTATTGAAAAACTAGTTGAAATACAATGCTTTTAGTAACATCTTTAGGCATTACATATTCATTACATGCGGGTCACATGCAATTATATTTAAATACTAGTATTATGCTCGAGTGATGCACGGCTTAGTAAAAAAAACATATGTAAATTAAATGCCTTGATAAAGAATCATATATAAATTAAAAAATATATTTTGATGTTAAATATAGATTATAAAAAATGAAAAATTATTTTATTGAATGTAAAAAGATGGGGCTTATTTATGAAATACTCTACTAATTAAGTAGTGAGAAACTTGAAAATCTAAATTAATTATCCTAATACGTAATATATGTAGTGTGTTTGAATAAAACATATTGTACGTTATTAGGTAACCACCACAACATGTGTGTATTTGTCTATATATATATATATATGAGAATTATTTATCAAAAGATAATAACTCATGATTTAGAAAGCAAGCTAACATATGAATCTACCTTTCTTAAAAGAGTTTAAAAATTTGTCCTTCAAAATTCATAAAATGCAAGTTCTAGGCTTCTAGCTCATAATAAGAGTAAGACAACACAAAGTATAGAAAGCAAAAGGTCAACGGCTTAATAGAAAAATATATGTAAATTAAAAAATTTATTTCAATAATAAAATAAAATTACTTATCTTAAAAAAAATTAAATTAAAAACTTTGAACTTATAAAGGAGATTTTAACTCGTTGAACAAAAAAAAATGTAATAAGCACATATAAGCATAACACAAATAAAACTCGTTGAAATAAAAAGATGAAACCCTTGTAGGAGAGAATACAAAATTTGATAATTCTTAAATAATAAATAGATAAAGTGTAAATACTTATAGAGGTTTATATAATGGATTTCATGGATTTAAAATTGCCTTTATTACTCATAAGCAAAACCTTAAAAAAAACCATACACACAAAAACGAAGAAGAGAAATACATACTTGTAATAGTGTGGATGGTAGGTTTGATAAAGCATTCTACTATGGATTTCACAAACATTAAATTGCCTAAGTAATAAGAAAAAACAATGCAAAACAAAAAGAGAGTTAGATTTATAGTCAACATAGAAATTATGAAAGAAAGAGAATTATTGGTAATCGGGGAGAGAATTGATTAGAATAATAAGTAGTGTTTCTACTTTTTATATATATATATATATATATATATAAAAGCCATAAAAATAAGAAGAAGCAGTTGTGGTAGAAATATATAAGAATACACTAAAAAAACTCTCTCTCTATATATATATTAGAAATCCTAACTCAATTAGGACTCAAAAGTCTTCATCTAATAGATAATCTCAAAAAATAATTATAATCATTTTTCAATTCATGTAAATGGCACCCATAATCCAAACTTGATAATTTCAGAGGGTCCTAGTCGTGAATGTTTCTCTCTAATTGGTTTATCTCTATAGGAAAAATACTTGAGTTATCATTAATAAAAAAAATCGGATAATGAATTTATGTTTTTTTTTATATAAATAAATAAATGACTTTATGGGGTTACCAAGTAGACTTGGATGTGTATGTATATTCCAATGTGTACGTAACTCCTCCTTCTATTCAAGTAAAAAGGAAAAGAAAAAAAAGTAACCGTGTGTGAAGAAGAAAAATCACAATATTGGTTTATCTCAATACTCAAATAGATATAACTCTCCAACTCATGCACATGTCTAACTCTTCCTAACTATGCACGTTGGTTTTTTTTTTTTTTTTTTTTAATCCAAAGGAAAAAAGAAAAGAAAAAAGAAAAGAAAAAAAAGTAACCGTATATGACTGTGAAGAGGAAAAAAAAAGTAAAAAATAAATTAATAATAAAAGTATTAGAATTTAGATTGTAATCTAATTAAGATTTTTATCAATTTAAAAATTATAGGATAAGAAGATAAGACCAAAACAAAATTATATCTATTTTTAAAAAAATCTAAAAAAATTTCTACAATTTGGTGAAGTCATTTGGTACAACCGTAGTTCTTAAGCCCAACTTTTATTATATAGTATATGATATGATATAATTTGAAATATTGGGCCACTTTGGGTGGTTGTGAGTATCATGATCAAATTAGAGAAATTTTGACAGGGACTAGTTAGATGCGTAATTGAGAGGGAACTTGGTGGACACTGTAGGTAGTCGGTACGATGTTAATGTTATTGAGCGATTGTATCGTGATTCATGTGAAGTAATCAAATAGATGGGCATTAGTTTCTCAAAAAAAAAAGAAAAAGAAAAAAAGATGGGCATTTCTAGAAGGGACTCATTTGGGCATATTTTGGTCCGGCATGGATCTCGCACAATGACCAGTAATTTAATTTCTTGGATTGCTTTTGAGTCAGATTTACCTTTCCCTTTTTTTTTTTTTTTTTTTTTTTTTTGGTTGAGAAACAAACACACACACACAAGAGAGAGGGAAAGAGGTTCTAACACAAAGGCACACCACAACTGATGCTGAAAAAATGCAGGAGATATTAATTGATATGGCAATCCAGAGAATATGATGCTTGCTGCATATTAATATATATTATATATTTAGTATGTATCATTGTATAATATTATATATTGCATGCTACGTAAGGAAAATAATTTTTGCGGAAAAAGTTACATGGAACATTTGAACTTCTAGAAAATGGTAGGAATTGTCAATACACTTTTAAGTTGTAACTAATATATTTAGGGAAATGTTAACCAATGTAAGAATTGGTTTAGAAGCTATTTTTAGAAACATTTTATTAGAAGAATGATAAATTAATAAATATTATTGAAATTTTTTTATATTTCCCATAAAAGTAGTGTAAAATTTTTTTCTATTATAATAACTAGTGCCCTTAAGGCATTGGTTAACAATCCATTTTTAAAAAGTTTTGACACCATTTTTATAGGAAATGAAAAAAGCTGTCAAAATATTAATTTTTTTTCTTTTCTTATAAAAACTTTCTTTAAACGGATTATTAACTAATGCGATAAGGGCATTCGTTAGCATTTCCTTATTAATAATTGCCTAAGGGTATCCGTTAACATGACCTATATATTTATGATAATTTATATTAGTTGATTTGAATTGGGTTTGGAGGGGGTTAGTTTGGAGATGACATGCATTTGAGAGTAAATATATTTAGAGTAATTAGGGCTTATTTGGTAATGTTGTTTGAATAACAATTTTCATTATTTAAATAACACAACACGCATTTTCATAACACTTTTTCACTCACACGTATTTCCATATCACTTAAACAACGTTATTAGAATAGTATTACCAAACAGACTCCAGAGATTTGTGTGTTTCATACCAGCGTAGTTAAAAGTGCATTTAGGTGCTCTTAAAACTTAAACTCCGAAGTCCTAAAATCTAAAATATTTTGTTCAAAGCGAAACTCGTTTGAAGAAGCATGTCTGATCAGGCTGTCAGCATGCTTCTCCGATGTTTTTTTCCAAAGCACATAGCACAGCTAGTAAATGGAAGGTAACTATTGAAGTAAAGACTACAATTTATTACACACAAACGGTGTAAAATAGCTTGTGTGTAGTGTGTACACCAACATTTTCCCTTAAATAGATGCCATAATTATGATAGTCAATGTTTATTTAAATGTTGACCACTTAGTAAAATCCAGTATGCTTATTTTCGAATTGATTACTAAGATTAAAAATTATAGAAACTCTATGGGATGGGGTTACCTTCATAATTATATATAAATAAATAAATAAATAAATAAGAAATTAGAGTTACCTTAAGAACCCTAGGGAAACTTAATCCAATGCTTTATTTTAATTGAAAACTCTTTAGTTTACATGGTGTAGGAGATTATATTGGTTTGAAATTAAAGAGACCATTGATTAGACACTAATAAAAAAAAATACCTTTTATTGTTAAGTAGTATTAGGAGATTACAAATTTTACTACGTAAGTTTTAGAGAAATGCTACTTCTATAATACTTTCACAATAAATTATAAGTGATAAGTTGTTATTAGTTTTAATTTGAATTTACAACTAAAATTATTTATTTATTAACTCATAACAACTAATAACAACCTACCATTTAAGATTTATTATGAAAATGTTGTACATATAGCATTTTTCTAAGTTTTAAGCCATCACCAATCACATTTATTATCATATATGTTTGTAGATGTTTTGTAGTGTAAAATTAATTAGTAGTAGGCTTGACATTTTATTTTATTTTATTGAAGAACTCATTTACACATTTATTTATTATATTTTGAAATTATCAACCAAAAAAAAAATCACTTTCATTGTAACTGTAATGTTTACAGTCTTTTTTTTTTTTTTTTGTGTAGTAAAATTGGTTTTTTGTGTTAGAGCTTGACCGGGTCTCGAGGTTGAAGTTTCGAAAACAAACACATCCAAATTTAGCATGGAAACAAAGCAGAACCAGATCGTTATTCACATGATGTAAGCTAATTAAAAATTTGTTAATAGTTGTCCATCTCGATAAACACATATAGAAAATCATGACTTACCTCGTATAATATTATTACACACTTTCTAGCTCCTTCCAATGCCTTTGTGTAGTGTTTGTTAATAATTCGGTCGATGATCAATAATATCAACAGTACTGGAGGAGGGCCATGCACGGCCCCCATGCAAGGTGGTGGTAGCGGGAACGGAACCGGCAACCCTCCAGCGTTGCGGAAGGTAATGGTGGTGGCAGAGCCAAACCGTGAGTCTGTAGTTGCATTGCAATATGCTCTTTCACATGTATTGTTTGAGCAAGATGAATTGATTCTTCTTCACGTTGAGAATCAAAACCCATCATGGAAATACACATTCTCTACGTTTCTTAAAAGGCCTAGTGTAGGCTCATCATCCTCATCATCCTCTTCATCCTCAAACATGGGATCCTCGGAAGGAGGTGGATCATGTGGAGCTGTGCCTGTGGATGTGGATTTTCTTGAAGAAATGAAGAATGCATGTAAGGTTGCTCATCCTAAAGTTAGAGTCCGTGTAGAGAGGGTGGAAATGGAAGGCAAGGACAAGGCAAATACTATTCTTTTCCAAAGCCACCAACTTGGGATCGATGTCATAGTTATAGGGCAGCGCCGGAGTCTTTCAACAGCAATATTAGGGTGAGTTTTTAGAGTAAAATATCTTTTAGTTTTAATTTCACGTTACAATATGTATGGTGGATAGAAATTCAAGTTATTCTAATATTTCCTATCAAAAAGAAAGAAAAAAAAGATGTTCTAATAATATTACATGGTTCGGAATTTGAATAACAAGAAACGAAAATAGTTTTCTACATGGTTTAACTTTCTTTTTCTTTTTGTAATTGGATAAATGTCATGTAAAATATCATCTTACACTCATTTTACAATTAAAAACCACAAATAATGTGTTGATGTACACATTTGATATGGAGAAAAGGAAATATCCACATTTAAAATATGAAAGTAGATGTTAAAATGTAAATGTGAGAGTATCATTATCTTAAAAATAAATGCTAGGCACAATTTTCCTACTATATATAAAGCAAAGATTATTATAAACCATTAATGATTAAAGAATGCATGTTACCTGCTAATGAATTTTAGGATAACCAGTACTTTCCTCTCTCATTGAAAGACATGCTTCAACAGTTATACATAATAATATAAAACAAAAAATGGTATGATAGAAAAATTGTTTACTTCCACCGTACACCTCTTAAACTAACTCCATTTCCTGCTATCTATTCATTCGAATTTTATGATAGAAAAAGCGCGAGCACCCATTGCAGGTGAATTTCACAAAGCTATTTTGAAGAGTAATGTTAAGACACAACAATTTTCACAACAGCTGTTTTAACAAGTTATTATTAATTCTCATATGGACCCACCATTGAAATTACTTTATTATCTACCATTATCAACTAGTTAACTTAGACAGTTGTGAAATTTGTTATGAATTTTGTTGCACCTCTAAACTAATTGCATTTTGAAACCAAACAAGGTTTCCAACCTAGCAAAACAGAAAAGTTGTTCCCTAGTTCTCGGAAAAGCTCATTTTGGTTTCAAGAAACAATTTGTAGTTCTAAACTTACACAAATTAATTCTTGTTTATATTTTTTTTCTTAACAAGTTCTATTAAATTTTAGACTGTGAACACAAATTATTTCCTAATCATTTATTGCATCTCTGTGTACCAACAGAAATAAGCGGCCTCTTAGAGGAACAAAAGTGGTAGACACGGCAGAGTACCTGATCGAGAATAGCAAGTGCACCTGTGTTGCAGTGCAGAAAAAGGGCCAAAATGCAGGCTTTCTTCTCAATACAAAAACCCACAGGAATTTCTGGCTCCTGGCGTAAGCACTCAAATCTATCCAAGAGTCACTCGCACTTCTTCAAGTTCTCTGTATGGCAGTCAATTGGCTCTATTCAGTTGATGTTTAATAGAAAAGCTTGACTGCTTTAAGTTCAAGGAATCAGTTGATTGTTAGATTCGCTGAAATGGATTTCTCTCATTGCTTTCCTTTAGCTATGAAGTGAACCATATGCATGATTTTTCTCTCTACATCCAATGCAAGAAGATTGTATATATTTGCACAAGGCAGTCTCTTGATAACTGACCACACAAAAATAAGATTGAAGCCAACTTTACTTTTCCTTTCTCTTCTTAAATATGGACATTTTTGTAAATAAATAATTTGATAGTTACACCAATAGAGGAGGGAGGATTTAAACCTGGACATTCTTGTCGGAATTACAAGAATGTGCCAATTGAGTTACAAGCCTTTTAATCTTTTTGGCCATTGAGAAATGAACCAATTTACTTTGTGATATTTAGTATTTGTTTTTGGGCGTGGGGGGTCTCTAATAAGAAAAACTGTTATCAGGGGATTATGGCACATTGCATTAGATATGGCCTTAGAGCCATGTAAGATAAGGGCACAAGAAAGCATGAGAGCCATTTTATAGGACACCGCTTTTGATCATGACAAAAGGAAAAGAACTTTAAAGTTCATCACGCATAGGTCTATCTAAAGGAACATCCACCCTATGAACTTCATTGTCATTTATGCCATTTGTGACAGCCCCACCTCCAATCTTGGCTTGTCCCACCATACCAGCTTTTATGGCAGCAGTAACCTTTTGCTGCAACTTTAGTATCCCAAATCGCTTTGAGACAACATAAAGAACAGCACAAGAGAACAAGAAAAACCCAACTGCAAGTATCACCCTGTTCGGAGAAAGATTCAGTATGGACTTGTGCAAATGAAGATAATTAGTCATTAGAGAAAAATACAGTTTCTTCTTTACCTATCAAGGACATCTTGACGTTGCATTGTAGAGAGTAGGTTCCGGGTTCGCATCAATAACGAGCGATGCCCTTTGTATTCACTTTCAGCCCTCTTTAATACTCCGGTTGATTCATCTACAGATCCAACCAAAAAAACACAGAACAAAGTCATGTCCCAAGTTCTTGTAAACGGTTTATGTTCTTTTCTTTCTTGTTTTTGACAAAGTATTGTCTACATTCATATAATAGGAAGCAATACAATCACATAAAACCTTGGCTAAATATTTCTTATAAATATGCATCTTGTGAGCATCTAACCAAAAAGAAGAAAGAAAACAGCATCACAAGATAAATCATAGGGGAAACATTGAACAAACAAATCACACAAAACTACACAACAAAAATATTAAACCAAATTGCATCGTCCTCATGGTGAAGCCTATATGATGACAAATCTGTCTCTGTCATTATTCACTTCAGGAGGATCTTTTTTTTCTAGATGACATAGGAGAACTTCACTTAGATTAGTTGTACGTCACAGAGCATACTGTACAATTATCCTCACCGCTAATCAAACTCCTATGGGCAACTGACCCCACCCACCGGAACTAGTTACCGAGTAATATAGGGGCTTTTCACCCTTAATGGGCTAAGCAATTTATCCTCATGCCCAGGAGGTCACTTTAGGAGGATTATTCTATAATCTTTGCATAGGCTCCCAGTTTCTCATGATAGATCACTTGGTGAATCTATGAAATTGGAGGTGGATAACTGGGGTTACAGCCATAGGCCTAACCACATGACTATTTTGAAGAAACTATAACCTCATCACTAGATCCAAACTAAAAACCAAAATCCAAGTCATTATTATCCAGATACATGAATTTAAGGGACTAACCCCACGTTTTTTTTTTTTTTTTTGCATAATTGCACCACAATTCTATTCCATCAGACCAAATTTCCTATCCCTAAGTCCGTGTGTGTAATTTGATAACAAAAATAACGTACATATTGTTCTTTCAGCAAGAAAAAGAAAGAAAAAAGAAAATATTGTGCTTTACTTGTTAGAGCATCCACAGCAGATGTTGCAAAAAAAATTCCATTTTACCACACTAAAGACCTACTTTATTATTTTACCACATCATTTTACAATATCCCATTTATCAGATGTTTTATCATTCAATTCTATACATTAAAATAATATTTACTACACATTAAAATAATATATTATCCCCTCTCCCATTATCATCAACAACACCTAAAGCCATCACCCCCACAGCCCACCACCACTGCCACTGTCATCACCCACAGCCCACCACCACCCAGATCAATTGAACCACCACCTGCCACCACAGCCCATAACCCAAATTGCAGCAAAAAAAATAAAAAATAAAAAAAACCCACAACCAGAGAGAGGCAGAGTGAAAGGCGGACAGAGAGGAGAGGGAAGAGGGTGAGATTGACGGCGGCCTCAAGGTGAGATCGGCGAGATCGAGCGTGGGTGAGATCAAGCGTGGATGAGATCGAGTGTGGCGGAGCACGCAGTCGTCGTCGGAGCTACACCGTCGTCGCTGTCGGTGAACATCTCGGACTGGTCGAAGAGAGAGGGAACCGGTATAGGGAGAAGAGAGAGGGAACCGGTGAGTGAGAGAGAGAAGAGAAAAGAAAAAATGAAGAGAGAGGAGAGAGAAAAAAGAATATAAAACAATAAAAATTTTTGCAACATCTGTCCGTACCGTCTCATATTTGAGACGGTACTATAGCGGTGTTGTATAATTTTTGAAATTTGGAACATCTGATAAAGCTTCATTTTTGTTTTTGGTGTGGCAAATGTGCCAAATATTTGGCATTTGCCACATTTGCCACATCTGATGCGGATACTCTTAGAGCTATAACTTCCAACTAGTTGTGTAGGCTTCCCAAAAACAAATCATAATACTCAAGATAAAAATGAGCCAAGCACTTACTTCTAACACACTTAAATTCGAGTTTTTGGGATGACCAAAATTTTAGCATCCCCACACAGGATGAACCACAAGAAGATGGCCATAATAAAATTTCACAAGGGAATGGAAAATGATTAAGAATAAAAAATAAAACTGCATAAATCTTCTTACAGCTATAATGGGCAGTGGTTACATATTATATAGTTGATTAAAGAAATAAAAGAGAAGAGCTCCAAAGAATAATTTCTTTCAGAAATCTAGGTAATTCATCTTGAAATATGAGTGAGTAATGAAGAGGGAGAATCAACCACATACCAAAAGAAAAACCCAGCATCTTTCCTATGTGATGCAACCCTAATAGAAAATGAATTAACATTTCTACTGTAGCTCAAATGAATCCCATATATTGGAAGATTCTACTCTTTTTTCCCTAGTTGATCATTGGGTTAAAGTAGATTCAACATCATTGCTAAACCATGCAGTCATATCAAAATCATACCATAATTCTTTGATTCCTTAACTATTTAATATCATTTTTTTTAACCTTGTTTATATCAAATCAGAAAGAGTAACCAAACTGATTACCTAAAATACAAGAAACAACCCGGATAAAAGATCAGATCTAATCCAGTATCATTATGATCAAACAATGTTAAATTTATATAAGATATTGGAATTAAAAGGATGTACCAACAGTCATGAGTGTGCTTGCACTTCTTTCCACCTCCTATAAGCACATAAAGATCCAGTGAGTAAATTAACTGCACATTCCACAAAAACACCTATTAGTCTATTGCAAAACACGACAAGAAGAACTATAGCTACTAACCTGAACCATCAATTGGCGAGTACGCCGAAGGCTATCAGTGATGCTTTCAGCAGCAGATGTCATTCCAGCCTTTGTCCTGACAGACAATTGTAGATCATACACTACATTAACTAATCCACATTAAAAATATGACGAACTTTGTTAAATTCATAAAGTATGCCCAAAATTACAATCCCAGTATTAAATTTGGGAACAAATATATAGAGCATCATACATACTGTAAGTTGCGTCTGCGAATTGTGGACTCTCCTCCACCACCCAGCAATAGCTCTCTCTGCAATTAACACAACTATGTTAAACCAAACCTCATTTCAGAGCTTGCCAATGTGCTCTAACTCAACTGGAACCTCCTCCCCTCATAAGTTCTAGGGAGACCGGTGAGGTTGTGCACTCAAGACCCATTGTGTAAAATAAAATAAAATAAAAACTTACAAGCTTTTCACAAAATGGGTTACTTCAAAGGTGGGGTATTAGAAATATATTTCCTCATTCAATTTTGAGGGGAGAGTATATCTAAACATGGAGTTGATTACCTCTTCCTGAGCAGCTTTCCTCATGTTAGCCTTTGCTTGTAAATTGGCATTTCTCAAACTCTGTCGCAAACTAGCAACAATCACAACAAAACAGAGGCATTACCATTTAACATTTTTTTTTTCTCTCATCTTTTTCAGCAATTCTAAGAAAACTAATAAAGCACAGGGCATTGTATTTGGTTGCTGAGAAATGGTAAAAGAATAGAGAATTATACTGATTATAGTTGAACTCACTATATTTCATTTCCAACATAATCCTCTAATCAATGCAATCGCTTTTAACTAGTTGGCTTCAAAGTTCAGTTCCTATCAGGCAATTCAATTTATAATTTTAAAAAAAAAAGAAAAAAAAGAAGAGGAGAATTCAAAAAAAGAGTCCGAATCTTCTTTTTCTCTCTATCCCTTTCCCAGTTCACTTTCCTACATTTTCTCAGCAACCAAACATAGAGTACAATCTCAAATTTCACAGAGAAAGAGGGAGAGGATTGAGTACTTGTGGGATTCGTTTTTCCAGGAATCGAGCAGAGCTGTAGCGGATTGGACTTGATCGTCGGTAGGCAACTGTGGCGCGAGAAGATCGAGCCTGAATTGGAGCGAGGAGAGCAAAGCCAAGGCGTCCTGTGCAAGCCCGTTCAATCTCGGAAGCGAATTCGAATTCTGTTCCTCCCTAGATTTACCGTACCCTTCGATCGCCTTTATATGCTCTTTGGCCCGACTATACGCTTCGTCCCATTCCTTCTTCGCCGTTTCTACAGCCTCCACCACCTTGTCCATCTAGATCTAGAAACAAGTCTAATTCCTTTTTTGTTTGGTTGCCGAGAAAATGCGGGAAAATATAGAAAATGGAGATTTTCTTGGTTCAGAAATGAAAATGATGGTGGAGAAATTAAGAAGAAAGAAGAGGAAGGGGAGATCCTTTCCAGTCACAGTCAGAAACAAGGGAAGAGAGAAAGAGAGACTGAAACGCACCGTCTGTGCTCTTCAACGTTACATTATAAATGCAACGCACCGTTTTTCATTCTCCCATTGTCCTACTCCTATATGATTTACTGTTACGTGACACCGCCGTGCGCTCCTCCGGTTTTATTATTTTTTTCATGTTAGAAAAATATTTTTAATAGAAATTAAATTGAATAAATTTATAACTTAAAAAATTCTATTGAAGGAAAGTAAAATTAAAAGACTGGAATGAATTTTAATCAAATTTGAAGGGTGCAATTTGCATTTAAGCTAATTTTATAAATATATATATATATATTCTCATTTGAACCTATTATCTACTATTAAAAAAACTTGCTAACTCAATAATTGTGACTTGTGAAATATTTTGAAAAAATTATTGTAACTCCAAACTTATTATTGTTGTATATTGTATTTCTTTCTTTTATCATGTTTTTCTAGTTTTAGTTAATAATTTAGGGGTTTATAACAAAATTTTGGACCATTTTAGGTACGACTATAGAAATAAAATATTTTAATATCAATGTACTGTTTTAAGAAGTCATCAATAGGCCAAGTTGAGCCAGTCCGACCCATTTTTATATGGCTAATGAGCACAATAAGCTGGGTATAGTGGGCTATTAACTAGTTAATGGGCCGAGTCGGACTATGCCAAAAGAGAAAACTCTAGCCCATAACCTTGTCCATAAGCAATGCCCATTTTGTCTTTAGCGAATTAGGCCTAATACGCTACCCATGACCTTGTGTTTGCATTTTATTTTATTTATTTTTTTTTTTTTTATAAGGGAATAATCTGTATTTTTTTTAAAGAAAAGAATCAAAGAATTTAATACTTAAATAAATTTTTTTAACGATCAAATCTATTTAATTTTTTGTTTTGTTGATAAAAACCTTTTTTTATTTTATTATTAAGGCTTTAAATGGTTTTTTATTTTTATCTTTAATTAAAAAAAAAATGTCAAATGGTTAATTCAAAGTTGTTAGACTACTAGAAAATATATATTTAGTAAACTATGTTTAACATAATCACTTTAAGTATCATAGTAATTGAGGGAGTTCTCTTAAGAAATTTCTCTATAATGTCTCAAGATCAATTCTTCATACTCTTCTTATATATTTTTGTTATGAATTATGAGTTATTGGGTTAGGCAACAAGTTGGGCCAACGGGCACCCATCGGCATAAACACTAGCCCAGGGCCTGACCCCTAGGCTAGTGGGCTATCCATGGGCCTCAATAACAACAAACCGGACTGCCCATTAGCTTGGTGGGCCATGTACAATGGGCTATTTGGTAACCCTTTATACCACTATCTTAATTTTTTAATTATGTCATCTCATTAGTCAGCATAAATTCATAAAAGTTTTATAATACTCAAAAAGAGATACAAAAATTCATTAAAACTAATACATAAAAGAAAAAGGTATATTTTAACAAACAAAATCACATAGGTTGGTTGTATTAGTATTCTAATGGTATCAAGCATATTTCATAACTTTAATTTATAGATGTTAGTCACAAAGCTAAGCAGAACCACTGTTAGAAGTAGGGGTGGTAATTTTTACCCAAATTCATTAACCCATTACCCATCTAAAATCTAAAACCTAAAAAACGTCTTAAAAACTAAAACCAAAACCAATTCAACTCCGGCCGTACTATCTCTTGCTTCTAAACTCTATAGAGAAAAAATTTATCTTTGATTTTCTTCTCATTATCTCCTTTTTAATGGAGACAATACCGATTCTACTCACTTTCTCTCTTATTCTTGTACTTGTTTCTTTTGCTTTACTTTTGAAATTTGCTATTTGAAGTGAGGTGTATCAACTTTGTGTCTGGTGGCAGAGAAAATGTAAGGGAAAGTGAAATATATGAACTTTCAAGCATGATTTAGCTAACTTTGTGAAATTCGGTGAATCATTTGCAGAGAATTTGTGAATTTCAGGGCATTAGAACAAAAATTTGTATTGCAATTATTGTTATTATGATTGTTTTATTGTGCAATTTGAAGCGTGTGAAAACTCTCTGTTTAGTCGCTAGGAAATGTAGGAAGGTTTAAAAAAATGAATCCTGATTGTTTTCTTAGTAATTTCATTAGTGTTTTTTTTTTTTTTTTTTTTTGAAAGGGTAATTTTATAAGTTTTAAGTGTTTGTAAAATCTAACAATTGGTTAAATGAGCGTAATTAGATGGGTTGAGTGAATAATGAGTATTTAAATTTTTTTTTTAATTGGATAATAAATGGGTAAATAGGTAATTATATACCCGACCCAAAATCTTTCCAACCCACCCAATTGCCACCCTAGTCAGAGGCAATAACCCAAGAATGATGAGTTAATTTTTTGAGGACTACATTTTGCGAATCATTAAACCCATGAATAAGTTTGCTGCAAAACATTGCTTAATCAGCCCAAAGAACATGATAATTTCTCATTATTTGCCCATCATTGAAACCTCGTGTGAGATTCATTGTCCATTTACTAACAATAATAGGAGTTTGGTAGAACTGTGCACGTCGCCAGCAGATGGACACCGGCTACGACGACCCTAGTCATTGTTATACAACCTCAATGTGCTCTCCTTCCAAGCCATATTAGACGTGGCACTCAACCAAGTTCAAAACTTGGTAAAATTGGTCAAATACAAAGTCGAAAAAGAAGTGAACAAAGGAAAGAATGGACAAAAATGAAATAAACAAAAGCTTTATGTACATGTAGGCATTACTTACAGCGAGATTACATGTCAAATTACAAAATCTCACCCAACTTACTGGGGGTGAAGCATGAAGACATTACGCTTCAAGTGGAGCAACAGAGACAAAATTGTTGCTGCCACTGCCAGATCAATTTCACACCCTCTTGCTTGTCGCTTTAGGGATATCCAATAAAATTGGAAAGACAAATCCACTTGTTTTTTTTACCTTTAATTACATACAATAACAAATCAAGGTCGACTACCTCTTTCTTGACTGACTAGCTAAGGGTTGCACATGGGATCATGGGCTGTTGCATCATGAACAAACGGGCACACTTTCTATGGAGACAGATGTGCCAAAATTTCTGTGCTTACCATCGGCCACATTGGCTAGTCGGAACCCTTGATTAGGAAGCTGGTTGATGAGAAGAGTTTCCAGTTGACAAGCCAGGCTCTTTCCAGGGACTACAAAATAAAGAAAAGACACATTCTGCAGCCCTTCCTTTGAACGATGGGCACTGACTCGGCCCTCGAGATCATCGGTCTAGAGCAAAAGTTTTTGAAAAAGTTAATTTAGCATTATAGCTGATAGTTTAATATGTACAGGAAAAAAAAAAAGGCATATCAGATTATAAAATGACATAAATAAATTGACTGCGCCAGAGAGTGAAGACAAATACATTGCACCATATTTTGAGCTAAGGTTGCTTGGGTTATCTTGCTGAAATAGCAGAACTACCAATAAAATTTTCTTTATGGCACTTTTCAGCCAGTAACAAAAACAAACCCTCATCATGATGTCATGGCGTGATGTATTTAATCATTCTTGAAAAAAACTTTCAGGACAACTTTCTGAGTATGAACTCATAATTAACAGGAAAAAAAAAGGAGAAAAGAATGTCAAAAGAGAAGTACCTCTCCAACATATAATTTCTTGTCAGGTCTAAGCATCACATAGACACTTGAAGCACCTATTGTTGATGGAGGTGGCCGTTCCCTAGCACCAATTAGGACACAGTGTACCTCAGCAAGTTCTGTTATGTTTTTCTTCTTGTAGAGCTCAATCAGCTTCTTCTGACATATTACTGTGACAGCACTCTCAACTTCCTTCTGTAGAAATTCTGTTTGGTTTGTTGACCCTGTCCAATTATGGGCAACTCCTTCTCTAATTCTTCTCGACTGAAAGTGAGATTCATCAGAACCATTAAAATTCATATTAGAACAAACGTCCACTAGTTCTGAGTCATTTTTTGCTGAAACAACTTCTTTTGCATAAGCTGATAGATACAGGCTTTCAGCTCTTTGGATTATTGATTCAGAAATCCCCTCCTTTTTAGCTGTTTCAAATGCTAGGCTTTCTCTACATATCCCGTCTATCAACTTCAGTGTTGGTTTTGTTTTGCCATCAACAGATACTGTTCCCATCGCTTTGTAAACAGTGTTCTTGGTATTGAGTGGCAACGTAAATATTCCATGCAAATGAGTGGATACAACACCCAAACAACCAATTTTATCAAGAGTTTCAATAATGCTACCAGCAATACAAGTCCCTTTTGCTGTTTCTGTTCCTCGGCAAATTTCATCTATAAGCACAAGGCTTCTTTTAGTGGTTGCAGAAATAATGGACCGAATTTCTGACATTTCTACCTGACATGTTAAAAGCAAGGTAAATAAATTGAGGGGTGCTTATGACGATATGAGTATATGACTGAATGACACAAGGCTTAAAAATCAGCACATATATATATATATATATATATATATATAAAAGCAGGAAATATAGCCATAGTGGTCTACCAAGTGGCACATTCCTTGAGAAGGAATGAGAATTCTCATCATTTAGGCTTCAACCTCATCAAAATCAAAACTTTGCATTTATGTCAATGTATTAATTAATTTCCATGTATTGATAGGGTAAATGCATTGATTTTTCATCTATTAATTATTTATAGATGGTGAACTAATTATTTATACAAAAGGAATTTATATGTTTATTTTTATTATATATGTATTATTAAAAAAAAAACACACAATTAATTTGGAATGTAACATTATTTGTCATGTTGCCCTAGCAACAAAAACATCAAAAGGCAAAAGCAAAATGAATAACACCTGAAATCAAAGATATAAAAGATAATTGTATGCTTGAATTAGTTGGAATAATTAAATATTTGTGAATTTACCTAGGATGCATAGACACGGGTATGGGTATGATAAGGCAACACAAGCAATTTTTGAAAAATTATAATATGACACGACAGATAAGACACCGTTACGACACGAGTTCAACACCCCAAATGAAATGTTCGTGGGAATTTACTGAAGATATATGTTCATATTTTTAATTATATTAATCTTAATAATTTACACTTACTAAATCTTTTTAGTGACATGTAATATATGTATGAACCAAAACTGTAGTATTCTATATTCTATATTTTGGCTATGTAATTAAATAGAATATTAATATGGTAAATGCATTTATTTTTATGTATTAATTATTTATAAGTGATGCACTAATTATTTACGTAAAATGATTTTTTTATGATAATCATTTTATGATTATTTTTATCAGATTTAAATAAGAAACAATTTTGGAATATGACATTCTAGCTCAAATTCAGTTCTCTTGGCAACAATTGAAACAATGTACAAGAAAAGATAAAAGCAAATTTAATTATACACCAATCAAGGATATAAAAGATAATTTTACTATTATATTAGTGGAAATAATCAAATATATGTCAATTCACTCAAGCAATTGGTTCATATTCTTCATTTTTCCATGTTATAAAATTGAAGTTAATTACCCAAATAATATTATAACACATAATAAGAATTAGAAATTAAGAATTTATATTGCCCAATTGGTTCATATTCCATGTTATCAAAAAATTAAGAATTTATGTTGTGTTTCTTTGATAAATCCAAAAGATTAAGATCAAAGGAATGATTTTTTAGATAATAAATTTCTGTTTACCAGTAAATAGGCTAGAAAGACAACATGAGGTAGGAGGGCCAAAGATTTTTTAGGTTCTAGTACATCAAAGGGAAAGATATAGATGAAAGAATAAAATTTGAACTCAAACAAGGCTAACCTCTTCATTTGACCAGTAAAACTTCATTGAAATAACTTATAAAAAAAAAAAAAAAAAAATTCATTGAAATAAAAAGTAAGGAAATACAGAGAAAAAAAACACGGGCAGTGTGCTAAAGGCAACAAAGAAATAAACTAAACAAAGAAAGTACAAAAATGAAGCATATCAGCCAAAGAGTTGAAAGTAAAAACACCTGAAGTATTTGCCCATTCAAACAAAGTCTGAAGGAAGAGAAGTTTCAATTCATGAATTGATCTTTCATTCCCTTCAAAGGTGAGTGTATTCCTTTCCCTCTAAATGACCCACATAAGACAATGAGGAAGCATTCTCCAAAGCACCTTAGTTCTGATTCTATTAAGCTTGCCTGGCCAACATGCTATGAGTTCCACAACACTACATGGCATGACCCAATGAACCCCAAAAAGTTAACACACCATATTCCACAACTCTTGGGCTACTGGGTAGTGCAAGAGTAAGTGATCGATGGTTTCCCTGTTCCTCTTGCACATGCAACAAAAATCCACCACCACCACTTTTCGACTCCTTAAATTGTCAAATGACTAACCTCTTAATTTTAGGGATTGCAGAAGTCAACTGCTTGGGAAATTTTTTTGACAGAAGATAATCTTATCAAGCATAATAGTGTTATAGTAGACTCATGTTGTATGTGTAAGAATTCTGAGGAAACAGTTAGTTATCTACTTTCGCCTTGTCCAATGGCTCGAGAGTTGTGGCCCTTGGTGTTCTCTTTATTCGAAGTACAGCAGGTGATGCCTAAGTTCATGGGCTGTTTGAGAAGTTTAGTCAAGCTAATTGTATTAAGATTTGGAAGGCATTTTCATCTTGCCTTAAGTAGACTATTTGGAAGGAATGCAATAGTTTCATCACATCACAGTACGTGGACATCTTAGTGATTTTGCTTGATGCTTAAACTGAATACATCCTGAAACTCTTCAATGTTGGTTTTAAGGACAACTATAGTACCTTTTGGTTTTTGGGACATCAATAACATTTTTCTGAAATTTTGATATTGTATCTTACCCCTCCTTCCATAACAAGTTCACAATTTGATGCTTCAGCAGATATTGGATGATTCTAAATTTAGGATCTTTCCTGCTTGAAATGGGAAAGCTTTTATGGATTAGAGGTAGGCATAAGACTACAAGACCTAAGGGGACACTAGAGATATAAGTTAGAAATATTTCAAAAGCACAAAATGGGCTAGTGACTTTGTTTTTTTGATGAATTATATGTTCAAATGCCTGATAGAAGTTTACAAATTATAATGTACCTTAATTTTTGAATGCCTTACACTATTTATGGCCAAAACACAATTAAGGTGATTAATTACCCCCTCAAAGTGTTGTCCAAATTACATGGGGTAAGCTACAAGATTTATGGTTCAACATGCTGCTCTGCATTCATCACAGAGCAAGATGAGTGTGGATCTTCTCTGTTCCCTACCTGTTACCAATTTGCTATATGATGGGGCAAAAAGGATAACATTGCTATCTAATTGACAAAATAATGAGTAAAGAGAGGTAAATCTAACAAGAAAGCCATTCAAGATACCAAAGAATGACTCCATTGCTAAAACACCATATATCTGTTGCCTGAAAAGTATGAACACAAAATGTAGATAATTTAATGTCATACCTGAAATGAGCTTTTTCCATCCGCAGGACTATCATAAGATTTCATGTGAAGCATGATTGAATCATATTGAGGAATCAAGGCTGACTCTGCAGGCACCATAAATCCACATATTCCAAGTAATGCAGCAGCACAAATTGACCGAAGCAAACTTGATTTACCACCCCCATTTGGTCCTGTCAAAAGAAACAATGATTGCATAGCAACTGTATTATGTACAGCACTGCCTTCGGCTACATCAAACCAATATGGTGATAGACCAATTATCTCCATCCCATATGCTTCATCTAATGGCTTCACATCCTGTAATCAATACAATAATGTCATACCACTATGTAAAAAACATAATGACAATGGTTTCTGTCATTACATGACATTAGCATTTCTAGTACATAAGAGTCAGCAGTAACCCTGATAATTAAACCTTATTATGTCAAAACATGTATACCTACAAAGCACAGGCAATTTAATATACAGCATATATTATTTACGTTTGGGTTTTTTTCTTTTTCTTTTTTTATAAGTAATAAACACACTTTAGTATATTGAAGGAAAACCTTAACTATACTATATGTATACAAAAGGTTCACCTAAAAATGCAACCAAAATTCAACTGATCTACGAAATCAGAAAGAGAAGAAAAATGGCTGCAGCCAAAAGCAAGCATCCACTTATACAATTGTCTTAAAAAACAAAAACTTAAGCTGCATCTTGGGAAATTCAACACCAGTACACATCCTATTATTTCCTCCCATTCAAATAGTCCACATAAGACATAGAAGAGTAGTTCCAAATCAATCTTCTGCTATGTCTTTGAAACAACCCTTCCCAACAAAATAAGACATCAATGACCTTCAAAGATGTCACCCAATGAACTCCAAATAAAGAGAAAGCAAACGCACACAATGAAGTAAGAGATGTTGATGGGATCTAGTGCACTAGTGTTAGAAAACTGTAAGATATCATCCAGTGCAACATATACACAGTCACAATACTGGAGTTCTGCCAACAACTTATCATATTCATCAAAAACCTAAAAAATGATGCTTCAATATCAATTAATAGGACAAGGTACTATCTACGTTAAATTAAAACACACATACACATGGGATCTATTATTCACACCTACAATATCAACAAGGACAAGACAACAGTTTCACAACTCTAGCATACATTGATTACAGTAAAAAGATTAAAATAGGAAAAAAAAAAAAAAAAAACAAAACGAAAAAAAGTTGCATCCTGTTCACGAACGTCTTCATTGGGATAAACAAGAACATAACTAATAATCATTCCTATAAAGGTGAAAGTACATATAGTAATATTAGTGAATAAAATATGGCAAGTACGATTAGTATTGCCAGATGGGATGATGTAATATTTGCTCAATTATATGTTGATTTCTTGAATACAACCTTGGACCTACGTGACTTGGCAAGAGTGGAAAAAACCCATTTCCTTCTTCTCCCTTCACTGCAAAATATCAATCAACCATAATTTAAATACAGTCAGCCAGATTAATAGGAGACTAGTGGTGATGAAACAACATAGTATATCAACAACTAAAATTTTGCAACACTATACAGCACGATGAAATTGACAAAAGGTTGAGTTGGAGCTCAGATGTAGCTTTGGATAAGCCAACCAACTCCACAAAACCTTTAGTTAAGGTGTAGACTGTATGCCACAAAAAAAAAAAAAACAGTGCTTTTCTTTAGTTGAATCATTTCCATGAAAGAATTAACAATTTATACAACTTAGTTAAAACCTAAGAATATAAATATGAACTGATACGCATATTATTGTCTTCTTAATGTCTGCAGTTCAAAGGCTGAGTAGTGAACCACAATTCAGATGATTCTCATATGGATACATAAAATCTAAATTGATTTCAAGCCAACTCTGTCCTAACCAACTTTTACACCTAGGTATTAGGTAAAAGATATACGTCAACATCCTCATTCTTCTAACTTATCCTATTTTTTTTCCGCCTGAGATAATTCTTCTAAGTTATCAGTAAACAAAGTCTACAGTTAAAGAAAGCAGAAGTTTTCTTGTCAGAAATGCAACTAATGGGCCAGATGATTTATTGTTATAGATATGTAAGGAATGTCACAAAAGCTTAATGATGATATGTGATCCCAACCTCACATGAGCAAATAACGCCTTTGCAATAACGAGCAACATAGAAGCAAAGACAAGGACATTGATTTTAGATTGCATTTCAAAAGAAAGTCCCCTCAATAATTCCAAGACCTTTACTTTTGCCTTGGCACCAGCCTCATGATACCTGAAGCAAAAAAGAAAACAAACACTTTATCATTATCAAAAGATAATTATCATGAGGGAAGTATTTTAATTAGACGAACCATTATAAAATTTCCTTGGCTTTATTTGGATACCTCATTAAAGCATCCTCCACCTTCATTGTGGTAAACCATTCCTCTCCAACCTTTCTACCTCTTGAATCAGCAGCAGGTTTAAGTTGTTTAATTTGTTCCTCCCCAGGAGTCCCAGCCCATACAGATGGTGCAAACCGTTTGCCCTTGAACCAAACAGCTTCATGCTCTCGGGCATATAAAATTTCCCCCTTTGGACCTCCAAATGGAGCTGTGGTAGCCTTTATTCTAGAAATTATTGGGAGGAAATCTTCAGTAACCTGCAAGTAATTGCCCATAAATAAAACCATAGAAATATAAAATATATGCAATTATAAATTTATAAGCATAACTAATTAAAAAATTTAAACAAAAGGACTCACAAGAATATAATAACGCAACTTGCAAATTTGCTAATGTAGCGAATAAAATGAGAATATGATAATATTCATTTGACTTCGAACACATGGGTGGTACATGCAACAACATGCATAGCGTAGCAATTGTTGAATTTGAATAAGTAGTAGTTATGCAGATAACCATACTTGTCATAGCTTAGTAAGGAGATGTGCAATCTAGTGATAAGATCTACAAATTTGGCAAGGATTTGTAAGTAGATGTGCAATTTACATAGCAGTTGTAAAATTTGAGGATCTGTTGAGAATGGAGAATATTTGGAAGTAGTATCCATACTTGCAATAAGTAAGCTACTGATACTTCTTCCATACTCCTCAATATGTATATGACATTCCATAAACCTTGAAACTTTGTCCCCTTTATTTATTTTAATAAGACCTTTTTTCCCCTTTTATTAAAAACTTGGACAAACATTGGATGAGAAATATATATTTAATAAAATTCTTTCCAAAGGTATAAAATCATATTATAGACGTAAAGATAAATGTCAGAAGAGTTTATGACATGGATTTGACCCTTTTAATGTTAGTGTTATCTCATTGAAGGATGAACAGATTGAAATTGCATGCAAATTACTAAACAATAGCTTACAATTGCAACTCTGACAATACATACAAGCACGCATTCATCATATTGCGGCATTCATATGAAATGGTACTTCTAATTTTTATCCATATCCATGCTTAACAAATAAGGATAGATTGTACACAACTGAAGGGAAATGAGAAATTATGATCTGCTTGGAAACACTGAATATCACAGTAAAGCATAAAGATATCCAGTCATGGCAAGTTTGAGTTCTCAAGACCTACTGCTGAAGATAAGGCCTCAGCTGCACTTTGCAGTTGTGCAAGTTCTTCCTCTATATGGATCCTCTTCACACGACCTTTCCAAGAAGACTCCATATCCTCAAAAAAGTCACTCGGAATAACAGAAGAGGAACTAATCTTTTGATCACTTTCCCCATCCAGAGAGATCGTTTCACCAATTCTACCTGAAGCCCATTCACATTCAGTAACCTGGAAGAAAACAAGGACAATAGAAATTATACACCATAAATATTGAGCTGGGCAGACGAACAAGAAATTATATATTGACAGCATCAACTTCAATTTATGCTTAATTCAAACCCCCACAAACCATAGTCTGACAATCCATGAAAGCATCAAGTACAACTGTTTATGAAGCTAGCACAAGTACATTGGACCTAAGACAATGTTATGACTAACCAGATTAGCGATAATGATTAATAAACACAACATTTGAGTTCTCCCAAAATTATTTTGGAAGATAAATTAAAATGATGGTGGATATAGGGAGGTTTGACATTTTTTAAGTAGGTATGCCAATTGGGATGAGCTGAGTCTTGCATAACCTCAGCCCAAAAGAAAATTTTCTTGTCCAGGTTCATCAAGGATTGAGATGAGTTATTATACAGCCTGATTTAATCACATAACTCGGGGGTGCAATTTGGGTTGAGTCTGGCTGACCTGCGATTGTCATTAGTAAAGGAATCAGCGGGTAATAATGCACAAAACACCCTGACTATGACTCAAACCATCTTTAATCCCCCAGTTTGACACCTTCAATTATATGCACAGCCACTTGCAAAAAGAATAACAATAATCTAGACAAAAAGAACAACTTGGGTCATAAAAAAGCAATTTGAATAATGGAGTATACCGTCATGGCAGTAACACCAAGTGTTATCTCTCTCTCTCTCTCTCTCAAATCTAGAACATTCCGAGTAGAACTGTAGGGTTCTTACAACATTTCGCAAGGTAATTATGCAACAGTGCAAAGGTTCATTATTTAAAAGTGATCAGTGCAACTTGTCAATTTTAGATGTACCTTGTTCATTTATGAATTCACCCTTTTTAATACTAAATGAATTACTACATCTCTTGTTCCCTAATAAAATAAATTTAGGACAGAAGTGCAAAAACAATCAACAAGGTTAGGTGTTATACTTACCAATGTCTCAAATTCAATTTTTAATCCAGTTGCCACCCATGTTGGATCCATCAACAATTTTAGGATTTCATTGAGCTCAGAATTTTTATACATGTGCAATATGTCATCCAGTAAATTTTTTATTCTACAAAACTCAATATGATTGGCCTCCCTCTGTTCAAGTAGCTTCACAAGCTGCACAACATAAAGAAAGACACAGACAAACCAAAAATCAGACATAGATGTACTCAATATATTCACATATATACCTACATAAACACATTGTCAAAAAAGAAGAAGAAGAAGAGAGAGAGAGAGAGAGATCATACACGCATTCCAAAGGAAAATGTTAAGAGGATATTTGGTCGGTTTTGTGTTTTTGTTAGTTGGGATATCCTGGGTGATGCGAAAATGGTGATATAGATGTTAGACGAGTGGCATGGGAGATTTTATCATCACAGGAATTCTAAGATTTGGAAGGCCATTACCTTTTCCCCTGTCTAATGTGGACAATCTGAAGGGAGAAGAATGGTAGATTTTTCATGGTATTGAACACCAAATTTATCACAGTCAGTGTTGGGACTTCTGTATAATTAGTTGTCTACCTTGGGTAACATCCATTGTCTTCTCTATCAGAATTTTTAGATCTCTTGAGATTGACAGTATAATTCTTTAGGAGTGGTTTGATACGCATAATGCGGAGTTAAACTATCTCCTCTTTTATAACAAAATCAGTATTACCTAATAAAAAGAAAAATGTTAAGAGCATATGAGAGTAAGAAAATTACCCAATAGAAAATAGAAAAATGGTTTTTCACCATGGATCCACAGAAAGCAAAATAGAATTCCTTCAAAATTATTGGTTTACAATTACATAACACCACGTTGCAGTTCATGGTAATGAGCTCCAGAGAACTAACTTTCAATGTCATATTACCTATCCACATTTATAGAAGTTACTGACACACTTTATTGGTAGCGACAACACCTAACTCAGCTAGAATTTTATTACAACCTCGTACTCAAACAGTCAATAGAATGGTTAATGTCACCAAGGAATTAGACGCCATTGGGGCAGGATGAAATAGGAATTATCAGTTCCACGCTGATGAAGTAGAAATTTACATAATCTAAAGATCCACCTTGAACAGAGCAACTAAAATTTTTAATGATAAAAGCAATAATGAACTGATCCATAGTAGCTTTTAGACTAACCCATTACCTATATTCTCACACTACCAAGAAAATTATTATAGATCAAGTGCATAGAACTTGAAAAGTGGAGACCAAAGCTATATTCTTTCAAATAGCAAGAGCTCAGTTTTCCTCAAGTTATTTCTATAAATCAAAAATCTGTAAAATGCAAGTTTAGGTTATAAAATTTAATCATCTATTAGGTGACAAAACATATTGGTTCCACTTTCTTATTAATATCACTTAGTACAATGAGGAAACAGATTCAGTTGGAACAATATTTCACGGAAGCTTTCAAAAGGGAGAACAACATATAGCATGTGCAGGTATTTTTATATGAAACACACTAATAAAGAAGTTAGGGAAAAAAACACATTAAGAGAGAAATTGTAATACAACCTTTGCAGATGAAACACAAGTAAACTCGGGAATGGAGCATGTCACGTTGCTCATAAGCTTGCAAGTTGCTGCCCAAACAGATACAGCTTAGAGAATATTCACAAAATATTCAATTATGAGATAAAATACTATTGTAGTAACACGGAGAAAGAAGAAAATGTTTAATTTACAATGAAAATTGACTCAGGTTTAAGTACAAAAAAAAGCAGGAAACTTTCAGGTTCACAACCCCACACGAAGGTTATCACAGGTTAGTCATTCTTCTTTCTGTCACACTTTTCATTTTGAATTTCTGGTAGTTGCCTCTATTATCTGTTAGGGGGAATAAAGCCATAGCAAATCCGACCAATAGCAAACTTAATCATGGAAATATGCCAACCAAAGCATAACAGTGAAAAGATTAAGTCATGCATATTATTATTTGACTTGCTGTTAACAATAGCAATCCAGCACACATTTTGTTCCAGCAATCAGTTAAATGTTATAGAAGCCCCTAAATAATAATTATTACCAAAACTTATTCATTATAAGAACTTAAGAGAATGCAGTTGGGCCAGTTAAACGGTTCAAAAATTGAATATCCAAGTGAAAGTAGATTTTGTCAGGAACTTTTTACTGTTTTAGCTTTACCTTGTCAACACCTACTGTTGTAAAGAATGAAAATGACTCTAAACGGGTGTCTTTCTCCTTACGAACAGTAACTAATGATGGGATACTCATCATTGATAATCTTGTTAAGAGAGGTCAGTCTCTGGTTAATAGGTGCTGTTTATGCTGCTGCGATGGGGTATCAGTGGATCACCTTCTTCTTCATTATAAGTTCTCACACCTAATGGTGTGAAGCTTTTGTAGTGTTTGGGATCCAGTGGATAATGCCGAGGTCAGTCAGCTCTTTTTTCTTTATCTGGAGAAACTGGTTTGGAAAGCATCTTTCAACCATTTGGAATATGGTCCCGGCATGTTTAATGTCGTTAGTTTGGCAGGAATGCAATACCCGCATTTTTGAAGACAAGAAGAGAACATTAGATCATCTAAAATCTCTCCTCTTTGGTACTTTGTTTCATTGGGCTCGTATTTGGGGGTGAATGAATTGTATTTCTTTATCTGAATTCTTAGTCTCTATTTCCTTTAGTTCTTGATTATATTGTATTTGTTTCTTGTTCAGAGTGTTCACTATCGTGAACATGATGTTCAATTTTTTTCAATAAAAGTCTTATTACCTATCAAAAAAATGAAAATGACTCCAAGGGTGTGTTTGTTTGAAGGTGGAGTAGGGTGAATGAAAAACTTTGGAGAGAAAATGGGAAGGAAAACTTTTTGGAGTGCGTTTGGCTGGGTGGGAGGAAGGAAAATAAATTGTGGGACCCAGGTGCTTTCTCTCTGGGCCCACCAAAAAGTTTTCTCTCCAAAATGGAGAGAAAACTGAAGAGAAAAATTGGACATCATTTCTGGACAAAAATGCCCATGTGTAGTTGCACATGGGCTTGTCCACGTTGCTTTACTTTTTTTTCTTTTTTCTTTTTCTTTTTCTTTCCTCCTGCACGTCGTCTCTTATTACTTTTTTTCTTTTCTTTTTTTGGCAGGCTTCCACGTCCATGCTCATATTCTTTTTTCGTTTTGTTTTTTTTTGTTTTTTTTTTTTTTTTTGGTTTGGATGTGTTTTTTTTCTAGACATGATTTTTATTTTTTAATAAATTTAGGTGATTGATTTTTTTTTGTTGTTTATCCTTTTTTGGTTTTAATTGGGCATCATTTTTTAACAAGGGTATATGCGTAAATTTATACAAACTTACTTTTTTCATCCTTCCACTTTTCCACTCCCAACCAAACAAAAAGGAAGGAAATTAAAATCTTTTCTATCCTCCCACTTTTCCATCCTCTTGCCATTTTCTATCCTCCTACTTTTCCACCTCTCCAACCAAACGGATCTTAAAGTAACTACATATTTTTTATTTATTTGAAAGTTACCCATGCACCCCATGGGTATTGAACCCACAACCTCACCCTTTCCACCCCTCCCCACCCCTAGTTTAGACTCAATTCTTGATGGTTAATAATTTAATTACAGTACCTTTGCCACTTTGGTTTGTTTCAAGAGTAAGTTTGTTTCAAGAGTAAAAGAGTTAGGGTGGGGGTTGATAGGGCCTAGGTTCAGAACTTTAAATCTTACCAAGCATTAGGAAGACCATGTTCTAATTGACCAGTGGCAAAAGTTTATCTAATATCTTCAATGTACAATCTTTAAAAAAATTAATAAATGCTCAAGTTGGGTTCTCAGCTTGTAACTCTATAACATTCTTGTAACCAAAAAAACAAATGAAAACATAAACAATAGGAAATGAAATAAAACCTGATCATATTATCACCATGTAATTTTCCACAACTCATGGAGAGAATATCAAAGATTTCAGAGGCCTATTTTAGCTCATAATCATATCCAACTACATATTCACATCTATAAAATGCACTTCACAACTCACCTTGAATTTTGGATGCAATCTCATAGGCAGGAGGGTTAAGAAGAAGATCTCTAATATACCTGGGACATAAAGAAATCATCATAACTAAGGATCAAAGAGTCAACCCTACCATGGTGCATAATTCAGAAAACAGAGTTGCATAATAATTTTATTTTCATATGAGAATGTGAATATCAAAACAGAAAGTTGGAAATGAATGCTTACTGTAAAAGAAAACTTAAAGCCTAAAATTACAAATAAAACAATGACTTCATGGGCTCCAATTTGAAATCAACATATAGATGTTAGCAATTTAAACACAAAAGTTGAAACCTTATAGAAAGCTTTTAATACTGTGCAAAGAGCTCTTCTCAAGGATGGATGTCACATTGAATTACTTAAATATCATTCACAACCAACATTAATACCCACTTAAGGCTAATTTTTGAAAATCAACGTGCCCATATTCCAAATTAGCTTTCAACCGCCTCTTCTTGCTCTCCCCACTTTCAAGACTTTTTCTCCCCTGTATAAACTGCATTTGTCTCCAATAAACCCTTTTTTCTTGAGGTAAATTTATAAAATGCATTTCCTTTAAATCCTTAATCTACTTCTTCAAATCAAACCATATGATCAACAAACTAACCTATCAAAAAAATAAACAACTCTATACTACTCCAACTAATATAAAGCACTTAAAAAAAATGTTATACCTAGTGCACAAAACTCCCACTTTTATGGAAATTAGGAAGGTAGGAAGTCTAAACCCCCAAAATTTTTTTTTTTTTTTTTAAATTTTTTTTTGAGATGCTGATTCCCATACTTGAACCCACGACCTGTCACATTTGGTGGAAGATACCTGCCATTGCACCAAGGCCCAACCTCTTGTTACAATACACTTAACAAGTCTAAACTACTCCAACTAAATACTTCTTCTGCCCTATTTCATTGTAAGTGTTTTCTTTGTCTCCATATCTCATTTTAAGTGTTTCATATAATCCTGCCAAGAGCCTTATAGCTCAACTAGTACCTCTTGGCGTTTCCAACGGAGACATCTAGGGGTCAAATCCCCTCCCCTGTTGTTGTAACTGATTATAAAATTAAAATTAAAAAAAAAAAAAAAAAAAAGGTGTTTCATTTTATCCTCATTCCCTCTTTGATAAGTGTATTATACTAGACTCCAACAAATTTGGCCAGAAAAACCATACAAAAGAAACCAGGTTTCCAAGCATCTTTTCAGATACAAGGTTCAGATCAAAATTATATAAATCATATAATGTACAAAATTAACGGTATAGTTCAATGATGTAAATGGGACTTTTAAATTTTAGAATTAAAATTACCAAATCTTATTAATGAGATCTCAGTCAAATTAATATTTAACATCAGAATATCTGGATCCCAAGAAGTTCAACTTGATCATCTCCAAGATTCCTACTACTGTTACATAATCTCTCATTGTTACTTAAAAGTAGCTATGAAGGGAAAGAGGTCTACAACTATCACTGTAATACTTATTGAACAAATTTTTTAACCATAACCATTAAAGCCAAAGTTCAAAAATAAGATGAATAAAAAATAGAATTAAATTACCAGAATAATTAGATGACATGTCCTTATAATCTAATAATATAACAAATCATGCAAAGCAATTACTGACTCACAATACAGGTAGACCAGTGCAATTAGATGGAAGCAACACCTTCAACAAACAGGGTATTCCCTCTGTTGGTATGGCCCCTGGAAGATGCAACACAAGGACAAAAAAGTTTAATACGACTTTCATTTGGAGTTTGAAAATTAAAAATGAACCTTGCCTATAAGTCACTAACCAATTTGCGTTGCTGTTCCTAGGGTTAAAGGTTGGGGCCTATTTTCTGAAGAGACAGTGACATTCCTAAATGCAACATCATCATCAAGACCATAGAGCTCCTTTACCTACAAATGTTCAATAATTATGACGTGCATTATTTTCAAACAAAGTAATGTAGTAAACAAAAAGGCAGGCTCCTAATTTGAGTAGCAATAGAGCCAATCGGCAATCGCATACAAACCTTAAGCAAAAGCTCATTGACAGGATTCCCTTCAAACCATTCAAATTGTCTGCCACTACATTCTCCCCACAATAGGCCACCCTCACCAAATTCTCCCCAGCGACAAGTGCCTGTTATAAAAAATAAGGCAGAAAAGATAAATGTACCAAGTGTTTTCTTTCTCTAATACAAATGATATAATTTTTGTAAAAATACTTTAGAAAAATAGTGAACATAATAAAATTATTGTTTGTGACTGTCATAAAGAAAGAAAGAAAGAAAGTTTTTAATTAAGTTTTTAATTTTGCCCAAAATAAAAAGTAATTATTATTATTATTATTTTTGATAAATAATAAGATATATTGATATCAAAAAGGAAACACCCTAGTACACAGGGAGGGAACAAGGGGACAACAAATCAAAAACAAAAATTGCAAGAATCTAGGAAAACAAAAAAAGAAGGGAAAGATTTGTTTTGCAAAGCAAACAACCAATCCAACAAAGTTCTAAAAAAGAAAAGCTTGAGGTCCAGAATAGATCTCTCAATATCTTCAAAACGACGACTATTTCTCTCCCTCCAAAGACACCACATTAAGCCTTGAGGAACGATGGACCATATATAACCATTTCGATGACGACCAAAGCTGCCTTGCCAACACCCTAACAGCCCCAAAACAGTATCAGGCATAACCCAAGATACTCCAAATAAACCCAAAACCATAGACCATAGATCCATAGCAACGGGACAATGAAGGAAGAGATGGTCAACCGATTCACCATTACTCTTGCACATGTAGCACCAATCCAAAATCCACACCTTCCTTTTTTGCAAATTATCAATCGTCAAGCATTTCCCTAAGGCAGCAGACCATACAAAGAAAGCTACTCTAGAGGGAATCTTCTGCTTCCAAATACTTCTCCAAGAGAAACCGAATATAGTAGGACCAGCTAAAATTCTATAATAATCTTTCACCAAGAACCCCTTAGCTTTGCTAGGAATCCAACACATCTTATCCTTACCAAACCCCCTAATAGAAGAACTATAAATGGTTTCCATGAAGCTTGACAAAGCCTCTAATTCCCGAACATGCACACCCCTAAAGAAACTCACATCCCAAAAAATGACACCATTGGGGGATTTCATAAGCTCAGCCACACTAGCCTCCTTATTCTTGCAAAATTTGAACAAGTCAGGGTAGCTAACTGCAAGAGGTGTCTCTCCACACCAACGGTCTTGCCAAAACTTCACCCTAGACCCATCACCAATATCATACAGAATATGGCGAGAGAAAGAAGGCCAATCCTGACTGATACTCTTCCATAAACCAACACCGTAAGGACCCTTAACAGATCTGGTACACCATCCCCCCATAGACATCCAAATTTCAACTCTATCACTTGTCTCTAAAGGGCATCCTTCTCAATGCCAAATCTCCATAACCACTTCCCAAGTAGAGCTATATTGAAAAGTCTTATCTTCCTTATCCCTAATCCACCCGAATAAATAGGAGCACATACAGTAGTCCATTTAACCAAATGCATTTTAGGTTCACCAAAACCGCCCCATAAGAAATTCCGCTGAAGCTTCTCAACTTGGTTAGCCACACTAGTAGGTATAGGAAATAGAGAAAGGAAGTAAGTGGGTAAATTAGAAAGGGTGCTTTTGATTAGAGTGACTCTACCTCCCTTTGATAGATACAAGCGTTTCCAACCCGCCAATTTCCTTTCCATTTTCTCCAGAATCGGATTCCATATAGTCTTATCCTTGAAATTAGCACCCTAAGGAAGACCCAGATATTTCATTGGCAGAGAGCCCAGCTTGCAGCCAAGGACATTTAGCAATAAATCAATATTAAGCACTACTCCAACCAGAACCAATTCAGACTTGTCCAGATTAATCTTTAGCCCTGACACTGCCTCAAACCAAATAAGAATCATACGGAGAATCAAAATTTGGTCTAGATCAGCATCACAAAAAATAAGAGTGCCATCCGCAAAAAGGAGATGAGACACTGCCAAGGACCTACCCTCCGAGTTACCCACACTAAATCCTGACAAGCGGCCTTTAAGAACTGCTTTATCCAACATTCTTCCCAAAGCTTCCATCACCAACACAAACAACAAAGGAGGCAATGGGTCACCTTGTCTCAAACCTCTGGAGCTACCAAAAATCCCACAAGGAGAGCCATTAATTAAGATAGAGAAGCGGACAGTAGATAGGCAAAAGAAAATCCATTGTCTCCACTTGGCTGAGAACCCACTTCTTTCTAGCATATGCAAAAGAAAACTCCAATTTGCATGGTCGACAGCCTTCTCAACATCCAGTTTACAAATCAACCCCGGCACCCCAGACTTCAATCTATTATCAAAACATTCATTAGCAATAAGAACAGGGTCAAGGATCTGTCTATCCCTCACAAAAGCATTCTGAGATGCTGAGATTATATCCCCCATAACCATGCGAAGACGGTTAGCCAAGACTTTAGCAATAATTTTATAGACCCCCCCAACAAGACTAATGGGCCGGAAATCCCTAATCTCACTTGCTGCATGATTTTTACGGATGAGAGTAATAAAAGTAGCGTTTAAAGTTTTCTCAAACTGACCTTTAGCAGAACAGTGGTGAAATACAGCCATAAGATCAGGCTTGACAATCCCCTAGCAAGTTTGGAAAAAAGCCATAGGGAAGCCATCTGGACCGGGAGATTTATCACCATTAAAACTCTGAACAACATCAAAGATTTCTGCCTCTTCAAAAGGTCTCTCTAACCAGTCCGCATTTAAACCGGATATCATTGGAAAAACTAACACATCTGGAAAAGGTCGAACAACCTGGTGCTCAGAATACAAATTCATGAAGAAATGGGTAATGCAATCTGTAATCATACCCTGGTTAGAAGACAAGGTACCATTAACCATTAGGCTTTCAATACCATTATTTTTTCTATTAGAATTAGCCATTCTATGAAAGAATTTGGTATTGGCGCCCCCTCCCTTCAAATGCAACACTCTAGACTTTTGTCTCCAACTAATCTCTTCTAAAAGAGTCAACTTTTCAATATCTATACGAAGATTAACTTGTACTAACTTCTCCTCAGCTGTTAATCTATGGGTCTCCTCTTTAGCATCTAAAACATTCAACTTGCTCCAAAGGTCCTGCTTCTTAAATGTTACATTGCCAAACTTCGTCTCGTTCCACCTTTTTAAATCCAACTTCAAGGCAGCCAACTTTTTATCTAGAATAAAACTAGGGGTTCCTTGGAACAAATAGGAAGCCCACCACATCTTCACTTTATCGACAAAATTATCCACCCTTAACCACATATTCTCAAAACGGAAAGGAATTCTACCTCTACGCTGACTCCCTCCCTCCAACAAAATAGGAAAATGGTCAGAAAGTACTCTGGACATCCTTTTTTGTGTAAACTGAGTGAAGTGGTCTGCCAAAAGTGGGGAGAATAGAAACCCATCTAGACGAGAAGCTGAAGAAGAATTGGACCAGGTGTAAAGGCCCCCTGCCATGGGAATATCCATCAACCCATGAAGAGAGATAAAGTTAGAGAAACCAAACATAGCCCGGGAAAAGCTAGCAGCCCCCAACCGCTCAAAAGGGAAACGGATGATATTAAAGTCACCTCCTAAGCACCATGGCAAATCCCACCAACTGATCAGCCCGGTTAGTTCCTCCCACATCAACCTACGCCTTTTGTTTAAATTTGGTCCATATACACTAGTAAAAGCCCACTCAAAATGGTCACCAACATTTTTAAACTTGCATGAAACCAAAAAATGCCCCACCGCTTCCTCCACCTTTTCCACAACCTGGCTGTCCCACATCAATAAATTACCTCTTGGCACCATAAAAAGCATAAAGCAACTTCCTCCATGCACCACTTACCAAATATCAATTATAAACTAATAAACATTAGACTTAAGCCATGGCCTTATTGATTTGCATAACAAACAACTAACAAAGTTCGCCTAATTGGTACCTATCAAGCCAAGACTTACTGATATATACTTTTAATATGCCTAGGGTTTGTTTTACAGAAAATAAAGGGGAAAGAAAATTATCTGTGGCAGTTTTATATTTCCCACCCAATTTGTTTTACAAAAACTTTCAAAGTCTTGGAAAATAAAGGAAAATGTTTCCAAGATTTTATTCTGGATTCCTAAAGCACTAATGGAAACATACAAGCAAATTAATACGCCTTGAAATATTTTAGGAAGTAAAGTTTGTTAGAAATGGGGAGCACTAATGCTCTTATTATTTAGAATTATTTCCTTTTATTAGCTATCTTGAAAAAATCCATTCTTAACCAACCAAATTGGAAAAAAGAAATTTCATATATGTTCCTAGAAAATATTTTTCAGGAAAACATTTTCCATTATGAAAGTGGTAATAGAGATTATTTTTTTTTTTTTGTTATTCTTGAATATTGCTTAAAAGATTTCACCTCTTAAGAAACCGAATATTTATAACCCCCGAACTGGTACTTCAGTAACACACTTGCACCATCCCCCCCCCCCCCCCAAAAAAAAAAAAGAGAAAAAAGATATGTAACCCAATTATGGCTCCAAGGAGAGAGAGAGATTATATAACAACATCAATGAGGCCATATTGTGGAAGTTTATATTCTACCTGAAGAATTGTTTCTCAAAGATGCATGCAGAAATAAATGATGGTACCGACAAGTACGAAGCTTGGTAACTAAAGCCTCTTCAGTTAATCCATCCTTAGAAGAATATGTCTTCATAGTCTCTAGGACTAAATTTATGCAATAACCTCTTGCAGACCGAGAGATTCCTACAAGTACCATATGTACTACATTAGTACAAACTATGAGTCTATCAAAGTATTCAAATTATAATAGTATTATGGAGAAAAGTACAGTTATTAGACGGCAGAAATTAAATACAAATCTCAATAAACTGATAAATAAAATACACTGCATGTTGCTCTATATGGAAATCAGATAATTCTTTTCAAACTATCCATGAAGAGCCAACTCCAAGTAAAACAAAAATGTTCGCTAGACCTATATTTATAATTAAAAAGGATTATATAAAAGAGAAATTACACCCACTTAATGTGGATTAGTAAGACATTAAAGGTAAAAAAAAAAGAGAAGAAAGAAAGAAGAGACTAGATCCAACAAAAACAAACCAATTTATGAAGGTTATTAGACTGAAATTACAAATTATGGTAATTTGAGTTTGTTCTTGCAAGATATCAGTACATCTTTTCCCAAATGTGACTACAAAATACCACGTCTTAGTGTGGGTTAGCATATCTGGTAACATTTAACTCTGTAGTTCAGGTCTCAACTGCAGTAGCTTGGATGATCATTATGATCAGAGAACTACATAGCCAGAGAACTTCATTGAGGCAGTAAGGTGGATTCTAAGTAATAAATATGGTGTTAAAAGGAATCACTCTATGGAAGTGAATCTTAAAGGCGTGAAGGAAAATTGTGAATGTCTTCACTCCGAAGAATTTTAAAGAACCATACAAATTTCCAAATAAATTTTGCTAATGGAACCATCCTAGAGCAGGTAAATAAAGTAGTATTTGGCCCACCTAGTGCAGCAAAAGTTACCCAAACATGCCATCATTTAGAAAGAAAACTATGAGATACCAATGCAAGTTATTAACCATGATTAAATCATTTCACTCAAATAGCTGGTATCTTATAATACACAGAGGGCGTTTGGATTCAGCTTTCAGCTGAATCCACGTTTGCGTTTTTCCTTCTTTTTTTTCCCCTGCCAGTAAACAGTAAAATCACATGATTTCACTGTGCAGAGGACAAAAAACACTGTTCATGCACTGTTTACAGCACTGTTCACGCACTAAAAAATATTAAAAATGAGTCCCACGGTCCTATTTACACATTTAAAAATTATTTTGCTACAGTGTTTTCAGTTTTCAGTTTTCAGTTTCAGCAACAATAAGTTCAATCCAAACGGACCTACAATAAAGTGTGTTCCACATGGAAAACAATAAGCATGGCCAACTATTAATGGGATGAAAACCATATAAATAAGCAACAAAACGGATTGTATAGCTTAAAGCATAATGTCTACTGAAACAATCATTGGACAAAGACAATTTGTTCATACCAACTACAGGCATCGGTTCTGGAAAGTCAAGATCATGATCGACCCCTACAAGTCCAAATACATATGGACTACCTGGATGAGCATGCCTGAATACTTGAAAATTGCAAGTTAGTGCAAGATAAGCATGTCAGAAAAAGTAAATAAAAACAAAGGCATCCAGCAAATAAAATGGTAAGGAAATGTACAACAATTTTCAAACCCCCAATATTAGGAGAATCCTTGGCATGATGTAAATGCACGATCATCTTAAAAATCTGTCTCAATTATCCAAGTAGTACATTGTTTTTGTGATACAAAGAGGAAAAAATGGCATAAAATACTGTGGATTTGCATATGTGTCCACTTATTTCTATCTCATTTTTCTTCTTCTTTTTTCCCAAGGCAATGTAGGAATAATGTAATTTTCCAAGGAACAACTTGAGTTATGATGTAGGCAAGTCTAGGGAGAAAATGAGCTAAAGGAAACGTGTTTTTATTTTATTTAAGTCCTCTGAAACTTAAACAAGATTAATTTCCTAGCATGTAGATAGTACTATTTGTTAAAAATAAACAACAAAGAATCAGCTAAAAGTCTAATCTTGTTTAAAGAAACTTTACAGTTTTTTTTTTCAGATACTATTTATCTCCTTCTTTGTTGATAATAAGTAACATCTCCATATAGTGGTAGGAAGATGTAATTTCAGTTTTTTTTTTTTTTTTTTTAAACATCCAGATACCACAGTAAGGTATAAAGTAATCCCCCAAGAAAGCTTAGAACAAACAAAGAAAATAGAGCAAAAAGCTATATGAATGTAAGAATAACCTTGTATGGCACATATGTTTATTGACATGGCACACTTCACCCATTATGAAAGCATGGAAATGGACTCCCCAGGCCATATTTGCTTTTGAAAACCATAAAGAACCAATATAAACTTCGAAAATTATATTTGACTTTAATCTTGGTCTTACAAATTTGAAACAAATTCTAATCAAGAATGCATCAGCAGAAGCAATGGTTAGAAAAAAAAAATTCAATTATGTTTGGAGATACTATTGTCCAAATTAGCTGGTGATAAGATAAAAGGATTATCTGTATTCATTAATTAAATACTATTCTTTATTTGCTACTCAAATCATTTTTTTATGTATAACCTTTGGTATTCTATCATGTATCTTCCTTCAAAATTTATTCAGATGCTTCCCTTTATTAAAATATAGATAACAGAGGTCACTTGATCAACTAGAAACACACTGGTATTTTCAGCGGGTGTAGAAGGAGAGGGAGTTAACATATAAACACCAGAAAGAAATATAAAGAAAACATATAAGCACTCCCTTCAGTCCATTGATTTTAGTCAATGATTTGATTGATTTCTTAGTATTAGTAATTAGCTTCCTTCAACAGAGAGTACATACTTCCAATTAATATAATCAGTTTACTGAAAATAAATTACAATACAACTAAAAATCTGTAACATTTACATTCTACTTGAAGAATAAACCAGGGCAAAGGAAAGGAGAACTGCTTTTTTCTTTTGCCATTGTAAATTTATCAATCACTTCAGCATGAGTACAAACAATGACCAAAAGCCCATAAAAAAAAGGATATGACATGACAAATCACAGGTAAATTTGAAGCAGAGGTGTTGGCAAGTAATTACCCAGATATAAAACGACCTTTACGAGAACGAGCTTGCGTTGGACCCTGAACTTCCTCCACTATGCACTACAAAGACCAAAATATGGCCATTCAAAAAAATAATCACAAAATGAAAAAAGCTTCTTTGACATTTGCTTTAATAGGCAAGACAGAATGAAGATCAAACAGATAAGAGAAGAGAATAGGCAGTTTTAGTCTTAAGCGAAGATATGTTCAGCATGAACATGCAAAAAAGTATGACTGATCTACCTAGAAGTTAAAAATAGTTGTCCAATTCACAGATATAACAAAAATCTATTGTACGACTAATAGAAAAGAGTGGATTACAAAAAATATATGATAATTTCCTTTTCCTTTAAAGAATATGGAAAGGGTAAAATGTACCATCTCAAAGCTGTTAACCCTAATGTAGCATTTGGTTCAGGGAATCTAATATGTCCCTGGCATCCAAATTCTCAAGAATGTGAGATCTAAGAACTTGGAAGCTCGGAAATATAATAGGCCCATGTCTGGTTTGACTTGAAATTTGCTAAGATTCCTAAGAATGTGAGATTTCCATGTTTGCTTTATTCTTAACTATAGGTACTATTTATTCTTTCCAAAGTATCCTTAGACTTAAGCATACAATGTCAAGCACATTATCCATCATCTTTATGTGGGTTATAGGGGGAGGTTCTACATTGGAATCCCCACTTCATCTAGCCTTTTCAAGATTGGGGCGTGTTCGAGGTTAGTGTAGAAGTGGAAATTTTCAGTTATAGATTGTACCATAATGCCCTTAGGGGCGTTACAGGCCTTTCTTTCCCATGGAAGAACATTTGGAGGGCCAAGGTCCCACGAAAGCTGTGTTCTTTGTGTGGACTGCAACCTTTGGGATAATCATGACAATTGATAACCTAAGCAAGAGACATATTTTGTTAGCTGATTGGTATTGTATGTGTAATGGTTGCGGCAAGACTCTTGATCACTTTCTTCTTCATTGTCTTACAACAACAGATGTCTGGTCCTTCATTTCAATGTTGCTAGGGTTAGCTTGGGTGGTGCCCAAATCTGTGTATGAGATGTTGGAGAGTTGGCAAAGACAATTTCAAAGCCACAGGGTTACTATTGTGTGGCAATATTTGCCCCTATGTGTTATGTGGCTTCTGTGGTACAGAGGAAATAGGCAGGTCTTTGATAGTGTTGAGCGACTTGCTTATGTTATCAAGGAGCAAACCTTAAAAGTCCTTGTTTGATTGGATGCTTGCTGTAGGTAACATCCCTTTGATGTCTTTTGTTGATAATATTGACTTCCTTTCATTGTGAGTAGTATTCTTTGACAAGGGTTTGTGCACATGTTATTATGTGTCGTTCTCTTTTCCTTTTCAAATAAAATTTGTACTTGTTAAAAAATATATAAAAAGTCAGTATCTTAAAATAATAGTCTAACATTTCTAAATAACACATACAATACCAAAATAATTATTTCAAAAAATTTTGGTTTATGAAGACATCATATCTTATCAATCAAAATTATTTATTTTCTTAAAAGACCAGAACAATTGCAAATAGGAGATAAAAATTGAAGTAAACTATACTTTATTGTGAATATAAACATAATTAAAAAAAAAAAAAAAAAAAGTTGAATACATAGCATAAGCATTTGATTAGAAAAAAATTTAGTTTAACAAGCATCATGACTTTTCAATCAAAATTATTTATTTTCTTAAAAGACCAGAACAATTGCAAAGAGGAGATAAAAATTGAAGTAAACTATACTTACATGTAAATATAAACATAATTAAAAAAGAAAAAGTTGAATACGTAGCATAAGCATTTGATTAGAAAAAAAATTGTATTTTAGTTAGTTAAAGGACATTAAATTGGGGCCATAATTTTCACTTTAAAGTAAATAGAACTTTGCCAAACCATGGAAATATGGACACCCACCTTTCAAAAAGGAATCCAAATTCCCAGAAAAGTGAGGTTTGGTCCCACAAGCATTTAAATTCCCCCCTTGAGCTATTTTTAACCAAACATTAGAATACTTAGAAATCTTGAGAGGCTTACTAGAAGTAAAGGAAAACTTCATTTGTAGACTTATATATCAAAAGCAAGAAGGTCAACATTGGTCGGTCCACCAAACCAAGACAAAAGGAACAGAGACATCGGTTGTTGGTTGATAATTTAAAGGACCTGCAAAAGAGGATTGTGAAAGATTCTTTGTGCTAAGAGACTGGCCATCAGACATTTCAACGATCCCTCGACTATTGGCCCAAAAATTGAGTGAATTGAGTCAATCATATTAGATATTTGGATACTAAATACCCTCCCTCAATTCTAACTTAAAAAAGGGTGGTAGAGGTGGGGTGTTGGTAAAAGCGAGGGGCGCACTTAAGCACAAAGGCCTCCTGGAGCCTAGGCGCAAAGCGTAAGCGCATGCCTGATTGAAGTGAAGTGCACATTTTTAAAAAATTATTATTAATAAGAAATGCAACAATCAAATGATCAAATTATCATATAAATAGAAATAATTTTTTTTTATATAATTCATATAACATTTAGATAAGAAAGAAGTGGAAAAACAAGAAAGAATATAACATTTATATAATTCATATAACATTCGTATAATTCCGCATTAGAAGAAGTGGAAAAACAAGAAAGAATATTCAACTTCTTATGGATAAAACAGGTGGATCAACATTCTAAATCAAGAAAATAATTCCAAATTTACATACAGATATTTGACCAAAATCAAGTTTCCAACCATTGAATCCAATTTAATTATTACCAAATCTCTATCTTTTTGCCTTAATATTAAAAAATAAAGATCTAATTGACTAGAATAAGAAGATAGAATCCATTAGAAAATAAATTTAAAAATGCAAACTTTTTTGGGTATAGGAGCTTTGTTTTATGACTCCATAATTTTGGATCACAAACCATAATTGTAAAGTTTTATTTAAAATATTTTTTTCTTAATAAAGGTTAGAATAACAAGTTACAAGAATGGGAAAACTTGTTCTATAACAGAAACTTTCATTATAATCCAGATGTCAAGTAACCCAATACAAGAGCATAAGTGCACAACCAAATAAATAGAGCCCAGCCCATTAGACTAATCTATGCCATGAAACCGAAAAGTAAATCTCAATATGAACTACATTCTTTGAAAATAAAATTGAGATTACATGAAGGTAAAAGCATACACCGGTACACATATGAGTAGGCAAGATATGATGCTATACTTACCACTGAATACCCATTACGTGTCAGATCATCCAAAGTTTGTCGAAGATTCTGCAATGAAAGCATTTAACCAGATGCAATGAAGCATTGACTAACTATAAATTGGTCAGAATGTATGATTAAAAGCATGTAAAGAATAACCAAAAGAAAAGAAACAACAGATACATCATAATTGATATTCAGAAGAACTAATCTGACAATTGCATAATATGATGTTGTTTGAATATTTCGGGAATATTTTAAAGAAATATCAATTTGAAGTTTTGGCATCTAATCAATTGTACCTACTTTTTCTTGCCAGAAATAAAATAAATAAAATTATAAATGCAAGAAAGAGCTCAAAAATTAAATTTTGCAACAAATACAGAGACTCTAGTCCCTTATGTTTATAGAGAAGAAAACCAAGTTGCTTATTACTTCACAAGTTAAGGACATTTCTTGAAAGAAATGAAATTGGAAAAATAATGTTTCTACTTATTCACCAATGACATTCATGGTTGTAAAATTCCAAGGTTGTGTTTTTCATAATTTCAAATTCATTCCTACAAAACATAAATAGGCGTTACACAATCAACTATTGATTTCTCTAGGAGGTTGTACTAAATGATTGGAATTAATTCCAGCCTTAGTTTTTTTCCCCTTTTAAGCAGCCACAAATAGAAGACCAGAGCAAGACCTAAGACAAGCTATACAAAAATAATTGAAGTATGCTGAAGTAAATATCATTCAGAAAAATAATTGAATACAAGAAACTGAAGTAAATATCATTCAGAAAAGAGAGAAGATAATACCACAACAGGGCAACCAGCTCTTGGAATACTATCTGAACGCAGACCACCAAATGGGTTCAAGCCTGCATATTCAACAAGAATACAAGCATCCATTCCAATGGCTTCATAAAATTCTCCAACCTGAAAACACAATTGACTAAAGATAACGATATGGTAAAAATGCAAAACTAAATATTCAGTGAAGCAAAAATGCACCCTATCAATCAAAAAATAGAAGGGAACCTCCTGAGGATCCATAAGAATAACTTGAAGGAGAAGGTGAGAAAAAAACAAGGGGGGGGGGGGTGTTGGGGGGGAAGAAAATAGCCATACTCTGCATAGCAAAACTTCACGGGGAAACCTTGACTTGAACTGCAATATCTCCGAGTTGAGCGTTCCTTCTTTTAGACTAAATTGGAAAAAAAAAAATTATGTGTTAGTTTTATTTTGAAGAAAACCATCTGGGATGCTTTAGAGAGAGAGAGGGAGTACACAGTTTTTGCAATCACATAAACATCATTGGGTACTATTTTATCAACACTCTTCCAGTCATTCCACGAAAGACAAGCAGAGAAATTATCATATTAAAATTCTTAACAGTAACAGCATTCTGCTAAAAAGTGGGAAAACAAACATAACAAAACTGGATCCCTACAAGCACACAATGCCCAGGAAACTAGTGTAAACACAAACTCAGAAATTTACTAATCACCAGAAAACAAAAAGACATGCATTGCCAATCTTAAAGGAAAAAAAAAAAAAATTGTTTTGAGCAAAGCTACATAAAGTATTGATTAAACCAAGTCTGTGTTCGGCAAGCGCAATAAATAAATAAAAACCTTTTTCCTTTCCTTTTCTACCATACTTTCACCAAATAAGCAATCAGCAATGTGCATCCAAACACACTCCTAATAGAGCAAACTACAGGAACATTTGATGAAACCAAGTGTTTATGCTGTCAGTTCCAGCATTTCAGTTCTTAAATAAACATGAAAATTTAGATGTAAAGCAAAGATTGCAAGAAGGTTTTGAGTTCTAGTTGAATGTGAATGTGAGTTATTTGGGCATACCTACATTCTTGTAAGTGATGATCAAGATGTACATCCTAAGATTCTCCAATGCTATGTGTTTAGATTACGTTGACATCTCCAGGGAAGAGAGAGAGAGATGATAATTTAATGCATGAAAGTCCTACCCACTTGGCTTAGGCATAGGATGAGGATTAAATAATCAAACTGCAGATCAACATTACCTCAAACTAGCCCATTTTTTTTAACATAAATCCAAAACCTACCCCTTTTTCAAGGTTCAATTTCACATTTAATAGCTTATCACCAACCTGCTACACAACTCTAGTTCTGCTGACCATTTCATTAATTAAAATTTTAAAAGAACAATGTTCCTAAACAGGCTACTTCAATTCTGGACCTCATATAAAATATGCAAATTGAATGCATGACACTGAATATATATATTAAAAATCAGGAAATAGAAAAGACCCATTCAAGTCTCTGTTTTGTCTTTTTGGTTTTTCTAAATCATAAGTATGCTAATGGTAACATTTTTTTTTTTTGGGAATAAAAAGTGATAATGATCAATTAGGTTTTTTTTTCCTTTTTTTTTATTAATAATTGGATAGTTGGGGGGAGGGGGGATTTGATTCCTGGATGTCTCCTTTCGAAACATTAGGAGGATCTAGTTAAGCTACAAGGCTAACAACAACATTATAAGAGCTCACCTCCCATTTTTCAAGTTAACATCCAAGCCTAGCAAATTGGAATATGTGAGCCTTTTAATCAGCTGGACAGTTGAAGGCTTCCTGCATATCTTCAACCTCTACAATAAAGAAACTACGAGCATTAAAGGCCTTACTTAAAGCTCTCAAGAAATTTCATAATTTAAATGTATTAAAGCAGCAGGACTAATCAAGCAACATAACAAAAATGTATGAACTAGCAAACCTCCTTCCACCATAGTAAGTGAGAAAGATCCTTATCATTTAGGGTATCACTTGATGCTTTAAGCTTCTTGGTGGGTTTTGAGCTTCCCTTCAAAACTTTCTGACCTTTGAAACAATAGATTTGCTCCAATTGTCTGCAGCTGTACCTATTACAACAAAATTTCATGATTTAGATTTTAAAATCAAAACAGAAAAGAAAAATCAGGAATTAAATATTAAATACAGTTATCAGCTATATCACTTAAGTTTTTTTTCTAGGCAAAAAACATTGTTTCTGTTCCTAGAGTGAGCCTAAACTTTAAAAAGTTCTTTTATTTGTCCCTAAACTATTGAAAATGTTACACTTTTTGTCCTTCCTTGCACTCTTGTTAACTTTTATCCCATGTGTCTAACTAGGTGACACTATTTTTAGCTTTAGGGAATTTGACATGCCTGACATGGACAATTACATTTTTTTATAAAAAAATAAAAAAAAAATACACACATGAGGTGAATAGGTGGCATGAAACTATTGATCACATGCACATTATGAAAGATTTTTTAAAAGTTTAGAACAAAAACGGAGCCTTTCATTAGTTTAGGGACCAGAAAAAAAAGGTTTTTTAAAGCTAAGGACAAAAGGTGTAACATTTTCAATAGTTTATCGACCAAAAAAGAACTTTTAAAGTTTAGGGACAAAAAAAAAAAACATCATGCAAATTTTAGGGGCGAAAAAAACATTTTACCTTTTTTTAATTTATTTTCCTTACCAAAATACTATCGACATATTCAAAATACAAATAAATTGGTTTTATATCATTAATGATCAACTAATGATTATATCATTAATGGCACATTCCTATACTAAGAAGCCCTTAGACCAATTACACATAACACAAAAACAGAAATAACAATCTCACCATATTAGTTGATCACGCGCGCATTTGAAAATTCCCAAATGCAATTACATATACCAAAAACAGAAACATTGAAATGAGTCATACTCATAGCTGAAATTGATATATAAAACCCAAGCACAGGTAATGCATTTAAGTGGATATATTAATATGCTTGTTATTTTCCACTCTTTATTCATGCACATCTTTCTTGTTGCAATGAAATTCTTAGTTTTTACACATAACACATACTTTAAAATACAATTCGACATTGAACCGACATGCCTTGTTGAAACAAACACAAAATGCAGGTATAAAAATCACTTAATACCCATTTCTCAACTTCGTCTATTGCATAAAAAAATATTTTTAAAAAAAAGATCATTAATTCCACACCATTTCCATAATTTCCTAATAGAAGTAACATTTTTTATCCACACCCACACAAAAAAAAAAAAAATCCCCTATAGATTAATAGTTAGCTTGCAATAAAATATACACATATATATAGTGAGAGAGAGAGAGAGAGAGAGAGATTACAGAAGCGTTGGTGAAGGGCGGAATGAGGTGTATGCACGAGCAGGGCAACGGAGCAAGAGAGAGAGGGAACGCCACCGGGGAAAAGAAACGACGGCGTTTCTAGTGGCGAGCCAGTACGGACCCATAGTGATAGTGGGGAGTGGAGGAGTTGTGTTTCTGAGCACAACAATTCCTTATCCAATTTATTATTTGGCTTTTTGGGGAGTTTAATTAGGGTTTTGTCTTTTTCTTTTTTAAAATATTTTATTAAACCCTGGGTTTTTGCTTCCCGCCACAAAACAGTACAACTACAAGGAAAGATTTTCTAGGGTGTGTTTGTGTGTTGAAGATTATTTTGGGAAAGTGAAAGGACACGACAGCGTCCCAGAAATAACGTTGTCGTCTCTCCATCCTCGACTTGCCAATAAAGTCTTAATAAAGTTAGTCAATCCACAAATGCAAAGTTCATGCGATGGTGAGAGGAAGGTGAGGAATTCTGAAGGCCAGTTTGGTATGTGTTTTTAAATAACAGTTTTTAGTTTTTTTGAAAATATATGTGGATGAAAAAGTGTGTAAAAATACGTGTAATGTTGTTTGAAAACTAAAAACATATGTTTAAACTTGCGTTCCAAACAGAGCTCAAGTATCTAGAAAAGAGTTTCACACCAACTCAGACATATATACGTGCTTAGATTAGGGTAGTATAAAATTTCTATTTTGTATAAAAATAAAATATAATATAATTGGAACAAAGTTTGTAGACAAACTTTGATGGCTTTGACTTTTTCTAAAAAAATGCTAGAAGTCTAGGACTACAACTTGACACAATGACACATGTTAAGTTATGAGTAGTGGAAAAAAAGTAGTGGTACATGTGAGTCTATACCTCTACCACTTACAATTTATCATGTGACAAGTTGTGGCAAAAGTCGTATAAATAGTTGTGATGATAGCACTTTTTTTTTTTTTTTTGTTAAACAAAGAGTATATTTAAACACAAACTAGCCAACAGAGTTCAGATCAGCACCAGGTCTGACCGAATACAAACCAGAAACATCAAAATCTATCCTACTTCTAATGTCCTCAGGCGGACAAGGAAAAAATAAAAAACTACTTTCCTGCTCTGTACCCTTTTTAGCAAGGCCATCTGCACAGCCGTTAGCTTGGCGATAGACGTGATTAACTTGGACCTGATCAAACCTGGATAAGAGTTGACGACAGTCATCTAAAATGGGAGAAAGGACATTGTTCTCATAGTTAACATTGTGAAGAGTATCCACAACCACTTTAGCATCTAATTCAACTATAAGTGAAAAGACATTTAAATTGCAGCACAGAGTGAGCCCATCTCGCAGTCCCCATAACTTCGCCTCAAAGCTGCTAGCTTGATGATAGCACTTTTCTTTCACATGACTCGCTTAACCTAACTAACACTTGTTATGTGCATTGCACACGTATTAGCTTCTTAGAGGAAGTTGAAGTCTAAGTCTATAACTAGGTTTGTAGCCAAATTTTATACATAAAAATGTTCTATTGCACTTTTTTTTTGTTTATTAATTTTATAACAAAATTTAGTTACAAAAATGGTTGTAACCTAAAATTACAACCTTATTCAATATCATTAATGATGAGGTATGTGTAAGGTTGAAATTTATCAACCATCTTGTTGGCTTTATTCCGTGCCAATTTGCTTGTAATTTAAGCACTTAGTAACCCTCTATTTAGGTGGGATTCATGTAAGGGTAGTGTGTGAAGAGAGTGTGAAGAAAAGCTCATATTTGTGCAAAGAAGTAGAGACTCGCGGCTAGGACTCGCGACTGACTCGCAGCTTGCAAGCCGCCAAATGCTGTGCACGTGAGAAGCATGCAGGAAACTGAAGGGTCGTGCCAGTTGTCGCACTACAGGACAAAAGTCCCAGGCTGGTCAGGCCGTTACGTCGCGACTTGAATTCGCGACTTGGACAAGCTGCGAGGTCAAGCCCCCAACCAGCCCTGTTTGGCAAAAATTGTCTCTTCGTATTCCAAACACACACCACTATATATAGACCATTATACCCACTAAATTGAGAGAGCTTCTAGAGAGAATTTTTGTAAAAAAAATCGTAGAGAAAAATAAGATTGCCTCATCCCCAATCTTTACCTTAGAGACTCTACAAATTCATCTACTCTCTTCCTCTCAATTGTCATACCCTTGAGAGGTTATTGACCAAATTCTTTTCTCACCACACCTACATTTGTGAGAAGGCTCATTTGGTGATAAGGGAAGCAGTTTGGAAGGAATCAATATACATTGGTTGATGCTATGGTCTAGTAGCGGAATCCGGGAAGCTAAAGAAGAAATAGGTTCGGCGTAACCTCGTTGGAGCAAGAAGCTTTGAGGGCTTAGGTACTTGGGTAGATTAGGCTTGGAAGGTCTTCTGCTGTTCATGTATCCCAACTACATTCTTTAGTGGATTATTTGACCACTTGGAGGGCAGAGGAGAGGTTTTACGCCGAGAACTTCGGTTTCCTTTTCGATAACACATCGTGTGTTGTCCATGTGTTTGCATCTTCCTTCCCTTTATCTTTGCCTTATATTTACTGCTGTAGATATGTTTATATTTAGCTTAAATTGTTTATCAATTCTATTATAAGCTTGTTATCATGTTCTGCATATTAATTGTTTGATATAAAGCTTGAATTGGTAATTTTGTAATTTGGGGTCTAAACGTTCAAGGGTGTTTTACACACATTTTGAACATTCAATTGGTATCAAAGCGGGTACACTTGTTGTGGTTTTAATACCTGAGTGTGATCCTTGACCCCTTGTTGAGATGGATAGGTCTCAATCCTTAAATATTCCACCATTTTTTTATGGAAATAATTATGCCTTCTGGAAAGTTAGAATGAGGGCATTCCTATGCTCTATTGATGACACCATGTGGGATGCGGTTGAAATAGGTTAGACTAAGTCGGAGGCTGCTAAATCTACTTGGGATAAGGCAGATTTTGCGGCAGCCAATGCTAACAGTAAAGCATTAAATGCTATTTTCTATTGTGTCTCCAGATGAATTCTACAGGATATCTCACATGACGGTTGCCAAAGAAGCTTGGGAGATTTTGGAGACAACTTATGAGGGGACTAAGAAGGTGAAGGACACAAAGCTCCAAATGCTTACCATCAAATTTGAAGAGTTCAAGATGGGTGAAGATGAATCGTTTGATTCATTCTATGGGAAGCTCAACGAAATTGTCATTGCTAAGCTCAATCTTGGTGAGAAGATTGAAGATACTAAGGTGGTGAGAAAAATCTTAAGGTCCTTGCCTGAAAGCTTTAGAGCAAAAGTCACGGCCATAGAAGAGAGTAAAGACCTGGATGAGATCAAAATTCAGGAGCTGATTGGGTCTCTCCAAACATATGAACTGGGACTGCCTTCCCACAAGACGAGTAAATCACTTGCTCTCAAAACCATCACCGAAAGAATGGATGATCCCTCCGAAGAAGATGGAGTGGAGAAGGAAGTAGTATATCTTGCGAAAAACTTCCGCAAATTTCTGAAGATGAAGAACAGTGGGAAACCATTTAACAGAGGGAAATTCTCATCTTCAAGAGGTGATAGGAAAGAGTTTACGAGGAAAGAAGGGAAGGAATCTCAATCTTCTTCGGATATTGTGTGTTTTGAGTGTAATGGACATGGACACTTCAAAAAGGAATGTCCCAATTATTTGAAGACAAAAGGAAAGGTCTATGCCACTACCTTGAGTGATGCTGATTCATCAAATTCTGACTCTGAAGATAGCTGTGACAGAGGAGGAAATTACTCTACTTTCATGACCACTGCACATGTGGAGACCTCAGATGATTTGGGTACACTTGTGAAGGAGCTTGGGGAATATTCTGATTTGGAATCTATTGGAATAGTTGAGGAGTCTGAAGATGAGGAAGTCGGAGAAGCAGTGGGATTGCAAGAGACTTACAACTCACTCCTTGAGAAGACCGGTGAATATGCTAAGGTGGCTAATGTAGCCATTAAGAAGATGAAGAGGGCTGAGGAAGATTACAAAAGTCTGCTGGCACGATACAAGGAGGCAAAGTGTGAGATTGAAGCACTTAATGGTGAGCTATCAGAAGCTTACACGAAAGTGAGATTCCTTGAGCAAGAGGTAGTGCAAGCTCATGCCAAGATAGATAGGGTCTCCTCCAAGAAGCTAGATGATATTATTTCATCTCAAAAACGTGCCTCAAACAAGTCCGGGTTGGGATATACCGGAGGAAGTAGCTTATCAGCCAATGTCACCAAAGAAGTAAAGTTTGTGAAGACCAAAGAGATGGCTATTGATAAGCCTACTCCTGAGATAGTTGAGGCTGAGAAGAAGAAGAATGTGGCTAATCAACGGGTGCTTAACAAGTCCCGTAATCAATCAGAAGCTAGATTTGGAGCTAGAGGAATATCACTCCCAAGACAGCAGCAGGGTCCTAGAACGGATTATGTTTGTCACTATTACGAATTGCAAGGACATACCAAACCCAACTGTCAAAAGCTGAGAGCAGACAACAATGCAAGTGCACCTCGGTCACGAGGAAGAAGAAATTATATGAGGTCTTGGGGTGGTGAGCAACCAAGAAGTCAAAACTGTGATCCAGGAATGATGGACGTGATGAAGATGATCGGTGCGTTCACCAATTGCTTGGAAAGCTTCACACGAAGGTTTGACAGTCTTAACTCTCGTACCCGATCCGTCAAGGATATCACCCCAAATGCACGTGACGTGTGGGTGAGAAAGGGTACTCATGCATAAACATTACAACATGTCCATGCATCAATACTTCCCATATTTGTGAATATGCTTGGTTGTGTGCTTCTTGCTAGTATTTAGGTTGTTATTGTCTGTGTGTGTTTGTCTTTGGTTCAAATGTTTTTGCATTGTTCTTTATGTTATGTTTTTTATCATTCTTTTATTGCTTTTGTGTCAAAAATTCAAAAATACATAAAAAGTAGAAAATCCAAAAAGTTTGATCACTTTGTTGAGTTTTGTCTCAAAGCATGTTTTGCCTTGTTTATGGCTTTGTGCATTTAACGAGTTTAGCTTGTCTCTCATGTACTCATATCATTGTGGAAGAAATTCTGAAATCTATGTGACTGTTGTATATAGATCTTCAACTTTGTCATGAATAATTAGTGAATGGTTTTGTTGATCTTGAGACATGCATAGACTCATGCCTATATATCTTCCTACTTTTTATTTTTATGTTTAAAAGAGCTGTCTAAATGTAAATCTCCAAATGAAAAGAGATATAGAGCTGCAAAAGCCTGTCGCACATATTAGTATTTGACTAGGAAAAAGGGAAAGCGACCAAAATAAAATGTATGATGCTCAAAAAGCCAAAGGCTAACTCATCAATTGAAATATCAAAAATTTCAGACATCTATCTCTCAATGAGATTTTCTTTGCTCAAAAAGTGCAAATGATATGTTGAATATGGAGCCAAATTAAAAGCTTCAAAAAATTGTTATCAAGTGCTTCTAGGAGGTCATATATGCATGTTTCTATAATTGAGATAGGTCACATTATTTAGTGCTTGTTGTGTATGCCTCGATTGAATTGATCATTGAAGCTTCACATTGAACTAAAGACTATCTCATTTTTGATATCCACACACAACACACAAGCCTTTGTTCAATGAATGTCATATTCATTTGTGTGACCGTACTTGATTAAATGTGCTTTCACATACTCAATCTTTGTTGATCAAACACAAAAAGATTTTTGAGTGTTTTAGTTTGTTTTTGGAAAGTGTTTTGTTTTTACAAAAATGTCAAAAATTTCAAAAACAGTGTTGCCCTGTTTTGGCGACTAAGTCGCGGGTAGGTCTAGTTGCATGCTCCAGTCACGAAGCTCTCTCAGAGATTTTCGCGGGTCACTTGCGGGTCAGCATCCCAGTCGTGAAAAAGACTTAGAATTTTTTCCAAAATTTGTGTTTCTGCATATTTCGCGACTCAGTATGGTGACTTGTTCGCGGGTGAAAGGTCCAGTCGCGAGGCGTACACAGAGATTTTCGCGGCTCAGCTCGCGACTCCCTCGCGGGTAGATCTTCCAATCGCGAAAAACACTTGGAGAAATTTTCAAATTTCTTACCTTCACAGTGTTTTGCGGCTTACCCTGGCAACTTATTGGCGACTTAACCCAGTCACGAAAAACGCGTGTTTTGCATTTTGAAGACAGTTTTTAAAATGGTTTTTCAGTTTTTTTCCCTCGAATATCTGTGACTGTTCATTGTCTTCTTCATTTATCTCTCTCAAACACTCCAAGTCTCACTGAAAAAGTTTCCATTTCTACATCATGTCTTCATCAAACACCAAGAAAAAGGTATGGGTTTTCTTGTTTTCCCTTCACATTTCATGATTTTACTATTATTTTCTTGAATCTGTGTGTTCTGATGTTGGATTGAGTTTTTGAGTTGTACGAACGTGATTTTAATCAAAGTTTGGATCTGTTTGATTAAAGTTTTTTTTGGTGCTGAATATGTTCCGTATCATGTTTTTGCTTCATTACTCTAGTATTAGTTCTGTGAAGTGTTTTTGATACATTTTATACTCTTTAGGCTTATGAGTCTGGGTTTTTCTGTGTTTTACTCTGTATTTAAATGAGGCATTTCAGTTTGTTTGAAATTCTGGATTATGTGGCTTGAATTGCTTTGATTTTTAGCCATCATATCATGATTATGGAGCTGCCTTTGGGATTATCTTGCACTTGTCATACACATTCTGTCATGTTTCATTGTCATATGCCCTTATCTGTCTGATAGTGGTTTACACTATCCAATTTTTTATTATTTAGTGCTTGCTCCAGTCTGCATCTATACTGAATGATCTTGTTTGCCTTGTTCTTCAAATCACTGGTTATTAACTGCTCTTGGTTTGTGGGTTGGTTTGACACTCTCTGTTATTGTCTTTACACTATATTGTTACTAATATGTGTCCACTTCCACATACTGTGTTGTTGCTCTTGTTTGTGGCCTCTTCTGCATGTTTTACAGATGCCTCCTACTCTTTCAAAGAAGAAGATTCCTGCTCAGAAATCTGACAAGAGAATGAAAATGGATCCTAACCTATTTAGGTCTATTAAACACTTTAAGAGATATAGGGATTCTTTTTCAAAAGGAACCATCATTCAGGAGAGATTTGTAGATTTCAAGGAATTGAAGGACACCTTCATTCTAGGCTGTTTTGAGGGTATAGGTTGGGAGAATCTAATGAGTGACTTTCCACCTGTGTGTGACTCTCTAATCAGAGAATTCTATGCAAATGCTGTGATAAGGGAGGAGGAATTGAGTTGTTGGGTGAGAAGAAAGGAATTTACCTTAGATGCTCATGATATTGATAAGGTTCTAGGACTTGAGGGATTGGAAGATTACGAATTCATTAACTACAATGGCAGAATGCTCTCTCTAGAAACTGTCTAGAAAAGAATTGGTGGGGTTATAGAAAAGAGATGTCTCAACACTTCTGATTTTCCTAAAGATATGAGGTGTCTGACCACCATAATGATGTACAATCTGTATCCTATAAGAAAGATGACTACATTGACAAATGCTAGAGCCATCTTTCTCATGGAACCTTAGAATAAAACCTTCATTGACATCAGTTCTCACATTTTTGATACTATAGTGGAGGAGACTAGATCCACCTCAAAACCCAAGCTGATATTTCCTAGTCTTCTCATGAGGATTTTCAGAGAAAAGGGTGTTGCAATCCCTCAAGATATCAGTTCTTTGCCTCCTCTATCAGCCATTAACAAATTTATTCTCACAAGGATACAAAGTCGTCTTTCAGGAGAAGAAGAGGAAGGTGTACAAGAAGAAGGTGATTCAATGGAGACTGAAGCAGAGGCTGCAGAACCATCTTCCACACCAAGAAGAAAAGTCAAGAGGAGCAGGGCTTCTACTTCATTTGCTGTACCTCCTGATGCATTTCAGATCATCTTGAAAAGACTTGATACACTCAAAGAAGTTCAGAATCAGCATACTGAAAGGATGACAGCAATGCAGGACCAGCTTGATGTACTCTCAGCCAAGTTTGACAGCATTCACACCAACCAGGATCAGTGAGCTTTTGGCCATTCCGGTCAAAAAGGGGGAGTATTTTTGGGGCAGCTCTTGAGGGGGAGTCTCATTATTATATGCTGTTTTTGTTTATAATTTTGATACTATGCTTGGATAACTACTGTTGTTATAGGTTTGATACACTGTGGTTTAAGATTGAATTAAACTCATATCTCTTGAATGTTTCTAACACCTTGGTTTATGTGTTCTGATTTGTTATCTTCTTGTACCCATGTTGCTTTTGTAAGCTTTAAGGGTTTGTTCTTATGCACTCTTGTAGGCTTTTGTGGTTTGTGCCATGCTTTATGCAGCCTTTGTGCGTTGTTTAATCAATACTTCTAACCTAATGCTATGCATTCCTTTTTAAGTACTGTCACTCTTGTGCCAGTGTAGAATTTTTCCTAGACACACATACTTCATGTATTGTGCATTGGTTGAGTGTTGGTCATTCAAGTAATGCCCTGTGTTTGTCAACTTGAATGTCCGGATGTTCATTCCAAGTGTGAATGAGCATTGAGATCACTTAGTTATAGTGATTGCATGTTTTGGTCTTGCCATGGTTTATTGCTTTACTCCATTGTGCTTGATCGCATTATGCTTGTTCCATTTGCATTACAAGTTTTCTGCATATAATGAACTTATTGTATTGTTGTGTTTCAGGAGTTACTTATTCTTATGGTTCTAAAGCTTCACAGATTCTAGAGTTAGGTGTGAGTGAGTTTTCCAACTGTTCCAAACTCATGCGTTAAGTCTAGAGTTTGTTTTAGGGTTTTGTCACGGAATAGCCAAAGGGGGAGATTGTAAGGTTGAAATTTATCAACCATCTTGTTGGCTTTATTCCGTGCCAATTTGCTTGTAATTTAAGCACTTAGTAACCCTGTATTTAGGTGGGATTCATGTAAGGGTAGTGTGTGAAGAGAGTGTGAAGAAAAGCTCATCTTTGTGCAAAGAAGCAGAGACTCATGGCTAGGACTCGTGACTGACTCGCGGCTTGCAAGCCGTCAAATGCTGTGCACGTGAGAAGCATGCGGGAAGCTGAAAGGTCGCGCCAGCTGTCACACTACAGGACAAAAGTCCTAGGCTGGCCAGGCCGTTACGTCGCGACTTGGACAAGCTGCGAGGTCAAGCCCCCAACTAGCCATGTTTGGAAAAAATTGTCTCTTCGTATTCCAAACACACACCACTATATATAGACCCTTATACCCACTAAATTGAGAGAGCTTCTAGAAAGAATTTTTGTGAGAGAAACCCTAGAGAAAAACAAGGTTGCCTCATCCCCAATCTTTACCTTAGAGACTCTACAAATTCCTCTACTTTCTTCCTCTCCATTGTCATACCCTTGAGAGGTTATTGACCAAATCCTTTTCTCGCCACACCTACATTTGTGAAAAGGCTCATTTGGTGCTAAGGGAAGCAATTTGGAAGGAACCAATATACATTGGTTGATGCTATGGTCTAGTAGCAGAATCCGGGAAGCTAAAGAAGAAATAGGTTCGGCGTAACCTCGTTGGAGTAAAAAGCTTGGAGGGCTTAGGTACTTGGGTAGATTAGGCTTGGAGGGTCTTCTGCTATTCATGTATCCCAACTACATTCTTTAGTGGATTATTTGACCGCTTGGAGGGCGGCGGAGAGGTTTTACGTCGAAGACTTCGGTTTCCTCTTCGATAACACATCGTGTGTTGTCTGTGTGTTTGCATCTTCCTTCCCTTTATCTTTGCCTTATATTTACTACTGTGGATGTGTTTATATTTGACTTAGATTGTTTATCAATTCTGTTATAAGCTTGTTATCATGTTCCGCACATTAATTGTTTGATATAAAGCTTGAATTGGTAATTTTGTAATTTGGGGTCTAAACGTTCAAGGGTGTTTTAGACACATTTTGAACTTTCAGTATGAAATCAATAGGCTATATGCTCTGAACTCTAAGTCGGATCAACAACCTGAAAAAAGAAGAAAGACTCTCAAAGTTGATTGGGGTAGAACCGACCAAAGTCCCTCTGACAATTAAGTTAGTATTTCTCTCAATGACTCAAATTTGAGAAGTGGATGAATAGTTGTGTATACCTTAGCTTGATGAGGTTTGGTCATTTTATAGAAAATTTAGAGTGGATTTACTTATTAGGTGTCACTATCATCATGAAAGATGTCTAGACTTAGTGGGGAAAGTAGAGCGAATTTTGGGGAATTCACCTCATGTCTCGGAATAGTGAATTGTGGTGTAACTGGTCTGAGTTTGCAGGGAACACCTAAGAATTTACTAAGTGTTCATCCATCATCTACGATCTCTTGTCTTTAGATGTCAAAATTGCTCCTTCCTGGTGTTATTGCTTTCTTCTCTCCTTGAAGACGATTATCTTGGATGGATGTTGTTCTCTTGGACAACGCTTATGGACGATTTGTACTTTTTTATATTACCCATCAATTAGCATTACTACATATTTTGAAAATCTAACTGTTGAAATGCATGTTCTTTAAACTCTTAATACACATGTCAAATTTTGTGCCAATCGAATATTATTTACTATATGATCTATAAGCTTATAATTTATGCATAATTTTAAACTACAAAAACTTGCAATTTAAACAATGATGATATAACTATTGATTTTTAATTTTCTAGAAGTTTTGCAAGCATAGAGGATATAAGAAGAAATTGTAATTTAATGGCGGATTTGTCAAAATAATATGGTTGGCCAAGATAATCTGATTGCGGTAAAGTTAAAAATATATATTTAAAATTATAGACATGTATGGGAAGTATTTATAAGTGTGAAAAAAAGTGAAACCGAAATATATCAATGAAATTGGCATAAATTATGGATGCTTAGTTCTTTTTTTATTATTATTAAATCCACGGCCAAAATAAACAATTTTTCAAAATAAAACACAGCTATAGGCCGAATTGACCTATAGCCACGTTTTTAGGAGCTATAGCCGCGTTTTTAAAACGCAGCTATAGTACTTTTTTTTTGTAGTGTATGGAATGTGTGTTGCTTAACAATGACATGATATTTTTGGAGTATTTTGCTTAAAAATGACATGATATTCATAAAAGATATCATGTATAAATAAGTAAACAATCAAATTTTGATGTATATTCTCAAATTGGAACAAAGTATCAACCACAGTTGATATTAAATTATGAAATTAATTTTTAAGATTGTAAATTTCCTATATCCTTTTATACTTTGTCAAATCAGCTATCGAATAGGGCATTTGTAATCTTGTTTTATGTTTTGGGATGCTGATATTATGTTGAAGTGAAACTTGTCTGTTTATTTTAATTGGATTTTCAAATGGTAGACTGCACTCCTTTGTATTTGTACTACTTTTTTTTAGTTAGCAATGTTGGGATTTGTATAATTTTATAATTATTAAACAAATATTAATTTGTTGAGTTGAGCCCATTCTTGATATGAGTGATGAATTCAATATAACATATTTTACACCAAGTAATTTGTTGCATGACTTACCAAATGACAAATTAATTTTTTTATTAAAATATTTAATGTGAAAAAATACAGGTCGACCGAACTCGACCATAACCTGATTGACTCAAACTATTTCTAATTCGCTTAAAAAGATCTATTTTTTGACCCGAATCTGAACCCAACCAATTTTGCCATGTCTACCTTCAAATATGGAATATGTTCAATTTTGTTCTCTCAATTTTAAAATATTAATACTGTTCTCATATTTAAAAATGTATTAGTTTTTTCCCTCCATGTATTGTTCTTCAATTCCTTACTTTTTTTTTTGTTTTATTTTAGTCCCTTAAATTTGGGATTAATTAGTTCAATTTTAGGCTCCTAAATATTAGGTTGGTTTGATTTTGGCCCTTAAATATGGGATGACTCTGCGATCCATTAATCATGTAAACGAAAGAAAAAAAAAATAGAGAAACTAATTGTTAACATTTTAAAATTTTGAAGGACCAAAATTGAACATTTTAAAATTGAGAAGCCAAAATTGAATAGACCCCATATTTAAGGGACATAAAATGCATTTTACCCAAACTTCTACTATCAATTGTTTGAACTTTGAATGAAGGTGAAAGAATTACGTTCTCTTTTGTTTTCTTTGTATTTTAGAGAGGTGAAAAAACTAAATACCTTTGAGGAAGCTCTCATTAAAGAGGGAAAATTAGGAATCTCAAAATATCTACTTTTACTAATTGATTGAAAATAGTAGTTATGGAGCTTTTGATTAGGGGGAATGAAGTAGACCTAATGAAGTATTTGCTGATGAAAGAATCGAAAGTGATGACCATCAATAAGGATATGATGTAAACCCAACTTTTTACACTGGTACCCTCTAATACTAGCGTGCCATCTCAGATTTTTACAACTTAATGAATAGGTTCTCACACACACACTCACATCTTATTGGTACACTATTGCCTATTTACGTACACTAAAATCTGAAAAATTAAGGGGCCATTTGGTATGGGATTTTGAGCAACAATTTTCAATTTTTAAACAATATTACACGTATTTCTATACACTTTTTCACCCACATGTATTTCCAAAAAATATAAATAACGTTATTAGAATAACATTACTAAACGAGTCCTAAAACCCACAAAATCAAAAAACCAAACTCAACCTTCCACCTAAGAGCCACTAGTTTGGGAGCCACCATACTGAGAAGCAAGCAAAGACTAGAGAAATACATCTGAACCCATGAGCATGAGATTCCCTCTCCACGCTTTCACCCTCATTTTAGAAACTCTCTAATTGTTTTTTTTTCCCCCGGTTTATTGTATTCCACAAAAAATATAAAAATTTCAATTGGGTTAGTACAAACAATACTACATTTCATTCATTATTTTTCCTTTATGAACTCACAAACGAAGTGCTAATCTCTATTCCCAAATTTCGCCCTCTATATCACCACTAGCTTTGACGGCATAATCCCTTTGAACTCCATCACAAAATTGCACTAACTTTGTGGCAATAGTGGTGAGTTTTGCAATGGTGGTGGTGGTGGTGGTGTTGAGTCTATTTTATAAGGGTAAGGCTTACCAATTAAATACCTTTCTCAAACCCCACAAAATGAGAGTTTTCTGTACTGGTGGTAAACCATCATGATCTCTTGCATTTCTAAGAGAATCCCCTTTTTTCTTCACTATATGCAAGTATATAACATGCTTTTAATTGCTGGATCTAAATTTCTAACATGTTTTGAATTGCTAGATTTGAATTTCTCACATGCTTTAATTGTTAGATTTGAATTTCTCACATGATGAATTATTAGATCTATTGCCTTCCATGCTTTAGAATCAATATGTGTAAGATGTGATCTAGGGTTACTTTTTTAATCATTCATAAATCTACTATTTTCCATGTTAAAAATATTTTTCCATGTACAATATATCTAGATCTAGTACTTTACATATCTAAAATGCTTTTATGCACATTATACATCTAGATCTAATATTCTATGTATTAAAAACGTTTTTTTTTTTTTTTTTTTATGTATTAAATTGTTCATTTCTTTAAACAAAAATCAGATCTAATATTTTCTCTTATAAAAAGTAAAAACCATTTCTTTATTAACAAAAACTAGATCTAAATTTCTAACATGTTTTGAATTGCTAGATTTGAATTTCTCACATGCTTTAATTGTTAGATTTGAATTTCTCCCATGATGAATTATTAGATCTATTGCCTTCCATGCTTCAGAATCAATGTGTAAGATGTGATCTAGGGTTACTCTTTTAATCATTCATAAATCTACTATTTTACATGTTAAAAATATTTTTCCATGTACAATATATCTAGATCTAGTACTTTACATATCTAGAATGCTTTTATGCACATTATACATCTAGATCTAATAATCTATGTATTAAAAAAACGTTTTTTTTTAATATATATTAAATTCTTCATTTCCTTAAACAAAAATCATATCTAATATTTTCTCTTATAAAAAGTAAAAACCATTTCTTTATTAACAAAAACTAGATCTGATATTTTATTTGATAACAACCATTTCTTTATTAATAAAATGATAAAGTCTAGTTACAAAATTAGTTGTAACCTAAGGCTACAACTTTACTCAATAAAATAAACATTATTATATATTTTGAAAATCTAACCATTGAATTGCATATTTTTTATACTTTTAATACACATGCCAAATTTTGTATCAATCGAATATTATTTACTATATGATCTATAAGCTTATATTTTTACGAATAACTTTAAACTACAAAAATTTGCAATTTAAACAATTTATCGATGACATAACTATTGATATTTAATTTTCTAAAACTTTTACAAGCATATAGAATATAAGAAGAAGATATGATCCAATATCAACATGTTGTATGTTTTGTGTCGTGTCTTGTATGTGGAATCATGAATATGTGAATGGTCATTTAAAGTATAGAAGACCATATTTTCCAGGTAAAGTGGGTGTCTAACACTTTTCCACTTTGTAACTTAGTCCCTGAACCTAAAATCTTGGTTCAAAGATCAATACTTTATTATTTTTTATTTTTGATAGAATGAATTTAGGACTAAAGCCTTGTACTTTCTTTAGAATGTAATTAGGACCAAAGTCTTTAAACTTCTATCAATTTTTAAATTTATCAATGTAATCTAGAGTTGCTCATTTTGCAGTTTTTGTTTTTGTTTTTTAATATAATTAAAAAATAATGGCGAGTTCATAAAATAATTTACCCCTAAAGAGATTCTACGAGTCTCTTTTGAAAGGATCCAGTTTCCGGGTGTCTCACAAGTCACAACCAACCTAATAGACTTTGATTGTTAAAATTTTTAATCATATATATATATATATATATATATATATATTAATTACTGTTTTTAGGAGCAGGGTTTTTCTTTTAATTAGAAGTTAATCTTGAAATTTCAATTCTCCCCTCGTTCTCACGTTGGCTATTTACCTCTCTTCCTCGGCTGACTTCTTACTACTTTGATGTTATTTTAAATCAATCAAATCTAGTTTATGTATTCAAAAACAAATAATTATTCCAAAATATAAGTGAATAATTTTTTATTTGTTATGCCATGGAAATCCTAGCTGTCTTTCATGGAACGTTGAATCTCTTTTATATCAGGAAAAGGAGAAATAAAACGGGATTAGATTTCTTGTTGACCATGTTTTTTTTTTTTTTTTTTAGGAAAATCTAGAAATTATTCATATTTCTAAATAGTGCTTACAATTATTTGTCAAATTTCTTTTATGAACAACAACAAAATCTCATAATATTTTTACAACATGTTGATGAGAAAAATAAAATAAAATAAATTACACGAATCTCATAATAACTCAAAAGAGTAATACTATAACCATAAACTATTTTACAACATTTTTATAAACTGTTGATGTGATCAACTTCTTATTGGTTTTCATCTGGGCCTACTATTAATATCACTTTATCATTTACCAATAACCACTCACCACATCAGTACTAGTTTGTAAAATTTTTTATTAAAAAAATTTGTATCTCTAGCTTTACTCAACTCAAAATAAAATTATTTTAAAAAATGTTGTGAGATTTTATTACACTCGAATTCGTATACACATCTATGAGTCTTGGAGATAATTCCTTTTAAACATTTGAATCAGCACATGCCCTAGCAAAAGCGGCCAACTAGTGAGTCACTTTAATTATTAGCAAATTGACATATAAAGATTGAGATTCGGTGCAATATAATAGGTATTGCATCTTGTGCAATTTTCAATGACTGAAATTAAGAATTAAAAAAGTAATTTTAAATTTCAACAATTGAATGAGAAAAAATAGTTAAGAAAAGTAAAAATGTGAAAAGTTAAAAAAATAAATAAAATAAAAGTGAGCAAAAGTGAATAATTTCACTCCTAGAGAAAAGTAACCAAATTAGCAGGACCATGAACTCTCAAAAAAGCGAAGTAAACATCATCAACTAAGCCTGCATTTGGATTGGGCAAAGTGTTCTATTTTTTGTTTGTGGGTCTCATGAATATTGTTCATGGACCCACAAAAGTCATCCAAACACAGATTTCTAACAAAATTTGGGTCTCATAGCATTATTTACACATTTAAAAATTATTTTGCTATAATGTTTTCAATAAAAAAAATTTCAGTTTTTAACAAATAAGCGGTATCCAAACACACTAAATGTCCAAAAGTAGCAATATATTAGCTAGGGACGGACCTAGGTGGGCTCAACGGGCCAGGCCTCGGTCCAAATCATTATTTTTTAGTTATTATATATTTAATTTTGAGGAAATTACACATTACCACCCTAAACTATACACCAGATTATACTTTGCACCTTTTACACCCTAAACTATCACATTTATTACATTTTGCACCCGAATGTTAGTTTTACCGTTAAGTTAGACAGAATTAATAGCATGTGACTGAGATGTGATTTTTGCTTGAGTGGCACATAGTTTAAAGACAAAAATACCCTCTTCACAATCACAAACAATTAAAACAAAAGCTCTCTCTCACATGAGTAGCATCTCCTCCTCCCCCAATTCAAAATTTGTCTAACCCTAAATCCCCAACAGCTCTCATAAGCTCTTACCTTTCAGTCAAACAAAAATCATATGTCAGTCACATGCTATTAATTATGTCTAAACTTAACGGTGAAACTAATATTGGGGTGCAAAGTGAAACAAATGTAATAGTTTGGGGTGTAAAATGTGCATTCGCATAGTTTAGGATTCAAAGTGTAATTTGATGTATAGTTTAAAGTGGTAAAGTATAGTTTCCCCTTTAATTTTTTTAGTTGTGGCCCCTTCTAAAATCTTAGGCCCCTCATTTTCCTCAATAAGTCTAATTAGCCTCACCCAACTGACAACTATCCAACCCAAAAACTTAACAAAAATAATAAAAATATTCATAATGGTGATTGTATCTTAGCAACAAAAAAAAAAAAAAAAACTATTTTACCACCAAAAAACCAAAAAATTATGTGTTATTGGAGAAGTTAAAGATAAATTTTTTGCAATTACTGTAAACTAGTATAAATACCAGTTAACTATAGCAAATTGTTAAAAATAAAATACAATATTTTATTAAGGTTATATCTCTTCCTTTAATTAAAAAACTCAAATTCTCTCTCTTCCTTTATTATTTTAATGAGTTGTTTATATTATTTTAAATGAAATAATAAAAAAATAGAATATTTGATATTGGATGTATTGTAAAGTATAGTAGTAAAATAGATAAAATAGTTTTTTAAGGTGTTAAAAGCTAAAAATTGTAACAATATCACCGTGAATGCTCTAACTTTTAAAAAAAAAAAAAAAAATCCTAGCCAACCTAATATTTAAAAAAAAAAATTATTTTATTTTTGTTTTTGTTTATTTTTGTTTTTGTTGGTAAATGGTTGTATCTTAATATATTTAAAAATAACGATTTTGTGTACTTATAATTTAATAATACTATATGTATGATTATTTAGAAGGTTTTTATTTTTATTTTTTATACTCTAACCCCCGTTAGCTTAAAATCCTGGGTCTATCCCTAATATCAACATCCAATTTCATTGCCCTCTCCTCCAACCCACCTCTTTTTTAAAGGTTTTGTTCGGGCCAGAAGAAAGAGGATAATTTAAAACTTTAATATAGATAGTTTGTAATTAAAGAATAAAAAAACACTAATAGCAAGGCAGTACTGTTTCCCATATATATATATATATATTGATTGTCATGCAAGCATGGTAGTTTATTCAGATGTTCCATTCCGGAACCAAAGCATTTAGGGAAATACAAGAGTGTATATATATATATTGCCTAATCTTGATTCTTGACCATGCTTTATTGAAACACGAGCGCAGTTGCATGGCCGTCATGCCTTGCTCGTGATATGATTACATAACGATGCAAGCGTTCGCTTTCCCTGCAACAACCCCTGTCTCCAGTGCTTGAAATGCTTGCGTCAAATCATCATCCTGAGCCAAACAATAATTTTATATATATAAATTAGAAACTCATGCAATGCAATGTCGGGTAAGTTCAACAAAATATATATGATCTGCTTCTCAAAATATATATATATATATATATGGTCTTTTCTTTTTTATTAAAAAACAAAATGATATTCTTTTTTATTTTATTTTTTGAAAATATGAAATCGGTAGTTGTTCTTAAACACTTATTATTCTTTTTTTTCCTGAAACTATTTATTCTATCATTTAAATAAAATATAATGTAACAGATTCTATTAAAATGTGTAAATATAGGACGTTTTGAGATTTAGGTGCTGTCATGCAGTATCTGGGTCCATCTAGGCAATCCTTTTAGTGTTTTTTCTTCTTCTTCTTCTTCTTCTTCTTCTTCTTTTATAACTACTTAGCAGCATGTTTTATCAATATTTGACATATTTCTCATTTTCTTATAAAAAAATAAAAAAATATGACATATTTAATTTATACAGTAATATAAAATGAAAGCCTTGGTGTTTTTGTTGACATCTAATGAACAAATATTTTCACACCATCATTATAAACACACACGCACATATATATAGAGAGAGAGAACTTCATCCAGTGTTAAATTATTGTGCACTTGGGCGCTTTTGTTTTTAATTTTACTTGAATATAATAGTTATTTGTTTAGTAAGAAGAATATTACACATATGACATATTTTTTATTTGTATTGTATTTTTTTTTTCAGTTATCACAATATTTTCAAAACTGGATTTTGCAATAACATAGAAGATGATTTTAGAACAAACTCTTTAGTTTTGTAAATTGAAAGAAATGTTTTTGCAAAATTTAATGCCAAATCAATTGTAGATAATTTTCAAGTTAAAAAAAAAAAAAAAAAAGTCAACTTCCATTTCAATAAATTATTGAAAGAAAAGTATTTAATACAATTATTATTTTTATATATTCTTCATATATATATATATATATTTTTTTTAATGATGAAAAAGTTTTAGTTTATGCTTTGATGCCCTGCTATATACGAAATCTTGGTTCCATCCCTATTAGGGCATGGAGCATTTTATCAATTTTAAAGGAAGTGTGGATTATGTAATAAAAAAAAAATCTATCAACTTTTCCAAAGTGAGTCTTTCTGTTACTTACTATTTAATAGTTCTTACTAGTCATACCTTCAATATATATATATAGGATTTTACTTTATCGCGTTTACTTCATGTATATTCAATTTATTCTAATTTTTTATTTATGGATTGAATAGTATATTTTTTAGACCATACCTATTGCATGTTAATGTCAATTAGCACTTATCATACACTAAAACACACACACATTTGGAGAGAGATCGAGAGAGAAAACACAGACACACACACACAGCTATATATGTAAGTCTGAGAAGAGAGAAGACACTACCACAGCAGCTGGAGCATTAATCGCAGGTCGTGGAGCGAGTGCCTGCATGAAAGATATGTACAACTTCCTCCATGAGAAGCCTTCTCAAATAATAAAAAAAAAAAAATTCAAAGAATAAAAAGCCCTCATAGTGTCAAGTTAAATCAGCACAGTACGCCTCTATAGCACACCATTACTCAACTAATTAAGCTCTAGATATATTAAAAATAAAACATAAATTATGTTACCCAAGTAAACAATATTAGTTAGAGAAAGAAAAAGATGTATGTGGTTTCACCATTTTATGCTAAATCTTTTGAGCTTGTTTCTCTCAATGTTTGGTGATTCTAGGTATGCTAGTAACATTGATTATTATTGTTTTTGCTAAATGGCATAACCTATTGTCCTTACCAGATTGATGTTTGCAGTACCAGCAGGAAGCCCTCTCTTGGACCGAAGCAAGAGATGGTTATCCATGAAGTTGGTGTGGTTGTGAATGAACTTCTTTTGCTTATAGCATGTAGGACAAAGATCATAAGTCCTGGAGCCACTGTCAAAGCATGAAACGCAAGTAAAATACAGTCCAACTAGGCATGTTTGACACCCTTGGCACCAAAGGCCCCTGGTTTTAATCACATAGTACAGAGTGAGGACTTCCCAGAAACCCAGGCAGCCATCGCGGTTGCGGTCCAGGTCCTTGAAGAAGTTGGAGCTGATCCAGCCATAGCCGCATTGCCGGAGGAAGTTGATGTACTCCATGTAGCTGATTTGGCCATCTCCATCCGAGTCCAATGCGAGGAAGAAACTCCATGCCAGTCGCTGAAGGTTTCTAGGGGCATTGTTGTAGTAAGCTATAGCAACCTCATGAAATTCTTCCATTGCTTTCTTTAGGGGGGGCTGTGATCACCTGTGAGTCTGTGACTTTGAGCTACCAGTCCACAGGTTTTATAGAGGAGTTTAATAATGGAGAGATCAATTTTCTCTATTGGGTTGTATTGAAATGGAATCTTTCCATGACAAAACCACCGTTCATAAAACGGAATAAAAAAGAAAAAGAATTTGGTTCTTTTTCCTTATCACTTTCTTATCGAAAAATCTTTAGGAATTGGACCAAAAAAAAAAAAAAAAAACCCCTCAATTTTTGTCATAATTCGTCACACAGTAACTTATGAGTGGTAAAGAAAAAAATAGTAAGTTCATAATACTCACAACTCGCTACATGACAAGTTATGGCAAAAATTGTGTTATTTTTTGTGGTTTTAGTATTTTTTTAATATTTATAAATACAACAAATTTGATATTTGCTTGATATAACATATTATTAATAGTAGGTAAAAAAATTATGTTAATTATGAGCTTAAATGAGTACCAATAGAAGCTTGTGAACTAAACTAATGTAAAAAATAGTCACATTTTTTGTGTACATAGCATATATAGCCCTAATTTTATTGGATACGGAACATATTAAAAAAAAGGCACACTACTCTGAGTCATATAATTTTATTTTTTTATTTTATTTTTTTGATGAATATCATTTTTATTTTACACTTTATTCCTCAACATGCACTGATGATATATATCTGTTAAGAATATCACTGTCACCCACGTCTTCTTGGTTCGTTCTTTTGGGGTTCTGATCTAAAGGGTGATGATAAGGAAAAGGATAATTTTAAGTTTCAATCGACAATTTTTAATGGAAATGCATTGATTTCAACTAGGATCTAAGCTGGTACTAGCAGAATAATTTGACACAATGAGTTCTTCATTTTTTTTTAAGTCAAAGTTTCGATTCTAAAATCGGCTATAAAGCAAGATTCTGGATTAGCGTCTTATAAGTTTCTCTGCAGAATCTTTTGCTTCCTTCCAGCTTTACGTAATTGTTGAATAGTCACGAGAAGAATACAGACAAGGCAGGGTTCGAGAATCGAGAGGGCCACAGCTAGCAATAGTTCCTAGTAGTCTAGTACTCCCACCTAGCAATAGTTCCTAGTGCTCCATAGTTCCTAGTACTCCCAGCTAGCAATAGATTCTATTTTGCCCAAACAGGAATCGCAGAATCCAAATATTCTTATAACCCATAAAAAGTTGCCCCACTAAAAATGACAAATGCCAAAAGTCTGTCATGTTTTTATTCGCCAAGTTATCTAACACCCTCACAAAGAAAAATTCCTAACCGAAAATTTGAATTTAAAAATTATATATATATATATATATATATATATACACATCACTAGAAAGTTTGGTTCCCTGGAAAGTTAGAACTTTGGGAGGAAACGTTAAAAATTGTGAAATTCATTATAGGCTTTCGGTCTTGTCATGGGTATCTTGTAATGTCCGCATACTTGGTGGGTTCTTATCATAGACATTGCTTCACCATGTATCTCATTCATCTTTTTTATTTTGAGAACGATGTATCTCATTAATCTGGTTTGCCAAATTAATTTCTTTCGAAGATAATCCAAAGGATTCGGATTAATTAAGAATACCATGACAATACAATAAAAATAGAGAAATTAAAAAACATGTTTACAATATTAAAATTTGTTAGGAAATTTAGACTTTGGTTGATAGAATTAACAAGTTTTAAACCCAAGTTGTTAATTAGATTTATTATGAATAAAACTTGTTAAAACAAACAAATATCAATATCATGCCAAAATCATGCAGCGGAAAAATAAATAAGATAAGATATGATGACCTAGGAAAACCAATGAAACCAACCAATTTCACAGTAAAAAACCTGGGGGGAAACCTTCCCGAAAAGCAATCCACTATAGTAAAGAGAAGTTTCAGATCTAGTTCAAAACTTTTGTCCCTAGACTCTACAATCCCCGTAGATGAACTCACAGCAGAAACCTTCTACTGTTTTAGAACCTCTGAACTCTTCAATATATGAACGCCACCCTTTGATGATGCACGAATCCCAGTACATGACTAACTAATTGCGCGGATCCCAGTACGCAATTAACTAATTGCGCGGATCCCAGTACGCGACTTCAATCACCAACTAGAAGAAGATGTTGGTTGCAAAGTTCTTCACTTCATCAACAATGAAGATCAAGAAGCACTTGGTTACAAAACCCTAAGGCGCAAAGACGCAGTAGCTTCTTTTAGAGAGAATAAGGCATCAGTCACTTTTTACATATGTTTTCCTTTTTATTCTCTTATGTGACGGCCTCTAAAATAAGCCATATATAAGTCTAGGATTGTGAGAAAAGAAACCTTACACAAATACAAAAACCTGACCCAAAAATCAGATCTGAAAATTCTGATTTCCATAACCTTGATAGATAGCAGGTGTCGAGAAGGTGTCGAGGAGATGTCGAGATTTAAACTTCGATAGATACAGCTATCGAGGAGGTGTTGAGAAGGTGTCGAGGAGACAAAAGATTTCTCAATCGATCCACCAGCTGTTGAGAAGGAGTCGAGATTGCAATAACAATCAACTGAAGATCTCAATAGATAGCCAGCTGTCGAGAGGTTTCGAGCAGCTGTCGAGATATCTGTCCGCAGGTGTCGAGCTATCTGTCTAGCTTTAATGAATACATTTTCTTCACTTGTTTCTTGGTCCAATTTTCATGGCTTTAATACTAGACTTGAACAACATGTTCTTTGAAGTATTAAACACATCCTAGATCTACCCAATTACAAGTAAAGTGCGTTTTGTTAAAAGATTAGCCAACTACATAAAATATGTCCTTAACAAAATTGATATAAATCATGAAATCAATAATGAAAGAATTAAAGAAACTTACTTATATTGATTGAAGGTCTTGATCATAATTATCAGAACCATTTCGTACGTATGTAGAATACTCTAACTCTTATACTTTTAGAGTCATTTCAAATCATTGAGTTACTGACTTAACATTTGGTGGGTTTTTGGCAGGCATCACCGGTATTCTCTATATGTATTTCATTCTTCAGGTACTCGACTATGCGTTTGGATGATTGACTCACTAACAATTCATTGCATCATCAATTGGCGCTGTCAATTGGGACCAAGTGACTAGCCATATCACTGCTCCTAAGACAAAAGAGTTGTAAGGTCTAAATACGATCAATGACTACCGCCAACCTTGAAACTGAAAATCCCTCCAATGCGGTGGAAAGACAACTGTAGACACTGGCTAGCATTATTGAACGACTCACACAACGGAATTAGAAGCTAAAGCAACAAGTCAACCAATTGCAAGAACACCACCCTTCGTCGAACAATCGGCATGGCGATGAATGCGATGATTGTCACCCCCCGACAAACAACCAACACCAAAGATAGGAAGAATAGGAGAGCAATATCGCCAGTAGGGGCACTAGAAAGGGCCACACTGATCACCCATCTGAGCTGGAGAGTGGCACGATACTCATGGCGCAAGATGAAGGACAAGATGAACTTGATGATGAATGTCATGAGAGGATAAGTGGCCACCAATCTCGACTTTTTCACATTTATTAGTACATTCCTCTTAGAATTTGGAGAGATTATTAATTCAATATTGATTTCATTAATCATGTAGTTGATTTTATTTTCAATATATACATTGGAGAGGAGGGGGCTTGGTGCTTATATAGTGGTATAAAGCTGACCAAGTTCTCATGAATTTAAGCTCTTCCCTTGTAGGAAGCGTAGTGGAGTTAATGATCTGAGATATTTAGGCTTAACTTCCCATACTTGGGAGATACGAATATCTAGGAGGATTTTTAAGCATGGTGTGCAAGTTCTTTCCATATAGAGATAGTGAAGTAGAGGACACACAAATGGCTTGGAATGTAGAGGATTGTTCGTCGGGTTCTATTTGTTCATCGCAATGGTGTAATCGACGAGTGGGCATAGGACGGATCGCATCGTAGGGTACCAAGCATGGGTATCAGATGATGCTCTTGTTATGACAATCCCTCGGAGACTTGATGACTCTCGTGTGTTTTGTTTTGGTGAGAATATTCTCTATCAAAAGTCATAAAATATACTTGATTAATCATACATTGGAATTTCAATAATTGATAGTAACTCCATTCAATTCAGTAATCCCTAAACGATACATTTTATCGTGCATACATGAGAAACATGTTTCAAATACTTTGCTCTTTCAAGGTTAATCCAAAATGGTACATAAGAGTTTTTGTGGACATGATTTGGCTATTATAAACAATTTTTTTGATCTTTAATTTTTAACACTTTCATCAAAACCAAAACATGACCAAATATATGAATAAGATGTTAAATATAACAATGAAAGTGAAACATAAAAAGCAAACATGTACCTAGTAGCTTGGGTGACTAGTAGCTTTCTAAGGTTGTATCCTAACTCTTAACTCAGTTCAAGTCTTAATTGTGATTTTTTATGTGTTTGTTTTATTGACTTTATTCTATGTCAATTTGTTTGTAATTCATGCAATTATTTCCTTGTATTTTTGTGGAATATAATGTATATGGGATTAATCTGGAGTTGATGAAGAATTGCACATTCAATGGAATTTGGGATTGATTCGCGAGTAGCTCGGGATTGTAGCACCCACAAGTGGACATGTGAGGAGCATGTGAGGAATTTTAAAAGTCAATAACAATTGTGGTGACTTGCGAGTATGCCTACCCGTGAGTGACCTATGAATTACACTGACATCTAATGTTTCTAGACCAGATGTGCCTCTTTCTCCTCCTCTATAAATACATCTCTTTCATACAAAGTTTAACCTAGAGATTAAGGGTTTTACATATTAGAAACACTCACCTTTGAGAGAGAGCTACTCATCCCTTAAGAGAGAATTTCTTAGTAGTCTCTTCTCTTTCCTATTGATATACCTTGAGAGGAGATTTCCACACACAATATGAGTGTTGAGAGTGTTTTGGAACTTGGGAAGTATTAGAGCTAGACCATATATTCAGCTAGTAAGGCGTAGTGGTGCAACCAAATTGTATTGTGGGATCCGGAAAGCTAGTGGAGACAAAGACTCGGTGAAGTCCGTTCGTAGCTATAGTTTAGAGGGCTCAAGTATATTGAATAGATTAGTCTCGGAGGGTCTCTTTAATATCCTTGTATTCCAACTTGTTTACTAATGGATCATTTCTAACTTTGAGGACCGTGGAAAGGTCTTTACACCAAGTTCTTCAATTTTTCTCTTCGATAACACATTGATATTCTTTTCCCTATTGCCCTTTACATTATTGCATCATTCTATTATGTTCATCCATGCAATTTCTTGGTGGTTTGGTTGATTAATCGGTTATTTATGTAAATTCTGCATCAATAGGCAATTAACCTTAACTAATCAAGTTGTAATTAAAAGTTGGGGTCTAAACAACACTTAGTAATTAGACTAGTGTACTTTCATAGTTATTAGCCCTTTGCAAATGAGGTTGAAATTATTTTACGAAAAAAGTTTATTTCCAAATTAGTTTAGAGATAAATTCTTTAAACTTCTCATATATATTTTTTTGGGTATGAATTTTAAAAATTTAACCATTAAATTTCATGTTCTTTATATTCTTAACATGCATATCAAATTTCGATCAAATCGGATGTTATTTAATATTTGATCAATAAACATATTTTTTATACATAATTTTAGATCACAAAAACTTGAAATTTTAACATTTGTTTGATGACATAACAATTGATCATTGATCTTCTTAAAATTTTGCAGGTATGAAGGATATAACAAAAATATTAAATCCAACAGTTAGATTTTCAAAATTTACACTTAATATAAAGAAGTATAAGGAGTTTGAAGGATTTCTTTCCAAATTTGTTCTTACTTTTCAATTCATTTAAAACCAAGTAGTGACTCCTTCTCCCCCCTTGGTCCACGAGGCCTGCAACATACTGTCCACCCAAGACAGTTCCCAAGAGAGCAATTTAGTTAGGAGACATGGTGGCATTTCGTTGTTGTTTTCATAGTTGCCATCACCAATTTTTTTCACAATTCATTCAACCTTGTGCCTAACGGCCCTAGCCCACTCTACACATTTGATTGGGGCAATCATGGTCATCCTCAAGGCATATTTAATCACGTCTAACTTGAGTTTAAGGGGGGTGTTAAAGGTAAACCTCTATGTTAAAGATGTTATGGCCTAAGAGGCACAAGTATATATAATGTAAGCCTATGTAGAATTTGCCTAACTCTTATATATACTCTACTTTAAGGTTTATTGTAACTTACATTTCAAAATATCAAAGATGTAGCAGTTTAGGGTTTTTGTTGTGGCCATTAGGTCGAACCACGTTCATTCCTATATTCTCTCTCACACACGTCCACTCTCTACTCTTTCTAAATATTTTATTTTCTTCTTTTATTTTTAACAATTAGGATTGATTTTTGTTATATAATTTTTAAAATTTTAAATTAACATTTAAAGTTTTTTTTTTTTTTTGATCAGTGACTTGATCAAAAAAAAAAAAAAAATTTGAGTGATTAAAAGTTTGAGATCTAGAATTTAAAATCTGTCATCTTAATATATACCTAGATAATATTAATTCATAAAATTAGAAATTAGTAAACATTTAGAAGAGCCATAGAGTAACTACGGATTTAAGGAATAGTTTCTTGAGGACCATAATTAAGCTATTAGAAACAGATCATTTAATCCTAGAATTGTCCAATGCATGACCTTTTATAATAACACATATCACGCCATGAGATTTCTAGCTAAGGGGCATCATATGATTATATGTGACCATGCCAAAAGTGGTCGTCAGTGGACACTGACCTCGTCAAAGTCTGGATGTTCCGTGCAAAAATGAGAGACAGACCCTGAGAGATTATTTGGGTTCAATTACCATACTTATCAAAACAAAAGTCACCACACAGTCACTGGTCACCACACGTTCAGACCAATCCTTTTTTTCTCCACCTCTCTTTTGCCTTTTTGGTTTCATTATCTTCAAACACACACTGATACAGACACAGACACGCTTGGAGAGAGAAGAATTCGCCCCTGCTCCACTGCACTGCCACCGCCGCTCCTCCTCCTCACTGCCGCAGTGCATGCAGCTAGGGGTCAGGTCGGCTTCTACTTTTTTTCCTTGTTCTTGATTAATTGTTGTTTCTGACTTTAGATTTGTTAGATCAGCTTCTATTTTTTTTTCTTGATCTTTTGTTGTTGTTCTAATTTTTTTTTTTCCTGTTCTTGATCTGTTGATGTTCTGATTTTAGATTTGTTGTTTAAATTAAATTGGTTTTATAAGGGCAAGAATTGTTTTTTGAGAAGAAACAAAGAGAGAGTGTGAGACCCAAAAACAAATCAAAGAAGAAAGAGATAAAAGTGCTGGAATTTTTTAATAAAATAAAAATCAGTGGCTAATCTACAGCTACTGTTCATGAGAAATTTTTTTTTGAGTTTTAGAGAGACTGTTAGAGCTCTTTTTTCTGGTTTTAGTCTCTATATTTTGGTTTTGGCCCAACAATACAAGCAGTCCAGTTTTAGTGACCAGCTTGTCTTTCATGCAACTTGAGTCAATTCCTCCTACCATTTTACTTCACTAGGTCCACTGTTGTCTGCTAGTGTCCAAGTCGAGTTTCACTGACCAGAGTGACCAGCTTTTCTTTCACGCAGCAGCTTGACTTGAGTCAATTCATCCTGAAGAGGAAAAAATATGTTAACGGATTTCCCTGAAGTGGGCTTGACGATCCCTCATCCATGGGCCGATGAAGGACGGGTCTGTTGCTTGCAAGACCTGTTGGGGATGGATCCATTGTGAACGGATACAATGTAGATGGACCAATTGTCCACGTGTCAGCCAGAAACCTTAGATGGGAAATACTTGCGGTGCATACCAAAGAATCCTAAGGTAAATAGAATCCTAGCGCAAAGAGGATTCCAAAAGCTGCGCACATTAATGAAGGTCTTCTCTATAAGGAAAAGACTTGTCCATCACGTTTAGGGTTACTTAAGAGGATTTCTATAAGGAAAGGACTTCGACTCCAAGGAAAAGAGGTCAACCTTCGACTACTATAAAAGCCCCAATACCCTCACAAATCGAGGTACGCATAATTGACCCTCTCTAGCACTCTGGAGTTGTAAGAGATTCTAACTTAACCTTCGGAGGGTATTTGGCCGGCACCACACTGGTGCTCTCTCTAGATCTTCTCTTTTTGTTTTGCAGGTGACATTTCGAGTGTGCGAGTAACGTGTGACTCACTGGTGATTTTTCAGCATCATCAGTTGGCGCCATCTGTGAGAAACTGATTTTGCGATTTGTAAGCCATATTACGGCTTCCCGGACAAAAGAGTTGCATGGTGCTAACCCGCTCGATGGCAACCACCAACAACATCCAAGAGGAGGAACCACCCACGACTACCCTCGAGAGACAGGTCCAAACTCTCGCTACTGCTATGGAACGCCTCACCAAACAAAACCGCGACCTAGAAGAACAATTGCGCCAGAAAAACGCAACACCAAATAATTAAAGGGAGGACCAAGAAGGTACTAGTGTCGAACGAAGAGACCGAGAGGGGCCCGAAGGTAGTAATGCCCCAAGCAGACCAGAAAGACAAAATATGAGCCTCCAATCATCGCCGAGATGCAAGCGATGAAGGAACAGATGGAAGTGATGATGAATGCCCTCAAGGGACGAGTGTCCAGTGATCTTGACGACCTAGTCAACCGAACGGATTCACCGTTCACTGCAGCCATGAACTCCTTCCCCCTACCACATAATTTTTGCATGTCACATATAGATAGTTACGACAGAGTCAAGGACCCTCTAGATCACCTAGAAACCTTCAAAACTTTGATGCATCTTCAAGGGGTAGCAGACGAAATAATGTGTAGGGCCTTCCCTACAACGTTGAAGGGCCTAGCAAGGATATGGTTCAGTCGACTGACATCGAACTCCATCAGCAGTTTCAAAGAACTAAGTGCTCAATTTACTTCACACTTTATCGGGGGACATAGGTACAAGAAGTCCACGGCGTGCTTGATGAGCATCAGGCAGTGAGAGGACGAGACGCTGAGGTCCTACATAACCCGCTTCAATAAGGAAGCACTTTCGATCGATGAAGCCGATGACAAGATATTGGTAGCAGCCTTCACGAATGGGTTGCAAAAAGGTAAATTTTTGTTCTCTCTATACAAAAACGACCCAAAGACCATGTCAGAAGTACTCTATAGGGCCACCAAGTACATGAATGCTAAAGACGCACTGCTGGCTTGGGAAGAAAAACCCAAGAAAAAGGAGCGACAGGAAGATATAAGGGAGGACCAAGGGCGGAACAGGTTAAGAACAGAAGACAGAAGAGATGAAAGGCGCTCTAAGCCTCCAGGAGGGAGGGTCACCAGCTTCACCCCCTTAACCGCCCTGATAGACCAAGTCCTAATGCAAATTAAGGACGAGAGGGCCCTAACCTTCCCTGGTAAGCTGAAGGGAGATCCCAACAAGCGACCCAGAGACAAATATTGCCGCTTTCACCATGACCACAGTCATGACACAGCCAATTGCTACGACTTGAAGTAACAGATTGAGGCCCTTATCAGACAAAGGAAATTGTAGAGGTTCGTCAGTAAGGAGAGAGCGGATCTAAATTCTCAAGAGCAGGCCCCCCGACGGGATAATGAGCGTCCAAGACCTCCTATTGGAGACATAAGGATGATTGTAGGGGGAACCGTGACTACTGGCTCGTCCAAAAGGGCCCGGAAGACTTACCTTAGGATGGTCCAGAACATCCACCTAACGGGCTCCGTGCAAAAGATAGCGCGGAGAGAGTGCCCCATCATAGGGTTCTCGGAGGAAGATGCATGACGTCTTCACCACCCGCACGATGATGCACTTGTTGTTAGCATACGTGTGGGGGACTACAATGTGCACCGGGTATTAATCGACAACAGTAGCTTGGCAGACATCCTACCCAGCGTTCCAGCAAATGGGGATTGACAGAGCACGGTTGATACCGACGAACGCTCCGCTAGTCAGTTTTGGAGGAACAAGGGTATTCCCATTAGGCACGGTCACTCTTTCAGTAATGGTGGGAGATTATCCTTAGCAGATCATGAAGGACGTAACATACCTTGTGGTCGATTGCTCATCCGCTTATAACGCTATCCTTGGATGACCCACACTTAAATCATGGAAAGCCGTAACATCGACATACCACCTAATGATCAAGTTTCCTACAGAATATGGGATCGGTGAGTTGTGAGGAGACCAAGTGGCCGCACGCGAATGCTACATTGCCATGCTAGAGATGGAAGATCACCAGCAAACCATGTGTATAAAAGAGCAACGGACCATGGTGGAGCCAGTTGAAGAATTGGAAGAGGTAACCCTTGATGAATTAAAGCCCGAACAGATGACTAGGATGGGGACGTTGGCCAGCCAATCGATACATCAAGCCCTTACAGCCTTCCTTAGGATGAATCGAGACGTGTTTGCGTGGAGCCACAAGGACATGCCCGAGATTGATCCCTCGGTCGTAGTTCACAGTCTGAATGTGAACCCTGCATCCTTACCTGTCCGACAGAAAAAGCGAGTGTTCGCACAGGAGCGAGATAGAGCAATAGTAGAAGAGGTCAGGAAGCTGCTGGAAGCGGACTTTATTCAAGAAGTATACTACCCTGATTGGTTGGCGAACGTGGTCATGGTCAAGAAGGCTAATGGGAAGTGGCGAATGTGTGTCGATTTCACGGACCTTAATAGGGCATGCCCGAAGGACAGCTACCCACTCCCTTGGATAGATACTCTAGTAGACTTGACGGCGAGACACCAGCTCCTGAGCTTCATGGACGCCTTTTTGGGCTATAATCAAATCAAGATGAAGGAGGCTGATCAAGAGAAAACTTCCTTTGTCACCAGCCAAGGACTCTTTTGTTACAAGGTGATGCCATTTGGACTCAATAACATGGGGGCAACTTACCAGAGGTTGATGAACAAAATGTTTGCACACCAAATTGGGAGTAACGTGCAAGTCTATGTTGATGACATGTCAGTGAAGAGCATGCATGAAGGTGATCACCTAGACGACCTCTGAGAGACGTTCGACACACTCCGTTCATATAACATGAAGCTGAACCCAAACAAGTGCACTTTCGGAGTGACGGTAGGGAAATTTTTGGGCTTCATGGTATCCCAAAGGGGTATAGAGGCAAACTCAGAGAAGATACGGGCCATAATGGAGTTAGAACCACCGAAGATGGTTAAGGAGGTGTAAAGCTTGAATGGAAAAATTGCGGCATTAAACAGGTTTGTCTCGAAAGCGAAGACAAGTGTCTATCATTCTTCCGCATTCTGAGAAAATCATTTGAGTGGATGGACGAGTGCCAGAAGGCATTTGAAGATTTAAAGAAATACCTTTCATCCCCACCATTGCTCAGTTTGTCCAAACCAGGGGAAGAACTCTACCTCTACTTAGCCATTTCACAAGCAGCGGTAAGCGCGACCTTAGTAAGAGAGGAAGGTGGATCCCAAAGACCTGTCTACTTTGTAAGTCGGGCATTCTGAGGAGCGGAAGAGAGGTACCCCCAAATGGAGAAATTGGCCTTCACACTAGTAACTGCGGCATGAAAGCTCAAGCCATACTTCTAGGTGCATACCATTATAGTCTTAACGGATCGACCCTTAAGAAGAGTGATGAGTAGCCCTGAAGCTACCGGACGGATGGCTTTATGGGCAGTAGAGCTGAGTGAGTTTGATATACAGTACCGCCCGCGAATCGCCATAAAAGGGCAAGCTATGGCTGACTTCATTGCCGAATTCACTAAAGCGGAAGGCAAGGGGGCAGAAAACGAAGCACAGTGGACAATCCACACAGACGAATCTTCAAACAAAAAAGCTAAAAGAGCCGGGGTGGTAATCAAAACCCCGGAAGGGGATAAGATCGAGTGCATGATTTGACTAGACTTCCCCACAACCAACAACGAGGCCGAGTATGAAGCATTGGTGGCAGGGCTAGACCTCGCCAAAGCAGCAGGTGCTGAACACGTGGTCGTACATTGCGACTCCCAGGTTGTAACAAGTCAGATTAATGGCAGCTACGAGTGCAAGAATGAAAGGATGAAGAGGTATTTGGAAGAGGTGAAGAATCGAATCGGTAGCCTCGAAGTCAGATTCGCTCAAATCCCAAGGGAAGAAAACGAATGTGCTGACCGTCTAGCAAAGGCTGCCTCAACAGAATTTATGCTCGTCCCCGAACAGGTATTGTCGTTTGTTCAAATCTCCTCACTTATCGATGACTGGGAAAATGTTCAGGAAGTAGATTCTGAGAACAATTGGACTATGCCATTAATAGCATACCTGAGATCTGGCACGCTGCCGGACAGAAAAGATGCTGCTAGGAAAGTGAAAGTCCAAGCCTCGCGATTTGTGTTGATAAAAGATGTCTTATACAAGAGAGGATTCTCTCGTCCGTACCTGAGGTGCTTGAGCCACGAGGAATCAGACTAAGTGATGAAAGAAGTCCACGAGGGTATCTGCGGAAACCACTCGAGGGCACAGTCCTTAGCACAAGTTGATTCGAGCGGGGTACTACTGGCCTACAATGTTAAACGACGCACAGGCTTATGTCAAGACCCGCGACAAGTGTCAAAGGTTCAGTAATTTCATCAGGCAACCATCCGAAGAGCTGACTCCCATGATGGCCCCTTGGCCATTTGCTCAATGGGGACTAGATATTATAGGCCCCTTCTCGACAGCGGTAAGGCAACTGAAATTTCTGGTAGTTAGTATCGACTACTTCACTAAGTGGGTGGAAGCAGAAGCCCTAACCGCTATCACGGAGAAGAACATTCGAAACTTTGTGTGGAGGAATATCATCTACAGGTATGGGATACCAAGAGTGCTCATCTCCGACAATGGAAAGCAATTCAACAACAATGCATTTAGGGACTTCTGCTCGGAGCTGGGCATCAAGAATCACTACTCATCGCCTGCACACCCACAGGCCAATGGGCAAGTTGAAGTCACAAACCGGTCCTTGCTCAAAATTATCAAGACCCAGCTCGAGGGGGCAAAGGGCATCTGGCCTGACGAACTACCAAGCGTCCTATGGGCATACCGCACTACAGCAAGAACACCCACTGGAGAAATGTCGTTTCGACTAGCATACGGAAGTGATGCTGTCATCCCAGCAGAGGTAAGGCTCACAAGCTAGAGGGTGGAGAATTAGGATGAGGACAAGAATGAAGAGGCCTTGCCCTTTCAGCTGGACCTGGTGGACGAGGTCCGGGTAACAACAGAACAGAGGTTGGCGCGGTACCAAAATCTCATGGCGAAACACTACAACTCCAATGTCAAGCATAGAGACTTTCAGATTGGAGATCTTGTACTGAGGAAGGTAATGGGCTCTGCTAGAGATTCTTCGCAAGGAAAGCTCGGGCCCAACTGGGAAGGGCTTTACAAGATTGTATCATGGCAGAGGAAGGGCACCTACCACCTCGAGACTCTGGACGGACGAAAACTGCAGCATCCATGGAACACGGAGCACCTTCAGAAATACTACAATAGAGACCATTTGAAGAGCATCAACTTTTCCCAATTTCCCAGCTTAATATTTAATTTTTACTATTACTAGTTTTTATTTCGAACAAAACTTTCTACAAGTGCCTTTTTAAGCCTAAGGAGGAAGGTACTTTTCTACAAATGCATGATTTTCTTTTAATTAATAAGAGGAATATTCAGACACGACTATGTTTTTTCTACTTAAATTCTTACAGTCCTAAAGGTGGACGGGTAAACATAAGTCCACAAAATGGATGGCCATCCCAAGAGGATTAAAGGTCTAAGTCCAAAAGTGGACGGGTAAACATAAGTCCACAAAATGGACGGTGATCCCAAGAGGATGAAAGTTCCAAGTCCAAAAGTAGACGGGTAAATATAAGTCCAGAAAATGGACAGTCATCCCAAGGGGTTGAAAATTCCAAGTCCAAAAGCAGACGATCATCCCAAGAGGATGAAAATTCTAAGTCCATAAGTGGACGGGTAAATATAAGTCCACAAAATGGACGGTCATCCCAAGAGGATGAAAATTCCAAGTCCAAAAGTGGATGGGTAAATATAAGTCCACAAAATGGATGGTCATCCCAAGAGGATGAAAATCCAAAGTCCAAAAGTGGACGGGTATAATTTATGTCTACAAAATGGGCAGATCATCCCAAATGGATGAAATTACAAGTCCAAAAAAGTGGACGGACTGAAATCCACATACTAGACGGATCATTCCTCGGAATGAAAAAATCACAAAGTACACAAAGAGAACGGATGCATTCCACAAATAAAAATCAAACAAATCGACATAGACGGATTAAGCCAAAATAGTAATAAAGTTAAACGGAGAAATAATAAAAACCCTCGAAGGGAAATGTCTACATAGCCCAAAAAATATGACAGGATAAAATTGTTCTCTAAATATTCTTACATAAAAGAGAAATAATAAATGATAAGGTAATTTTAGTCTACGACGGGGTTTTCCTTCTCCTCATTATGACGGACCTCTCCATCTCTAGGATCACTTTCAGCTACAGTCCGATCACTAGGGGCTTCGTTGACGGGTGCATCCCCTTCGAAAAGGTCGTCTGTATCTTCTGATTGAGCAGGTTGGATGGACGTTTGCTTTGGGATGTTGACGGTGACGGCTGACACATCAAGCTCTGAACACAAGGTCTTCACTTGACAGAGTGCATCGTCAAAACCTTCATTATACGAACCTCCTAGCTCTGACAGAAGAGCATCGGAGTCATGGTATTCTCGTACTGCTACCTCCTTAGCCTGACAAATTTCTTTTTCCTTGTCCTCAAGAATTTTCTTCATGCCTTCCGCCAGATTATAATACTCGTCCCTGGCTTCTTCTGCCAATTTGAGCTTCTTTTCATTGGTCACCTTCTAGGCTTTAAGTTCAACCAGCTCATCCTCCGTCAACCTTGCCTTGTCACGGACGCGGTCTAAAGTCGTCTCATGATTAAGACACCGTCCCATTAAACCCCTCATCATGACCATGGCTTGAAAAAAGAGAGTTAATTTCAAACAAATAATCAAAGACAGACGAGAAGTTGACGGATAAGTTACCTGGGCAACGGAAAAAAGACCCGTCTCCCCCATAGCCTCCGTAGAATGATTACCCAAGTCCTCATAGTCTTCAGTAGTCATGATGTACGAGAGCCTCTCTAAGGCATACTTGGAGTCTTCATGGATCAGGATGGGTGGCTTCTTCTGATTACCCGACGGACCCTTCATCAGGCCTTTGCCAGCACCATGTTTCACTGTGGTAACTGTCTGAGCGTTTCCAGCCATTAACCCTACGACGGGTTCCAACGGAACCTTAGGTTTTTTCGATGGACGGTCCCCTTTGGACGGCTGCTTTCTTTTGATAGACGGATTGCTTGAACCCGTTTCCTTAGGGTCCGCACCAGCTGCCTTATTTTTGGCAGCATGTAATTTGATCGCTGCTCTTCTCTTGGCGTCTTCCATTTCTGAAAAGGTAGACGGGTAAGGTTAAAATGATTGAAAATAAAACAATTTAAGCAAGGTGAGACGACGGGTTTACGTTGGCGAATTCGCTCTTCGTATCTGATTGCTACTGGTGTTGGTTCAGGGCCGTCACAATACCAGTGGACGGTGTTAAGGCTGACTAGCTTGGCCCAAGTTCGCTCCTCTGGTTTGGACTTAGCAAAAATTTTCTCAAGAAAGTTAAACTTTTCGAGGTCAATCTGTGGACGTCGTCGTACTGCAAAATAAAAAAGGAGAGGACGGTTAAAAATATTGAAGAAGCTTAAATAACTGAACGGTTACCAAGATTTTATATATACTAAGACGGGTGAGTACCAGACGGATGTAATATGCCCCAAGTCGTATCAACGGGCATGAATTTGGTGTCCCTTGGACGACACATCCACCCGTCACCCTCTATGAAAAAGTAACGACTCTTCCAGTCCCTATTAAAGTCTGGGGTTTCAAATATAACCTTCAACAATGGACTCCTAGGAACGAAACTATAAATCCCTCTTGATTTATCTATCTCATCCGGACGGTAGCAATGAAGGAATTCACGCACCGTCAGCCTCTTAGCACCATCCGTCATAGCACCATACAATACCTCCATCGCTATGAAGACCCTCCAAGCATTGGGGGATATTTGGTTGACGGAAAGGCCCAGGTATCGGAGAAGCTCAAGGTGTAGTGAGCTCAGTGGAAACCTAAGCCCTGCCTTTAACATCTGTTCATACACCCCGACCCCTTCTATTCCTTCGTAGTAACATTTCTCTGACTTGTAGGGTAGACGGATGGGGATGTTGTCAGGGATTTGGTAGTTAGCCCTAAGGGTATTGAAGTGTGGCTCCTTAATTTTGGATGTAAACTCGTTCATCGTCCATTTTGGTAGCATGATGAACCCCCTAAGTCCATTAGCACCCACGACGGGCTGATTTGATTGATCCTCGCTATCTTCAGGACCCTCTTCTAGGTCAACCATCTCCATATCCTCATTTGTTGAGGACGGGGATGATGCGGACGGAATCCTCTCGCTTTGACTCTTGCTCTTTATGACCGGACGGGTATACCTCCTCGTAATCCGCCCCATCACGGACTACTGATTGGTTACTTGACGCACTAGACATTGCCTACATGTAACGACAAAACCTAAGACTCTGACGGGTCTAAAAATGGTGGCGGGTGCATAAAGTCTAAAGAAAATAAAGAGTATTAAAAGACAAAAGGGACTGGCAAAGAAAAATGGAAAAGAATACTCACCAAAGTTAAAAAGTAAACGGATGAAAGATGTTGGCGACGGGTGCAGGAACTAGACGGAGTGATCTCTGACAAGGATGACGGACTTGCTCTGACAATATGTTTCTGCGGAAAATAGAGAAATGAAAGGAGAAGGGAGTGATATTTATAGAAGAAGTGCACGAAATACGAAGCGACGCTTCGATCAGAGACAACAAGGCGACACGTGTCATGAGCTGTAAATGTGTTCCGGACAACCTGTCAGAATATAAGTACGGTCCACAGATTTTAAATTTGAACCGTCGACCCACGGGACTCTGAACCGTCATCCCAGCCTTGAACCATCACCCCACGGGTCCTTTTGGTCAAAGATGACAAACCCATGGGGTGATGGGGCAACTGAAGAGGAAAAAATATGTTAACGAATTTCCTTGAAGTGGGCTTGACAATCCCTCATCCATGGGCCGATGAAGGACGGGTCCGTTGCTTGCAAGACCTGTTGGGGACAGATCCATCGTGAACGGATACAATGTAGACGGACCAATTGTCCACGCGTCAGCCAAAAACCCTAGATGGGAAATACTTGCGGCGCACACCAAAGAATCCTAAGGTAAATAGAATTCTAGCGCAAAGAGGATTCCAGAAGCTGCGCACATTAATGAAGGTCTTCTCTATAATGAAAAGACTTGTCTATCACGTTTAGGGTTACTTAAGAGGATTCCTATAAGGAAAGGACTTCGACTCCAAGGAAAAGAGGTCAACCTTCGACTACTATAAAAGCCCCAATACCCTCACAAATCGAGGTACGCATAATTGACCCTCTCTAGCACTCTGGAGTTGTAAGAGATTCTAACTTAACCTTTGGAGGGTATTTGGCCGGCACCACACTGGTGCTCTCTCTAGGTCTTCTCTTTTTGTTGTGCAGGTGACGTTTCGAGTGTGCGAGTAACGTGTGACTCACTGGTGATTTTTCGGCATCATCACATCCTATCATTTTACTTGACTAATCCAAGCTACCGTTGTGGTTGTTGTCTAAACTACTGAAAATATTGGGGTCAACCCAGTTGCTGCCAAATTGCCTCAAGAATTCGATGAACTCGTCGTAGCTCACTTACCCATCCCCATTCGTATCCAGTGCGCTGAAGAAGTTCCATGCTTTATTCTTAAGATCCCCATCCACTATATTTTTATAATAAGCTTTAGCAACCTTGCGTAACTCGGTAATTTGCTTGTGTGGATCCATTTGCCTGAATTAGTTTGTGAGATTTTTTTTTTTAAGCATGCACTTTGTAATTTTAAATTAAACTATAAACTTTAAAAATTGTCGCAATTTAAAACAAATGATACAATAAGTTTTAACGTGTAATTTTCTTAAAATTTCACACAGAGTTGGTATTAATTACATCAATATTTCCTCACCTGATTCAGATTTGGTTTACCAGGACGAAGCCCTCTCTTTGATTGCAGCAACACGTAGCTATCCAAGAAGGAGACATACGTGCCTTCGTTCGCTATAGCGATGAGTACAGAGATCATAGGTGTTGCTAGCTGTGTTGTCAAAGCATGTGACACAAGTGAAATACAGTCCCATTAGACACTTTGCGCATTTGGCACACATCACATGTCTGGTTCTAATGATGTAGAACAACGTGATAACTTCTATGAAATCCTAGAAACCATAGTAATTGTTGCTGTCCAAACTACTGAAAATGTTGGGATCAACCCTGTTGTTGTAGCGGGATTGCCTCAAGAACTCGATGAACTCGTCGTTGCTGACTTGTCATCCCCATCGGTATCCAGTGAGTGGAAGAATATCTCCACGAGTCAGCGTAAGTAATAAGCTATGTGGTGATGGCGAGGTTTGATGGAGTGTTTGTCGATGATGCGACCCCATTTTATTTAGGTTGGACCGAGTCAAGATAAAATTAAATCAAAAAGGATTAGTGGAGTGGGGTTCAAATCGAGATCTATGGGGTTCATCAAGGAATCTAAGGTAATCGCAAGAAAATTTGTTGCGAATGGTGGTGCATGAAGATATATCTCTAAACCCGTTTAATTTTCTGCATTGATTTGATTTTCAACACATAAAATGATTCATTTTATTAAGAGTAGTGTTGGGCAAGGACGAATCTAGGATTTCAAGCTGGGGGGCCGGAGATAAGCAATTTTTTTTTTTTCAAATACATATCTTTATAGTATTAATAAACTATCAATCAAGACAAATACCCAAAAATCATTGTTTTTTAATAAACTATCAATTTTTCGAAATTGTGTTTGAGAGATATGGTTATTTTTTGGAATTGGGATATTGACATTTTCTGGAATTGGGGAATGAATATTTCTTGAGATTGGAACATCGACATTTTCCGGAATTGGAGAATGAATATTTTCTAGAATTGGAATATCCACATTTTCTAGAATTGGAATAGCAACATTAGTTGTTGGCAATCCCACGTTGACTTCGGAAGAATTTGAATATTTTCTTTTGAAAAAATCAAGCATTGTAATATTTCTCACTTCTTTTCAATTTATAAATTTATCTAATTTAACATTATGAGTTAACAATAGACGCAAGTGAATCATTGTTATTTTCTTAAATTTGTGTGACAATTTTCTATATTATATGATTTGTTTTTTTCTTTTGTCTTTGGTCTGCCTTTATTTATCTCTTTGTGACTTTGTTTTTGTGTTGTCTCCATCTTTCTGACATTGACCCACTAACCCAATCCCACTACCGATAGTCCGACACTATAAATTTATTCTGCACTACTAACCAAAACTTTTCTTAACTTTAACTTCTTTAATCTGAGTAATCTCTACAAACTCTACTCTCTCTCTCTATCTCTCTTATCTATATAATACAAGAGAGAGAGTCACAAACACAGAGTGATAGAGAGCCAAAAAGCCAAAAAGACAAAAAAAAAAAAAAAAAAAAACACCACCACATGCTGCAGCACAGATTCAATTCACAATTTCATAATCACCAAAGTTCATCACTCATCAGTAAAAACACAAACACTTCACAAGCAGATTCACAAACATTTTATTAGGTTTTGAAGGAAATGATAGATTAAATACCTGTGAACTGTGAAGGCTGGAGTAACGAAGCTGGGCTGGGCAGATTGAGTAACCGGTGGCGACGACAAGATGGGTCTCGTGTGGGCGGCGGCGTCGTCTTGCCTCTCTATCGTTGTCGGCATCGATGTGGGTATTGGGTAGACTTTTGCGTCAGCATCGATGTTGTCTCACCTCTTTGTCGTCGTTGGTGTGATGATGGCGGCGTCTGACTGTCTGCGTACGAGATCTCTCTGTCTCGCCTCGGCCTCTCTATCTCTCTGTGACTCTGTCTCACCTCTCCTAAGTTTCCTTTCTTTCTTTTTTCCTTCGTCTTTCAGACTTTCACTTTCTCCATTAGGTTTTGATGAGTTTATATTTATTTATTTATTTTTTATTTACATGGGTCATGGGCTCAGTTTTTCAACATATGTGTAAATATATGAGCTGTAAATATACTTCATGAGGGGGGCCGGCTGGGCTAGGAATTCATGAGGGGGGCCTGAGCTAAAAACTAAGGAGGGCCCAAGCTTATATATATATATTGGAAAATTTTAAGCTACTAAATTTTTTTTTTTTTTGGGCCCAGGGGGGCCCGGGCCCCTTTAGGCCCCCAACTGGGTCTGTCCCTGGTGTTGGGTTACACTTGTGAGTGAAGTCTCATATTAAATAATGATGAGAAGAATGGGTAATTAGCGTGCGTTTAGATTGGGCGTTTTTGCTCAATCTGTGTGTTTTGCGTTTTTTTTAGTGGGTCCTATGGGTACTGTTCACGGACCACCAAACTCAGCAAAACGCGGATTTCTAGGTAAATTTGGGTCTCACAATACTATTTACACCTTTAAAAATTATTTTGCTACAGTGTTTTCAGTTTTCAGCAAATAAGCGGTATCCAAACGCATCCTTAATATAACATAATTGAACACATATTCATTGGGCTTAAGCCTTTTGAGTTAAAGTGTATCTTTATATATTATTTAATTATTCAAGGAATTTTTTTCAAGGTATCTTTTCTCCCCAACAAGATGATTGCAATATAGTAAGCATGAATGTTAGAAATAGATCCAAACATAAAAAGATTAGATGATTGCTATATAAATATTATCATTATGGCAATATAAATATGATCATATGATAAGCATTATTTTTATTCATTGGTGTTAAATTTCAGTTGTTGATAATATATTTAATAACAATGGAATAAGTGAACTGGATGTGAATTTGTACATAAATCCTAGGAGATTGAGGGGCGACTATGTGTGACTCATCCCCTTAGGCGTGACTATAGGGGCACTCCTCGCTAGGGAATGTTGGATTGAACCATAGCTACTGTGACTGGGGTGCCACAGACCTCACCCTAGCACCCCAAGAGAGCTAGTAGTAAGGCGTAATGCATGAGTGCTCCCACCTTCCATCTCTAGTACCCATTAGGGTTCGAACGAGGGATCATTGCACATGCGCGTGGGCTCTTTACCACTAGGCTACCCCTTCTGGGGCACTTCCATGTTATTGTTAGGTAAAATGGGTGCCTAGCTAACAGCTTCTTATTCCATAATGTAGCCTTTAAATTTAAATCTTGGTTTTTAAACTATTTCTTTATCTATTTAGGGTACGTTTGGCATACTGTGACGGTAATTATATAGAAATAAGAATAAATATTACAAGAAATAAAAGATATTGTAATGTAATACTTATTACTATTCATTTGTTTGAGTAAAACATAATAATAGAACTCTGAAGACAATAGAGTGAAAGCATTTTTTTTTTCAAAATTAAAATACATTTTAAGAAATATTTTACTCATATAATTATATTTCCTAAAAAATAATATTTTTTAAATTTGAAAGAGAAATTAGTTATTTTTTATGATTTTTTATTTTCATTGTAGGGATAAGAGGTTCAAGAATATGATAGATAAACAGTAATAAAGATGTAAAACTAGAACTTCATGAGTAAGCTACGAATGAGAATGCTAGGGAAGGTAGGCCGAGGAGGAGTATCTCCTCGGCTAAACGAAGCAGAGATCAGAAGGTGTGTTTTGTCATCCAGAGTAACATTCTAGGAAATTCTATTGATAATGATATGCATTATGAACGTATAGGACAAATGGGAGCTATGAAATATCTAAGAGAAAGCTGCTATCATCGCATTGAATGCTTTGTAGTTAACTCTCTAACTACATTAATGAGGAAGTGATGTCTGAATAGTACTTTTCAGCTTTACAGCTATTCTCAAAGACTTCAAGAAGGTACTGATGGGACAAGAATTAACAGTAGCAATCTAATGTACATGTGGAGGGTGGAGATAAAAGAAAGGAGACCCAGATGGAAGAGGATGAGAGAATTAAGAGAAAAATACTGTAGCAACAAGAGCTGTACTTGTAATCAAATTTAAGTAATATATACAAGAACTGATCTCCTCGGATCGTGCCGATGACGATTTTCTTTAGATAAAACCAGTCTATCTTTGCTTCATTGTGACCTGGATCCATTATAGTTGTGACCTAACTCTTTAGAGCATAATTTTCTAACATTCTTTCTACAAATTCATTGTATTGGGCTCCTTGGGCCCAGGAGACAAAACTTGCACTTACAATTGACGCTGTTTGTGGGAAATCCTGGTGCTGTAGTGAATTTAATGTTCAATTATAGTAGGTTTAAGTCCGAATCGGAAGGAATCTATGGGGTCCCAACGTCAAGATCATTTTGTTAATCTTGAGCGAAGAAGCGATCGAGAGGTTAGTGTGCATACCACCCATACTAGCAGGAGCCAGTCACAAAGCGGGAGCCACCTTTCTCATGAAGAGAATACCAGAGCCATGCAACTGGAGATTGATCATTTGAAAAAGAGGTTGTGCCACGAACGACGAAGACGGACTCCTTCCAATTCTGATTTCTCTTCTGACGAAGATAGAGATGGCAGTTACAGGCCCAGGTCAAGGACTCCCCCCAGTGAGTCTTTCACGTGTGATGAGGACAGCCATCGGGAGCGCAGAAGTAAGAATTCATCTTGCAAAGGCATGGGAAATGATGCTATGAGCAAGGCGTTAAATCAAATTTCCAGATCACATTTCATGCGCAGAATTGAAGGGGAAAAACTTCCTTGACATTTTACTTAGCCAACCTTCACCATGTATAATGGCCAAACAAACCCCGTAGAGCACGTGAGCCACTTCAACCAGAGAATGGCTATGCATTCCAAGAATGAGGCCTTGATGTGCAAGGTGTTCCCATCCAGTTTGGGACCTGTGGTAATGAGATGGTTTGATAGCCTGGGAGCAGGTTCTATAGATTCCTTTAAGGAACTCATCTGGGCGTTTGGATCTTCAGCCCTTAGATTCCCTGTTGTCTATGACCATGCGAGAAGGGGTGACCCTGAAAACATACTTAGATAGGTACTGGGAGATGTTCAATGAAATAGATGGGGACTTTGATGACGTGGCCATAAAAACCTTCAAGGTCGGCCTATCTGCCAAGCATGGCTTGAGGAAATCTTTGACCAGGAAACCCGCTAACAGTGTACATTAACTCATGGACCGAATTGATAAGTATAAGCGGGTCGAGGAGGACCAACAACAAGGAAAAGGAAAGGCTAAGGTTATCCCTCAAGAGATGAGAGATTTCAGGTTGGACCGATACAACAATAATCGGCCCTGAAGAGACTTTGCTAGGCATTCGGGGTCTGCAATTACTCAAATGGTTAACATGGTGTTCCAAGAGCCACTACACCAAGTCTTGGAGAAAATCAAGAACTGGCCATTCTTCAAATGGCTAAATAAGATGGGAGGAGACTTCATGAAGCGCAATCAAAACCTTTATTACCAATATAACTAGGACCAAAGGCACACCACGGAAGATTGTAGAACTTTGTGGAGTCACCTGGAGCAGCTGGTCTGAGAAGGGAGGCTTAAGCAATTTTTACATTAGCCTAATGGGCAAAGGGGCCAGGCAGGATTGAGATCTTGGAGATACGTTTCTTTGAAAGGCCCTTTGGGCATAATTAATGTCATCCTCGCTGCTCCAGGGAGGACTGGTTCTCATCCCTCCAGGGTGATGTCTGTGGTATAGCCACCTACCGAGGATTCTAACTATGAACCGAAGAGGGCTAAGATGGAGATTCGACCAGCGTTAAGCTTTTCGGATGAAGATAAGGTCGGAACTATACAACCATATGATGACGCCTTGGTGGTCACCCTCAAGATAGAAGGGTACGATGTGAAGAGGGTGTTGGTGGATCAGGGTCGTGGGGCAGAGATTATGTACCCTGATCTGTACAAAGGGCTAAACTTAAAACCTGAAGATCTAACAGCTTATGATTCACCTTTGCTATGCTTTGACGGGAAAGTTGTTCTCCCAAGGGGTTAGATCAGACTACCTGTGCAAGTAGGCTTTGAAGTGGTAGATGTGGACTTCATTGTGGTTGATGCTTATTCTCCCTACATGGCCATTGTATCAAGGCCCTGGCTTCACGCCCTAGGAACCGTTTCCTCTACCATACATTTGAAAGTGAAATATTCGTCCGTGGATAGGATTGAGGAGCTGGTTGGAAGCCAATCCGTGGCAAGGCAGTGCTTGGTGACTGCAATTTTGCATCAGCCTGAAAATAAGTCCTCGACCTCTACTCAAGCAAGCTTGTAGCAATCAAGGATCCCAGTGCCATCCATGGACGTGGTGTTAGAAGGGGCAAGCTGTGAGGGACTAGAAAAGGTGATTATAAATGATGATAAGGAGAAATTTTTTCAGGTCAGAGCTCAGTTGCCTCCTTAGGAGAAGGAAGAGCTGATGTCGTTCCTTGGGAGGAATATTGATGTGTTTGCATGGAGTGTTTATGAAGCCTTCGGAGTGGACCCAGATCTCATTTGTCATCATCTAAATGTTAACCCAGCGGTTCTCCACAGGAAGCAACTACCTCGGCGCTCATCTAAAGAGCATTCTGAGGTTGTCAAAGAAGAAGTGCTTAAGCTTAAGTAGACTGGGGCTACTAAGGAGGTGTTCTATCTTGAATGATTAGCCAATACTGTAGTGGTAAAGAAGAAGAGTGGAAAGTGGCGAGTATATGTTGACTTCACAGATTTGAACAAGACCTACCCAAAAGACCCCTTTCCCATGCCTTGGATAGATCAGTTAGTGGATGCGACTGTAGGCCAACCTCGGATGAGCTTCTTGGATGCCTTTCAAGAGTACCATCAAATACCACTGGCTATGGGTGACCAAGAGAAGACAGTTTTTGTTACTCCTACTGGAAATTACCACTATAAGGTGATGTCCTTTGGATTGAAGAATGCGGGGTCTACCTATTAGAGGATGATGACTAGGATATTCGAACCACAATTAGGCAAAAGTATTGAGGTTTATATAGATGATATGGTGGTGAAGAGTAAGGCGGTGTCCGAGCATGTGGGAGACCTCGGGAATATCTTTGAAATACTAAAGAAACACAAACTGCGCCTCAATGCTTCTAAATGCTCTTTTGGCATGGGGTCTGGTAAATTTCTAGGCTATATGGTCACTTATCGAGGAATTGAGGTCAACCCTGATTAGATTAAGGTAATTAATAGTTTATAGCCACCCCGAAATCCCAAGGAGGTTCAGAAGTTGACTGGGATGGTTGCTGTCCTAAATCGATTTATCTCTCGGTCGGCGAACAGGTGCAAACCTTTCTTCCAATTGTTGAACAAGTGGAAGAGATTTGAGTGGACCAAGGAGTGTGTCTTAACTTTCCAGCAACTTAAGGAATACCTTTCTTGGCCACATGTTATGTCCAGGCCCAAGATGGATGAGGTTTTGTTTGCCTACATTGCTGTGCCTTCCCATGTCGTGAGCTGAGTGCTGGTACGGGGTGACAATGGTATGCAGAGGTCGGTCTACTACGTGAGCAAGTCTTTGCATGAAGCAAAAGTTCATTATTTACTATTGGAGAAGGCCATTTTAGCAGTAGTATATGCTACACGTAAACTCCTTCATTACTTCCAATCCTATACAGTTATTGTTTTAACCTAACTTTCGCTTCGATCCCTACTTCGGAATGCTGATTACACAGGAAGGATTGCTAAGTGGTGTACGATCCTAAGGGCTTTTGATATCAAATACATGCCTCGCATCTCTATCAAGGGCTAGGTCCTTGCGGATTTAGTAGCCGAGTTTGCTGAATCCTCATTAGAAGAGGAGATAGAGAAGTAGGACATGGATGGAAAATCAGTTGGCATGGTCTCCTTGCAAGAACCTTTATCCTGGAGGGTATACGTTGATGGTGCAGGGAATCAAAGAGGATCTGGAATGGGGCTAGTTCTAATATCTCCTAAGAAGATCACTATTGAGAAATCCTTAAGATTAGGCTTCTTGGCCATAAACAATGAGGCTAAATATGAGGCTCTATTGGTAGGAATGACTATGGTTCAGAAAATGGGAGGAAAAACAGTGGAAACATTCTCAGATTCAAGGCTGGTTATGGGCCAGGTTCAAGGAGAGTTAGAGACTAAGGTCGTGAGAATGCAAGAATACTTAAATCAGGTTAGACACTTACAATCAGGGTTTGAGTCTTTCAACTTATTGCACATTCCTAGAAGCGGAAACACCAATGCTGATTTCCTGGCCACTCTTGCAACCTCTTCGCATAGAATTTGCCTCGAGCTATCCTTGTTGAAGACTTGTGTAAACCTACTGAGATGAAGAAGAGGTGGTCCATATTCATTAAATTAGAGTGGGACCTAACTAGATGGACTCTATCATGCTATTCCTTAAGAAGGATATCTTACTCGAGGGGAAGTTCGAGGCTGACAAAGTATGAAGAAAGGCTCCTCAGTTTTGGCTATCCCAGGACCAAAAGTTATACAAACGCTCTTTTTTTGGACCATATTTACTATGCATACACCCTGAGGCATCGAGCTACTTCTGGAAGAGTTACATGAAGGGATTTGTGGAAGCCACATAGGAGGTAGATCTTTGTCTCACAGAGCCCTTACTCAAGGATATTAGTGGCCTAACATGCAGAAGGAAGCACAAGAGTATGTGAAGAAGTGTGACCAGTGCCAAAAATTTGCCCCAAACATTCATCAACTAGGGGGTGTCCTTAATCCTCTGTCCAGCCTTTGGCCTTTTGCTTAGTGGAGCTTGGATATTGTAGAGCCTTTCCCTAAGGCAGTAGAAAATAGGAGATGGCCGCTGGTCGGCATGGATTACTTCACCAAGTAGGTTGAAGCTAAACCATTGGCAAATATCAGGGATGTGAATGCCAAAAGATTTGTGTGGAAAAACAGTGTCACTCGGTTAGGGATCCCCCATACCCTTATCTTGGATAATGGTCTTCAGTTTGATAGCAAAACCTTCAAGAGATACTGTTGTGACCTGAAAATTACGAATAGGTATTCCACCCCTACTTATCCATAGGGGAATGGACAAGCCGAGGTTGTCAATAAGGTCATAGTGAATGGACTCAAAAAAAGGCTGGATGATGCAAAAGGAAAATGGATGGAAGAGTTGTCACATGTCTTTTGGATATATCGGACTACTCCTCGCAGGTCAATAGGGGAGACACCCTTTTCAATGACTTATGGGGTCGAAATTGTGATTCCTTTGGAGACTGGATTCCCAACACTGAGGATGAGTTCTTTCACTCTGAGCAACAATGATGGACTGTTAGAGAGGAGTTTAGATTTAATTGAAGAACGAAGAGAAAATGCCATGGTTCAATTGGCATATTATGAACATAAGCTCAAGCAAGGGTATGACGCCAATGTCAGGTTAAGGCCATTAGCGTCTGGAGACTTGGTATTAAGAAAAATTTTGGGTACTGCAAAGAACCCAGCATGGGGGAAATTAGAGCCCAACTAGGAAGGGCCATATTACATCACCTCAGTGGCTGGAATAGGTGTGTATTATCTTGAAGATCTAGATGAAAATGCTATACCACGCCTATGGAATGTAAATAACTTGCGAAGGTACTATTATTAATGAAAGACAGCTCTGCCATGTTTTCATTTATGATATTATGTGTTGCGTCTATTACTTGTTTGAATATTAAATAGCACCTCGGTTATGCCTGACTCCTCGAACCATATACCTTGGGTAAATTAATATTCTTAATTATTATTCTAAGTATTAAACAGAACCTTAACCATGCCTGGCTCATCGGACCACATGCCTTGGGTAAATTAATACTTCACATTATTTCTAAGTGTTAAATAGAACCTTGGCCATGCCTAGTTTCTGGGACCACATGCCTTGAGTAAATTAACACTCTCTAATATTTTTCTAAGTGTTAAATAGAACCTTGGCCATGCGGATTGTTAGGTCACAATCTGAATGACCCCTTGTGATTAACCCTAATTAATTAATTTAGCCAAGTAATTAATTAATCAATTAATCATGCAATTTTATGGAAGCACAAACAAATCACCAATCAACTAAATATGCAGCGGAAAATAAATAACACGGTGATTTGTTTACGAATGGGGAAAATCCTAATAGCAAAAACCCCACCGGGTGATTTTCAGGTCACCACTCCCGAAACTCCATTATTATCAAATCAAGCGGTTACAAGTAAAGGAATCCCAAGTACCTTACCAACCTACAGTTGAACCCTTACCCTAATACCCAATTGGACTTGATCTGTAGTGACAGTCTCCACCTTTGATGCACGGCTCCCAAGTACGTGACTAACCAATGCGCGGATCCAAGTACGCAACTTCAGAACACCAACTGAGGAAGAATGGTTGGCTGCAAAGTTCTTCAGTTCATCCACTTGATGAATAGCAGGAAGATGCTTGGTTACAAAACCCTATGGTGCAAATACACAGCAACTTCTTGATGGAAGATGAACTAGGTCAAGAACTTCGTATGTTGATCACAATTTGCTTAAACAAAGATTGCTCAATGATAATGCAACTTGTGTCACCCAAAACGGCTCTTAAAATAATCCTTTTATATGTTTAGGGTTAGAAGAAAAGAAGGCCCAAAAACATATTCACGGATCCCAAGAAAATTAGATTGGAATTCTGACTTTTTAAATCTCGACAGATAGCAGGTGTCGAGGTAGCTGTCGAAAGGTGTCGAGCTTTAAAAACTTTGCACTTCAGCTTGCTTTCTCTTGGACAAACTTGATGACTTCAACACTTGACCTTGAAATATTATTTCTTGAAGTATTAAAAACACCTAGAACTACCCAATTACAAGCAGAGTGCGTTTTGTCAAATGATTAGCCAATTTACATAACTAAGTGACATATGTTCTTAAACAAGTTAAACATATATGTCCTAACACGGATCACATGCCTTAGGTAAATTAACAATCTTTAATATTTTTCTAAGTGTTAAACAGAACCTTAGACATGCCTGATTCCTCAAACCACATGCCTTGGGTAAATTAACGCTCTCCAGTATTTTTCTAAGTATTAAACAAAATCTTGGCCATGCTTGGATCCTCAGACCACATGCCTTGGCTAAATTAATACTTCGTGTTATTTCTAAATGTTAAATAGAACCTTGGCCATACTTGGTTCCTCGGACCACATGCCTTGGGTAAATTAACACTCTCTAATATTTTTCTAATTTAATTTGTTAAAATCTGGGTGTTCATCCTTAAAGGCATCATCGATCTCAATTCTCATCAAAAGGCAAAATGATAACTACACCAATCATATATAAATATTGCAAAGAAAATAAAAATTCAGGAAGCAAAAATTGATATCTTTTCATTAAACAAAGGAAAAGGGGTACATTACAAACAGTGGCAAACTGCCACAATAAAGAAAAAAGAGAACTAAAACTATGCCTTGGTTCGGGAAAGGTCATCCTTGGGATCAGCTGCCATGAACTTGGACTTAGCATCCTTGGCCTTGGAGACAACATTCTTGATAGTGAGAGTAGCCTCGGTACCCTTAGCCTCTGGCAGGGACTTAACCTCTTTACCTTTACCCTTGTCCTCGGGCCGAGGACCATCCTGGCTAGCCTCCTTGCCTTTGGCCACCTCATCCTCCTGGCCTTGGTCACCAGCCTTGTCAGGCCATTTGGAGACTTCAGGAGGAGGTAGAGAGGCCTGGGTGGTGGAGGGCTGCTCAGAAGGGGGAAGGGCAAGAGCAGCGGGAGGAGAGAGCATCGTTGGAACTTCTCGGATGTCCTCTAGGTAGAATATGTTCTCAGCGCTCCTTCACTCGGAGGCAGCAGGGACTCCTGCTAGGTTGAGCGACTTTGCCCACACCTCCTTGCAGTAGTCCCTACACACCTCCGCCAATTCCTCTACTAGCCAGATTTCAGTTTCCTGCACCCCCCATGGTCATAAGATGCTTGCTCCGAAGTCTCAGCAGCTTCCTTGGCCATCCGAGCTGCTTCCTTGGCCTTCTGCAACTCTGCCTTCAACTCCAGAACTAGCTGTTTCTGGGTGGCCAACTCCATCTCAGTATGATAAAGCTTTTTGTGTTGGTCTTCAGCCTGGTCCTAGGCATTTTACAGACTGGCCTCAGCACTCCTCCGCGCCCTCTTCTCGACTGCCAGCTTGGTGGTAAGCTCTTGATTCTTCTGCTTAGCAGTGCCCAAGGTCCTATTGGTCTCGGCGCAGAGGTTGGCTTCAACCTTAGCTTCATTTTGGGCATCCTTGACCCATTCCTCAGCCACAAAGACCTCCTGGATAGCCTGCACATAAGCAACAAAGGAGTATGTTTAAAAAAAAAAAGAAAAAGGAAAAGAGAGAAGAAAGGAAACCACTCTTGGTAAAGTATGCCTAGGAGCTCACCAGGGCTAGGTCCATCTTCAGGGGCAGGAAAAGCTCTGGTTGCCTCATATGCTTCAAGGCATCCATGTCCTTGGGAAGAAAGAGAGGACGCTCCAGAACCTCGGCCACGTGGTAGGAGTGGCCTCTTTGGAACTCCTTGATGGAGGAGTTTTAGGGCACCGCCGCGCCATCCAATTCCAGTTGGGGATTCCAAATTGGATGGTGCACGTCAATCGAGTGCTCGGCCTCCCTACTTTCCACCGAGGAGGCCCGCCCTATGTTTTTTTACTGTTTTTGTTGTTTGGGCTCCTTTTGGGGGACCACTTCCCCCTCCTCGGCAGTCTCCTTCTCTTTCCTTTTCTTTTTTAAGTTGGGGATGGGGAGTATGCAGACTATAGAAGGAGGAGGGGGAGGGGGAAGAGCACGTAGGGGTTGAGACTTTGGGGCATCCTTGGATAAGGACCCTTTGTTCCTCGCCCCAAGAAGCTCCTTTAGGCCTTTCCTCGAGTTCAGGGCCATCTCGTCTTCCTCTTCAGAGTCGCTGTCTACACACGTAACGATGAGCTTGGGGGAGTGGGAATAGAGGATCTGTTTATGGGTCCTCTCTGTCTTCTTCAAGGCAGAATTGGTCTATCTCAGCCTTAAGTGACAGGCGCAAGGAAGTTGTCTTTTCCCTTGGAGCCGTGACCTCTGATAGGCCACAAACTGAATGACCCATTGTGATTAAACCAATTAATTAATTAGCCAAGTTATTAATTAATCAATTTAATATGCAAATACGTGGAAGTACAAACAAATCACCAATTAACTAATTATGCAATGGAAAATAAATAACACGGTGATTTGTTTACGAATGGGGAAAACTCTTACGCCAAAAACCCCACCGGGTGATTTTCAGGTCACCACTCCTGAAACTCTGCTATTATCAAATCAAGCAGTTACAAGTAAAGGAATCCCAAGTACCTTACCAACCTACAATTGAACCCTTATCCCAATACCTAATTGGACTTGATCTGTAGTGACAGTTCCCCCTTTTGATGCACGGCTCCCAAGTACGTGACTAACCAATGCGCAGATCCCAGTACGCGACTTCAAACACCAACTTAGAAGGAGAGGTTGGCTGCAAAGTTGTTCAGTTCATCCTACACAATGAAGATCAGGAAGATGCTTAGTCACAAAACCCTTTGGTGCAAATACACAGCAACTTATTCAGAGAAGATAAACTAGGTCAAGAACTTCATCTTTGATCACAAATTGCTTGAACAGAATTTGCTCAATGCTTGTGTAACTTGTGTATACTTTGACGGCTCTTAAAAAAATCCTTTTATATGTCTAGGGTTAGGAGAAAAGAAGGCCCAAAGACACATTCATGGATCCCAAGAAATCAGATCAAAAAATCTGATTTTATAAATCTCGACAGATAACAGGTGTTGAGGAGCTATCGAGTAGGTGTCGAGATTTAATGATTTTGTACTTCAGCTTGTTTTTCTTGGACAGACTTGATGACTTCAACACTTGATCTTGAAACCTTGTTTCTTGAAGTATTAAAAACACCTAGAACTACCCAATTACAAGTGGAGTGTGTTTTGTCAAAGGATTAGCCAATTTACATAAATAAGTTACATATGTTCTTAACAAGTGAAAACACATATGTCCTAACAATCTCCCATTTTGGTAATCCGTGACAAAACCACAACAAACAAATGAACATGTGAGAGAAGTCATAAATCACTCAACTCATACTCACTTGTTGAATACAATAAAATCTATCCTATCACAAACCCTTGAAAAACTTTGCAAGAAAAGAGTTTATGGCAAGTAGACTTTGACAACCTGTATTTCTAAAACACTTTAAACAAAACTCATCAAGGCATCTTGTGTGAAACAGAAATAATAGATTACATACAAGTATAAGAATCATGTGCATAAAGATAGAAAAGAAACAACACATGTAGAGAAAGGTGAGAGAAACATATATCCACATATATAGAGAAAATAAGTACATTGTATGTAAAAACTTGTCACAAAACCTTATATACAAGAACAATGTATCTAAAAAGAAAGAAAGAAAAGATACATCATAACCTCAATACATCCCTCAAATATCAACACTCCCCCTAACAAAAATGTCCTATACTAACTCTCCCCCTAAGATGACTACTCTCATAACCCCAAAACTACTCCCCCTTTTTGTCACGAGTGACAAAGGGTAGAGCGTCATGTAGACATCTCATCAGTAGAACTAGCATCTCCATCATCATCTGAAGCGTCATCGTCATCACCATCATCATCATCATCCTCAGAGTCAGAAGCCGCTGGAGGAGGTAGTGAAGGAGTAGCCTCAAAAGCAAAACCACCAATGGTCGCCTGTCGTCGTGCAATACGACCAACACGAATATTCACCTGATACAACTTAGTGGAGAGTGTATCGAGACGAGCATCCATGCATTACAGCTGTGCCATGATGTCTCCAAGAGCTACATCGCCCATAGAGGAAGAAGGAGCCAATGTAGATGGAGTAGATCTGGATGGAGCTGAACGGGAGGGAGGAGTGGAATCCGTCTGTCTCGACCTAAACTGAGCCTCACTACATTTTACGATAGCGGCATCTATGGCATAAATGTGTGTGAAGTGGTCGGACACAGGAAAATGGATAGAAAAATGGCGTAAGATTCTCGTGATAGCGGAAGAAAAGATGAGCTTATCACGGGACATCGAATCTAAATGAACATCTATGATAGAAAGAATGAAATGAGAAGGAAAATCTTTAGTCAGATGCTCAAGAAGAGATAACAAAAATCGAGCACGAGGCTCTGTGATGGAGTTGTAGTGAAAGAGTGGATGGAGTACAAAAGTTATCACCATGTTGAGGAATCTAGGACCTTTAGCAAAAGGTCTACATGATGTATGTTGATGTTCACCCCAATCAGCGGGGCGCTCACAAAAAGCAGAGATGGTCTGGTCTTTGGACACAGTCCTCAGACGCTCACAAGAAGGATAGTCAGAAAACTCTATCCTAGGAACCCTAAGCACATCCACAACTAGCTGCGGTGTGAGAGGGATGCGTGTACCTTGAACGCGAGTGAAAAAGAGAGGTACTGAACGATCAATCCTGTGCATGTTGGAGTAAAACTCCTGAATGAGCACAAGAGTACATGTGACCGGGACGTCACACAGTGACTCCCATCCTCTATTGTGAATGACAGAGGGAAGGTCAGTGTCGGCGAAGTCTGCTAAAATGACTTGGCATTCCGAATGAACACCTCGTCTAGAAAAGTTCTCCGAAAATGCCTTGTGGGCATCACCATCACAGAACCGAAGATTGAGAGGAGCGGAATCAGAAGAGGAAGAAGCTCCAGAATGCAGAGGGTTCCAAGCCGGAGTGGATTTACGCTTAGGTGCCATAGACACTACTAACGTACACAGAATGAGAAAGAGATAGAGAAGGAGACAATCAAAAAAGTCCCAAAATAGTTCACATATATCAAATATATTGAACAATGAGTACGTATGCATAGGGAATGCATGAACATATGACATGCAAAGTAAAAAGCATCATGGGCTCAGCCCATTCCAATCCTATTAATACACAAACATAGAACACACATCTAAATGCATGTAAATACCATTCTAATGCACATGAAATGCAATGTATGACATTTTGAACACATTTAAGTGAAAATCCAACCCAAAATTTCAAGAAAAACTCATTAATTTTGAAAAACCTCAAAAATTTTTAAAAACCCCAAAACCTAAGATTCAAAACATGAAATGCATGAATAATGAGGGAAAAAGAGATCATACCAAGTGATTTGAAGCAAGGAAGGGTCGAAAATCACGTGGGTTAAAGGTTTTGAGTGAGAAAAAGGAGTTTGGAGTGATGAATAGCCGTGGATAGATCGAGAGAGATTGAGAAAATGAGAACCGGATCGCGACAGAAGCTTATATAGGAGCTTTAGAAAATCTCGACAGCTAAGGTGTCAAGAGGTGTCGAGACAGCCGTCGAGGTAGGTGTCGAGAAAAAGAACGTTGACAGCTACAGGTACCGAGAAGGTATCGAGGAAGAAACACCAATACCAAGAACAGAAACTCGATCGATTGACAAGGTATCGAGAAGGTATCGAGGAGACAAGAACTTTCTCGATCGATCCATCAGGTGTCAAAGAGGTGTCGAGATATTGCGATAAGAAAAAGGCTTGAGAAGCTCGACAGATAACAAGGTATTGAAGAGGTGTCGAGCTAGCAGTTAAAAGCAGTTTCTCGAGAAGTGATAAACACATATATGAATGCAATCCAACATACACCTCAACCAATGATCCAATCAACATATTAAGCTCTCAAAATCATCTCTCAAAAAATATTTTCAAGCACATGGATCCCCAGAAACACACACACACACTAAACAAGTCTAACCAATTTTATTTTTTAAAAACAAGTCAAGACAGTTTAGTAAGCATACATTAGCACATGTAAACACTTGTGATGGCCAAATCACATTGTACCTGCACATGTATCAAGAGTAGCAAAGAATATTGCGTGTTGTGTGTGAAAAACATCGCAAGATTGCATATGTGTATACAAGTTATGACGATCTGAGATATGAGAAAATAACTTTAACTCACACACAATCATAACTATTTTATGGGGACTATCACCTTTGAGGTACATCCTATAACTTCCACATCTCCTAGAAAACACGCTTGCAATCATATTTAAAGCAATTTAATCTTTTTGCTTTTTATTTTCTTTGCATATTTTCTTTTAAGCATATCATGCATGGGCATATAAAGAGAGAAAAGAAATACCCAACATGTTAAGCATAGACATTGCACTATTGCTATGCCGAAGCATACGGATGTCTTTGGCACTGCACTTTTGCTATGCCGAAGCATACAGGTGTCTATGACACTGCACTTTTGCTATGCCGAAGCATACAGGTGTCATATTATGATTGGCGGGCAACAGTGGTGAGATGGTTATTTATGCCTTTCTCTTAGGATTTTCTAATCCTACCTGTCAAAAAGAGTGATATGAGTGTTAAGTTTAAGAGATAACTTAATCTTACTCATCACAAACAAGAGCCACAAAACTCACTTGCTTAGTTGTGCATGGAGATACTCATCTAAGCTACAAAAGATACAAAGTTTAGAAAACTTTGTTTCAATGGCCATCCAAGGTACACAAGTACCAATGTACACAAAACACACACTGTTTTTGTATTTTTCAATTTTTCAATTTTTTTTTAATTTTTATATCAAAAACAAAATAAACAAAAATGAAAATAAACAAATAAAAACATGTTATCAAAGCAAAGCAAAAACTAGAAATGCATGAAGAAGAGGAACAAGAGAAGGAGATCAATCCATGGAGATGACACCAATGTTTTGACGAAGGAATTCAAAACGTTTGCTGTCAAGAGGTTTGGTGAACAAGTCAGCCTTCTGATCATCAGTGTGGATAAACTTAAGAGTGAAAGTGCCATCTTCGACAAGCTCCCTAATGAAGTGATGTAAAATCTCTATGTGTTTGGTTTGAGAATGTTGAACCGAGTTCTTAGAGATACTGATGGCACTGGTATTGTCACAGTAAATAGTGAGATGATCTTGACAAATACCATAGTCATGAAGGAGTTTTTGCATCCAGAGGAGTTGGGTGCAACAGCTACCGGCAGCGATGTACTTAGCTTCTGCAGTGGATAAAGAGATGGAGTTCTGCTTTTTGCTCACCCAGGAGACAAAATTGTTACCCACATAAAAACAACCCCCCGAAGTACTTTTTCTATCATCAACATTGCCAGTCCAATGCATCAGAGTACCCAGTTAAGACACCATTAGTGTCCTTGCTATACCACACACCAAACTCAGCAGTGGTTTTGACATACTTTATAATTCTTTTTAAAGCAGTCATATGAGATTCTTTGGAGTTAGCATGATATCTAGCACACACACCAACACTGTAACTAATGTCAGGTCTACTAGCAATAAGGTAAAGAAAACTACCTATCATGCTTCTATAGATAGAAGGATCAACACTCTTACCTAACAAGTCTACAGTGAGTTTAACATTTGGGCTCATAGGGGTTCTAACAGAACTAGTAGACTCCAAACCAAACTTTTTCACAAGATTCTTAGCATATTTAGATTGAGAAAGGAATATACCTGATTCTTGTTGGTGAATCTGCAATCCTAGGAAGTGAGTCAGCTCTTCAATCATGCTCATCTCGAACTCGGCTTGCATGAGTTTTGAGAAGCCATAAGCATGTTCATCCTTAGTCGACCCAAAGATGATATCATCAACATAGACTTAAGCAACTATCAACTCACCATCTTCCCTTTTGATGAAGAGAGTTTGATCAGCCTTTCCTCTTGTGAACCCATGTGACACCAGATATTGTGTGAGTCTATCATACCAGGCTCTAGAAGCTTGCTTCAACCCATAAAGTGCCTTTTTCAGGTACAACACATGATCTAGAAAGTGTGGATCAATGAATCCTTTTGGTTGAGCCACATAGACATCCTCTTTGAGTAATCTATTTAAGAAAGCAATCTTTACATCCATCTGATAAAGTTTGAAATTCAGCTGACATGCTAGGGCAAGGAGAATCTTGATTGACTCCATTCGGGAAACTGGGGCAAATGTTTCATCATAGTCTACTCCTTCCATTTGTGAGTATCCTTGAGCTACAAGTTGAGCCTTGTTGCGAATCACATTGCCTTCTTCATCAGTCTTGTTGCGGAATATCCACTTTGTACCGATGATGTGCTCACCTTCCGGTCTAGGTACTAGAGTCCAAACATCATTCCTCTGAAACTGAAGTAGTTCGTCATGCATTGCTTCGACCCAACTTTCATCTTGTAATGCTTCCTCAACTTTCTTGGGTTCAACCTGTGACAAGTAGCTAGAATAAGACACAAAGTTAGCAACACATTTATCAACTATGCGTTTCCTTAATGTGAGTTCATTCATGTTTCCCACAATAACTTCTGGAGGATGATTTAATTTGATTCTAGAGGAAGGACCTTTCTCTTCATGAGATTTAGAATCTGGTGAAGTAGGTATGTCTGCAGAGTCTTCCACGACACTTGGAGTACTAGGAGTACTTGGAGATGCAGGTTCTTGTTCAATAATGTCTTGAACTTCCTTAGGCTCAGAAGGAAGAATTTCTTTGGAGAGTTCCTCAATGCCTTTCTCAGAACTGGAATCTGAAGACTCATCAATGACGACATTTACTATCTCCATTACTTTCATAGTTCTTTTGTTGTATACCTGATAAGCCTTGCTTGTAGAAGAGTAGCCTAGAAATGTGCCTTCATCGCTCCGAGAATCAAACTTTCCCACATTCTCTCTATCCTTGAGAATGAAGCAAGTACTTCCAAGATTCTGAAGTACTTCACATTTGGCTTCCTTCCTTTCCATAACTCATAGGGAGTCTTTTTGGTACCGGGTCTGAAGTATACCCTATTAACTGTATGACATGCAGTGTTAACGGTTTCTCCCCACAAGTTTCTAGCCACATCTTTGTTATGCAACATGGCTCTGGCCATCTCTTGAATAACCCTATTCTTTCTTTCTACCACACCATTTTGCTGACGCGTAATAGGAGCAGAGAATTCTTGAGATATACCTGATCTTATGCAGAAAGACTCCATGTACGAGTTCTCGAATTGTTTACCATGGTCACTTCGAATTCAATCAATCTTTAGGCTCTTTTCATTCTGCAGTCTTGTGCACAAAGCCTCAATGTGCTCAGGAGCATCAGACTTGGATTGTAGTAAAATGACCCAAGTGTATCTGGTGAAGTCGTCTACCACAACCATGATGTATCTCTTACCACCAAGAAACTCGTTCTGGTTGGACCCATAAGATCTAAATGTAGAAGCTCCAATGGCCTTGATGTAGCTGATGTTTGAGTACTTGGATGCTTAGCTTTTGTCTGTTTCCCAAGCTGACATGGTCCACACACCACATTGCTCATTCTACTAAGCTTTGGTATCCTCAAGACTGATTCATGCTTAGATACAATAGATAGATGCTTGTAACTAGCATGTCCCGTTCGTTGATGCCATAGATCTTTATTAGGCAAACGAATGCTATTACAGACAATATCAGCATCAAGAACCAATCCATAACAGTTGTCCAAAGTGCGAACCCCACTAATGAGCTTCTTTCCAAACTCATCCATGACAAGACACTTTCCCTTTGAGAATAGTACCATGAAGTCTTGATCACATATTTGACTTATGCTTAATAGGTTCACTCTTAGACCTTCTACATAAAGAACATTTGCAATGTCCGGCAGTCCTGGTAGAGATATGATTCCTTTCCCTTTAATCTGTGACTTACTTCCATCACCAAAAGTAACATTGCCACCTTTCTTAGACTCGAAAACCTTGAAGAGAAATTGATATCCAGTCATGTGTCTTGAGCAACCACTGTCAAGGTACCACAGACATGTGTCTATAACTTTCTATACAGACTTCATCATGAAACACACTTCATGTTTAGATGACAAATCAGAGGGAATGGTTCTTTCACTCAACTGCCTTTTATGAGCTAAGCCTTTAACTTTCACTCTTCTCAGACGAACTCCTTTGCACATTTTCATTCTGAGACAGTCTAGTTTCTTCTTAGCCAAACCGAGATCTTTTCAAATAGTCATCACAAGAGAATTCAAATAACTTTTAGACTTGTATTTTCTGAGACACTTAAACAAATAGTGATTAGAAAAACAAGATGTATTTGAAAACAAAGATCTCTTCAAGCCGGTTACAGCCATGACAACATGGGTCAATGGATTAACATAACAAAGATTAAACCCTAATCAGAGTGTGCCCGCTCTGATACCACTTGATAGGCTACAACCTGAATGACCCATTGTGATTAGACCAATTAATTAATTAGCCAAGTTATTAATTAATCAATTTATCATGCAAACGCGTGGAAGCACAAACAAATCATCAATTAACTAATTATGCAGCGGAAAATAAATAACACGGTGATTTGTTTACGAATGGGAAAAACTCTTACGGCAAAAACCCCACCGGGTGATTTTTAGGACACCACTCCCGAAACTCCACTATTATCAAATCAAGCGGTTACAAGTAAAGGAATCCCAAGTACCTTACCAACCTACAGTTGAACCCTTACCCCAATACGCAATTGGACTTGATCTGTAGTGACAGTTCCCCCTTTTGATGCATGGCTCCCAAGTACGTGACTAACCAATGCGCGGATCCCAGTACGCTACTTCAAACACCAACTTAGAAGGAGAGGTTGGCTGCAAAGTTCTTTAGTTCATCCTACACAATGACGATCAGGAAGATGCTTAGTCACAAAACCCTTTGGTGCAAATACACAGCAACTTCTTCAGAGAAGATGAACTAGGTCAAGAACTTCGTCTTTGATCACAAATTGCTTGAATAGAGTTTGCTCAATGCTTGTGCAACTTGTGTATACTTTGACGGCTCTTAAAACAATCCTTTTATATGTCTAGGGTTAAGAGAAAAGAAGGCCCAAAGACACATTCATGGATCCCAAGAAATCAGATCAAAAAATCAGATTTTATAAATCTCGACAGATAACAGGTGTCGAGGAGCTATTGAGCAAGTGTCAAGCTTTAATGATTTTGCACTTCAGCTTGTTTTTCTTGGACAGACTTGATGACTTCAACACTTGATCTTGAAACCTTGTTTCTTGAAGTATTAAAAACATCTAGAACTACCCAATTACAAGTAGAGTGCGTTTTGTTAAAGGATTAGCCAATTTACATAAATAAGTGACATATGTTCTTAACAAGTGAAAACATATATGTCCTAACAACCTTACAGGGGGAACGGTGGAAGAGTAGCTCAATTGGCATAACGTCTTCTCGAGCAAGGAACTCGGGTACTGAAATGTCTATCCTACGTAGACGAGGATCGTCTACCCTGATTGCGTGGCCCACGTCCTAGAAATTGTCTGATAATGGCTTGAAGTCTAGGATGAGGTGGACCACTCTCAACTGCTTGTCCTCGCTCACAAACACCTCGAACTTTAGAACTTTGTTGAGGTCTATGACGTTGACGAGATTAAGGTCGGGCGCTACGTGTCTTTTATCTACAAAAACAGCTGAGCAGCAAAATCACGGACAGAACGATGAAACCGGTTATCAACAAGAAATGAAATACTAAAGGGAAGAGTAGCAAAACTAAAGAACTAAATCCCGTGTCGAGGGACCTAATCCTAGGGCACCCCACCTGGCTCTCCCTCCCGAGATGGGCAATGAAAACCATCTTGCTGTTCCCCAAAGGCAATTAGGTAGTCGTTTTTCATGTCCTTGTTGGACTTGGGAAGACACGATACAAGCTTAACAATTGAGAACCTAGACTTGAGGTAATACCCCGAGTCAGCGAGCGAATGGCATTCATACATATAGACGACGCCGTGCTAGGTGATTCTCAAACCCATTTGCTCGTTGAGAGTATCGACGCTACCTAAGACTCTAAATAGGTTGGGTGTGCATTGGTGAGGACAAATCCTATGGGCAATTAAGTAATCTCTAGTTACCCTACCCATGGGAAGCGTTATTCCTTCTTCTATGAAGGCGATCAGGGGAATGACAACCTCCTTTCGTTCCTATGTGTAAGCACTTAATCTGGAGTATAATACCGCAGGGAAACTCCCTGAGGAATATGGTACTTGGCCCTAAAGCCTTCCATACTGGCGGAAGAATCTACAAGGTGCTTGAATCTACCCATCTAAACAAGCTAAAGGGAAGTGAGGGAAATGTTTTTGAAAAGGGAGTGAAGGTTAGAAGGCCGAGGAGACTGGCTGAGAAGAAAAGAATCTAGGAGTGTGAAAACTTATGAGAATAAGAACATGTGACACTTCAGGAGCTTCTTGAGAGTTGGGAGATTTGGGAAGTCTTGAAAGCCTGAGAATTTGAGAAGTCTTAAGAGTTTGCAGATTTGTGAAGTGGAAAAAATAAACCCACCAAGCGCCTTATATAGGAGGCGGAATTAAGTGGGAGTTATCCCGCTCAAAATTCGAGGAGAAATGCTAGCCGTAGGATCTACATCTCAATGTAAGATGCAGGGAACAAAGTGCTGCCTAGAGCATTTAATGAGACATTGCGGGCTCCAAAGTGTCAGGAACAGTTATGGGACACGCGAAGCGACATTCTCACATGTGGAAATCAAAGAAACATATGGAATTAATTATCCAAAGTCAAAACCCCATTTTTTTCTCCTTAGACAAGAGGGGAAAAACCGGAGTTTTGAAGGGCTATTATAGGGATAAGGGGTCCAAGAATATATATTGGGCCTTGGGCCTTGTCTAAGGACGCTTAGTGGTTCGAGGACAGATAAGCAGTAATGAAGATGTAAGACTCAAAACTCCACGAGCAAGCTACAAATGAGAAGGCTGGGAAAGGTAGGCTGAGGAGGAGTATCTCCTCGGCTAAACGAAGTAGAGATCAAAAGGTGCGTTCTGTCATCTAGAGTAACATTCCAAGAAATTCTATTAATAAGGATATGCATTATGAACATACAGGACAAATGGGAGCTGTGAAATGTCTAAGAGAAAGTTGCTACCACCGCATTGAATGTTCTGTAGCTAACTCTCTGGCCGCATTAATGAGGAAGTGATATCTGAACAATATTTTTCAGCCTTACAGCTACTCCCAAAGATTTCAGGAAAGTGTTGATGTGACAAGAATCAACATTAGCAATCTAATGTACAAGTGGAGGGTGAAGATAAAAGAAAGAAGAGAGTATAAAAAAGAAAGGAGACCCAGATGGAAGAGGATGAGAGAATTAAGAGAAAAACACTGTAGCAACAAGAGCTATACTTGTAATCAAATTTAAGTAATATATACAAGAACTGATCTCCTTGGATCGTGTCGATGACGATTTTTTTTTAGATAAAACCAATCTCTCTTTAGAGCCTAATTTTCTAACCCACTCTCTACAAATTCATTGTATTGGGCTCTTTGGGATTAGATCCTTTTACCTTTTGGGCCTAGGAGATAAAACCTGCACTTACATTCATAATTGTTATTTGCATATGGAAAGTTTGTTTATTTGGAAATATATTAATTTTAGAAATTAATACACTTACTAAGGAATAACTATTACAACCCTTGTAGAGATAAATAGTTATTCCTCATTTTAAAGAATAACTATTCATAAGGAATAATTATTCCATGTAATAAAGACATAATCAAACTATTGAATAGTTAAATCATAGGAATAACTATTACATTACAGTGTCTATTACATTGTACCAAACCCTTAGTTTTCTACATTCTATATTGTAACTAGGACCAAAATAATGTAATTTTTAGTTTTAGTTTCTTTCTTGAACGGTGACTTAATTTCAAATATTCACTGAATAAAGATGTATTTTCAAGTTTTCTTAATTTTCTTATTTAAATAATTTGGTGCCTAGCTAACAGCTTCTCATTCCATAATGTAGCATTTAAACTTAAATGGATAATTACACTTTACCCATCTGTGGTTTGCCTCTAATTTGACTTGTCTACCCATGGTTTCAATTTTGACACTTTACCCACCTGTGATTCCTTCCGTTACTAATCTGTAACCCATCTCTCTTTCAGCCGTTACTCTAACACATAATATGTCAAAAACAAAAGCCCAAACAGATCAAAACACTCCTCACTCCCAAAACTCACTCCCATCCAACTTGATCACCAAACTAAGATCCTAGATGCTACAATGCAATGCGCTTGAGACTCTAGACCGAGAACCATCTGGGCTTTGATCGTGCAAGTAACCCGAGGAAGAAGGATCTTTGATTCTGAGTTCATCCAGTTATGATGATGTAATCTGCTATGTTAAGACCATGAACCTTGATGGCGAGACATATTTGAAATTAAAACAAGCATTGGTGGTTACCTCATTCTTAAATGAGGACTCCGACTTCCGTAATTTTAAGGCTATTGTTAAATGCGAAGATCCCAACGCAACTTTGTACTTGTTAGGACATATGTGTGTTCACTTGTTAAGAACATATGTCACTTAGTTATGTAAATTGGTTAATCCTTTTGACAAAACGCACTCTACTTATAATTGGGTAGTTCTAAGTGTTTTTAATACTTCAAGAAACAAGGTTTCAAGAACAAGTGTTGAAGTCATCAAGTCTGTCTAAGAAAAAGCAAGCTGAAGTGCAATTTCATTAAAGCTCGACACCTGCTCGATAGCTACCTCGACACCTGCTATCTGTCGAGATTTATAAAATCAGCTTTTCTAATTTGATTTTCTTGGGATCCGTGAATGTGTTTTTGGGCCTTCTTTTCTTCTAACCCTAAACATATAAAAGGATTGTTTTAAGAGCCGTCAAGTGGTACACAAGTTGTAAAAGCATTGAGCAATCCTTGTTCAAGCAAATTGTGATCAAAAGACGAAATTCTTAACCTAGTTCATCTTCTCTCAAGAAGTTGCTGTGTATGTGCACCATATAGTTTTGTAACCAAGCATCTTCCTGATCTTCATTGTGTATGATGAACTGAAGAACTTTGCAGCCAACCTCTCCTTCTAAGTTGGTGTTTGAAGTCGCGTACTGGGATCCGCGCATTGGTTAGTCATGTACTTGGGAGACGTGCATCAAAGGTGGAAATTATCACTACAGATCAAGTCCAATTGGGTATTGGGGTAAGGGTTCAACTGTAGGTTGGTAAGGTACTTGGGATTCCTTTACTTGTAACCGCTTGATTTGATAATAGTGGAGTTTCGGGAGTGGTGACCTGAAAATCACCCGGTGGGGTTTTTGCCATTAGGGTTTTCCCCATTCGTAAACAAATCACCGTGTTATTTATTTTCCGCTACATATTTAGTATTTGGTGATTTGTTTGTGCTTCCACGTATTTGCATGTTAAATTGATTAATTAATAACTTGGTTAATTAATTAATTGATTTTATCACAAGGGATCATTCAGATTGTGGCATATCAGTACTCTTTTGTTGGAAGTATGGAGTTTGAAGAGCCACAGTATCCCCTCTCTCCTCAGCAACTTCTTCTCAGAGATTCTAAACTCCGAAATACAGACTACATTTATGGGGCTGTTATCTTCACTGGTCAGGACACAAAGGTTATTCAGAATTCTACTGATCCCCCTTCGAAGAGAAGCAAAATTGAGAAGAAGATGGACAGAATTATCTACTTCTTATTCTCTATTCTATTTCTGATGGCATTCGTTGGTTCTATTCTCTTTGGCATTGCAACTGAAGATGACTTAGAAAATGGGAGGTCAAAAAGGTGGTATCTTAGACCAGATGATTCTACAGTTTTCTTTGACCCCAAAAGAGCACCATCTGCAGCTATTTTTCACTTTCTGACAGCCCTAATGTTATATGGGTACTTTATTCCAATCTCCTTGTATGTGTCAATAGAAATTTTAAGGTTCAAGATTACTTGCTAATTAGGAATACCTCAAACTGAAGACTAAATGAAAATCACCGTATATTACCTTAGCAATGGCTGCCTTTATCTCCCGCCTTTTCTAGTGCTTGAATTTGGTGAGTCTCCAAATTAATTATAATCTGCTTCATTCCTTGTCTAAGCAAACTACATGAAAAACTGCAAATTTATAGAATTTAGTCAGACATCTTCAAAAACAGTATGAGAGATACGCCTCAATTCATGGTTAATAACTAAATATAACAGTCAAACCCAGGAATCATACCCAATATTTATGGCAGTCTCCATCTTGTCTCCAGTCAAAACCCAGATGGTTCTCGGTCTAGAGTCTCAAGCGCATTGCATTGTAGCATCTAGGATCTTAGTTTGGTGAGCAAGTTGGATGGAAGTGAGTTTTGGGAGTGAGGAGTGTTTTGATCTGTTTGGACTTTTATTTTTGACATATTATGTGTTAGAGTAACGGATGAAGGAGAGGTGGATTACGGATTAGTAACGAAGGGAATAACAGGTGGGTAAAATGTCAAAATTAAAACCACGGGTAGGTAAGTCAAATTAAAGGCAAACCACATGTGGGTAAATTGTAATTATCCCAAATTTAAATCTTGGGTTTTAAACTAGTTCTTTATCTATTTATATTTCTGCATTCTATATTGTAACTAAGACCAAAATCATGTAATTTTTAGTTTTAGTTTCTTTCTTGAATAGTGACATAATTTCAAATATTCACTGAATAAAGATGTCTTTTCAAGTTTTCTTAATTTTCTTATTTAAATAATTTAAGTGATAATTCCATTCTATAAAGCCCTCAATCTAGGAGTATTAAATTATCAGTTGAGTAACCATTTTACGGACACACTACTCCCTTTGAAGAGTGTAAATTTTAATTTTATAACAAGTGCTTGTAAAATTTTAAATTTTGTTCTTCCCCTTGTCTAGTCCCCTCCAAATACCTATTATTTACTCAACGATAGCGATATATGTAGGGGTGACCAGGTGTTGGTCCAGGTCGGGTTTGTGCCTAACTCGTGATCGACCTGACCAAGTTAGGTGAACAATTTTTAGACTTGCTGTCGACTGGTCAGAGAGTTAAGTTGAATCGGACGGTTTTTTGCCAGAAGGTGGTAGGGTCTCGGTTGGAGTTGGATTTGGTTGAAAATTAGGCCTTGTATGGCGAGGTCTCACCGGATCTGGCGAGATCTAATTGAGAAATTCTTTAGATGATGGAGATTGGGGCCTTTTTAGTGGTAGAATTGGTCGGGTCGGTTGAAATTGGGTTTAGATGCAAGGACTCGCCTATTGACCCTTTGGAATCAGGTTGGGTACCTCGGAAACCACCACCAACCTGTCACGGGAGTCGGATTGGGCGGTTTCCAGATTGGATCTGTTGGAATTTCGAGTGGATCGGGTCAACAGGTTGTCTTGGACAAGCCTAGATATATGATCAAGAGACATGGCTCTCTAGCTACAAAAAAAGAATAACCAAAAATGGTCAGTAGGTGGCGAAATAAGAGCGAAAAGAATTAATAAGGATTAAAGTAAGTGAGTAAAAAAATATTATAGAAGAATTTTAACTATTTTAATGCAAATATGGTTTTCTTATAGATTTTATTATTATTATTATTATTTTATAATTTATAAACTATAGATTTGTAATAGACAGTAAGAGACTGAAAAAAAGGTATGATAATTGATTATAATCATAAACCTTAGTAGGCTAATGTAAAATGGTACAGGTTGAATTCAATAGCTAGATTTAGGGTTGAGTTGAGGCTTTAATTACGCCAAGGCCTCATAAATTGGATCTGGTTATGTTTATTGTTTACCATTTGGGTTTCAACGGGTTAACATAGGAATATAGGATCCAAAGGGTAAACATAGGTAGAGGCGTTCACCAAACCGCAAAAATCCCACCAAAACTGCTTGTAAAATGGCATAATTGGTGCAGTGCAGTTTGTGGTTTTATAATAAGAAAGCCACACAAACCGCACAAACCCTCTCTATATATTAATATATTTATTTATTTTTAATATTAAATATATTATTAATAGTTTAATAACCCTAGTTTTCAAAAACAAAAAAAAAAAAAAAAGTTTAATAACCCTAGCAAGTGTTGATTAGGAAAGGCAGACCAAAATAAAGAATAACTAGTTCAATAATTTAAAATTTGGTTCAAAACAAAGGGAAAAATTAGTTTTGGATTGGGTAGGAAAACCCAAAATTTGAAAAATAAATCGGCTTCAAATCGCATCTTATATACCGTATTGCACATGTGACTGCAAAAATAAGGTGTTGTATAGTTATGGTTTTGGTTAAACTGTACCACACCATACATGTGACTACAAAAATGAGGTGTGGTGCAGTTATGATTTTGACTAAACCACATTACAAAGTATGATATTAAAAATTGCTCCAAAATCAGATCGCACTGCGAACACCCCTAAACATAGGTATGAATAAGGGTGTTTCGGTATCCAGGAAAAAGGATTATAACCTGACCTTGACCTACTATAATTGGACCTGGATCCATTAACTTGACTGAACCCAAAGGATAAAAATAAGAATGGACCGAGAAAAATGGATAAAACTAAACTTGACCCACTAGAACAATGGGTTTACCCATGGGTCAAGCAGTTTGGCCCTTTTTTAAGAAGAAATAAATATCACATTTATTTTCTTTAAAAAAAAATTATTTTCCAACTTTACTAACAAAAGGAAAGAAAATTTATGTAAAAGAAACAATAACAAGATGCTTCAGTTACTGTTTATTTTGTTTGTTTTCAATTTTTATAATTGAATTTTTTTAGCCATCTATATCTTATTATTAATAACACTAGACTCATTTGTTTGAGTTTTATCATTTTGTGTACTATAATACTCTCACATAAATTTTTACACTCTCTAAAATACCTTTATATTTTATTTAAATAATTTTAAATTTAAAAACACAAATTGGTTAAAAGAGTAATTTACTATTTTTAAAAAAGTTTCTAAGTTTTAGGCTTTTTCTTTTATCTCCTCCAATTTGAATTATCACTTTTATTTTAAATTCAAATTTTCAAACTTTTATCAACTCTCACATAAAGAAAGATTCTAAAAATTATGACACTATCTCAATATTTTTATATCACTTTTAAACATTATAATATTTCTAAATAAATTTAAGTGTTGTTTCTAGTATTACATAAAAATGATTATGTGTATTCACTATTTATTAAAAAAAATATTAAATAGGACAAAGTAATTTTTATAAAATTGGTGTAATATGTTTTTATTGTTAATTATTTTCTACCAGATATTATTATCTTTCTTAAAACTTTTTTAAAATTTCTTTAAATTACTTGGGCTAAAAAAGACTATCTTATGCAGTCCATGAATAATCTTACCACAATTATGTCTTTTGGGTAAAATCTAAAATGTTGGCTATAATTTTTATTTACTTTATTTCATATTTTATATACTACAGTGCAGCCAAGTTAATTTTTAATTTGATAATAGCATTCGATTTTTCTATTAAGAAATTATTAAATTAGTACACTTCGGGGAAAAAAAAAACTTAAGACTTTATGTATTATTTTATTTTATTTTTTAGTGTTTTCATTTCTTTGTTCTCTTGTTAGTATTAAAAGGAAATTTAAAAAAAAAATGTTCAATTTTATCTATTAGTTTATATTCTTTGATGTGAAAGAAAAAATGATTTTGACTCACCCCATTAAAGATCGAGTACAAATCACTGGATTTACAATCCATAATTGTAATCTGAGAAATTTCTAATCCAAACCTAGTTTCACCCTTTCCCAATTGGGTCGAACCCAAATCCACCTAACCCCACTTGTTTGCCAAGTCTAAGATTTAGGCCAATAAAATTAGGATTTTATAGCTCCATTTAGGGGTACTCATATTGAAAACCCAAGTAGTGAGGAAATCTTAACCCTATTTAGAGTTTGCTGCAAAGCACTTGCATCAACTTGTGCAAAAAAATTTATTTATTTTAACATAAGATAAGAATACTTATTTTTTTCTTTTTTACATTTCACTTTTCAAATATAAATTTCTCTTGTTTTTTAAGTGATTCTCTTTTTTCACACAAAACAACTTCTTAAGATATGTAAAAAAAGAATAAAAAATTAAATGCAAAATAAATATTGTCAATTTAAATTTATACAGTCACTATAAGTAACAATAGTGTATTTTTATACAATTTTGCATGGTCTGATGTTGAGCTGGGTTGGCTAAAATGTGGTCATTTTTCTATTATACAAGCACGGATGTGAGTGCTCCGTTAGCTACCACCCTAAACTTAGAAATCTATGTGTGTGTGGTGATATTTGTAGTGTGTAATTTTTGGGGTCCTCAACTCCTCATTGCTGGTAACCCTCTCCTGAGTTTCCAACAAGCCCGCGTAGTGGGTTTACCATATGTTAGAGACGGATATCATCTACTTTCTATTAAGTTTTGTATGTTGAAATACTAATTTTTGTGTCATAATTTCCTCATTTATTCGTTGGCAAATCCATTCAGTCAGTAAACCCCCGCAAAACACAATCGTCCTGCACGCATGAGCAGTGTGTGTAAAACATGTTTCCACTACCTTGGTACAAGTCTAAAATCCAGAATCGACAACAGATATCTAATCTAATCTAATACTGTATATAATAGCAGATGCCTTGAGGAGGTGCTGCCACGTTAGGAAAAATGACCCCTTAAAATGCTGCCAGGTTTACAATTTTTTCTTTAAAAAACCGTACGGTGCACCGTTTGGAGAGTCTTCCTCTCATCAAACGTCTTTATAAAAACAAAAACCCACTTATCAAAAAAAGAAAAAAAAAAAACACAAACCCAAAATCCCGAACACCGTATTCCCAATCGCTCACTCAAATTTCCGTTTCTCCTCTTTTGGATTCTCTCCCTTTCGCTTGCTTTTGAATTTTCTTAACACCTACGCTTTCGATACAGAGATAGAGGAGGAAAAAAAAAACTTGCGATACAGAGATGAGGAGACAGTTCGTGCGGTCGGCCATCACCAGCATTTTCCCACCACCGTCTGTTCCTTTGCCAGAATTATACCACCGGAATCGGCACCGGTAACCTAAAGCTACACGCAGGAATTGAGATACGGACATAGAGAAAACTACCACTGGTAAGTTTTTTTTTTTTTTTTCATTCTTTCTTAGATCTGGGTATGAGTATGAAATATGAATTATTTTTGAGAAATTTGGTTGGATTGATTTTTTCTTAGGTATTTGGGTTAAATTAGGTTTTGATTTGATTTTTTGAAATTTAGGGTTATAAATGATTTAGGTTTGGAGAGGGCAAGGACAGAGAAATAAGAGAGAACGTGAGTTCGTTATTCGGGAAGAGCGTTGGTAACAAGGGAAATTTGACATCTTCCGGTCAGACCGCCAGAAACCTTTATCGGTAACATTTGACTTGATTTAGTCTTAGGTTTGGGTATTTAATTGAATTGATTTTGATTCAAGATGTCTTCCTTTTTTCCCCCTAAACTACACTCTTCTTAAATTCCATTTAAAGGACAGAAAACAGACATCTCCTTCCATTAGAGAGCGAGGTAGATTGAAGATGTTTGATTTTTTTAAATTTGATTTTGATTGTCAATTTGTCATATACTTACTGCTACAATTATTGTTTCTTCATGTCTTATTGTTAATATATTGTTAATATTACTGCTGCTAAATTCTTCTGTGGCTATCTTAGTTATGTTCAAGATGTTGGCTACTTGATTCAAGATCTGTATATTCAACAGCAAGCCTCTGTGCACCTTGATTAATTGGGTGTATGTCCAATTGTGATGTGAGGTAAAGTAAAGGGTCTTTCTTAACTTGGTTCCTTAATATATTCAGGCAAGGTCTTCTCTACACCTCACACATAAGATGAAACCATGGTTTGTCCTATGAAAAGTAGTCTTGCAAGGATTCAAGAGAGCATTTATGTGCTGCTCTATGAAAAGTAAATGACAGAGGACGTAAGTCTTATTGTAGTGTTATTTTTTATATTTACTTCAAATATTTATTTGTTTGCCTTTTGTTTCAATGCGTAAAACAAATCATAGTTATTCAGCACATATGTTAATAAGAGAAGCATTACATTAATGATAATAGTTGTGGTGATAGAGTTAGGGTTGGTGGATGTCATTGCAGTGCTAGCAAAATGCTCTGAAAGAGATTTAGAGTGGTCATGGAGAGCAGTTATTTAGAGGTTATCAATCTGGTGGTTGTTATTGTAGTGTTTCATAGTGTTGAAGATAGGGAAGAGAGAGCTTGAGGCATTGGAGGAGATGTTCTTCATGGTTGAGCTCCATATAGAATTTTCTAATGTTCTTTCACTATCAGATTTTTATTACTGCAAGGACCAGTTTCGACTGTATGATTTTTTGAAATTGTGTTCTAGCCCATGCATGACAGGAAATTTGATGGGTTTAATCTTTGATCTCAGAATATAAATAAGAAACATTTAATATTTTTCTTTGTTTGGTTTGTTGGCATGAGATGTAAACATTTAAGATTTTTTGTTTGGCTGACGAGGGTCACTTTGTCAAGAGTGTAGTAAATATGTGGTTCTAGACTTCAACTCTGTTTTCATTGCTTTTAATTCATACTTAGAATAGTTTGAATTTGTTGGCTTTCTTTTATTTTGGATTTAGGATTGAAGTTGGAAAGTGTATTTAATTGAGTTACTACCAAAGATGGCTATATTATCCAATTGCAGGAACCTAACAAAAATTGATGTTATTTGAAAATTACAATTAAATACCTAAATTTGTTAAATTAGTTGTTTTTTTAAACCCATTACAAAAATCATTGTTATTGGAGTTTTAGAATGGTGGATAAACTAGCTTTTGTTTTTAATTTTTTTTTAAATCATTAAAATTAACAATATGGGACTCAAAAATTGATCTCTATATTTTCTGAACCTAAATCGTTCATAGTTAAACTTGCAAATTTCATAAGATTTGTTATTGTTTCTAATCTTAACTCAAATAAACTTCAATTCTAAATATTCTGAAGTAATATGTTTGCATATGTAGATGTGGGTCATGAGTTAGTATATGAGGTCATTCTTTTCGTTGGGTTTGTGTTTGAACAACTTTCATTGAGTCCGTATCTCTAAATCTCAGTTCCTTTTGTGCTCTATTCTTTTGCTTGATTTTTTTTTCCTTCTTACTGCCTCTTTCGTGCTTTAGGGTATTGAATTTTTTATTGCTGGATTTTTAATTGGAGCTCTGTCTCTTTTGGGTCCGTTCATTTTGAGATTTTGGATTGCTGGGTTTTAAATTCTGTGTGATTCCAATAACTTAGTGTGACTCTGAGTTCTTAGTGTAGTGTTGTGGTGTTTGCTTCCGCTATTTGTTTAGTGTGACTTTGAATTCCTAGTGTTTGAATTTTCTGCATAATTGTGTTTATTATGGTCCTTGGTTTAGACATGGTTTATTCTGGCAATAGTGATGAAACTGTTCCACTTTGGGATTTCCGTATGCTCAATCATCAATGTGCTAATGCGATTAACATTGGTGACACTAAAATGAGTAATGTTTTGCTCTCAATGATTTGTTCTTATTTTTCTATTGTCACTCTTCTTCTTCTTTTTTTTCTTTTTTTTCGTTTGTTCATTTTTCGTTTGCTCAATTCAAGGTGTGATCTAGATTTGGCATGTTGGTACTATTGTGGGTGTGGATACCGAAACAGGTGCTGAATACAATCTTAATGGACCTACTGCCTAGGATGTTGTTAATGAATTGCTTTTAGCTGAGGTAGAGGGTAGACCTAAACTTCTTTGCTAACCGTTTATCGTTGGAATTGGACTTCTATTAATTGGACTTTTGGATTCATAAATGGGTTAGTGATGTCATCTCTAATCACCTATCCTCTAAATCATATGAAACTGTATATAGTTAAAATATTTCATTATTAAATTAAAGCTCTCTATAGTTTCTTTAAAGTGGTTTCTAAAACAATTTTGCGCGAGGAATTTTTTTTTTTTTCTTCATAACAATTGTTATTGTTGTTATTGTCTTATCAAATTTGTTTCTAAACTTCTTTACTCTTTTGCAGCTTTAATTTAGCCTCATTTGATCAATTTCTTTAGATGAAGAAGTATCAAGACAAAGAACATGAAACCGACTACAACCATGATTCTCTACCAAATTGCTTCCAAGGATATTCTCAACATTCTCTTTTAGCTGGGATTTTTTTCCTCTTAATTGCTAGAAATATTTTGTATCCATCACAAGGGATGTTAGACATTACTTTTTTCTTCTTTTTTTTGAGAAAAAGTTACCATTCATTTTAGTTGCTTATAATATGCTTAAAAGAAATCTATTTGTAAGAATCATATTGTGATGGAAATTGTGTTATCATACGGCTCTTTTAAAACTATTTATTATTAATCTCTAATTAATAAATGTTATTAAAATTCTATTTCATATCTCCTCATAATCAATGGCTAGAGTAGAATTCTATTATAAAAAAAAAGATTCAACTTCGTTCCTCCAAAGAACCACAATTTAAAAAATATATATATATGTGCATATTCAGTTCATTAGTTATCAAATATCATAAAAATACTATAATTCAATGATTTATAAATTTGACTGTGATAGTTATTTACATATTCAATATGATATTCTTAATAAGTTTATTTTTTTAATTTATAAATTTTATGACATTAGCTAAACAAAATATTTAATTTAAATTGAGTTTGGAGAAAATTCAATTAGATTCTTAATTTTGCGCCATGTGTCTTATTTAATTTTTAATTTTTGGGTCAAGTGAATTATTGAGTCTAAATATTGAAAAGTCCAAATCTAATTGAAGTCCAATTTTGTGCTATGTGTCTATTTAATTTTTTAAATTTTGTAGAAAGGGAATTATTGAGTACAAAAACTGAAAAGTCTAAATCCAATTAAATACTTTAAAAATGTATAGTTTAAAAAAGGGGTAAGCTAATAACATGTATAATTTAAATTTCATCTAAAAAAAATGTATAATTTGAATCGTATAATTGCAATTGTTTTTAATTGTACCCGTGCATATGCACTGGGTATACACTAGTTATATATAAGAACCAGAGTTAATAATTGGAAATTTTAGACAAATTAAGTTTCATATATATGGATCATGATTTGGTTATTACAAACCCTTCATTTAATCGAACAATCCTTCCTCTTGAACTTTTTCTTAACACTTTCATGAAAGCCAAATCATAAAGAAACACATGGAAAGCTGTTTTAAAAGAGCAAATCAAGTGAAACAAAAACTAAGAAATACTAATACGTACGGGTACATTTACCCTTGTGGTGGAGACTGGAGAGGGTACTGGGTACATTTTTAATACTACTCCTGATGGCCATGCCTTTCCGTGTATCGCAACTATTGATAATTCTTGTCGAACTTAATCAAATCACATTATGCTACAACCTTGTGAAATTATTAAAGTCCCTACGCTTAGCGCCACATCCAATAAGTGAAGTGCTGTCATCACCCACCCCGGCCGCGGAAACTGTACGTAGTCAAACGATGTATGTAACGATTTCATTAGGAAATCAAGTGCAGATCTATTTGTTATTATCTTAAGTATATTGAATATTTGAAAATTTACATTGTAGTTAACCATTAATTTTGCTTGAAAATGATTTAGAAGTTACTACGGTAATTATACATTCTCCAGAATCGATTTGTGTTCGTACGTGCACCTGATTCTTTTAGATACTGCCATTGGACGTGCCAACAATCATAATGGTTTTTTCCTAACTACTCTTTGGAGACCTTGCATATGATTTCTTTTAAAAAAAATATATATATTATTATTAAAATAAAATGCACAACACGGTATAACCGTATAGGATGCAAAGTTACATTATGGGTCCGTTTGGATTGAACTTATTGTTGCTGAAACTAAAAACTGAAAACTGAAAACACGGTAGCAAAATAATTTTTAAATGTGTAAATAGTGTCGTGGGACCCATTTTTAATATTTTTTATTGTGTGAACAGTGCATGAACAGTGCACGCACTGTTCACGCACAGTGTTTTTTGTCTCTCAAGTCAAATTATGCGGCCAGAAAAAAAGAAAAAAGAAAAAAAAGAAGGAAAACGCGGATTCAGAAACGTGGACGTGGAGTCCAAACCACACCTATATATCTTAACTTTTAAAAACTTACACTATGTGTGTGTTTGCGTAGTGGCCGCGGTGCGTGTTTTTCGTTTTTCCCCTGGGTCCCATGTATTGTTTACGGACCAGCTAGTACGAAAAACGCAGCAATAGTTTTAAAATTGGGTCCCACTGGCACTATTTATAATTTAAAAATTATTTTGAAACAGTGTTTTCAGCAATAAGTTTTAAATTTTCAATAATAAACAGTATTCAAACAGACCCTATATCTCCTAAGAATTTGACTAAATTGAAATATTTGGTGAATAAATTAAGTGATACCACACCCTCATTGAGTAAACAACCTAATCAAAATTTTCATTTTCGTTTTAATTGTAGGGGTGAGTTTTTTTTAAAAGAACCACACCAAAGATTCTAACCGAGCCATATGGTATATGAATTGAAATTCACTGAATTTGAACCTACAAGAATAGAACGGTCTACTATCTAGGTTTTAGAACAATATATGGGTTAATCGGAGGCACCTAAAAGGTTTATTCAGTAGAAAGAACTTTGGAGATGGACTGCAGAGTATTGAGATTCTGGAAGGTATTCATAGGTTTTGTTTTTACTTTTTAGTAGGAATTAGTGATCAGTTCCTTATAAAGTGTGGGAACCTAACATGTCATACTCTCAGGTTTGGTTGAAGGGATGGGCTCCTGGGGGTTCATCCAATTTTACTGCATGTCCTATTACATTTAATGCAACAAAATGGGTGAAAGTGAAATGATGGGTCCACCGAATGTTCTTATGCACTCCTATCAATATTAGGGAGCTAAGCTATCAAGTTCTAAGGGTCTGTTTGATTGGAGGGGTGGAAAAGTAGGAAGATAGAAAATGGTGGGAGGATGAAAAATATTTTAATTTCCCTCATTTTTGTTTGGTTGGGAGTGAAAAAAGTGGAGGAAAGAAAAAGTGAGTTTGTATAAATTTATTCATGTATCCTTGTTAAAAATGATGCCCAATTAAAACAAAAAAAAGTGACAAATAACCAAACCAAAAAAAAAAAAAAAAAAACACAAAAGAAAGAGAAAAAAAAAAAGAAAAAAAGAAAAAAAAAAGAGCAACGTACACTTAAATCAAAAGAAAAAAAAAAAAAAAAAAGTAAAGAAGAGGCAACGAGGGAAGAAAAGAAGAAGAAGAGGAGGCAACGTCCAGGAGGAAGGGGAAAAAAAAAAGAAAAAGCAACATCCAGGATGAAAAAAAAAGGTGAAGAAGAGCAATGTATGGACAAAGCCCACGTGCAAGTGCACAAGGGTATTTTTGTCCATTAAGCAACCCCATTTTCTCTCTTTAGAACTTTTTGGTGAGTTTGGGGAGAAAATACCTATATCTCACCATTTATTTTCCTTTCTCCCCACTTAACCAAACACACTCCAAAAAAAGTTTTTCTTTCCATTTTCTCTTCAAAGTTTTCCATCCACCCTATTTCACTTCCAAACAAACACACCCTAAGCGTTATTGACCAAAAATAGGAATTATCCTTCAAGATTTTTAGCCAATCCTTTTTCAAAGCATTCTTGCTTAGGATATGCCACATAATAATAATAATAATAATAATAATAATAATAATAATAATAATAATAATAATAGGTGAAACTGAGAGAAACTTAAATTAGAATTCCAAATTAGAGTTCCAATTTTATGTTATGTGTTCTAAATTATTTATTTTTAAAAAGTTTTATTTCTTAAATTTAGAATCAAATTTGGGACCACATCATAAATAGTCATCTAAGTGAGTTATTAAATACAAAAAACAAAGAGTCTAGAATAAAAGAATTGTAAAAAATAAAAATTAAAAAGTGCTTCACTGTGATTTTTTATTTATTTATTTTAAATATGGACAATTTACATTTTATACCTAATAATATTCTTACAAATTTTTTTAAAGAGTTAACAAAATATAAAAATGATTATCAATAGTATTTAAATTATATATATATAGGAATTATATTATGCATCTTATTGTATATCTTTAAATGTATCCATGCATATGCATGGAGTTACAAGTTAGTTCAAAGTATAATGATTGACAAGATGATGAATTACCAAATGGGAGTAGTTTTGGACCAAACATCCTTTGGGTCAGGTGCTAGTTTAGGGACTTGTTGGAGGCCAGGGCAAATTGGCATTGGGTAGGAGTGATAAAAGCCTCCTAAACCCACCCAGTGAAACAAGGCCTAAACCCACCCAATAACTAATTAGGTTAAATGTGTATAGACTTAATCATACACAAGGTTTTCAGATCCGGACTATTCATGGAACCGTAAAAGAGAGAGGTTCAAGGTTTTTGTGGTTGAACTGAGGTCGAACCGGGGTTGAACCGTGATGACGTCATAATTAATTTAATAATTAATTAAAGCCTAAATATAGATATTAAATTTATAAAACTAGCAAAATTGACAATATATATATATATATGTGAGGGAAATTTAATGATTTTCAAGCATATATTTAATAATTAAATAAGAAAGTTAATAAATAAAATAATAACTATGAAAACATTAAAATTTATGATTAATTTTTGAAGTAAAGTTAAATATCTTAGAAGGATTTTAATTATAAATTTTTTTATTCATTGTAAGAGATGGATAATTTAATTAAGTAGAATAAAATTGTGTTAAGTTGTTTAAAAAAAAAAAATTGCTAAGGGGTTGGACCGCGCGGTTCTTGCCACCGGTTCGTGCGGTCTAACCCCGGTTTTTGGAGTTCACGGAATCAACAAAAAATCCGGTTCTTTTTATGCTTAAAAAACTGGTTTTCATCTCGGTTCCCAATTTTTACGGTCCAACCTTCCGGTCCGGGTCTAAAAACTTTGATCATACATAAGTATTAGTTTGATTTTAATTGTGTACCTAATTAGACCCAAGTATGACCCAAGTATAATTTACTCAATAGCCTTAACTCTCTCTCTCTCTCTCTCTCTCTCTCTCTCTCTCTCTCTCTCTCTCTCTCTCTCTCTCTCTCTCTCTCTCTCTCTCTTCATTTTTCTCTATTCAAACCCAAAAAATTGCCATAATGAATATTGTGTCAAAATTGAGTTGAAAATGCGAGGTACAAGTCATTGATTTTAGATTGTATGGCCAAAATGACATTGATTTGTTGAAATTTATGATTCACCAGGAAGACAAGCTACAAGTTGTCGATCCATGGATTTGTGGTTCATATTTCTATTGAGATGATTTCTTCTTCTTCTTCAACTTTTTGAGCTGTAGTTGTGGTAATTTGCGCTAGGGTTTGAGTTTTTGGGCTATGGATAATGGATATGGTGATTTGTTTCTATATGCTGGTTGGTGAGAAAGTGCGAGAGAGTGACAAAAACTTGATTTTCTTTTGGTGAGTCGTATATGTTTAGTTGATGAGAAAGTGATAGAAAGGGAAAGAAAATTTTGATTTCTTTTGGTGGTTTGCATCAGTTTGGCTTTATGGAAAGTGAGTGAAATATATATGAAAGATTTTTTTTATAGTTTCTATTTGGTTGGGAAGAAACAAAGAAAATGTGAAAGAAACTATTGCTGGGAAAGTTGAAATTCTTTTATGCATTCTCCCTTTTATTGAATTAAAAAAATTATTTTATATACTAATACACAAATATATATATATATATATATATGTTTATATAGGGTAATTGGGTGGGTTGGGTTTTATTTTCAATACTTGAGTTGGGTTGGGTATGTATTATTTGGTTAAATGGGTAAGGGGCCAATTAATGGGTGTTTATATACCTAGCCCATTTATGATCCACCCAACCCCCCCACCCCCTGGCGCCCCAATTGCCAACCCTTTTATCCCTCCGTTAATCTTTTATGGCATTCTTGTAGAGTGGATTGGAATGAAATATTTTGAACAACCAGTTTGATGGGAAAAGGAGAAAAAAAGTATACAGATTATATGCAACTTGTGTATCACATAGATGATGCATGATAGATTCCACAAGAGCGTGGCTGCGTGGGAGCTATATCAACTAAGGAGGGAATAAAAGTCTTTTTCATATTTTTTGTGTTACACTTTATTCTCCATTAATTATAGTATGTCATTTTTTTTTTTTTTCATTTTAAACTTTAGATATTTTATAAGGAATGTAAAATTAATATGGCAAGTTGTAATTTGTAGAGTATAAAGTGAAATACAAAAAAGTAGGACAAAGAATTTTTATAAGTAAGGAAACGAATTGTTACCTCCTTTACTTGGTAGTAAATCTAGTGGCGTAACTATCAATAATGGAAGGAAATGAGTTGTTTCAATGAAATGACATCGTATGCGGCAGAATAATAATTTCAACTAATACATACTGAAAACCTAGAATTTTTTCTTTTTAAAAATGGAAGTTCTAATAAATAAATTTATAACACCGTCCGTTCCTTGCATATTATTTTTTTCTTGAATTTACTTACTTAATTCAAGGGCTTTTTTTTTCCTGAGAATTCAATGGGCTATCAACAGTGCATGAAGAAGTGAAATTATTATTAGAGGGAGAAATTAAAAGACAAAGAAACTTACTAATCCGTGAGGTGCATTTGCGTCAGCATTCGGTACAACTAGTGCCTGCAATGGATGATAAAAACAAAAAAAAAAGCACGATTTTAAAGATCGGAAAAACTGTGAAGATTTGTGTAATTCGACTTAGCCAATACGATCGGGTTGTTTGATTTAGTTTTGACCTGTCCAAGTATATAAGTTTTTATTTTTAGGACAAAACTTAGGTACAGTATTTTAGGTGATATTCCTTAGGTTTCCCTTTTAAGATTTAGCCATGTGACTATTTAATCAAAAAATACACTTCCTTCTTATTAATCCGTGAGGTGCATTTGCGTCAGCATTCGGTACAACTAGTGCCTGCAATGGATGATAAAAACAAAAAAAAAGCACGATTTTAAAGATCGGAAAAACTGTGAAGATTTGTGTAATTCGACTTAGCCAATACGTTCGAGTTGTTTGATTTAGTTTTGACCTGTCCAAGTATATAGGTTTTTATTTTTAGGACAAAACTTAGGTACAGTGTTTTAGGTGATATTCCTTAGGTTTCCCTTTTAAGATTTAGCCATGTGACTACTTAATTAAAAAATATACTTCCTTCTTATGAGAAAAAATTCAGATGTCAGAATCTTAAGAATGAAACTTAAGGAACAGTACCTAAATATTGTACGTAAGTCTTGCTCTTATTTTTAATACCCATAAACAATCTTTGAGAGTTAATTCAATCAATCTGTCATGATAAATACAAATTTAAAAATTTTAAAAAAAACTTAAGTTTTTTTTTTTTAATAGTTGATTTGACATTAGAAATATTCATAGCGGATTACATCTAGAGTTGATGAATACTTTTTTTTGGTAAACAAAAAAAAGAAAAAAGAAAAAAGTATTCATCAACTCTAGATGTAATAAATACTTTTATCATTATTTTCATCTACATTATATAAATAAATAAATAAATAAAATAAAGCTATTCATATATAATTTTGTTCATTTAGAAGCCTTAAAATAGTTATTGGCTTTGTCTTTTCTATATTTCAATAATATGGGTGCATTTCCTTACCTGATTCAGATTTGGTGCACCAGGAGGAAGTCCTCTCTTGGAGAGCAACAACACGTAGTTATCTAAGAAGGAGATGTGGGGGTGGCTGTACCTCCGTTGGCTATAGCAATCAGTACAGAGATCATAGGTGTGGCTAGCATTGTCAAAGCATGCAACGCATGTGAAATAGAGTCCCAATTGGCACATTCCACAGCTTTTGCACCACACACCCCGGGTTTTCATGATGTAGTACAATGTGAGGACTTCCCAGAAATCCAAGCTACCATCCTGGTTGCGATCCAAACAACGGAAAAAGTTAGGATCTGCAAAATTGTAGCCGGCTTGCCTGAAGAACTGGACGAACTCATCGTAGGAGACTCGTTCATTTCCATCTGTATCCATTGATTTGAAGAAGTTCCAAGCTTTGTTCCGAAGATCCGGATCGCAAATATTGTTATAATAAGCTGTAGCGGCCCTGTGTAACTCAGAAATTTGCGGGGTTAATTCGCCCATTGCAGAGTCCACTGAGCAGCTAGCTATAGGTGTTTCTTTTTTGGTAAGTGACTGCAAGTCTTTTGGCAAAGCTCCATGAGTTGAATTTATACTACCACATATTTACATACACACGCCAAAGTCACCATCATAACATGTTCATGAATTTTATTTTATTTTATGAAAAATCGGGTTCATAAAATTGAAATGCTTTTTTTTTTCCTGTTTACCCATGGTATAAACCTATAATAAGGTCGTCTCTCTCTCTTCATAAATTATTATGTCTACTATTTTTGCCAAAGTCCAATTGAAAGCGCGATTCTTTGTCGTGCTTGAGAAAACTAAAGATCCGTTTAGCAGAGAAGTTTGAATAATATTGTTTGTAGCTTTTTGAAATAAAAAAGTGTTTAGAAATGCATGCAATTTTGTTTAAAAACTGAAAACATGTATTTAAGATGCTCTACTAAACGGGACCTAATTCCTCGCAATTGTATCGATCAAAACTTGTTAATGATTTACCAGTTTCCAAGTCCAAATTTACTGCAGCATGAACAGCTTTTCTTTCACGCACGGACGGCTAACACTAGCAGACAACATTGGTCCACGGGACCTGGTCAAGTATAATGATAGGGGGAATTAAGTCACGGTGAGTGAAAGAAAAGCTCTTCAGTCTAATAATGGACTTGGACTCTACCACAAAAGTAAGCCAGCGTGATAGGAGGAATTAAGTCACGGTGCGTGAAAGAAAAGCTCTTCAGTCTAATAATGGACTTGGACTCGACTACAAAAGTAAGCCAGCGACATTATTGAAACGCGGTTTGAACTGTAGTTGGCAAAAATAGCAGAAAAAATTGCAAGTTATGACATAATTAAAAAAAAAAAAGCATTTCAATTTTATGAAAGTCCAGTTCCAAATGGGCTGTAGTATACTATAAATTCAACTCAAAAATTTGCCTCCTCTCTCAAGTCCTCACCTCTCCGTAAAAAAGCCCAAAAAAGTTAGAGCAACGTACTCATCAAAGGCCTTGACATGGCTATGGAAGAGTTACACATGGCCGCTACAGCTTATTATAACAATAGTAACAGGGATCTTCAGAATAAAGCGTGGGACTTCTTCAATTCCATGGATTCGAATGGAAATGGTTGAGTGATCAGCTACGGTGAGTTCATTGTTGGAAATAAAACAAAATACTAATGGGTCTTTTCTCACTTACTCTCACAAACACACTACTTAGTGTATAGAAGAGACACACACAAATTAAAGAGAGAGAGAGAGAGAGAGGTTAGAAACTTTTGTTAGGTTTTAAAAATTTAGAACAATTAGCATGCAAGCCGTAAACACAAACATATCTAGATATAGATCTTAGAGTCTATAAGGTATATTATATAATGCTCAAGGTGCTGCAAGTCAGAATACAAGAATAAGCAACCTACAGGTTTAGAAATTCAAAACTGCCTTGCTTGACTAATTGAGAGAACAGATTTGACCGATCGAGATGTGTTTCTATAGATTTTAATTTCGGCCCAACAGCTCATTAAGTGATTAGGATTTTAGATCTAATTCTCCTAGTATTTAAAGAAAACCCTAAGGCACATTTTGAAGACTTTGGAAGTACTCTTTTGAGATCTAAAAGGTACTGTACATTCTTCTTTCAAAGTCATTACTGGAAATTATTCTCATACCATTAGAACTAGTAGATCTAAAACTGTTGCAAAAAGATCATATATAGTTGATGATTTAAAACTTTGAGTGGGATCTCAAAGTCACAAACGGGGGTGTCTGTGTGCAACAAATTTAGATAGAAGAGTCCGTGAACTTGGAGTTGCATGTGGTCACGTGAGTAAGTATTACAAGAGGTAGCTTTAGATTTAGGGAAAAATCTATTGTAAAACTTCCATTCAATTTAGTGGATTTGTTGCCTTGTGGATTGTTTAGATTAAATCCTCTCTAGATTTTTTACCTTGAAACTGGACAGTTTCATTAGTTTTCATGGGTCATTATATCACTTGTCTTCTTTACTTTTCTGCACTTAGTGATATGATTGTTTGTATTTAACCTAAATCTGAATAACAAATCTAAGTATCAACTTGATTAATTAATTAAGCTAAATAAGGGTGCTTGTGGACTGAGAGCTGCGTTTGGTCACGTGAGTAAGTACTACAAGAGATAGCTTTAGATTTAGGGAAAAATCTATTGTAAAACTTCCATTCTATTTAGTGAATTTTTTGCTTTGTGGATGGTTTAGGTTAAATCCTCCCTGAGACTTTTACCTTAAAACTGAATGGTTTCATTGGTTTTCATGAGTCATCATATCACTTGTCTTCTTTACTTTTCTACACTTAGTGATATGATTGTTTGTGTTTAACCTAGATCTGAATAATAAATCTAAGCATCTACTTGATTAATTAATTAGGCTAAACAATCTGAGTATACAGGGGTCTAAACGAATAAACAAGTGGTATCAGAGCGGGTTAGCTCTTGATTAGGTAGTCTCACTTAGAGTTGATCCTTGATCTCTGCTATCATGAATAATTTTAAGTGTCTTACCGCTTTTGGCTATGATGATTTGAATAAAAAAGACACTAATGTTTATGTTGATCTTATTGATGCCTGTGAAACTCTTTGTAAGGAATTATCTAAATCTTTGAAAATTGCTAAGAAATTCAAGGAAAAGTTAAAATTGGTTAATCTTGAAAAAGAGGAATTGATTGTGAGATTAGATGAATCTAATAAAAAGAATGAATTTTTGAGAAACCAATTTTCCTCTCAAGATGAAAAGATGAAAAGTTTGGAACAAAAGTTAGCTGAGTTTGAAGCTAAACTTGAAAATTTGTCTAATACCAAACTTGCTGTTGATAAGAGGTTTGTTTCTGTTCCTCTTAAGCCTAAAGCTAACAAAGTTTATGTTCCTCCTTTTAAGAGGAACCATAAAGAAAAAGCTTATGTTGCTAGGTTAGACAAAGGTAAAAGTTTTGATGTAGACGCTGAAGTTTACAAACTTATATCTAAACCTTTTGGTCAATTGTAGAATAAATCTGTTTTTGTGCCTATCTGTCATCTTTGTGGTGTTGTTGGTTACATTAGACCAAATTGTTCTTTGTTGAGGCATGAACCAAAACTTGAGACTAGATCTGCTTCTAGGAATACTGATGTTCCTAAATTTGTTCCTGTTTGTCACTTTTGTGGTGTCCATGGTCACATTTGTCATAACTGTCATAAATTGAAATTTAAGCATTCTGTGTTTCAATCTAGAATATGTGATGATATTTTTCTTGCCATAAGTCCTGATAAATTGTTTCATATGCTTTTGAAAAATTTAAGCTTTTGTGGTGTTGTTGGTCACATTAGACCAAATTGTTCTTTGTTGAGGCATGAACCAAAACTTGAGACTAGATCTACTTCTAGGAATACTGATCTTCACATTAAACCAAATTGTTCTTTATTGAGGCATGAACCAAAACTTGAGACTAGATCTGCTTTTAGAAATACTGATGTTCCTAAATTTGTTCCTATTTGTCACTTTTGTGGTGTCCGTGGTCACATTTGTCCTAATTGTCATAAATTGAAATTTAAGCATTCTGTGTTTCAGTCTAGGATATGTGATGATATTTCTCCTGTCATAAGTCCTGATAAATTGTTTCATACGCTTTTGAAAAATTTAAGCTTGTTGGTGTAAACACCCTATTTCGTTTCTCAATTATAATGCATACCGTTTGTGCATGCATCCCCCCAATGATGAATTGATATAACAATGTGCACAGCTCTTTGATTTCTCTCTCATTTGACGCTTGTTTATTTTATTTTTAAATCTATTTTTTAATTTATAGTTTTAACTATCAGTCTTTATTTTAAGTGCATTTGAAGCAACAATTTTTAATCCATGCATGCTTGTCATTTTTCACCCATTTTCCACAAAATCCTCAATTTTTGAAAGTTATATCCAAAAACATATATAGTCCCTCCTTTAACCTCTCTCTTCCACTTGTTGATCATCCATGCTTCCTCCTTTTGACTGCCCGTCCCATCAGCCACTTTCCTTGCACCCCTGTGAGTTGTGGCAACCAAGGCAACCCTGTCTAGAAGTCACATCTCCATTAATGCGGCTGGGGGGGTTAGGTGAGCACATTTAGTGTGGAGGTGACAATTTGTCTTGAGCGTGTTCCCCCTCCGTGCTGCTACGGCCGACGTGTTGGTCTCGGCATGATCGTTCTCGGCAAGATTCTTGGCCATTAAGGCCTTCACACTCCTTCCTCGGACTGTTCTTCCTCCTTGGAATGGGCCTTGGGCTGGATGTAAGATGGGCCGGGGTTGCCAGAGTATTAGGCCCCACAGTGAGTAAAGTTAAAAATTAAAATCAAATTAAAGGTAAGAATTTATATTCATCCATAAAAAGGAAATGCTAATATCCCTTAAAAGCTAAATACTAGTTGTTACTTGAAGTTAAACCTTAAAATAAAATAAAAAATGATATGTTGATAATATTTTCACAACAAAAGGCAGGTTGTTAATAGTGGATAAAAAAGTAATTTCAATGATGAATTCAAATTAGAACCAATAACAATTTACCACCTAGAATTTGTTGTAAAAATATTGTGGATGTAACACTTTATTAAAAAAATAGCTATATAAATTTAGTAATTTTTCCTATGAGTAATGCTATATCCACAACATCACAACAAATCATAAGTGGTAAGTTGTTATAGCATTCATATAAACTTGTTCAAAAAATTTCGTCTATTTTAGCATAAAAATCTATTTTTTCTATTTTATATACTCACTTTTCAAAATACTCTATATTAGATTATCTATTTTACATTATGCGAGTGATTTTGATAATGAATGTGTAAAATTAATATCTTTTTCTATTTTGCATTAATTGATGCAAATGCTCTTAGTAGTTTTATTTTGAACTTACCACTAACATTATTTTTTTAAAACAGCCAAATATATATGAAGGAGTTACACATATATAATTATAAACAAATTTTAGTAATTTTTCCTATACTTGCTGTTTACTCTTTATATTTTTCAAACCAAAATGAAAAACAAAAAAAAAAAAAACAAAAACATTTTCCTTACCCGTTGAAGATTTGGGGCACCTGCAAGAAGAGGGAGGCCTGCCTTAGCCCGGAGCAAGACGTAGCTATCCAAGAAGTAATTATGGTGGGGATGCAGCTGCTGGTGCCTCCGTGCGTCATAGCACGTAGAACAAAGGTAGTAGGCGTTACCTCCAGCATTGTCAAAGCATGCAACGCACGTGAAATACAGTCCCATTAGGCAAATTCCACAGTAGTCACACCACACACCCCTGGTTTTCAAGATGTAGTAAAACGTGAGGACTTCAAAGAAATCCAAGTACCCATCGCCATTCGTATCCATTGAGTTGAAGAACTCTGTTGCACGTTGCCTAAGTTCATTGGAGGCATTCCTATAGTAAGCTGAAGCAGCCATGTGTAACTCTTCCATATTTGCCATGTCAAAGCCTGCTTGAGCTGCTTATTGAGTTATACGTTTAATTTGGCAATATGATCATGATAACATAAGTCTTAATTTGCTTCAGTTAAATAGAGAAGTGTACCATGTATGTACTTGTTTGCATAGGCTAGCTAGGTCCAGCTGTTCTAGCACTCCCCTTGTGTAAAAGTCGTGGTTTGGAGATGTTGACTGTAGCAGTGACAACCAAGATTCTGTGTTATATTTATCCAGTGGATACTTTAAAAATGGATAATAAGAAAAAAATTATGTACTAGTGTTTGAGTAGTGCGCATCACTTAATAGGGTGCAAGGCGCAGATCTGGTTGACTGACTGGATTTTATGCATGTATACTTGATTTGTAAATGGCCAAGTGGACTATAATGAAAAAACAAAATGGATAGGAGAAAAAAAAAATTACCCAAGTGGGAAAGTACATTAGTCGTTGGTTCATCATTCTATTATTTTTGTTGGCTTTGGATTCCTTGGTATAAAGACACAAAAGGGGTGGCAAATGGGCGGGTTAGGTTATAAATGGGTTAGGTCGTAAATGGGTTGGGTGCGTAATTAACCATTTATCCATTTATGACCCATTTATATAGAAATTAATTATCCATTATCCGTCCAACCCATTTAATTAGTAACCTGCCTATTTAACTCAATATAATCCAAATAAATAAATAACTTGTTAAAAACTTTAAAAACAAAAATTAAAAAGTTCAAAAGTCACTTTTCCTGTTCTTTCCTTTCATTTTCCCTTCACAAAATTCATTTCTCAGCAACCAAACAAAGCCACAGAGAGAGAAAAAAAATGACTTTTTTCTTCTCTGTTTTTTTTTTCTCGGCAACAAAATAGAGTCTCAAGCAATATTATCGTAACGCTCCAAACGAAAGTCATAAAATTCCTTTCATTTCCTCTTTCCCTTCTATTCCCTCTATTTTACTCGGCAACCAAACAGATCATCAGAGAAAGAAAGAGAAAAAGTTAAAGTTGTCAACTTCAAAAAACAAAAACAAAAAGCTCAAAAATCTGAGCGAGAATAGACTTGGCACAGATCTGATTGGTACCATTCAATCCACCGAGATAGACATTGTAGCGAGTCTGCACTATGTGAACCAAACAATCACCACAGATCAACACGGTGGGAGATCGAACTGAGGAGAGAAGAACTCGAAGCACGCCGAGCTCGATTTGTTCCTCTCCGAGCCCCCCGGACTTACACACCAAATCGACAATCTTATAAACAATATTGGAATTGGAATCGGAATTAGAGTTGGGATCGGGGCGCTTGATCTCGGCCTTGACGAGGTTGAGGGAGAACAATTTGAAGACGCAATCCAGAGCTTTGTCGTACGTGAATGCCACGCTCGATCTCAACGGGTTAGAGGTCATTCACGTCGTGTTTTACTTGCTTGAAGATTTGGCCAAGGGGGTGATCCCTTTCAATATTGGTACCCAAGTCAATGGCGTGTTAGGGTTCTTCTTCTTCTTCAAATCTGAGGGAAAGTGTTTGGGCTTAGAGGTCTAGAGGTTAAAGTGTTTGGGAAAGTGTTTGATTACTGAGAAAATCTGAGGGAGAATGAGACTGAGAGTGAGACTGTTTATTTAAGTTTTAGATTTTAGAAGGATTTAGTGGGTATTAGTGGGTTTATTTAATTTTAAATTTTAGATGGGTTTAGTGGGTATTAGTGGATTTATCCATTTAGACCCATCTAATTAAATAACCAAATGGGTCTTTATCCATTTAACCCAAATACTCAAATGGGTTGGGTTAAGACTTATCCAAATAAGGTGGGTAATGGGTGGGTTCATGAATATGGATAAAAATTGTCATCCCAAAACACAATTAAGATGGTTAGATAGGGGAAGGAACTCATCTCGCATGTGTCAACTCTATATATGTATGCACCAATTGCCAAGTGTGAAAGAATGAGTTGTGTCTTCATTATATATATTATGTTTTGATCTTTTAATTACTTCGTGTAAGGCATTATTTATGTGATACTTTGGGTAGAATTGGATTGAAAGGATGTTGTGTGGGTGTGTATTTTTTTTTTTTAATGAGAAACAAACACATACAAGGAGAGGGAAAGTGATTCTAACATAAAGACATATCACAAACTTCCCTAAAAAATCATGATAACTTTCAAGGGAGGATATTGAATTTTATATCAAATGTCTATTATGTGGATTTGGACTATATAAATATTTATAAGAAATTCTAACTTTGACTTAGGTCTCGTTTGGAATAAGGGAATATAATGGAATTGAATGGAATGAAAAAAATAATTTTAGAATATTCTTCCCTTCCCTTGTTTGGGAGTTTTAATGGAGGGAATGAAAAATCCATTCTCTTGTTTGGGAGTTTAAGTGGGAGGGAATTGAATGGGTAGGAGAGAACACTCATTCATCTCTATTCCCTTAAAACTTCAAATTTTCATTCCCTCGAAATTGGGAGGAATGAGAGGAAATAAAATTAGATTTAATAATTTTTTTACTAAAATTTCCAAAATACCCCTATATATTCAACCCTTTATTTTAAAATAGGGGTCTAATAGTAATATTGTCATAAAATGATTTCATTCCATTCTCCTCATATTGCTCCAAAACAAGATTACTTACATTTCATTCATTTTCATTCCTTTATTTTAAAACATCCAATCAAGATTACTTAATTTCATTCCATTCCATTCTTTTCCATTCCTTTCCCTTAAATACATTTCATTCATTTTCATTCCCTTATGATCATTCCATTTCATTCTCTTATGAACTTCCAAATGGAGCCTTAGTCCTTTTAGAGCATAAGGCACAATTTTATTAGCATTTTTCTTAGTTATGACAATTAATTTATGGTATGTTTTAAACAGAGAGTGGGAAGATAAAAGGAAAGGTGACTGAACTAAAGTTAGCATATTTTGGCCACATTTCTCTTTTATCTCTACTCTCTCGTCTTCCTCCTCTAATCTGAATCATGAAATTAATTTATTTTATATATAATATCAAAATATGGGGTTAAAAGTTATAATTGTAAGATAAGTTGAGCTTGTATTCTTTGATTACCCTGTTATATACTCTCGTGAATGATTAGATCTCTTCGATCAAATTAGAATTAGCCAACAAGTACATTCTATCAACCATCTCTAAAGCTGATTGTGTGATATATCTATTCCATAATTTAAAAAATCAAAATGAAAACCAATTATCTCTATTTATTGTTTTGACGGATATTCTTTTCATTGGGACCAATTACGTGGAACATTTTGAGACAGATTTAGTGAATTTCTTGTGTGTATGAAGTAAAATAATTGTTTCAGAATTACTAAGAAAACCTTAAATGTTGGTTGATTTGAAAATTTTGAAATCTCGGTCAAGAGAACCAGCATATACGCAAGAATAGAAGCAAAGGACCAATATCTGGCTGCTCATGGCAATTTCACAACGGATTGATGACTATTCCATGCTTCGTTGATTCCATCGGAGCAACCACAGAGGCTTTGCTTTGTTTTAAAATTTATTTTTTCCACAAAGGGTGGGCTAGGCTCAACCGTACACAGCAGAAACAGAACCGAGCTAAAGGCATCCATACAAGCTTCAATTCTTCATTGGAAAGGTGGCCTAGCCTACACACAGACAGGCCCAATGGAAGGATTTCATAATGTGCAGGCTGTGTACAAGCGTCAATAATTCTTCTACGACGGTAAAACGCAAGTAGGCATGGGAACTTTTTCGTAACCAGGGCTACTTGGGAGGCCACTCAAGAACAACTCTACGATACCCCATATCCAATGCTAGCTAATTGGCCTTCATTGATTGCCGAAATTCCAGCTCTCACAAGTTCAAAACAGACCTAAAGGAAAAAAAAATCTAGGAACCTCTCTCCTTTAATGCTTTATAATTAAAATAAATATAAATTTTTAAGTATAAAGCAATAGAATTTATTTCTAAAAAGTACTATTACAGCTTCATCCAACAGATTCTCAAAAAAAAAAAGCTTCATCCAACAATGAAAGTATCTAGCAGTCCCGACCTACATAAATAAGACATGTTCATTACATTATTGAATGAATTAACACTAAAAAATCAAGATTAATTTTGTACATAAAATCAAATATCACGGTCATGCATAAAAAAATTACTACTTATTTAATATTCCTAGATTTACATATCGTATAATTAAATTTAGAGTTTTAATCGAAGTACAAATACTTTCTTCTTTTTGAATGCATAATAAATACCTAATTATATACATTACATAGTTTTTTTTTCCCCCTTAATAACTTACACAATCTGTAAAATAAAAAATAAAAATCGAATTGAATGAAAAATATTGTAAGTCCACAAAAGAAATTTTTTTTTTTTTTTTTGGTTGAGAAACAAGAAAATAATAATTAATAGCTAATAAAAACAATATATATATATATATATATTTATATATATCTTCTGAATCACTATATTGAAGCTAGAATGTAAAATATATAATAAAATAATGTAATCCCAATAATCTCCAATCACGTATCCATATGTGTGGGTTTGATTTAAAAGCCAAATCTACATTATATAGTTTTTGGTAGTTTTTATGCTAAATGTGTGACAAAAGCTACAAATTAGCTTATTTGAAAAAAGAGTTCGAATTTGGTAAGAATGGAGTGTAAAACTTTTGTTTTATACAATCCAATAAGAGATTATCACATTAACTTTTTACTTAGAACTTCATACAGAATGAATAAGAACAAAATCAGAGTCAAAGCTTAAATGTTCCAACGGTAACATCACAGCTCAGCAATACCATTGCGTTTAGGTGCAAAGATCTATACGACTTCATTCTATTAAGCGCCTAAATGTTATAAGTCTTGGATAGTATTTCAGCATTACATTAAATAAAAAGACTCAAAGAAACACGATGTCGTTTTATACAAAAGCTGGGAAAGTCTTCTTCTCCTCTGTTCTTCTTCCTTGATAGACCAGAACTCCAAGATTCTTATTTCAGATATTTTTCCAGATATTTTCTAGATATTTTCCCTTATAACTCGTTAGTATTCACTATGGTAGTTTAGACCGTAAATATAGAGTTTTTTAGTGAAACATTTATTAGTTTGTTAGATTGGAATCCAAAATTTTTAGGCTAATGTTATAGAGATAAATAAAGCATGAGTGTGTATTTCTTTTTAGAGATTAAATTCTGTAAAAATGTGGTATAAAACACATATTTTACCGCTCCTTTCCCAATATGCCACATCATCTTATCACATATTTAAGAATAAGTATAACCTTATCCAATCAATTCTAATACCCATATATAAATCCAACAAAATTGAAAGTTTATTGAGATGTTATTAGGTGTGGTATGATATATTGAATTTTAAGTTAAATACTGATGTGGCAATATCTTATTGAATGGTGTAAAACATAGGTTTTACACTCCATCTTTACCAAATTCAGATTTTTTTTTTTTTTTAATTTATAACTAGGTGCTTTTAATACAAATTACTCAAAATTATTTAGAGCTCTCTCTACTTTCAATTACACCATTCTTTTCTTCTAGCATTCTCATATATACATCCTATCATTGTAACGACTTCGCCCCAATTGTGTAGATATTGTCCGCTTTAAAGTTCATACCCTTTATGTGTTTGTGTGTTCTAATAAATATTACTGTTTCCTTAAAAAAAAAAAAGGGTAAGCCAGCAACATTAATGAAACGCGGTTTGAATTGTAGTTGGCAATTCAAACTAGGTTGACTCGACTTGACCTACTAAGGGTCTGTTTAGATACCGTTTATTTGCTGAAAACTAAAAACTTATTGCTAAAAACACTGTAGTAAAATAATTTTTAAATGTGTGAATAGTACTGTGGGACCCAAAAATGCATGAATATGCGCATTTTGCTGAGTTTGGTGGTCCCATGAACAATGCCGTGGGACCTCGAAAAAACGCCAAACGCTATCCAAACTCACACTAAATTGTTTTAGTGGGTTGGATTCAAATAGACTCATTTTTCACAAATCCAAAAAATCTTTCCCATATTTATTTTTATCGTTCAAGTCTGGTTCATGAGTGAATATAATTTTATAAGGTTTGGGCCTATTGCTAGCCTACACAAATTTAGAGGTTGAGTTCATCCTATACCATTTTACGTTAGTGTTCTCAGGTCTATAATGAAAACCAATTATCATGCACTTTTTCAACCAATTATCATGCACTTTTTCAGGTCTAAGAGAACCATATTTTCATGAAAATAGTATATAAACAAACTTCTTCTATATATAATCTTATACTCACTAGTTTGCTCCTCCTTCCTTACTCTTCCCTTTTCCTAGCTCCTCCTTCCTATAACTTTTCCCTCTTCATTTCACACTACACGTTTTTCTTTTTTGTTCCCTCAGCCTGACTTGCTCCCATATCGCTTTCCTTGAGTAAATGGTAGGTTTTGTAGTGTTTAGAGGGGATAGGTATAGGGAGAGGAAGAAGAAAATTTTAAATTTAGCTAGGACTTCTTAGAAAATCTTACATTCACTAATTATGCGTCCAATTATTTTGTAGCACATCAGATCTAAATTTTACAAGTTTTCGCCTACGCGGAACTTGTGGATTGCTATCCAAAAGTGTGATCCTAAAAGAATTCAACCCTACCACATATTGCTAAAAAATGTCACACTAGCAGAAAACAGCGGACCTAGTCTGAGTGTAAAAATGGTAGGAGGAATTGACTCAAGGTGCGTGAAAGAAAAGTTGGATAGTAGAACTAGACTTAGGCGCTAGCACCTAGCAGACAGCCCACCAAAGCATCTTTAAAGGTGACTTGTATTCCATGAATATGATATCTATCTAGTGTAATGTATTGAATATACAATAATAGGCTGGAGTATTAGAGTATTTCTATTGATTGGTCACATATATATATATATATATATATGTCATGGCTCCTTATTTTGACAGGGTATAAATATCTTAATTTGATATTTTTAAATATGTTTTCATTCCTATTAGGATACTAAATAATTGTCAAAAATTTGTATCTATTTTTCATGATAAGAGGCATGGTTTAGATATATCTTGGCGAATTCTAATTCTTATTTTCAAGTTGCAATGTAGAACTTAAGAGGACCTACATGTGTAATGAAGCTTGTAGGTGGCCAAAATGACTCATGGTGCGTGAAAGAAAAGTTGGTCAGTAAAACTAAAACTGGACTTGGACGCTAGCAGGCAACATGTAATGGGTGATGTATAAATACGTGTGTTCTAAAAGCTTGCTTGTGAAGGAAATGGCTCAAGCTGCGTGAAAAAAAAAATTGTGGTTTAGTAAAACCGGACTATTTTTTTTTTTTTTTTTTTTTTTTTGAGAATCAGTAAAACCAGATGGTGAGGGTATTTTCGTCTAGCATGAAGTTTTGTTACTCGTCTATCCTAGATGTTCCTCTCTCCATCCGTCTAGCTGAACAACCTCAGGGGCCGACGATCCTATCCATGCGTCTGTCGTCACATGGTCCCTCGAACCCGTCATAGCAGCAAATAGGAAAACGCGCGACGAGTGGAAACCGACAGTTGGGCAAATCCTCCTCCTTATCTACATAGCGACAGACAGAGGTAGTGAGTCCCATAATTCTTCGCATAATCTCCACGCATAAGTCCCCATAAGGAAATATCTTGCGCATCACGTCCAAAGACCCTACTACACGTCCATATCTTCCCCATATGGAAAAGACGCCCTAAAATCTCGGAAACCCTAACCCTAAATCTTCTCTACATGGAAAGGTCCCTACATCCAAGGGATCTTGATTCACTAGTCACCACTATATAAGCATTAAGTCTCCTCTTCTCCCAGTCACGCAGAAAATCCTTAGCCCTGTCACTATAGAGTTCTTAGAGATTTCTCATTCACTGACTTGACCTTCGGAGAGTCTTTGGCCAGTATCGCACCAGTGCTCTCTGATATGTTCTTGTTCTTTAGGTACCCATCGAAGCGTTCAAGGACTATTAACTCACTGACGATTTTTGTACATCTTCAGTTGGTGCCGTTTGTGGGAATCTTTGAGTAATTGGCCATATCCTCACCACTAAGATGAAAGAGTTGTATGGTCCTAACACAATCAATGGCTACCATCAACCAGGAAACTAGTAATCCCACCAACGCACTGGAAAGACAGGTGCAAACCTTGGCAGCAACAGTTGAACGACTCACCCAGCGCAACCAGGAGTTAGAACAACAACTAAACCAAAGGAACGAACGACACCCCGAGGATCGACACAATGAGTGGAACAACGAAGAACAAAATGGCAGCCATCTCCTAACAGGAGACCGCTGGGAGGGGGAAGACCAAGAAGAAAGCAATATCAACAGCAAGTGGGATGGGTCGAACAACACCGACCGTCTGTTAGAACTTGAGAGCAATGCAATGCACATGATGCAGGATATGCAGATGATGAATGCCCTAAGAGGACGGGTATCCACCAACCTGGACGGACTAGTCCAACAAATCGATTCACCCTTCACAGCACAGGTGACTTCTTTCCCCCTTCTAGCCAAGTTTTGAATGCCACAGGTGGAAGCATATGACGGTTCACGGGACCCGCTCGACCATTTGGAGTCTTTCAAAACTTTTATGCACCTGCAAGGAGTTTTGGATGAAATCATGTGTAGGGCATTCTCCACCATGCTTAAGGGACCAGCAAAGGTATGGTTCAGCAAGCTAGCCCCCAATACCATCTCCACTTTCAAGAAATTGAGTAGGCATTTCATCACCCACTTTATCGGAGGCAAGAGGTACAAGAGGTCCTTGGCGAGCCTACTGAACATCAAACAACAAGACGATGAGAGCTTGAGGTCATACGTGACTCACTTCTATAAAGAAGCCCTATTAATTGACGAGGCCAACGATGGACTCCACTCAGGAGAGTTCCTCTTCTCCATATACAAGAACGACTTAAAAATGATGGCCGACATGTTATACAAGGCTACCAAGTACATGAACGCAGAAGACGCCATTATTGCCTGATGGGGCAAACCAAAGAAGAGGGAAAGACAAGAAGATCATCATCAGGACAGAGGAAGAAAGTCAGTGTGGACGAATGATCGAAGGGATTATAGGAGATCAAGACCCCTCTTCCGGTAGGATGACCAACTTTACGCCTTTAAACACCCCACTGGACCAAGTCCTCATGCAAATAAGGGATGATGCGGCGCTAACGTGGCTAGACAAGCTGAAGAACGACCCAAACAAAAGACCCAGAAACAAGTACTGTCGCTTTCATCGGGAGCACAAGCACGACACCTCTGAGTGTTATGACCTGAAGCAGTAGATTTAGACCCTAATCAAGTAGGGAAAGCTACAGAGATTCGTTAGGGGCAGGGAGAAACCTCCAAGGGACTCCGAACCTAACCAACGAGTCAAAGAAAGGCCAAGGGCTCCACTCGGAGAGATAAAGGTGATAGTAGGGGGAAGTATGCTAGCTGGCTCTTCCAAGAAGGCGAGGAAGACTTATTTGCGGATGGTACAAAGCATCCAGATTTTGGGTTGGCCACCCAAAGCGGCCAGGGTTGATAACCCAGCCATTAGCTTCACAAAGGAAGACACCCGACGACTTCACCATTTGCACGACAATGCGCTAGTCATCAACTTATCAATAGTAGACTTTAACACCCGACGGGTATTAGTTGACAACGGAAGCTCTGCAAACATCCTCTATTACCCTGCATTTTAGCAGATGAAGATCGACAAGGAACGTCTTCTACCCTCAAACATGCCGCTGGTCGGATTTGGCGACACCAAAGTCTTCCAGTTAGAACCATCACCTTACTGGTGACCATTGGGACGTACCCTTAGCAGCTTACTAAAGAAGTCGTTTTCCTAGTTATCGATTGTTCGTCTGCCTATAACGCCATCATCAGGCGACCTATGCTCAACACATGGAGAGTTGCCACATCTACATACCACCTACTGGTGAAATTCCTAATGGAGTATGGGATAGGAGAAGCATGCGGAGACCAGATGGCGGCTCACGAGTGCTACGTGGTGATGCTAGAGATGGATGATCACCTTCAAGCGTTGAACATTAAGGAGCGACAACTTTCAAGGCCGAATCACCCATATCGGTACGCAAGCAGACCCAATAGTCCACAAGGAGCTTGCCCTCTTCTTAAGGAATAATCAGGATGTCTTCGCTTGGAGTCATGAGGAAATGCTGGGAATCAGCCTAAGCGTTGTGGTGCTGAGCCCGTCCTTCCTTCCCATCTAGTAGAAGAAGAAAGTTTGTACTCAAGAAAGAGACAAGGCCATAGCGGAAGAAGTTTGCAAGCTACTAGAAGCTGACTTTATCAAAGAGGTATATTACCCTGAGTGGCTGGCCAACGTGGTAATGGTAAAGAAGGCAAACAAAAAATGGAGGATGTGTGTAGACTTCACCGACCTAAACAAAGCTTGCCCAAAGGACAGCTACCTACTTCAGCATATCGACCTCCTTCTTGACTCAACAACTGGGCACCAGTTATTAAGCTTCATGGATGCATTCTCTGAGTACAACCAAATCAAGTTGGACAAGGCTGACTAAGAAAAAACTTTATTTGTCACGAGTTAAGGGCTCTTCTGTTATAAGGTCATGCTATTCGGACTGAAGAATGCAGGAGCGACATATCAAAGGCTTATGAATAGGATGTTCGTCCAACAGATTGGGCAAAATGTTGAAGTATTTGTAGATGACATGCTCGTAAAGAGCGTGAAGGAAGACATCCATCTAGACGATTTACAGGAAACATTTGATACCTAGTGCCACTACGATATGAAGCTCAACCCTAGCAAATGTGCATTTGGAGTATCGTCAGGAAAGTTCCTAGGTTTCATGGTATCGCAACGAAGTGTAGAGGCCAATCTCGATAAGATTCGAGGCCATATTAGAAATTACACCACCAAAGAACATCAAGAAGGTAAAAAGCCTAAATGGCAGGGTTGCGGCTCTTAATAGGTTCGTCTCCAGGGTGACAGACAAATGCCTACCATTTTTCAAGACACTGAAGAAAGCCTTCAAATGGACCGACGAGTGCCAGAAAGCCTTCGAAGAGCTAAAGACATACCTTGCCTCCCCACCCTTACTAAGTCCATCTAAAACTGGTGAGGAGCTCTCCCTCTACTTAGCCATATCCCCAACGGCTGTCAGTCCAGCCATCATCTGAGAAGAAAACCGCATACAGCTGCCGGTGTACTACACCAGCCGAGCACTTCGAGGGGCAGAGGGAAGATACCCCCGATGGAAAAACTAGCCTTCGCCCTAGTTATAGCCACCCAGAAGCTCAAGCCATACTTCCAGGCACACACCATAGTGGTGTAGACGGACAAACCATTACAAAGAGCAATGAACAATCCAGAGTCAGCCGGACGATTGGTTTTATGGGTAATAGAGCTAGGCAAATTTGACATTCTATACCGACCAAGAACTGCGATCAAGGCCCAGGCCTTGGCCGAGTTCATAGCAAAAGAAGATGAGGATGAAGGACCAGCAACATGGATGGTATGGATGGATGGCTTGTCTAGCCAACATGTCGAGCAAATCGGAGTCATCCTACAGTCACCAGAAGGAGACTTAATAGAATGCGCAGTCCGCCTTTTGTTCCCAACGACCAATAATGAAGCCGAATATGTGGCAGTCCTCACAGGCCTCGACCTGGCTAAAGAGGTAGGGGCTTCATCAGTAGTCATACACAGCAACTCGCAAGTTATCATTGGACACATCAACGGAGATTACGAGGCCAAAGGGGAAAAAATGAAAGAATACTAAAGCATGGTTAAAGAAAGGATAAGCCAGAAGTTCTCAACTAAATTTGTGCAAATCTCGAGTGGAGAAAATGAGCAAGCTGATCATCTGGCCAAAGCAGCATCCACAGAACACATGGTTATCACTAGCTGGATATTATCCTTCATCCAAAATTCACTAGCCATTGCCAAAATAGATATACAGGTGATCCTTACAGAGGCCAATTGGACAACGCCTATCATCTCCTATCTCAGGGATGGGACCCTTCCGCAAGATCATAACGCTTCTCGAAGGCTGAAGGTGCAGTCATCTCGTTTCGTGCTAATAGGAGACGTCTTTTACAAAAGAGGCTTTAGTCGACTGTACCTAAGATGCTTAGTCCTTGGCGAAGCAGACTACGTCATGAGGGAGATCCACGAAAGAGTATACGAAAACCATTTAAGGGCGCGCTTGTTGGTTCACAAACTCATACAAGCAGGATACTATTGGTCCACTATGCAGAATGACACCCAGTCCTATGTAAAGGCATGCGACAAATGCCAACGCTTTAGCAATATCATTTGGTAGCCATCAGAGCAGCTTACCCCAATGAACGCTCTCTGGCCATTTGCTCAATGGGGGCTCGACATAGTGGGACCCTTCCCCATGGCAATGCATCAGCTCAAATTCCTTGTCGTAGGAATCTATTATTTCACCAAATAGGTTGAGGCCGAACCCTTGGCTACTATCACGGAGAAGAATGTTCGTGGTTTCATTTGGAGAAGTATCATTTGCCGCTTTGGCATCCCTAGAGTCTTTATCTCTGATAATGGAAAGCAATTCGATAACAACGAGTTCAGAGATTTCTGCCAACAGTTAGGGATCAAGAATCATTACTCCTCTCCCGCCCATCCTTAGGCCAATGGGCAAGTCGAGGTTACAAACTGGTCCTTGCTCAAGATGATCAAGACTCGGCTCGAGGGGGCAAAAGGTATATGGACGGACGAACTACCAAGTGTGCTATAAGCATACCAGATGATAGCTCATACGCCTACAAGGGAGACACCTTTCCGCCTCGCATTCGAAAGTGAAGCCATCATCTCAGTAGAGATTGGGCTAACCAACAACAGGGTATCCCACCATGATGAAAGAAGAAACGAAGAGGAGATGCGCCTACAGCTAGACCTTCTAGATGAAGTTAAGGCAACGGCTGAACAACAGGTTGCACGTTATTAAGACTTGATGGCAAAGCATTACAACGCCTAAGTCAAGCCTTGGCATTTCCAGATCGGAGACTTGGTTCTAAGGAATATAATGACAGCTACCAAAGACCCGCAGGGCAAATTAGGCCCCAACTAAGAAGGACCCTACAGAATCTTTAACTACCATAGGAAGGGGACCTACAACCTGGAGACCCTTGATGGGTAGAAGCTCCATCACCCGTGGAACACCGAGCATCTGCAGAGATACTACCAGTAGTGGACAAATACAAACTATGTTATCAATTTCTTTTTTTATTTTCTTAAAGCAACTATGAACTATGTTATCGCTTTCTCCTTTTTGAAGTAGGATTCTAATTTTTCAATTATTGAAATAAGACTCTTAAGGATTATCAAACACGGTATCTACGTCCTTCTATATTACTCGTACCTTTCTATTAAAAATTTACCTCTCTTATCTATAAAATTTATCAAGTCCTACCCACGGGGTGGACGGATCACCTAGGACATCGACAGGTATCTTGGTCCTAAAATTTATCAAGTCCTACCCACGGGGTGGACGGATCACCTAGGACATCGACGGGTGTCTTGGTCATAAAATCTATCAAGTCCTACCCACGGGTGGACTAATTGCCTAGAACACCAACGGGTATCCTAGTCTTAAAATTTATCAAGTCCTACCCATAAGGTGGATGGATCGCCTAGGACACTGGCAGGTGTCCTGGTCCTGGTCCTAAAATTTATCAAGTCCTACCCACGAGATGGACGAATCACCTAGAACACCGACGGGTGTCCTGGTTTTAAAATTTATCAAGTCCTACCCATAGGGTGGACAGATCATCAAGGACATTGATGGGTGCCTTGGTCTTAAAACTCAAGTCTTGGTCTTAAAATCTATCGCACTGCCCTAGAGGTGGACAAGCCATCAAGCCTCACCACAGGGTGGATAAACCATTGAGAATACATTCAGTCACATCACATGGTAAGTAAATAAGAATATTGACGATTATTCACAAAAGCATGGTAGACGGGTGATTGAAGTTAAAAATTCTAGCACAAATATGTGGAAAACAAAGATAACAATGGTTCCAAGATAGAAATAAAATGTCACATGTGCCAAAACAAGGCACCCATATTGTTCTCAAACTAGGATTAAAAAAAAAAAGATAAATACAACAAATCTTCCATTTTTAAGCGGTAGGGGCCACATTCTTCGCATTAATCGTCACCTCTTCAACTTAAGGCTGACCGTTGCCTTCAACCACTTGAGGAGTGACAACATTCTCAGGAATGTCCCTTTCCCCGTCGTCAACCTCAACAATTTGTCGTCTAGCCTGGAAGTCAAAGGAATGGTAAGCTCGATCTAGATGGGTGAAAAATCCACGTTGGGGAAGAGGGCGACGGCTTGCTTCCAGAAGTCCTCAAAGCCCTCCTCGTATTGAGACCCCAACAAGTTGAAGAATGGCTGTGAGTCCTTGTACTCCTCGATGGTGTCAGCCTTTGCCTTGTCAATGGATTCATGAAGAGAGGTCACCTCCGCTGTCAGGATGGCATTATCCTCCGTTAGCTCCTCAACCTGATGGGTAGCACCGTCGAGTTTCTTCACTTGCTCCGTCAGAGCTTTGACTTCCTTGTTAAAAGTTTGCACCCCTTCCTTATACTTCTTTAACTGGTCAAACTCCTCCTCCAGATGGGTCCTCAAATGCTTGACGAAGGCTTCTTTAGCAACACATCGGATTTGGAGTGCATGCATCCTTACAAAAGCCTGGTAAAAGACAAACGATTAGCACCAAAACAATACATGACGAAATAAAAAGTGCGACTAAAATACTCATCCTCACAAAGTCAAAAAGGCTGGAGTCCTCCAGAGTGTCCGTCTTATACTCCGAACACTCGTTAAGATCAGGATCCTTGACGATGGAGTACGTCGTTTGGACGGCATGCTACTTGTCCTTCACAAGCAAAGCAACAAAGGTGACAGGCTCGTTGATGACGGGGTCGTGAGCCGTCATCAAACCCTTACCTACGTCATGTCGAGGGGGGGTTAGGCGTGCCTTGAGAACCCAATGGACCCAAGTTGACAGGCTAATCGATTACCTTTTTCAACGAGCGGTCCCCATCATCCTAGTTCTTCCTCTTCTGGGTAGTCTTGGCAGCAGGGGCCGACGAGCTGCCTACCTTGATCTGAAGGGCTACAGCCTTCTTCACCTTTAGAGCTCTTTTAGTCCCCATATCCATCTTTGAAAGACAAAAGGTTAAAAGCGACGAATCTACTAGGGAAGTGATGGATGGATGAAAACAAAAGACACTTATGCCGTCTAGATTAAGCGTCTAGTCTTCTTGCTTCGTCTGTCAGGACAGGACCTCCACAAAAAACGTGCAAGCTTTCTAAAGTGACTAGCTTCTTCCAACTCCTAAGCACAAGGGGAATAGCAAAGATGCGTTGGAGAAAATCAATCTCTTCCTCACTAATGGACGAATGTACTTGAGCTAGAAAAAGAAAACACGACTGGTTAATGAAAATATGAGAAACATAAACGGATCAAGATTAGCCTGACCCTAGGTATTGTCGTACTCGTCTCCAATGCTATCTCATTCGTCGGGTCTACACACCCAGTTTGAGCCTTGAACAAAAAAGTATCGGCTCTTCCAATCATGATTGGAGTCAGGGATGTCTGTCACCAACTTCAACGCCTCCTTACAGACAACCAAATTGTAAAAATCCTTGGAGCCAATGATTTGCTGGGGTTTATAGTAGAAAAAGAATTCATCTAGAGTAAGGCGACAGCAACCTCCACTCATTTGACCCCATAGTACCTCTGCACCTAGGAAGATTCTCCAAGCATTAAGGTAAATTTGGCAGACAGACACTCCTAAACGTAAGGGTTAACCTCAAACCCTCCATAAAGATAGCCTCGTAAAAACCGACGTCCGCGATTCAGCCATAATAACACTTCTTGTTCTTGCCTACCATCCTAATAGGAACATCGTCTGGTATTTGGTAATGGGGGCATAGATTATTGAAAATCCTATCTGACATCTTCAAGAGGAAGTCATTTACAAACCAAATACTGGGAAAGATGAACGGCCTGTAGTCATCACCTGACGAACCAGGGGTTACAACCTCCTTTTCTCCCTCCCCGTCTGCTTCCTCACAATCTTCTTCCTCTCCGTCCTCTTCCTCTTCGTCCTCCCCTTCCTCTCTGTCCTTCTTGTCATACTCATATTCCCCTTCCCCTTCTATCTCTTCATCCAGCTCTCCTTCCATCTCATCTTCTAAAAGATGAGCTGACGGCTCCCTTTCCAAGGAACCCATCCCTCCTCCGTCAATGGAACACTTCTAGACGAATGAACATCTTCGTCATCCGAACGAAGGGACAAGACATGACTGCTTGTCGCTTTACTACCTCTTAACATTCTCTCACCTACATGCAACAGATAAGAAACTAGGCAGTCACTCAAACTAAATACTAGACCAAGGGCTAAGGGGAGACGGATACAAAGAAAAAGAGTAAATAAAGTAAACAAAAATTTACCTGAAGAAAAATGACGGTTGGAAAGCTATACACGGACGGAACGGCTGAAGTAATGGATGGATGGTAATTGACGTACGATTGATGTTGACTCAGGAGCTTTGAGTAAAATTCCCTAGAAAAATAAGAAACTAAACTTGAGAAAAGTTACAAACACATTTATAGGATGGAAGGGCACAGAAAACGAAACGACATGACGTTTCATTTCCATCAGTCTTAGGGCGCCACGTGTAACTCCACGAACTATGAGGACCTTATTGCCCCTCATTTATGACATCGAATATTGGGACGAGGAGCATTAAATGAAAAGAATATTCTATTTACTCCATGACCCTTCAGCTACCCCGACGGGTCACGGAGTAGAGGGTAGTTGATGAAGGTATTTTCGTCCAGCAGGAAGTTTTGTTACTCGTCCATCCTAGATGCTCCTCTCTTCGTCTGTCTAGCTCAACAACCTTAGGGGCTGACAATCCTATCCATGCGTCCATCGTCACATGGTCCCTCAAACCCATCATAGCAGCAGATTAAAAAAAACACGCGTCGAATGGAAACTGACGATCGGGCAAATCCTCCTCCTTATCTACATACCGACAGATGGTTGGCCAAGCCGAATGATAGAGGTAATGGGTCCCATAATTCTTTGTGTAATCTCCACACATAAGTCCCCATAAGGAAATATTTTGCGCATCACGTCCAAAGACCCCACTACACGCCCATATCTTCCCTATATGGAAAAGTCGCCTTAAAATCTCAGAAACCCTATCTTCCCCAGATCTTCTTTACATGGAAAGGTCCGTACATCCAAGAGATCTTGATTCACTACTCACCACTATATAAGCATCAAGTCTCCTCTTCTCCTAGGTACGCTGAAAATCCCTAGCTCTCTCACTATAAAGTTCTTAAAGATTTCTCATTCACTGACTTGACCTTCAAAGAGTCTTTGGCTGGTACCGCACCAATGCTCTCTGATAGGTTCTTGGCTTCTTGTTCTTCAAGTACCCATCGGAGCATTCAAGGACTATTAACTCACTAACGATTTTTGTACATCATCACCGGACTTGGACACTCACTAGCAGATAACATTTTAAGTTGCTATTTAGGGCATAAGATTTGAATAAGGAAAATAAAAAAGATAAGAAGTTAAAACTTTTCTAAACTCATAAAATGAGATTAGAAATTAATTTTTTTAACTTTTAATTTTAACCATGGAAAGTATTGCACAACATTAAATCATAGAACCTACATATGTTCTAAAGCTTGTTTATGCATTAAGATTTAAGAGTGGTGGACTCAAGATTTGATAATTGATTCCAAGAAAACAGAAATTTAATCTGTATGTACTCAAGCATATTATTATATATATACTTTTTTTTTAAGCAGATATAATAGAATTTCAACTTATGATATCCACTTAATAATAATTGCTATGATCATCAAGTTACCAATTAGTTTCTGGTGTAGGTGGGGTTTAAACTCTAGATATTTTATTTGATGATAAAAGACTTTATTGATTAAACTAATTGAAATACATACTTTAGATAAATAGTAGGAAAAAAAAACATACATTCATGAGTGATATCGTTATTCTACCCCCCCCCCCCCCCCGCCCCCTCCCAAAAAAAAAAAAAAAGCTCACAAAGATATAATATTCATTATATTTTTTTTGTTTTTCATTTTTTTCAAATGAATAAAAATTCATATTTTTTTACACCAAAATTTATTTTCCAAAGCTCACAAAATTTGAATGCTTTTATACCAAATTTTATGAATGAAAGTAAATTATACATATATATCACTAGTAACAATAATTTTCTTTACTTCTCCCTGGCTTCTTTATTTTCATTTTTTTTTCCTCTATCTTTGCTTTTTTTTTTTTCTTTTTTTTTTTTTATAGGTTGCAAACTTTAGAAGACAATGATAAAATGCGAAAAAAAAATTTGTTTCTATTTTTCAAAATAATTTTGATATTTTCAATAAAAAAATAATTTTGACGAATAAATGGTTTGATAGTATATCAATTATAATTAAGATATAAACAAATATACCACAAAAATTACATTAAAAATTCAGCAAAATAAAACAGAAAAGAACAAAAAAAGAAATTATTATTTAAGGGGTGGGGGAGGAGCGAAATTCATTAGTGTAAGGGGCAACTATGAACTATGAACTATTAACACACGTGCAATGAGACTTTTTATTTTTATTTTTTGAGGTTTAGTCTCATAATTTTACTTTCATAACCAAATTTTTTACAAATGTCATAGAGTTATCCATTCACAATATATCTAGTTGAAAAAGTAGAATATAAATTTTGTTCAAAGGCTTACCAATATTTTGATAAGAAAACGCTTGACCATTGAGAAGAATTCAGTATATGAAACAGACAGTGCGGAAGAAAATAATGTCCGTTATAAATAGGATAAAAAAACAAAGATGAAACTGAAGAAATATTGTGGATTTGCAGTTTGAGGGACCACAATGTTAGAAAAGAGAAGAAAGGAACCAATGAAAGAGGGATTTTTTTTTTTTTTTTCCCCATGGAGTTGCAATTGGTTTTTTTGTCTTTTTGAGTGGGTTTTTATTCTTATTTTTTTAATATGATATGGGGTAAATTTTTTTTTTAATAGGAAATGTGGGGTGGTTTTTATTAGAAGGTGGGGTAGTTCTTTCTTTTTGACTGAACTTGGGATAAGTTTTTTTTTAATAGAAAACGAGCACTGGTTTTTTCTTTTTTTCTTTTTTTGGATAGAAGTTGGGGTAGTTTTGGCTGTGTATGAGGTAGTGAATTTTTTTTTCTTTTTTCTTTTTTCTTTTAACATTTGGTTGGAAATATCTATCTACTATCTAGTGGCCACATCAACTTTAACCCAAAAAATCCCTCAAAAACCACATCAACTTTCACCAAAAATGAAAATTACATAGCTTTTTCTTTATAAATTAAGGACAAAATTATAATGCTTTGAATACTTATTACATTCTAAAAAATATAAAATTACATAAAGAACACTCTTTAAAACCTTGAAATTAAGTTTGGAGGTTAGGTTACTATACAAGAAGGTATAAGGCACCAATAATTTTGCCTGATCCTAATGGTCTATTTGGATGGTATGGATTTGGATTATTTGAGAAGTCCTAATTCAAATTATTTATTTAGGTAATTTAAAAAAAGAAGGATTTGGATTTGATCCAAATCCAACTAGTTTTCAAATCCAAATGTTTCCAAACACAACTTAAGTTCATTCTTCTAAAAATTAAGGGCTGGTTTATACAACCAGTCAAAAATTTCATCAATATCTTGTTAACTGCAAATCAAATACCAAAATTTAAAAAAAAAATTAAAAAAAAATCATAAAATCAAACTACTAACAAAGAACTCAAAATTCGATATAGTAACCTGTTAGTCCACATGCATTATGCATGCCAAAACCCAGTTAGTCAACTAGATTTGTAGTTTGCACCCTATTAAACCAGGTTATAGTTTTACAAGTTTTCGCCTTCTTGAAGGGAGCAGGATCCTCTCAACGCTGCAAATTAACTCCACTGCGTATAGCTCAAATCTATCACTAGCAGACAATATTGGTCCACAGGACCTAGTCATGTAAAATGATGGGAGGAGTTAATTAAGTCACGGTGCGTGAAAGAAAAGCTCTTCAGTCTAATAATGAAACGCGGTTTGAATTGTAGTTGGCAACAATAGCAGAAAACATTGCAAGTTATGACATAATTAAAAAAAAAAAAAAAAATGCATTTCAATTTTATGAAATTCCAGTTCCAAATGGGCTGTAGTGTACTGCTGGATTTCTGGGAAGTCCTCACTTTGTACTACATCATGAAAACAAGGAGTGTGCGGTGCCAGTGCTGCACAGCGTGCCAAATTGGACTGTACTTTTTAGTTTAAAAAGTACCTCTAAAATACAAGTTTCCTAAAAAAAAATGTAATTTATCTAAAAAGATTTCAATGATAAGCAAATTGTTTATTGATAGAAAAATGCAAAGTCACCTACCTAAGGGATGTCAATAAACAAAATTATATATGAATAACTTAATTTAAACAAAATTATATATATATATATATATATTTATATATGAATAGCTTAAATTTTTAATACTGTATATGGAATTGCTCATGATATTATTTGTAAATTTACGTGTAATGATCATATAGGAATATTTTTAGTGTCAAATCTACTATTAAGGATGTGTTTGGATACCACTTATTTTGTTGAAATTGAAAAATTATTGCTGAAAGTATTGTAGATAAAGGTAAAAATTCATTGAAATAATATAGTGGTGCCCATAAATAGTGCTAAAAAGTGCAGTGGAGCCTATGAATAGTAGCAAAAATAAGCTGAATAGTGAAATAATTTTAATTTTTAATCTCCACCCAAACGCACACTAAGATTGAGTGATTAATTTTTAGTAAATTTGTTATAGTTTTTTCTTCTAAAGTTATTTTTATAGATAATTTAACTTTATTTAATGTTTTACATATGTTTTATACATCCATTTTCTTTCCTTGTTTTGTGAAATTATTAGGCTTTTAGATTATTAAAATTAATTATTGAATCATAAATTTAAGAATTTATGTCTTGTCCAATTTTTATATTTTTTTGAGAAGAATCCAATTTTTATATTTGAGTGCTTTCATTGTTATTTTATTTATTTGAAAAGAAAGGATAAAAAAAGGAAGTACTCTACTACTATTTAAGTTTGTCTTTTTAAATTATTTTATAAAGAGGTCATGACTAGTTGACTTGTCTTATAAAAAAATAAAAAAAAACTAGTTGACTTGATTATCAAAGGCTAGGTCCAAACAAAAACTTATTTATTATCTTGCTGAAGTTATATTAATTTTATTCATTGTAACATTAGTTTGTAAATTTTTGTAGTAAAATTTATATTAACTTTAGTATTTTTTACAAAAGAAATAAGAATCCGTCTCACTAACCCATTACCGGATAAGTCATGCCTGAATCTAACAATCGACAATTTGCTAAGTCTCATTATATAAATGCTTGCTAATTGTCCAATCAATTAAATTGTGTTGTTAACTAAAAAAGAATTTGTGCTGTTTTGACTCTATCTTGATTTCATTATATATCTATTGCAGCAAAAATTATATTATGTACACTATGGGGCCTGCCAGTCAGTGAGAGATCAGGCATATGTGCCGGGTACACCATATACTTTCTTGCCTATTGCATGCACTAGTTCCTATTCAACCAACTGTTGTTATAAATACACCGGAAAGGGTGAGTTTCTTTGTATTCTATCTCCTATCTCACTATAAAATTATAATAAAAGTTTCATGCATTATTGATAGCCAAAAATTTAGAATTGTATTTTTTTTTTCCTTCTGTGCATGTATTCGTCCAGTTGAATTAAGTAAATTCAAGAAAAATATTATGCATAAGAGACGGTCACGTCTAGTGGCATGTATAAATTTAATTTTGAACTTTCATTTTTAATTTTGTTAGGATTCTAGTAGATAGCTTAAATTATTATTCTGCAGCCAGTACTGAAGCAGAATATCGTGCCTTTGCTGATACCACATTTGAGCTCATTTGGCTATAATGGCTTCTCAAAAACTTAGGTGTGTCTACATCCTCTGCTACTCCGCTTTATTGTGACAACCAGAGTGCCATTCATATTGCTCACAATGATGTCTTCCATGAACGGACTAAACACATCGAGATCGATTGTCATTTTATCCGTTATCATCTTGTCCATGGTGCTCTTAAGCTAATTTCAGTCTCCTCTAAAGATCAAGTTGCAGATATCTTCACCAAGTCACATCCTAAGGGACGCCTTCGTACTTTGCTTGACAACCTCGAGTTGGTCTCACATCCACCTTGAGTTTGAGGGGGGCTGTTAACGTGTATAATGTTGTGGGCTTTAGGGCCAACTAGATTACTTGTATAACATACATTCTTGTACTACACTCTTACTTGTACTGCACTCTTATTCCTCCTATATAAAGGTACTCATGTATATTCTTTTATTGTGAAATACAATACTACAAATTTCAGTATTTCTAACACATACAATCTTCAATTCTTCATTGGAAAGGTGGCCTAGTCTACACACAGACAGGCCCAATGGAAGGATTTCATAATGTGCAGGCTGTGTAAAAGCATCAATAATTCTTCTACGATGGTAAAATGCAAGTAGGCATGGGAACTTTTTCGTAACCAGGGCTACTTGGGAGGCCACTCAAGAACAACTCTACGATACCCCATATCCAATGCCAATTGGCCTTCATTGATTGCCGAAATTCCAGCTCTCACAAGTTCAAAGTAGACCTAAAGGAGAAAAAAAAAAAAAAAAATTCTAGGAACCTCTCTCCTTTAATGCTATATAATTAAAATAAATATAAATTTTTTAGTATAAAGCAATAGAATTTATTTCTAAAAAGTACTATTGCAGCTTCATCCAACAATGAAAGTATCTAGCAGTCTCAACCTACATAAATAAGACATGTTCATTACATTATTCAATGAATTAACACTAAAAAATCAAGATTAATGTTGTACATAAAATCAAATATCACGGTCATGTATGAAAAAATTACTACTTATTTAATATTCCTAGATTTACGTTTCGTATAATTAAATTTAGAGTTTTAATCGAAGTACAAATACTTTCTTCTTTTTGAATGCATAATAAATACCTAATTATATACATTACATAGTTTTTTTCCCCTTAATAACTACACAATTTGTAAAATAATAAAAATAATCGAATTGAATGAAAAATATTGTAAGTCCACAAAAGAAAATAATTTTTCTTTTTAAAATTGAGAAACAAGAAAATAATATTTAATAGCTAATAAAAACAATATATATATATATATATATCTCTCTCTCTCTTCTGAATCACTATATTGAAACTAGAATGTAAAATATATAACAAAAAAATTTAATCCAAATAACCTCCAATCACATATCCATATGTGTGGGTTTGATCCAATCATGTATCCATATGTGTGGGTTTGATTTAAAAGCCAAATCTACAATATATAGTTTTTGGTAGTTTTTATGCTAAAGGTGTGACAAATGCTACAAATTAGCTTATTTGAAAAAAGAGTCCGAATTTGGTTCGAATGGAGCATAAAACTTTTGTTTTATACAATCCAATAAGAAATTGGCATGTTAACTTTTTACTTAGAACTTCACACAGAAGATAAGAACAAAATTAGAGTCAGAGCTTAAGGGCCTATTTGGTTTAGAGCAGTTTTGGATCATATCACTCAAAACTCATAACTGAGTTCTCAAAACACATGGGACGCACACAAATTTTTTTGTTTAGCCTGATTTTCACATTGTGTTTCCATCACTTAAAACTCAAAAATTTGAGTTAGAGTGATGGAAATAGGAAATAACAAATGGGTGTTTTCAGTTTTTGAGAATTGAGTTTCAATGGCATTTTTGTAAAATTAAGCAAAGAAGGGGACTCACCCGTATGACTTGTCCCATTAATTAACGTCTCTCTCCAACCCGTTCTTCTCTTTGTCTCTTCTCCTTCTTCATATTTTTTTCTTTACCTAGAGCTCTTTCTTCTTATTGACCCAGAGCTCTCCTTCTCTTTTTTGTGTGGCATCAAAGAGAAAGCAAGACCAGAGATTGGAAGCTTCGTTGGTGATAGGGGATTCGAGAAACGACGTTGGACTGAGCCCAGGCCAGATCGTGAGACATGCAGACCTCGAGAATGGAAGCTTCGTCGGCGACAGGGGATTCTAGACCTGATGCTTTCTATCTCCCAACGTGATGAGACCTAATGCTTTCTTCTTCTTCTTTTCTTTTACTTCTTTCTTTTTCTTTCCTTTTTTCTCTTTTGTTTCTTTTCTTCTTCAAGTTGGGTTTTTGCTCTTAGTTTCTTCTTTCTTTTCTTTTTTCTTTTCTTTCTTTCTTTCTTCTTCACTCTGGTTTTTTTTTCCTTCACGCAGTGATGGCAAAGATGGCTGAGTTTGGGTCTCTGATCTAAGGATTTGGGTTTGGGTTTTTTGTTATGGTTGTGGTGGTTTGAGGCTTAGGCTGTGGTGGAGATTGTTCGCTTGGATTTTTTGGCGGAGGTTGTGGTTTTGGTTAAGGGCTGTTGGTGGGTTTGGATTTTTTATTCATTCAGATTTTTTGGTGGAGGTTGTGGTTGTGTTGAGGGTTGTTGGTGGTGGTGGTGGTGGTGGTGGTTGTGGTTGTGGATTTCTGGGTTTGCCGTTGGTGGTGGTGGGGCTGGGTTTCGGTGTAGCAAGCTTTAAAGAGCAGAAAAGAAAAGGGACGCGGGCAGCAACCATATTCTTTTGTGTAGTGTCAGTGGGTGGGTCCATCATTTTGGCAAAAAGTGAAGTTAAAAACTGAGATACATGACTGAGTTTTGTGACCAAACAAAAGTGTTGGATTTTTTGAGTGATAATGGAGTTTGGGTTATGAGATATGGGTTTTGAGTTTGAGTTATGAAAATTGAATACTGAGTTATGAAAACTGAGTGAGCCCTAAACCAAACGAGCCCTAAATGTTCCAACGGTAACATTACAGCTCAGCAAATAGGGAGGATGGAAAATGGAGGAGAGAAAATAGGAGAGATTTTAGGTGGAAATGATGTTTGGTTTGAGTGATTTTGGAGGAGAGAAAATGGTGGGACCCACCTATTTTCTCCTATGGCCCACCATTTTTCAGCTCCCCCAAATTGGAGGGGAAAATAGGGAGGGGAAGTGGTTTGATAAAAATGACATTTCTACTCCTTCTACTCTCCTAAAGTTTTTTTTTTTTTTTTTTTGAGAGAGAGACCCCTATCAATGGGGAGTGTTATTGAGTACTAAAACGAAGATTAAAATTGTAAACATCAATCATGTTTGGAGGAACAAACTCCATCCAAACATCCAAAGGATTAGTTACAGCTCGTCTAACTAGTCTATGAGCCACACAATTCCCTTGCCTCTTAATATGATGAAAAGATACATGACTAAAAAAAGAATAAAGAAAAGTAATGTCTTGTAAGATATGCCCAAACTCAGATTGACTCATATTGCCACCATTGATTGAGTTAATAATGACTTCTGAATCATCTTCAACTATCAATCTTTGAAAACCCAACTCCTTTGCAAACCAAAGAGCTCGGCTCGCTGCTAGCATTTCCACCATCTCTACTGAAGCAGGTAGTGGAATCTGTTGTGCTAAAGTAGTCATAACCAATCTGTCATCATTGTAGATTATAATACCAAGGCCAGCCTTGTTTTCTTCTGCAAAGAATGCTCCATCAAAGTTAACTTTGAGTAGACCTAACGGTGGAGGGCGCCATCTGACTGACCGCACTGTGCGTGGGATCTTGGTGTGGATTGGACGCAGTTGCTGGTATTCCTAAAGACCTTCGCAAGCCATAGAACTAATCTTTTCCAATGGGATTGTATCTTCCTCTAACCGGAGCTTGTTTCTACGCATCCAGATCAGAGAAGTCGTCCATGCAAATAAAGCAAAGCGAGACCTGTCCTGTTATGCACACTGGATAATGTATAAAAAATTAGAGACAGCGTTAGTATCAGCAACCAAATCAGCAAAAGACACCTGCCAAACCATGGATAAAAGTGGACACTTCCAGAGAGCATGTAATGTATCTTCAAGTTCCAGCTTGCATAGGGAGCATGTAGACTTTGTTAACATCTTACGGCGGGCCAGGTTGACTCTTGTAGGTAGTGAGTCATTCCCAACACACCACATGAGCAATCGTATAAGGTTTGGGACCTCCAGTTTCCAAATTCCCTTCTAAGTGCTCTTCATCGAACCCATAGAAGATGAGCTAGAAGCTGCTCTATTCCCACACTCCATCTACATAAGCACCTCATATCTGGACTTGACAAAATATACCCCATCATGGTTCCTCGGCCAGAAAATTGTGTCACACCTGTTAGAGAAACCTAAGGGAATAGCTTTAATAATTGAAGCTTCCATAGGCAAAAATAATCTATCAAACTCTGCCTCTCTCCAGCTGCACAGCTCATGGTCAATAAGAATGGACACCAAAGCCTTTGAGTTGATGTTCGAAATGGGAGAAATGACCCTGCCATGTCTAGTAGCTGGTAGCCATCTATCATGATATATCCGGATCGAAAACCCGTCACCAATCCTTCATCTCATACCCCTCATAATGACTTCACGCCCTTTAAGTATACTCCTCCGAGCATAGGAACCATTTTTTTCCTTGGCATCAAATATTGATCCATTTGGAAAAAAAAAATTTGCTTTAAAGAATCTAAAAAATAGAGAATCTTGGTTTGACATCAATCTCCAAACTTGTTTGGCCAACAAAGCCTTATTAAATTTTTCCAACTCATGAAAACCCATACCTTCTTCGCTCTTAGGCTTACAAAGTTTGCTCCATTTCACCCAATGAACCTTCCTCCTATCACCTCTTTGTCTCCACCAAAATTTTCAAATCATGATCTCAATCTCATTGCATAATGTGGTGGGTAGTTTAAAGCAACTCATAGAGTATGCAGGAATGGCTTGGACTACCGCCTTCAAAAGAATTTCCCTACCAGCTTGAGAAAGAAGTTTCTCCTTCCACCCCCTAATTTTTTACCACACACACTCTTTTATATATTGAAGGCTACCTTTTTTGCTCTGACCCACAAAGGAGGGAAGATCCAAATACTTCTCATATTGCTTGATTTCAGGCACACCGATCATAGAAATAATAGTATCTTGCACCACTTGAGGAATGGCCTTGCTAAAAATTAGAGTTGTTTTATCTCTATTTAGCTACTGTCCGGATGCTCTTTCATAAGCCATAAGAATGTTAAGAACATGCTGGCACTCTTGGCTAGTGGTCCTACAAAACAAGAGACTATCGTCTGCAAAAAATAAATGGGTAAGTCTTGGGCCATTCCTGCAAATGGAAATTCCTCTAATATTCCCTGATGTACCAACTTGGTTAATCAGGCCATGGAGGCCGTCAGTGCAAAGGAGAAAAAGATAAGGTGAGAGAAGATCACCCTGTCTTATACCTCTGCTAGGGTGAATGGTACCTGTAGGTTCCCCATTAATTAAAACCAAATAAGAAACAGTGGTTATGCACTCCATCATCAAAGCAACCTATTTCTCATGAAATCCTATCTTCCTTAATAACCCTTCCATGAAACCTCACTCCACTCGATCATAAGCCTTGCTCATGTCGAGTTTCAGAGCCGTAAAGCTTGTTTTGCCCGATTGGTGGTGCTTCATATAATGGAGAGTTTCAAAAGCCATCAAAATATTATCTGTAATAACCTTCCCTGCCTAAAAAGCACTCTCCTAAAGTAAATTCAACGTTAACACATTTTTCTTTCCTTTTTTATTTTCTTTTTTCTTTTCCTCTTCTTTGCTACATTATTTATTTATTTTTTCCTTTTATGGGTTCTTTGTCTAACATTGAACCTTGTTTCTTTTTTTCTTTTTCTTTTTCTTTTTTTAAATCTTTTTTTTTTTTTTTTGCTTTGGCTTTGGTTTCGTTTAACCTTTTTTTTTTTCCTGAGATCTTTGCTACTCACCTTTAAAATGTTTTTTTTCCCTGAAGTTTTTTCCTTACTTTGAACCATAGAACCAGTTTTTTCTTTTTCTTTTTCCTTTATAAAATATTTATATAAAATAAGTTATGTAATAAGGGCATGAGAATAAATTTATACAAACTCTATTTTCTATCCCTCCACTTTTCCACCCTCCAACTAAACACAAATGAGGAAAATTAAAATCTCTTCTACCTCTCCACTTTTCCATCCCCTCTTCATTTTCTATTCTCTCACTTTTCCATCCTCCCTACCAAACGAACCCTAAATGTTATAAGTCTTGGATAGTGTTAAAACACTACATTAAATAAAATAAAAAGACTCAAAGAAACACGATGTCGTTTTATACAAAAGCTGGGAAAGTCTTCTTCTCCCTTATTCTACTTCCTCGATAGACTAGAACTCTAAGATTCTTTTTCCAAATATTTTCCCTTATAACTCGTTAGTATTCACTATGGTAGTTTAGACAGTAAATATAGAGTTTTTTAGTGAAACATTTATTAGTTTGTTAGATTGGAATCCAAAACTTTTAGGCTAATGTTATAGAGATAAATAAAGCATGACTATGTATTATTTTTTTAGAGATTAAATTATGTAAGGATGTGGTGTAAAACCCATGTTTTACCCATAATTTCCTAATATGCCACATTATCTTATCACATATTTAAGAATAAGTATAACATTTTCTAATCAATTCTAATACCCATATATAAATCCAACAAAATTGGGAGTTTATTGAGATGTTATTTGGTGTGGTATGATATATTGAATTTTAAGTAAAATGTTAATGTGACAATTTCTTATTGGATGGTGTAAAACATAGGTTTTACACTCCATCTTTACCAAATTCAGATTAAAAAAAAAAAAATTATAACTAAGTGCTTTTAATACAAATTAATCAAAGTTATTTGGAGATTTCTCTACTTTCAATTACACCATTCTTTTCTTCTAGCATTCTCACATATACATCCTATCATTGTAATGACTCCGCCCCAATTGCGTAGATATTGTCCGCTTTAAAGTTCATACCCCTTACGGTTTTGTTCTCTACCAAAGCACACAGCAGTGGGGGAAAATGCCTCTGCACATTAAAGGGAGGTTACTCCTTATAAGCACATCCTAATGTGCTTTTCAAGGCGATGTGAGATTCCATAGAATGCAAGACCCCCTTTTCAGGTCACTACAATCCACCCCTCTTACGGGCACCCACGTTCTCGCGTGTGGGGCCCACACTTCCTACTAGGGCATGGCTTTGATACTATCTATAACGACCTCGCTCCAATTGTGTAGATATTGTCCACTTTAAGGCCCATACCCCTTATGGTTTTGTTCTCCCTCAATGCACACAGTAGTGGGGGAAAAGGCCTCTACACATTAAAGGGAGGTCATTCCTTATAAGCACATCCACATGTGCTTCCCTGGGAGATGTGGGATTCTACGAAATGCAAGACCCCCCTTTGGGTCATTACAACCTGTGGGGGCCTTTTAGCATCAATGAGCCAAAACCCGTTCTGCTACACCAAGGCTTGTGAACTAATGGGTAAGGGAGTCGGGATTAGCCTTATGGGGTTATACTGCAGGCCAGCTTGTGCGCAAGCCAAGCATGCCTAATGTTTAGATAGAATGGAGAATGATGTAGTAGGCTGGACGTCCTTGTGAACATAGCAAGCGACGTTACGATAGAGTAACTATTACAGTAGATATAACGGAGAAATGCCACAGCAGAACAAATGGTATAACGGGTTTAATAATATGCGTTACCACGGAGCGACTGTTACAGCAAGATAGTAGTCAATCCTACAGCAGGATGACTAACACATTAAAAGACTCTATAGCAGAATAACTGATACAACAAATATAACAAAAGATACTACAGCCGAATAATTGATACAATAAATATACAGCTAGGGTTGTTCAAGAACAAACCGGCGCTAACAAAACCGGTCGGAGCCGCGCTGATCTGACTGACAGAAAGCTCCACCAAAGCTTTCAGGTACGGTGTTGGCAGTCTTTTTCTGTTACCGACATTGGTCGGTCCAGTGATCGGCTACAAGATTTGCACACCGAAAAGAAACCGAACCAACTGATATACATGTGTGTGTATATATATATATATATATATATATATAACATGATTGAGTGATTCACGTTTGCTGCCTTTCTTTATTTTTTTTCTTTTTGATAGAAACGTCTGCAACTTGCTTTCGAAGAAGAAGAACTTGTGCCAAGATTTATATTATATTATAATATAATATAATATACTTTAATAATATTGTGTACTTTTAAACTTCTATTTTTTAATGACCAACAGAGTCTCCTCCTTCACTTTTTAAAACATTTAATGACTTGTGCCTGGCTTTCTTTATTTTTTAAACTGTGTCATTTTACACTTTTTTTTTCCACTCAACTCACTCTTATCCTTCAAGTGAAATGGTGCTATTCTATTGTGTAAGATATTTTTTTATCTTTAAAAGCAAAATACACATAACCGAACTAACCACACCGAACCGATGAAATGCACTGCACATTGTGTAGACCATTTTTTTCCTTCTATAGGAGAGGTGCGGTTAGTTATGGGAGAAAATTGCATGTTGTAGGTGTGGTGCAAAAAATCCCTCAAAAACCAATTGAACCGAACTGCGTACAGGCCTATATACAGCTGAATAACTAATAGCGTGAAACATTGCAACAAAACAAATAGCAACGGAAAATATCAAACAAGCTAAAAGAAGCCACAGTAGGGCAAAAGCAACAACTCTAAGCAAACGTAATAGTGTTAGTTCACCCTCCCAATCCTATGTCAAGTCATTAAGCAGAAACAAGTCCATGAAGGAAACCAAACACCAACACAAATAACCTTATTATAGGTTTTTGCCATTGAATTTATTCGTGTTTGGCCAAGGGCCTAAATGGTTTTGGATTCGATTTATAGAGTCCCAGAGGGTTGGAGTGTCAAGAGGGAGAAAAAAGATAGTCTACTGATGTACACCTCTATTTCTAACATGTTTTCTCTCTTCCTTTTTTACCACTTTCTTTCTTTTTTGTTCTATTACTCTTAGTTTTTCTTCCTATCCTCTCCGTGGGTTCTTCCTCCCTACTTAGGGCTACCTCTCCCCTTTTTATACAACTTGATTTCATGAGATTTCTCCCTTTTGTCCTTAAGGCTTCACTAACTGTTTTTGGTTTTTTGTGGGCATCCCTCTAGGATTACTTACTAATTCGTTGGTTGCCCAGCCACTACCTCTGCCCAGAGTGTAGTTGTTACACCACTCCTCATTTCAAGACAAAACTCTTTGTTTTGTTTCTCTCCTTCCCCCTTTATGTCTTACTCGAGTGGATAAGGATTTGAGGCTCTCTCTACCTATCCTTATGGCATGCATCAAGTCGTCCAAGCCCTTTGTTTGCCTCTTTTGGGAGAAATGCCATCCCAGCAAGGCATTTTTCCCAAAAGAAACCTTAACATGAACCTTAAAATAGACCCATTTTCTCCCCACTACCAAACCACACCCTTTGAATCCTTTGATTGAGAGCCCACCTCTCCTATATTGGTTGGGTACAAGTAGATGGTGTTCCGGCCATTGTGTGTGAGTTTCACTACCCTCTGTGTTTGTCTTCTTTTGCTCCCACGCCATTTCTGCCATTCTTGCCATGTCTTCTTCTACAACGTGTCTTGTGTTCATGCTTATCCTCCACGGTATGAAAGGCATGGGCTATTGGGCTTTCATAATTTCTTCTTATTTCCCTATGGGCTTTGATGGTGTGTTGACAGAAGTCCCTGCTCACCCAACCCGCTAGGTTTCTGCTACTATTATTTCTTTTCTTCAAATATTTGTGGGCTTGCTGGCTGTCATTCTTGTCATGTTGGCTCGTTAGGTTTATTACCTCTTTCCTTGTGCTTTCCTGACCCACTTACTTTACTTTAAACTCTTGTTGTGCCTATGAGTCTGCTGGCTATCATTCATGTCATGTTGGCCCATTAGGCTTATTACCTCTTTTCTTGGGCTTCCCCGACCCATTTACTTTACTTTTACCTCTTGTTGTGCTTATGAGCTTGCTGGTTGTCATTTTGCCATGTTGGCCCATTGGGCTTATTACCTCTTTCCTTGGGCTTCACCAGTCCATTTGCTTTACTTTTACCTCTTTTATTTCTTTTTTCTTCCATCTTTCCTTATTGTTGGGCTTCTTCTATTGTTGGGCCTTTCTGTCAAAAATGTGCATCCACATAACCGCACATAATAATATCTCAATAAACTCATAGATGAGTAGGATTTTCAAATGGGTATTAAAATTGATTGGGTGTGGTTATACTTATTCTTTAATATGTAATATGATGATATGACATGTTAGAATTGAAGAGTGTAAAACTTGGGTTTTACACCAATCCTTGTAGAATTTAATCTCCTTTAAAAATTCTAGTTTTATTATAAAAAAAAATTAAAACAAACCAATGTAAAGAGTGAAAAGCTAAAATCTAAAAGTTTTTGGCAAATAGACTTTAAAGATTAAAGATTAAAGATTTGTATTATAAATTATCATAAAGAGCAATTATTTTGGAGTAAACGTCATAAATTGAAATTCTATAATTTTTTTTAAAAAAAATAAATTATCTTCATCAAGGTGGCATTCATCCAACCGTTCAATCTCCTTATACCAAAAAAAAAAAAAAAAAAAAAAAAAAAATTATGTTTCTTAAAATTTGTTTGGATCCAATTACAAAGTACAAACATGTGCACTGCAAGATTTGAGTTGGATCTGGATCCTCTCCATTTCACTATGGATTTCAATTTTTGTGAGATAGCTGAGTGTATACACTTAAAAGTGTGGGTCTCACCTGTTGTGAGAGAGTTGGGTATATACACTCGAAACATGATTTACCATGACTCCTCTATTTCAAGGCTAGGATGTACATAAAACAAATCCATGACTTGAATTGTGACACCTCATTAGCTCATTTAGTGTCCCTTTGGGAATAATTTATTTAGTTTTTTGTTGAAATTTTTTTGCCAAAAGTGTGTTAAAAAATACTTAGTGTCCGTTTGGATAGTTTATTTTTTCCAACTTATTTTTTTTTATTGTTTATGGGTCCACTGCACTTTTTGGTACTATTTATGAGTCACATTGTACTGTTTTAGCTAAATTGTACTGTTTCAGCTAACTTTTACTTTTATCTGCAGTACTTTCAACAAAAAGTTTTCAGTTTCAGTAAAATAAGCGGATCTCAAACAGACCCTTACACTTTGAAAAAATAAGAAAAATTAGAAAAAATTGAGATTTTAAAAAACAGTATATAAAAACTAAAAGTAAAAAGCTAAAACTGATTATTACTCTTAAAATACTGAAACTTAACCACAAACTATACTTTGAAAAAATTAAAAAAATTAGTAAAAATTGAAATTTTAAAAAACGGTATATAAAAACTAAAAGTAAAAGCTAAAACTAATTATTACTCTTAAAATACCGAAACTTAACCACAAACCTAACGGTATAAAAAACGAACCATAGTTAAGTATTGAAAAAAACAAAAGCAAAATAGAAAACAAAATAGGACAGGTGCTGAGAAGAATCAGAAGATGAAACGTTGTAGGTGACCACGGAGACTAGGTTCTTACATCCTTTCACCACTTGACAGATTCTGCACCCAATACCACGAATCCTCTTCCTTTCTTTTGATTTTTCTTTTTTGTCTTTTTTTTTTTTTTTTTTGGTTGTACAATCAAGTTTTTCTGCATTAACCCAAGTCTCCTGGTTTGGTTAAGTTAATATATTTTGCAAATGAGGTGGCACAATCTAAGCCATATATTTATTTTGGTTAAATCCTAGCCTTGTAACTGACCCTCTTCTAATCCGAAACAGAGAGCCGTAGAAAAATGTCTTCCTAAAGGGACATTGTTAGCAAAAAAAAATAAAAAATAAAAAGACAAAAATGTAAAATTGACTCTCTAACTTTTACTCTTTTTTATTTCAGTCCTTTAACTTTCAGTTTTGTCAATTCAGTCTCTAACTTTCAATTTTTATCAATATAAGATTCCGTTAAACTCCATAACTGGGCTGCTGATAACTTTCAGTTTTTTTTTTTTAAATTTCAGAATTTAAAAAAAAATCTGTAAAAGAAAAACATTTAAGGTAAGAGGAATGACGTAGACGTTTCCATTAAATTTTTTTTTTTTTTTTACAGATTTTTTTTCTTTTAATTTTGAAATTAAAAAAAAAAACTGAAAGTTAATGGCAGTCTTAATTGGAGTTTAATGAAATTTTGTATTGACAAAAATTGAAAGTTAAAAGATTAAATTGACAAAATTAAAAGTTAAATGACTGAAATGAAAAAAAAAAATGAAAGTTAGAGTGTTTTGCCATACAAAAAACAAAAAACAAAAGTGATCGAGCGCCGCCTCCTATTTCCTGAGGTCAGAAGTAAAGAAGCACTCTATTTTACTATGTTATATTTTCCTTAGAAAAAAAATACAGAAGATTTTTCACAACAACGAACAGCATGGCTTCCTCTACCATTGCTCCAAATCCCGCATCTTTCATCTCCAACAAGGTCAGTACATTTTCCCAGTTCCCATTTCCCCATTTTGTCAAATTTCAGTAAACCCATTTCTGAAATTTTTTTTGTTTTTTTTTTGCAGAAAGATTTGGGGTTCACTGCATTTTCGACATCGTCACAATTTTCTATTCCCAAATGCAACAGAAGGATTTCCAAGAAAATTTGTTCAGTCATGGCACCGCAACAATCGGAACGCAGGCCTTCTACCACTGGCTCAGTTGGGTTTCTTTCAATTTTCTCATTGGTTTTGTGTTTTTGGTTAATGGGTTTGATAGTTTTGTGGATTTTAAAGGTGGGATTTTTGTTGATTTTAGGTCAAGACAGCAATGACGATGACTGAGAAGATATTGGCTAGGGCTTCTGAGAAAAGCCAGTTGAGCCCTGGTGAGAATACCTGGGTTAACATTGACATTTTGATGACCCATGATGTTTGTGGCCCTGGTTCGATCGGCATCTTCAAGAAAGAGTTTGGCCAGAACGCCAAGGTATGGAATCCTCTTCACCCATTACCCATGATGTTTGTGAAGTTCATATGCTAAATTGACTGTGGTAGTAGCTTTAATCTAGCTTTGTGATGTTTCATGCAAAAGCAATTAGGGTCTTGTTTGTGCTCGTTAAAGGTGTAACTGTACCATTTCTGTCTAAAAATTCATTTATATGTGAGATATTTTTGGTTTTTACTCCAGTACTAGTCATTATATCCTGGTTGCTGAGTTTTGAGCTTAAATGCTGTTGTTGTTCATTTTTTGGTGATCTCTGTGTTGTTGAACTGTGTATTTGCTGCGTCTAAGATACTATTGTTTTGGAATTAAGGTTTGGGACCGGGAAAAGATTGTAATAATTCCCGACCATTACATCTTCACAAGTGATGAACGGGCAAACCGTAATGTGGATATATTGAGGGATTTCTGCACGGAGCAGAACATCAAGTACTTTTATGATATTAAGGATCTTAGTGATTTTAAGGTATGGCTCTACAGCCTCTTTTTACTTAATCTCCATTTCCTAATCTGTTATCCTCAAGAGCTTATAGTTTATTCATTCCCTGATTATTGACACTAATTGTAAAGTTTACTTAATTACTTTTCAGGCAAACCCAGATTACAAAGGAGTATGCCATATTGCTCTTGCACAAGAAGGTCATTGCAGGCCTGGAGAGGTATGGTTATATTATCAAGTTCATGCAATTGTTTATAATATACGAAAATTTTATGCCTTTATGTTCCACAACTGTTGTTAAACCTTTTTCACTGCCTTCAGGTCCTGCTGGGTACAGATTCTCACTCTTGTACAGCTGGAGCATTTGGCCAATTTGCTACTGGAATTGGCAACACGGATGCAGGCTTTGTGTTGGGCGCTGGGAAGCTCCTTCTCAAGGTTTGTAGATGCTTTATTTTGGTATCCTAAAGTTTATTATTTTGTCCCTCCCCTTCCCGCCCCCTCTATGCGGGGCCCTTTTGATTCTAGCTATTATTCTATGTTTCCTTCAGGGCTCTCATCAGGAACTATGTTGTTGTTCTGTTGGCTAAAAACTTACTTGATGATTTTAATTGTAATATTTAAGGTCTTCCAGAAAAGCTTGATTTCTCAAATAAGAGGTCTTCCTGCAACTATAAGAATTTGGACATTCCTTAGCGCGCATGCATGCATACACACACAAACACACAATTCCAATTATCTTTGTCCAAGACAATTGTTGAATTTTTTTAACGGATTTAAGGTGATTAAGAATTAAGACATCTCTTTGTCTATTGTGTATATTTTGGTGCGTTCATTATAAATATTTGTATAGATACATCCTGCTAATTTCAGCTAATTATTGAAAAACCAATAAAGTTGCAAAATATTATTCTCTTTTTTAACACACAATTCTCTTTTTTAACATATTTGCCCGTCGTCAGTTTTGACTGTCTGACTGCTACTTGTGGACATTCAATCGATTGAGCAGCCATTTTCTTTGGTTTCCAATTATCTTTGTCCAAGACAATTGTTGAATTTTTTTAACGGATTTAAGGTGATTAAGAATTAAGACATCTCTTTGTCTATTGTGTATATTTTGGTGCGTTCATTATAAATATTTGCATAGATACATCCTGCTAATTTCAGCTAATTATTGAAAAACCAATAAAGTTGCAAAATATTATTCTCTTTTTTTTACATATTTGCCCGTCGTCAGTTTTGACTGTCTGACTGCTACTTGTGGACATTCAATCGATTGAGCAGCCATTTCTCTTTGGTAGGCAGCACATTTCCTCCTCCCCCCACCTGATGTGGTTGTTGGGTTGAACCTCATCCCGAATTAACTTGACCCATGGATACCCCTAGTTTGTTTGGTATTTCATGGGTAATGCCCAATTCTGTAATTTTGTGATGCCGTGATGGACTTATTATCCTGTTGGAAAGGACAGTTTTACAAGATAAGTAGTGGGGAACATGGAAAGCTATTCCATTTTGCTTAATGTGGTGTATTTGAAGAGGAATGCATGCTACTTTGAGGGCATTAAGTTACATTTATGGAAGGTGAAGTTCTTATTTTTGAAGAGGTTATATGAATGGACTTCGGCCTCTTCTACATTAATACCTCAAACTTTATAGGAGGAAAAATTATATTACTATTGACTGAGACCAATCAAAATACCTCAAAATCTATAGATTGTATGTTTTATTTCTCTTTTGGCCCTCCCTTTGTATACTGCCCGTGTACTAGCTTTGGGCCCCTTTGCGTTTTCTTAATATAATTATACTTATTGAAAAAATAAAAAAAGAAAGGGGAAAGAAAACATTTCCACAAAAAAGCGTTACTATGATTGCACATTTTCCTTCTTTTTTCCCCTTAAATTCTAGGAAGCTACTAGATCATCAAGTCTCAAAACTTGCTATTGTTAAAACATAAAGCTAGGAAGCACGAACACTTCATTTAGGGTGCCGTACCTATGTTGTATCCGTGTTATACTGGTGTTGTACTAGCTGTTTCATGTTATAATTTTTTAGAAATTGCTCGTGTTGCTGTGTTGTACCAATACTTGTGTCCGTGCTTCCTAGACATAAAGAGAACTAGAAACTAAAGAAGGAGAGAAAAATTATGCCTTTTAATTTTCTTCTTCTTGTCTTATGTAGAATTATATTTTCGGTATCCTAATATCTAATTTTCTTGCTTTAATTTGCAGGTGCCTCCAACTTTGAGATTCGTAATGGATGGTGAAATGCCAAATTATTTGCTTGCAAAAGATTTGATTTTACAAGTAAGTTAAACTGGTTCTGCAACCTTTTATTTCCTCCGAATGTTCGTACTGTAGCCTAATACAGTATATCACTTTTGTAGTGTGAGCCAAAAGTTTTTAATTGGTTTATATAAATGAATATGTTTTTCCTGAACAATATTCACTTTGCAGATAATTGGTGAAATATCTGTGTCTGGTGCGACATATAAATCTATGGAGTTTGTTGGTACAACTGTTGAAAGTCTAACTGTAAGTAAACCTAAAAAGATATTTTCTGGAAGTCTATGATATCATTCCAAATTTATGACTCCAAATGTTAATTACACTTTTCTTTTAGCAATTTTTTTCCTGGTGCATCATAAATTTAAGTTCTCTAATCCTCTGTATTTGATAGATGGAAGAAAGGATGACATTATGCAACATGGTTGTTGAAGCTGGGGGGAAAAATGGTGTTGTCCCTGCTGATAGCACTACATTTAAGTACCTTGAGGTTAGTGATATAGATAATCAGATGCATTTGTTCTTGGTGGTACTCTTTGTGTGTGTGTGTGTACCTGCTCACATATGTATGTGTTGGCTATGCATGTATATGCAAACACAAGATTAATAAACCATGGGTCTATGTTTGAAAACCAATCCTTGTCTTTGCGGGGTTGGGTTGTTACCTGGTGAAAAGTTAATTGCTTCGAGACGTGCTGTTTTGGAACATAATTATTTTTTTTCTTTTATGTATTCTACACGTGAACATTTTTTTATTGTTAAATTACCGATTGTCCTTAAAGCTTAAGCTGTTAGGAAATGATAAATTTAATCACTTAACCATAAGTTTAACACTTATAATTTTATCTTTTGTTCTGAACATATGCTTATAATCTTATCTTTTGTTCTGCACAGGATAAGACTTCTGTGGCCTACGAACCAGTTTATAGTGATGAACAAGCAAGGTAGTACATGTGTAAAATAATTGCTCAAGACTTCCATACCTTTTTTTTTTTTTTTTTCGTAAAAAGAATTCCATGCCTAAATCCTAGTTATAATGTTACTGCTTCTGTGTATTAAATTTATGATCTAGAGTATATAATTTGAACTTTACTTGGATATATACTCAATTTATATGGAAAATACATTGAACTACTATTGTTATTTTTGTTGGAGTGTGGGGGTCATCATATCATCGAGTACCTAATAGTTATAAAAAAAAAAAAAAAGATTTTCAACACATAGTTGATGCCAAATTTGAATTGGATTTTGAGGGCCTTCCCACCTGCATTCAAATTATTAGCTATGGAATAATTGGCATCTTATTACTTACAGATGCACTTTCTTGCCAGAACTGCAAGAGTTCATGGAAAACAGTCAATTCCCCATCATAAAACCAAACTTCCCGACTTGTTAAGTTATGGTTGATCTAATTGCTAAAAAATAATTATTCTAAGGCAATATGTGAGAAATTGAATCATCAAAGAAAGGTTTTGTGTAGGTTTCCTAATTGGAAAGCCTTATTTTGATCATTATAATGTTAATTAGTGAATAGTTTCTTTGTATCAAAGATACATTCCCAGTGATTGGGAGAATTTTTGTGGTAGATGGTGGAGGAGTTGGTTTGAGTTTAGTAATGCCATCATTTTTAATTTGGAAATTTAGTAATGTATACTTCTCATTATAGTTTCCTATTTTAATGAATTTTTACAGTTTGTAAATGAGATGTGAAAAACCAATTCTTGCTTTTCCATAGATAGCAAAATTATATACAGGCCAAATGTTTCTTTTGCTTAATGAATGAAATACAAGGCTTTCATTTTCATTTTCCATTTCTCTCATTTGATTCCTATGCGTGTTTTGGAAGTACTTTCTGAAGCACTGGAAATATCTCAGATCTACTTTGCTCTCATAATTCTGTCATGCAACACAAACTAAATTGGTACAAATTTGATTCATGCCTTGACTTAAAGATTTGCTGCTGTCATATCATTGAACATGTATTGACTGAAAGCTGGCAGCATTAAGAAAATATTTGTTTGTCACAGAGTTATTAACTTTCTCATCTTGAAATTTTTATCAGATTTTTTTTTAATAAATTTTATTATTATCAGCTATTGAATATTGACTTTAGTAATTCAATGAATTATTCATATCTTCTGGCAGACTGTGATCAAGATGAGAACATGTTATTTAATGGCATACTGAATTAATTTCTTTACTTAGCAAAAAAGAAACAAAACCTTTTGTGGTGACTTTTCCAATAACACCCCCCCCCCCCTCTTTTGGATTTCATTTTTATTGATGAGTTTAATTTTCTTGGCTTTTAGATTTCTTTCTGAGTACAGATTTGATGTCTCAAAACTGGAGCCACTGGTAGCAAAGGTGGGTGATTTTGACAGGCGTTGAAGAGAAGATTTCTCTTTATCTTTTACGAATGTAATTTAAAATGGGATAACCTATATGCTGCGGATCACATATGTTTTATCTCCCAAAAACAGTTCGCCTCTTTTGTAGTTCTTGACAATTTTGCTGGATCTGCCTCTTTTCTTGAATGAGTAATGATGTCAATATATCTTTGCAGCCACATTCTCCGGATAATCGGGCTTTAGCAAGAGAATGCAAAGATGTGAAAATTGACAGGGTATACATTGGATCTTGTACTGGAGGAAAAACAGAGGATTTTATGGCTGCAGCCAAAGTTTTCCTAGCTTCGGTAAGAAGCTGTATTATCTCTGTTATATAGCCGTTGGAGAATTTTTTGTTACTTATATGCTTACATGGGTTTAAATCTAAATGTAATATTCTTTTAAAATTCTTTTTAAAATATTCATGGCTTGATTTTTTGGAAATTTTGATTGCTGGTGGCTCATCTTATTGATCTTTATTTATTTGTTAAAATCCATGAATATAATGATCAATCCTCTGCCTTATATGAGAGTATAGTATACTTAATGAGCATTGGAGTTGTGTTTTTCTGACCAAACATGTATCTCAATTACTTTTCTATAGTAGTATGCCTTAGTTGCATATTTTGTTCTTATACATTCTACTGTGCATTTGAACATAATTTAATTAGTGAACAATTTAATTGAGATTTAGGTATTTGCATTTTGCGCATTTTTGGGAGTTATTGAGACTTCATTCTGGTGGTGTTTATATAGTAACCATGCTCCTTTTTAGAGCTTCTTATTTTATTTTAGTTCATTTGTTTTTTGTGAGCCATGGTTGTAGCTTGCTGGTATTATTTTCTCTCATATATTTTGGGGATTAAGCTGAAAAGATGTAATTGCTTTTTCTCAGGGCAAAAAGGTCAAAGTCCCCACATTCCTCGTTCCCGCAACCCAAAAGGTTTGGAATTCTAAATCACATTTTTGATAAATAGAAATTAATCATAGGTAGATTAATGATAAATAAAACTATAAACATCTATACAATAAAATTTGCAGGTTTGGATGGACGTATATAGTCTCCCAGTACCAGGATCTGGTGGCAAGACTTGCTCCCAGATTTTTGAAGAAGCTGGTTGTGATACACCTGCAAGTCCTAATTGTGGTGCTTGTCTGGGTGGCCCTAAAGACACTTATGCACGCATGAATGAGCCTACGGCAAGTTATTCTTTTTTTTTTTTTTCTTCTTTTTTTAAACCTTTTCAATAAGTTTTATCAATTGTTCAACATAACATAGCTCTCTATTTTCTGAAAGGAGATCCTTATTTCCAACTATAATCTATAGAAAAAATTAATAGAATTATTAAATTGGATAAAAAAAAACTTGCTCGTGGCAATGTGGCCTACCCCTATCGGCCATTGCTTCTGCAATTGTACAAAAAAATTCTAGACTTATTCGAAATGAGCAACTCGGTAAGATTAGCACTACAAGTGCATTTGTTCCTCTTGATGCGGGAGACAGAAGGAGGTTTTTATTTTAACTTTGTATTATTTACTTTTTCAAGTCAGTTGTATATTTATTTTTTAGGTCCTAGTAGTTTATTAGGCTATTAGTATTTTAATATTTAGAAGCAAGGTTATTTTTGAAATAAGGCAACTAGGGTTTCCTACGCCAATTATAATTAGGGTTTAGTTTTCCTATATAAGCAAACTATTGTACTCCTTTTTGGGGAGGATTTTTGAAATGGTTTCAATGAATGGAAGTCCCGTTTGGTTTCTTTGGTCTAGTGTTGACTCCAACCAAGCTTAGTTGCTGACTCCTAGTAGTTTTTTTTCTTTGCTTGGTGCTGATTCCTAGGTCCTATCCTTTATTTCTCTGTTGTTTAATTTTATTGGCAAAGTTCTGGTTTGTCTTGCGTCACTGCTGGTCTGTTATCCTTAATGCCTTCCATCAGTATCAGTGAGTGTCTTTGATTTCTTTAGATTTCAGCCTCTCATCAGCAGCAGGTCTGCCATGAGCAATAAGATTCTGAATGCATTACATGTTCTGTGAGCACTGTAATAACTTAGTTGCTCATTTCAGGTACTCCAGGTCATAACGTGAAGTCCAATAATTTTTCCTGAGAATTTTTACATATTGCTTGTCATTATTCCAATACAATAATAATCACGATTAAATGATTAGATCTGTTACAGCGAATGCCTTAACATTATTATGCTATCTAGCAATATTGTGATACAATTAGGCATAATCTCTAATGTGTTGGAGCTCATAGATTTCTCATCCGGATATCAAATGGATGGGATTGATGCCTGACCTTTGGTGGGTCTCATTAGAAGATTAATCTGTACTGAAAATTAAGAGTAATTTTTTAGTTGACACTTATGTTGTGTCAATTTAGGCAAACCTTCGTAAGAGTAACTGTTGGTAGTTTACACTTAAATACTGTCAACAAAGCAACCTCTCATGTATTTCTTATTTAGCACATCATATGTAATTTAGGAGCCTTATGCATCATGTAAAATGGCTTGTAGAGCCACGCGTGTTGAAGCAAAATTCAAATGGGCATTCTTGTGGAGTGTGGATCCTTGATACCTTGCTATCCACTAATATCCCATAACTCTTTTTTTGATAAGTACGAATACTTTTATTAAAGAGAGACTACTTCATGTACAATAACATAAAGCAACCTAAAAAATTACTTAAAGAAAAAATTATATACAATAACATGGCAACGACTCTATAAACTATACAATAGAATGGCTAGTTGTGAAGCCCCAAGTGCGAGACACTGAGACCACTCATATAAAGAACTAGTGAAAGTTGCTAACAACTGACTGACTGAGTCCTCATACTTTTCATATCCTCAAAGTTCATCAATTCCATTCCCTCTATCCTATAACAAGTTGCATTCTCCATGACTGCATTAAGAAATAATGCATTAATATATCAACAAAAAGATCAAATTGGTACGACTTTCTGACCATAGTTCAGTTCTTTGGAAGGTGAATACTAATTGGCGATGTTCTAGAAAAAGGTTTACAAAGTTATAATGTTTAAACTTTTTACTTTGCTGATGCTTAATGTACATGGTCTACCTAGTTGATCTTGATGTAGGGTTTGTACTACTGTGCAGTGATCCCTTTACCATTTTAGGGTGATTTAGGAACTCACAGGACAAAATATTGTTTTACAAGGCTAGTAACACAGTCACTAATCTATCCTCAAATGATTAGAGGTTTTCTGATTTTTTTTTTTTCCTAATATGTTATGTTCCTATGGCAGCAATTGCTGTCATTCCGGTCAGTTCCTTGGTGCAAATTAACCGAAGTGACACCTTCTAAAATTTTCAGGGTCTAAAAATTGGCACACAAAAATTTGGAAGGAAGTACTTTTTTAGGGACCAAAAGCAAGCTTTAACTTTATTTTAATAATTTGTCGGTGGGTTTCAAGCTGTTATGGTTGGTTAGCAGTGGAATCATTGTATAATGAACTATTTTCTTTACTGATATGGTAACTTGTGAATGCTGCACTGGTTCGTCTGGGGCCAGAGTTGTTGGGGCTTCAATGTAAAAGATGTAGGGGATTATACTTCAAACGCTGATTTCTACTGGCATTGGGGTGAGATGGCCGTTGGGGGTTGTCTACACCCATCTAATGAGGACTGAAGATGAAACTATGAATGCATATTTATCTATTATAGAGTATCAGAACATAGAAATCTAATTGTTTTATTTCAAGCGTAGAGTTTATTGTTACCCCATTATGCTTTATTCCTAAGGCCAATGACTATTTCTGTGATGGTCTTTGCAGGTCTGTGTGTCAACAACAAACAGGAACTTCCCAGGGCGAATGGGACACAAAGAGGGCCAGATATATCTTGCATCCCCATATACTGCAGCAGCATCTGCTTTGACTGGTTATGTGACCGATCCAAGAGAATTCTTGCAGTAGGCTATAAATACTATAAATCTGCTCATGTTGTATGTCATGGTTGCTTTGTATCCTACCACTGTAGCTTAAAATGCCTGAGCCGAAATACATAATGGTTTTTTCTGTATATTTATTAGTTTATATATTTTGTGATAACTAAGAGGTTTGTACTAAAGAAGATTGGTCAGACGCCACCATGCAATAATAAACTTATTGCAAGAAATGAAATAAGTTTCCAGGGAAGATGAATGAAAACTGGTGATGACTAGACTCATCTTTGTGTATGATTATTCCTTGCGAATTTGGTTTTTAAACTTTTGTTTTCTGTCCCAATGATAGGAAAATATCCCAAGCTGCAAAATAGTGGTTCTGTGAATCTGATTTTGATGTTAGCATCTTTTCTCAGGGTTGTGATGTTACACAAACAAATGGGAGAAGGAGGAGTTGATGGCCAACTCTTCCTTTCTTTCTGTTGCTTGTTTCCGTTTTTGTTCTTCCCCAAAGGGAACGGACCACAATTTAGAAAGTGCAAGACAATTGGGATCTGTTAATTTTGTTCCTCCTACAACGTAATCATTTGGGGTGGTGGGGCAGTCGTTCATAAAAAGTTTTGGATCTGAGAAGAAATTACCATGTCTAGGCTGGTGGAGTCTTGATTGTCATCAGCAGCCTACCTTCTGTTTTCGAATCATTTCGCATTATAGGGATGCAGCCCTTATGAGAAATTATTCACCTACATGGGATTGTTGGGCTTTTCAAGGTAATAATTTCTTGGTTTACAACAGAAAAAAAATATATGTAAGCACATTTCACTAGTGGCCATAATATCTGCACAAAATTGCAGAAACACAATTATAGAAAGTGACAAAATCCTGAGTCAGGCCTCATGGGGCCTCACCAATCAACGAGCGGAACCTCATCATTTATTTTTGGGAGCATATGATCATATCCTTGAACTAAGTGGTCCTGTCTAGTTCCACATTGCTGCCTGATTGTCTACCATGGAATGGTGAACTCAGCGGCACCAATGGTAAGATTGATTTAGTCACTTTTCAACTCATTGCAATCTCTCTCTCTCTCTCCTGGCGGGCCTACTACTATATATTTTTTTGGCATGAATATATATTTCCAATCTCTAGTTAAGAAGTTATTAGGATTGGTGTGGAACCATGTAAAAACAACATTAAAAAAACAAAAGCTTTCCAGCTGTTGGGGTTTCTATGTCCATCATTAGTGTTCCAGTTGAGGGTACATTTATAATGGCTGGATTAAAGTTATAATTGTGCTTTAACATGTGGGCCAGGTGGCACTTCCATAGCCAAATTGAGAAAAACGTTAAAACATAAAAAGGCACACATTAAGTCAGTTTAAGGTGAAACTTTTATGATACAAGAAATGTTTTCCTTTGTTTTGCAAGAAGTGAAATGGAAACCAGCAAGAAAGTATAAGAAACTAGGAAGAGAAAAAAGCTGAACATTCTGGGGGGAATTCGCATCTGGTCCCTAGTAGTTGAATACAGTTGTCCCCTAATCAATTAAAAAGAAGGTCTTATCAAAAAAAAAAAAAAAAATTAAAAAGAAGGTAATTATTCTAAGAAAAAGCACTTCTCTTAAGTCATCAATGGGTGGTCTTCTGCAGTCAAAATTTACATGATTGCACAATCTTACCACTGTCCTTCCCCACGCCCCCCGTTTTGTTTGTTTGTTTGATTTTTGATTTTTGATTTTTATTTTTTTGTCAAGTGTTATTGTGCCAACTTTTTTACAAAAGAGATGGTCAAAGTAAGAAGAAATATAAATGAAGGTTTAATACAAAAGTATAAATTACAAAAAGCTTGGTATTTTTCCACACCATGGAGAGAGAGAGAGAGATTAAAAATAACAATAGCATTTTAAGTTGGTTTAAAACATAATAATTGGAACAACTTTTCTCTTTCAACACACTGATATAAGCAACAACAACAACAACAACAAAATTTTAATTGATTTTTAAGAACTAATTAAATCTCAAAATAAATTTGCAAAACATAAACCATGTGATAGAATACCGATTCATTTTAAGGTTTTAAAATGAAAATTTTCTCAAAGCTTCCCCTATTTGCACAATGAGTTTAGAGGGGATGAGGGTAAGAAAGAAAGAAAGCAGTTTTTGTTGGTTGGTCGGCTATTAGAGCAGAGGGGATTAACTTTGAAGAGAGAGAGAAGGAATCCTAGGCAGTGGACGAAAACAAAGTGAAAAATGTTATGAATCGGGTGAAGCAAAAGTTGCGGATAACTTATTGATTCTTTAATCTTATTTATCTATACTTCAATGCCAACCATTCTTGATTAAGTTTTGATTAAATATATTAGGCCAAACCATTCCTGATTAAGTTTTGATTAAATATATTAGGCCAAGGCCATTAACCAACTCACTCCTCGTCCACCATTCCATAACAATCTTTTTGAGCTAGTAACCACGAAAGGCTAATAAATTTAAGAAAGTTGAACTAAAATAGTCCTTTCAAGACCATAATTTTTATGCCATAACTTTGACGTGACAGATAGTAAACAGCTATCTATTACTTTCACATAAATTAAATATTTTTTCTCCATCACTCACTCTCATATTAGGGTTATAGCAAAAATTGTGTTTCTTGAAAAAATTGTGATTCTAAATTTTTTCAAGGTAGAAATCCACTTAAAATGAAGAGAACAAATCCTGAGTGAAATGAACAGCCAAATTTTATTTTATTTTTATTTAATGATATACATTATGTCACATTTTGTTTTAAGGTGAAAAGATTTAAATCCAAAATTTCCGCTATAAAATAATCATATAATCCTGAGTTATAATGCTCTTAACATAATCTCACAATCCCGAGTTAATAATACTCTTAGCATAATCTCATGTAATTTAATTGGCATCGTATAAATCTTTGCAATTTAATATAGAACATAAAATAAACTCTATATCTTTGAAATGAGGATGGCCTTAGAGGGAATGCAGAACTTAGCATCACCATGTGGCAATGTAAACAATGGACCTCTTGTGGAGTTGTAACTAGTCAACATTTATGATGTAATACCCATTCACCTTTTGATAATATGTCAATTTCTGTACACGATTCAATTTTTTTATATTAAAGAATCTGATAATATTGAAATTTCGTAGTGGATTGATTTGCTTATATAATGCAACACACTTTCCCTGCCTGCTACATGGAAGGTTAGCATAATTTGAGATTCAGCCAAAAAGACCCAAAAATAATCAAATTATGCCAAGCCACAAACAAAAGGACACTGAAAAAAAAAAAAAAAAAAAATTCTAGGTTGTAGTAAACACAAAGAAAACATGGCCAACCAACACAACCACAAAACTTTTTGAAATCAACACCACACAAGTTTTTCTTTCATCACCAAGTAAAAACCTGAGTCCACTAGATTGCAGCAAACTCAACACTCTAGATATCAAGTACTCCCATATTTACAATACGGTGAAGCAGCAATCAGCCAAGTAGGCAGGCCTGTATGGTAGCATTATATAAAGGGCTGTAAAAGATCTAAAATCAAATGGCCTAAAAGAACAAAAAGGCAACAAGAACCAGAGACTGGTTGAGTATACAAAAAAAGCAGGGTAAAACCAGTGGAAGAACAATCTTTAACAAAACACTTTGTCTCATCAACTTTTTTTTTTTCTACTTTCCTTTAACTTTTGTAGTCAAACTGTGGCCTTTCTTCATCTTACCAAATTTAAAATTATCAGACAGCCCTTGATATTATATGGGCTTGCTTCTTTGTCTCTCATTCCTTTCTTGAAATCTTGTTCCTGGAAATACATATGGATAAACTTAGAAAGAAGGGGAAAACAAATAAAACTGAAAATTTGAAAGCGGGATACACGAATGATAACTGTAAGTTTACATACCAAGTCCATTAGCCTCAGAGGTTCTCATGATTCGAAGCCGTTTCACAGAGGTGAGGAACATCCTAAATACAACAGAATATAGCAAACATACTGTAAGCATTACAAAATAAACAAATAAACAATAAAAAGAATTGAACCAAGCAATTTCTTTCTTTCTATCCCCCCTCTTTTTGGTCATCCAAGCCTCAAATAGACCACCTAGCAATACAGTCCATCAGTGGCTAGGACCTTCAAGAGTGGCTAGGCTCACTTCCACTTCATATGTGTGCCCATTTTTCCCTTTCCCTTACTCCCCTTTTATTTTTTATTTTTATTTGAAAATAAGAGTTAACTGGTTGTTGCGTACCCCCATGGAACATCTCCCACAAGCATCCAGTCGCCCTCTTTATCTTCATAGGTAAGCACAAATTCAGATGAACTATCCAAAAGCTTAGAGGGCTGAGTTGCTTGTTCCTTCTCTCCACCTGAGCCCAATTACACAAGAACCATGTCAATGACATACAAGAACAAAGAACACATAAATTACTCATCCATGATTAACCCCATAATGATCATAACATTTTCCATTCATATAGAAAAACATTGAGAAAACACTCGCTTGTCACTGATTAAATACAATCAATCATCATGGCATGCATTGGTGAAGTCAACTTAGGCATAATTAACTGGCATGACTACATACAACTCATGCTAGACTTTCTACCCCAAGCGACGCTTCGAAAATTAGTTTACGATAACCATGAATAAAATTCTTTATTTGATCAATTTCAACATTCTGAAGGCCAACACACAAGAGAAAGAGAAAGAAGTCACTAACCCCTTGAATTGACAGTTGTGGTGGATCTAAAAAACATGTCTTCCAGCATTTGGGCTAAAGTATCATAGCAAGAATGAGCATTCAAATCAACCTTCCTTCCTATCGGAACTCCATCCATATTCACCTTCACAAATCCAAGTTGGCCTTTTTCTTTAGCCGCAGTATCAGTCTTGGTATAAATTTTCTTCTTTGAAGGATCCTTGGACTTATCTGTTTCATCAATCTCCTTCTCTTCTTCAGCCCTTTGACTCTTTGCTTGATTAACTAAGCTGTTCATTCTATAAGCCCTTATGGGTGGCCATCCCACAACCTGACTGCTTTCATGAAGAAAATCACAACAAATGAACATCAGAGAATTGACTGAAGAACATAAATAAAGATCAGTCATAACCTGTTTCTCACAATAACCTGGCAATTACTTCAACAATTTAAAATACCAGAAATTTGCATGAAAGGTGTCACTCGCAAGGAAATCTTTTTTTTTTTTTAAAGAGCCTATTATTCAAATATAAACCAAAAAAATAATGATAATAATAAGAAAAAGAAGATAATTGTAAAAAGGGTATATAAAACAAGGAAAACCAAAAATAGGAAATTTATTCTAAATAAGAAATATCAGACCCCTGTACCTAAAGAACACATATATAGCCGATTACAAGGTCATTGATGAAAAATATAAAACTGAAAACATAGAACTATTCACGAACTAAGACATAATGAATATTTTCTATAAAAAAAAAAAAAAAAAGCAAAGAAAAAAGAATAAGAAGTAAAACACTAAAACGATCAGTCATTGTACGGTGTACCCAAAGGAGGAAATACTCCACGTGAGAAACCAAAACCCCAGTTCTATCAATATGATAGGAATAATAATAATAATACCAGCAACACTTATAAACATAAAAGATTAAAATCATAACAAATTTATACAACAATCTTTTTAGAGTTGGCCATAATCCACATATGGCTAAACAAAAAGATGAAATTACAAAAAAGGGAGGTATATTACTTAATTTAGTTGCTGAAGGTTAAAAAAAAAGAAAAAAAAGTGAAAATTTTGATTTTGTTGCAGTGTTTGCACATTATCAGGAATACTAGACAAACTAGCCTTACGCATATTAGAAAAAAAAAAGATTGGAAGAAAGATTCCAATTCCTTCCCTAGCTTTTTCTTAGCAACCAAACACAAGAAGATTAAAAGGAAAACAAAAAAAGTGATTACGTAATATCTAACCTGGCACCAGGAGGAGATCCAGTACCCTCTTGAGAAACAGAGTCAGCAGCTCTCTTGGTTCCAGAAACAGCAACAACAGAAGCAACAGGATTAGCTCTGTCAGAGAAACGAGAAGAAGCATGAGCGACAACAGAAGGGAAGTCTTTGGCAGTCAAGATTCGACCACGCTCACCCCATGCACAACCCTTATTAGCCTTCATAGCACCACCGCTACCAAGGCTGAGACCAAGACCCAACTCAAGCTCAGCCTCAGGTGGGTATGAAGATGCCTCAGAAGACATGGCAACAAAGTCTTGCTCCACTTTTGACACAGTGGACTCATTTGTAGAAGCCCCAGAAGAACCACCAACACTGCCACCACTACCACCAAGTAAACCAAGTGTAGCATCCATGAGATGAGAGCAAAAGAGAGAGAGAGAGAGAGAGAGAGTGTGTGAGTAAAGAGAAGTAGTTGAAAGACGGTGTATAATAAAGAGAGGAATGGAATGTGGGAAATGAAAGCAGAGGAGAGTATAGTATAGGAGATTAGGGGGGCAGCAAAAAGCAAGGAAGGAGAAAATGCAGGTTGCAGGGAGGAGATGGTGGAGAGAGTGATGATGATGGGCCCCATGTGTCTCCTAGTGCGCCTTGCACTTTCACTCACACCCCAGCCTCTAAACTTCCCTATCTCTTTTCTAATCTCATATCGTGAAAAGAAAGTTGTTGAGAGTGAAAGAGAGAGAGAGGAACAGTAATAAAATATTAATTAATAAAGAAGATTATCTTTACTGGATTCGGATATCTATATAGATTGGTACTAGTCTATATTGTCAAAAAATTTATATCTTTTATTCTATATAGTTTTTTTTTTTTTTTTTTTTTAAACACCTATATTATGTTTTATTAAAATATTTATTTTATTATATTTTTTAATACTCTTTCAAATCATTTTTATCTCTTTATATATATGAGTTAAAGAGTATTAAAATAGATTTGTATGTGAATAATTGTAATGATGCGTATTATTTATATGGTTACCGTAGTAATAATATGAATTTACTCACTTTTAAATAAACTAATACAAGTGACTTTTTAGTTTAAATGTGCAAAATTAACCCCTTATGTTATTTTACATAGATGTGAGTGCTTTAGGTAGCCTAATTCTCTATGAGAATGAAAGAAGAAAATTAAACCATTGTAAGATTTGGCATTGAATCTTGATTTGATATGATATATATTGGAACTTGGAAGTGATACAAAACACTTTCTATAGATGAGATAAAAAAATTATACAAAAAGTCTTTCAGTTATGATGGTTTTTGTTTTTTAATATATTCTTTTGGTTTTTTAAGTTATGCCCAGTATGATGGTTAATGATGTCAGTTGCTTGGACTTGTTGGGTCTTTTAACTTGGTCATTGGGGGATTTTATTTTATATTTTTTTCTTTTGCTACCATCAAATAGGTGTATATAGTATAAAATCGTTTACCCAAAAATATATATATATATATATATAGAGTATAAAATCAGTTCTTGACAGGTGACATTGACTGCTTATGTAAAATTTGGTTAAATTACATTGAAAGCTAATGGAAATGATACGATTGAAATGAATAAATTAGAATTATAATATTGAATTAAATTTTAGATAAAATTAGAGAGTTTAATTTATAATTTGTCTCAAAATTTAAGAAATTACTATAAACAAAAAGGAAAAAAAAGGTACAAGAATAAGGTGCACTGTCCACATGTACTGTTTCTTCATAGATTTATATATATATATATATATATTTAAATTTGAGCAAAATTTTTAAAAAGGTGTACTTAACTAAGTAAAGTTTAATTTAAAACGAAGGTGGAGACAACAAGTTCTAGAAGTAGTTTTTGATATGCTTAACAACAAATCTGTTTCACAGCCTAACACCAATTAGGTGAGATTTTATTTATTTATTTATTTATATCTTATCTTACTTAGCAAGATACAGATTTATACTTAAATACCTACTCATCTCTTTACCATCGATCTAAACCTATGTTTATAGCCCTGCTAATAAATAAAAGTAATAAAAGCCAAAAGGGCTAGCTAGGTAGGACTAGGAGCATTGAGGAGTTAATTAAGATTTGCTACCACTATCCCAACCTAGATGAAAATTATATTGGTCGAATAAAGAGTACCAATGGCAATACCTTTAATATAAATTTATATATATATATATATATATATATGAGGGTTAGGTTTCTCTTAACTTTAGTATAAAAGCATAGGTTAAAGTCTAAAGGTTTAGTCTTTTTACAAGGAAAAAGCATTATTCTAATCTTTACTTCTCAATGCTCCCTATCTTTCTTCTTATGTGGTCTATTATTCAGAAGACAAACAGCACCAAAACTTGTTTTAGAAAGTTGAGACCTAAAGAGATGCATTGCCAGTGGACGGTGGGCCTGCCCCAAAAAGATGAAAATATTTTCAAGAGCAAGAAAACATATTCATTATTAATTATTCATAAATTTATACTTATCATTACAAATCCTCTTCATAGGGACCACATCTAAACATTTTGTTTGGCAGAGATGGTCTAATCAATTGAATGTTTAGGAAAGAAAGGAAGAATAATAAAGAGAGAAAAAAAGAAATGGTCAATGCCTGCTTGCTAGGCTTTGTTTTCACTTTGGTTTACAAAATACAAAATAAAAAATAAAATGTAAAAAACTATGCTCTCATAAATACTTGCAAGTTTTAGAGTTTGACTTCATAATTCCTTGCACTACTTTTTATTTATTTATTTATTATTTTTTTTAGAGTTTTAATCTATGACGTTCACTCCTAATGATAATTTTTTATCACCAGATTAAGATACCAGTCAATTTTTGGTATAGGTGAAAATTGAATCTCAGATCTCTTATTTAACCATCAGAGATTTTATCAGTTGAACTAACTGGAATCTACTCCTTGCACTACTTGTTCAATGAAAGGATCGAATTTTTTTTTTTAAAGGTGTGTTTGTTTGGAGGTGAAACATGGTGGATATAAAACTTTGGAGAGAAAATGAGAAAAAAAACTTTTTTTGAGTGTGTTTGGTTGGGTGGGAAGGAAGGAAAATAAATGGTGGGACCCAAGTATTTTCTCCCCGAGCCCACAAAAATGTTTTCTTCCTAAAATAGAGAGAAAACTGAGTGGAGATGATTTTTTTCTTAATTGACAAAAATGCCCATATGTACATGGGCTTCTTCAAGTTGCTTTATTTTTTTTTTCTTCTCCCCTAGCTAGGCAGTAACGTTGCCCTTTGCCCTTTTTTTTTTTTTTTTTTCTAAGCCAGGGCATGCTTTTTTTTTTCTAGGCAATAATGTTGCCTCTTTTTTTTTTTTTTTTCCTATTCTTTTTTTTTTTCTTTTGATTTTCTAGGGCCTAGGCGTGATAGTTGTTGTTTTTTTTTTTAACTAGATGTGTTTTTTTTTTTTTGGACATGATTTTTATTTTTTTAATAAACTTGGGTGATTGCTCTTTTTTTGTGCTTATTTGAAACTTTTTTGTTTTAATTAGGCATCATTCTTTAACAAAAGTATATGAGTAAATTTATTTAAACTTATTTTTTTCTTACTTCCACTTTTCCATTCCCAACCAAACAAAAAGGAGAGATAATAAAATCTTTTTTATCCTCCTGCTTTTCCACCCTCTCACCATTTTCTATCCTCCCACTTTTTCACCCCTCCAGCAAACAGACCCTAAGAGAGAAAGAAAGCCATTTAAACACCAAGCCAACTCTAATACTGTTGTGTCTTCTATTATGGATGATTGCAGGCACTTGGTTACCCAGATTCCCCAAACAAGCATTAGACATGTCTTCAGGGAAGCTAACAGGAGTGCAGACCGGCTAGCCAACTTAGGTCTTAATTTAGATTCTGATTTTATGTTGTTTTCCAGTCCGCTTGTGGACTTAATTTCTTGTTAGGAGGCAAATTGCCATGGATTAATTGTTTTGTAACAGGCCTTGCTTTGAACCTGTATTTGCTTTTTAGTTCTTAATGAAATTCCCCTTTTTACCCAAAAAAAAAAATTATAAAAAATAAAAAAGAAGCTATTTCAAGATTAAATCTTAGTTGCTGAAAAAAGAACTGGTGAGTGGTGACTAATATTCCTTGCACTGTTTGAATGCCACATTGAAGTAAAAATGAACACTTTATCTTTATATAGATGCTTTCATATGCCATGTCAAAACATTCGTATATAAAAATTCGTGGTCCAAATTTGTATTATTGTACATTTTCGTTACATCATGTAACCTGTGGATTCTATACATTTTTATTTTACTCTTGGATATAAAATCATTCGTGGTCCAATTCTTTAAACCGACCACCAGCTACATGCATTGAATTGGAATATGTTACCCATTGAGAATAAAAAAAAGTGCAAAAGATTGGAGGATATCGCAGTACTAAGTTAGCTACATGACTCTTCTATGTTCTCCCTGAAATGCCATTGTTTCCCTATTAATATTGCTTAGACAACAAAACTCGCAGAGCAATATTGCTTCCTTCTGTAATTGGTAGACAACAAAACTCTACTGTTAATCACTTAATTAAAAAACTTTTGAACCCCAGCTTCTTTAAAGAAAAGGAAAAAGAAAAAAAAAAGAATATATATATATATATATATATCTTGTAGTTTTTTATACCATAGAAGCAAAGGGGATTGATTAAATTGTTACTAACAGAAACATTAATAATACAACCTCGAGATAATAGGGCGTGGATTAAAGAATCAGTTGTGCTCTCAGTGATATTAGATAATGGTAATAGTGCAAATTGATACAAAGATTAACTAATTTGGCACATCTGATCATGTAATAAGAACTATATATAGATTTTGGGTGAAGTTTGTGTTCAATGTTTTTTTGCACTGAGCACGATACGATTCGAACATGTGTCCAGTTTTAAACACGTGTTTGCATCTTAACGAGTTCAGTGCAAAAAAAACACTGAACACGTGTTTGAATCGTATTGAAGACAGTAGACACAAGCCACATCCATAGATTTTTATTGTAGCTATGCCTACTTAAAATTTGACATATTTCAAATTTAATCCCATATGTTATGATGACGTAGCCTTAGTAAGGACAATATGAGGAAGGACTAACATAAGGTTCAATGTTCTTTTTTAGAGTAATTGTGCATTACAATAGCAACATTAATATAAGAACAACCGGATGAGAAATTATATTTTGTTAATTGCATTGCTATAAAGTTAAAAAACTATTTTCTCCCCAAAAAAAAAAAAAAGTTAAACAACTCGAATATATTTTCCATGATGCAACACTTTTATACTCAGGCCAGTACATGATATTTTGTTGCAAGATACAGGCAATGTGATAACGCTGCCCTTATATATAAGTTTATAGAAAATTTTGTGCAGGAATTTATTTAAACATATTATAATTATTAGCGTATATAAAACAAGTGGAATTTTTCAATATAAATAATAAGATTTGTCATCTTTTTGAGGGCATATCGACTGAGAAAGCATAAAACAAGCAGATCTACAAACCTTTTCCTTTTTAAAACGAAAAAATCTCTACAAACCAGTTTTCTTGCTTGATTTCTTCTCAATTCTTTGCCTCTTAAATCATGGACAAAAGAATACCAACATTGAAAAGGGGTTAAAGGTAAAAGATATCATAAAATCTTACCATTAATATAGCTTTAATGCACAAGATCTCATTGACATTTTGTCGTAAAACAGACAACAAAAATGAGATTTCAAGTCTTGATTGGCTTAAAATTTAATCTTTAATTCACATAATATTAACATGTCATAAAAGTATAAATCAAACAAAACAAAAAGTGAGTAGACGCCATAAAGAGTTACTTGCTTTTCGCAATTGTGACTTTCATTAATTTATATATATTTTTTCTTTTTCTTTTTCTTTTTTTAATTATTAAAAAATGTGAAGACTAGAACTTAGAGTAAAAATGGAATTAGACTATCTATTTAATTTATCTTTTTAAGTCCTCACTCATGTGCTAAAGAATGGCATAAAGATTTTCCCTTTTCTTTTTCTTCTTTTTTTTATTTTTTTTATTTTTTATTTTTTTAAGTTTAAGAAGATTGCAATAAGTCTTATTAATTTGGAGAAATTTCCTTTCCACGTATGGGTTGGGTTTAGTTTGAATTGCTAACTTATAAATTAAAATTTTGAACTTTATTTACATGAGGATCTAATTTTATTTGCTTTAATATTAAGTCTACTGCACTTAGATTGTAATTAAATTATTTTTTTGAAAAAAAATTTCTTTTCATAAGGTGCGTACAACTCTTTAAAACTATAGATTCACAAATTAAAGTCAACGTAAAAATGTAATTAAGTTTTAAATTTTTTTATTAATTAATTTAAAAAAAATTTATGAATAAAATGAAGTTTTAATTATTTTTATAATAAATGGAGTTTTAACAAAAACTTAATTGAAATATATTTTAAGTTTCTTTAAACATCTATTTTAATTTATCAAACAACTTTACTTGATATATATGTTTTTTTTTTTTTTTTTTTTTTTTTTTTTTTTGGTTTCAAATAAGTGAATAGTTTAAAAAGAAACCAAAAGGAAAAACCTGCCATGTATGAGAGATGCTACCTGTTGCCGTAAAATTTTGCCAAAAAAAGAGAAATATATATATATATATATATATATTTCCAATTTTTTTTTTTGGTAAAGTATATTTCCAATTTTGAGAACTAGTGTAATTGGCTTTTCGAAAATATCGCGAGAAGTGAAAGGAGATGAATTAAAATAGTAAAAATCTGAAAGGTAGGATCCGAAAGCAAAGGTAAGGTGAAAAGTTTGTCGCTGCAAAGGACAAACCGACAAGAAGGGAAGTAAGTCACGTGGTTTGAGCCTTTGATATAACGACACCTAGCCCGACAAGGTACGCGGCTGACCGGGGAACCTTTAGCTCCCACCATTTCCTTCTTTTGTTTAGTTTTGTTTTATGATTATCACTACGATTTTAGTCCGAGACAGCTCGCTACTTTTCATCACAATTCACAACCCAACCCTATTCTTTCTCTTTCCTCCACGCCCCTCTTCTCCTTCTTTCTTGCATCTACTCATTTTACTCCTATTTCACAATAATAATGCAAAATTCTCCTTCCGTCGGCGAGTTCTGGGTGAGAAAGAAAAAAAAGAAAAAAGAAAAAAGAAAAAAAAGAGGAGTTTATGCAAGTCTATAATTTTATCATTCATAATTTATTATTTGAGTGAGTTGTAATAAAAAAAAATGTCATTTTATTTGTTGTAGTCCTCACATTGTTATTTTCATAACTTTTCATAACAGTTACTTTTAACAAGTTTTTATTGAATCTCATATATATCTTCTATTATTGATATAATTTGTTTGAATAATATTATATTCATAATATAGTTTCATGACAATTAACATAATAGTTTTACCCACTAATAACAATTTTTTTACTTTAGATTTATTATAAAAATGTTATAAATGTAGAATTACTCAATTTCTTTTTACCCAGTGGCAGACCATCACAAGGACTGAAGGGGGCTTGGCCCCCCCAAAATTTTTGAAAAAAAATTAAAGATTTTTTTTTTAGAATTGTCCTAAACAATTTGAAAATTTTTAAAAGAACCTTATCATTTTGACCCCCCATACCTGATAATATACATATACATACATAAATATATATATATATATATATATTAAAGAAAGTCTAAAATAAACATGACTTTAAACTATTTTACAAAAATATTACAAACTGTTGATATGATGAGTCGTTATTGGTAAATGAAAATATGATATTAATGATGGGCCCAGTGGCGGAGCCAGGAATTTAGGTCAGGGGGGGCAAGATTAAAAGACAAGATTGGAAGTAAAAAATTAATCTAAAAAAATTAATCGGTATTAATAACAAAATATGTAAACAACTATATGATTACGTAATTGTTATACAGAATCTAACATAAAATGTAAACTTAAATTTATTTTTTCACATCTAGCTTATTTTACTCAATTGCCCTTGGCGATTTTTTATATTTTGAAACCGCTGCATGATTTATTCACACTCAATAGTCTTGAATATTCTCATCAAAAAAAAAAAAAAAATAGTCTTGAATATATCTTTCTCAATATATGTGACTAAGCAATCATTCATCACTGATCTCCTATTCGATTGCGTAATTGATTTTTAATTATGTTCATTACTGAAAAAGCTCTTTCAACAGAAGCTATTGTAACTGGTAAGATCAATGTCAAAGTCACTAATGAGTAAACCAATGGATATGAAACATTCTTTTTCATTTCTACCATCTTTTTAGCAAGCTATCCAATTCTTTTAACTGCTGAAAACTCTTCAGTGGACTGCATGTCATGGATGTATGTCTCAAGTTGGCTATCCAAGAAAAAAACTTGACACATAAAAAAATTCTACAAGTGGCTTTGTCTAGTCCATCAAGTTTACCAAGTGTGATTCATTAATTTTATATATAGAATTGTACTAGAAGTAGAAGTCTACTACTAGTAGAAAAGTTGAAAAGGTAACGTGAATTCACTTAATTGGGATTTTTTTTTTTTTTTTTTTTGTCTTTTGTGTAGGAGAGGGGTGGGGGGGGGGGGGGGGGGTCAAAACATTTGAAAGTTCAGGGGGGGCAGGTGCCCCCCCTCCCTCCGCCCCTGGATGGGCCTATATGAAAATCAATAAAAAGTTTGTCATATCAACATTTTGTAAAAATATTATAAAATAGAATATAATCCAAAATCTTTTTTTTTTTTTTCTTTTCAATTCTTTCCTTTTCCCACTGTTACTATAGTTTTGTGTTTAGAATATAAAAGTAAAAATTCTGTGTAACTAAACTAGACAAGAAAGAGTGAAAGACAAGTTTGAAGCTTCCGTAGGCTCCTCACCCATGTACAGTGCTCCTGTATGTGTTACTTTACTTTTCATCTGCTTTCTTTTGATTTCTTTACTTTACTTTTCATTTACTTTCTTTTTTATATTCTTTATAATGCATTATTTGTTATTATAATAATCAATATATTATATATTGTACGGTATAATAATTTATAAATGTACTTGATTAGTTTGATTAAAATATACAGTATATACTATGGCTTTTGAGTGGAGTTGTGATGTGCCTTTGTGTTAGAACATCTTTCTCTCTCCCTTGTGTGTGTGTGTGTTTGTTTCTCAAGAAAAAAAAAATACAGTATATACTACTATATTAACATGTATTTAGCACTTCAAAAAAAATTAACATGTATTTAGTTGTTGTTTATAACACATATTAAATTATGAAATATTGTACATTAGTATTTTAAATTTTATACACACAAATTTTTTTATAAATGTCTCCTCCAAAAATAAATTCCTGGCTCTGCCACTGTTTTTACCTATCAATAACAACTTGTCATCTCGATAATGTGAAATTTTTTGTGTTTCTACTTATTGTCTTGATCATTCTAAATAAACAACTAAAAAATTTCACACTTCTTAATGTTTTGTGATTGATGCACAATCAAAATTATACGAGAGACAATTCCATGTGAAAATAATATTTGCAATTATCCCAAATTTTCAGTTTAATATATTGTGAAAAGAAGTATAATATTTGGTGTCTCTAATAGTAATATTTTTCTTGTCGGTAAAAATGGTTAGAGATAGTTTATATACAAATTTTCAAACTTTAAACTATTTTTTGGCTAAAAAAAAAAACTAATTGAAATACAAACAGATGCTAAGAATTGGCATCAAAGACTAATTTATTTTCATTGCATTATTTTATAAAAAAAAAATTCTATAAAAGTACGGTTATTTGCCCAAAAAATAAGGCTTAAAAGTGAAAGAAAAATGAAATTTTAAACTAAAAAAAAATACCTTAAAGTACAAACCATCTGATTTGTTGTTTTAAGACAATCAATCCTCTTCTCCCAAAACAAAAAACCAAAAAAGTAGGGTAATAGGGTTAATAAATTTTCTAAATATGTTGTGTAGTGTAGGTGTGCTATTCTACTATCGATATCAATTGATATGATTATAGTTTCGAAAAACTGGTCTATTTTCTGTGAGCAAGTAGTTGGGGATTTTGTCAGTATACTAAACACAATAAGAGAACTTGTTTAGGCAATGAAAAATAACATGAAATGAAAGTGATATTTGGTAAACAAAAGCATGTGTCTTGCTTGAAGTAATTAATTAAAGCAAGAGTGAAACCAAGTATCCTTTTGTTTGATACTTACTATTACATCATGACGAATTTCATTACATCTAGATTTATATATACTCTCTTTACCTCCAAATTTCGTCTCATGCGAATTAGTGGTCCAATTTAAACCCAATTAAAAAAAAAATTATCCATCTCTGCTGTTTAATAAAAAGTTACAACTTTTTAGAAGTATGTTTTAGATATAGCTACATAAATATTTACAAAAAATATATATATATATATATATATATATTTAATTGCAATTCACAGAAAAAGATTTGGAGGTGGGAGATCTTGGTTTGTGGGGATTGGGATCCGAAAGTAAAACAGGACTTATTAGTAGCAAATATGGGGTCCATCATGCATTGCTTGCTGCCTACCTAGTGCCTAGCTACTGTCTCTATTCTAATGAGATGGTACGGAAGTGCCTGCAATTAATGGAGCCCACAAAAGGTAGGGGACTAGGGGTGGGAGGAGGATATTCATATATACATGTATATTCAGTCACATTCTTCTATGACTACTATAATTAGATATTTTCGAACAAAAGGTCGATATGTTTTTGCTACGTACGGTTGTTATGATTTTGTGTCTCCCCACGCCTCTCTCTTTAGCTGCCGCGCGGCGCTTTCCTCGCTATTTCTCTTCTTTACCTTTTTTCCCACCGCTCTTTTATTCGTGCGTTCAGATTTAGGGTTTCTAGTTTTTTTTTTTTTTTTTTTTTTTGAGTAACTAGGGTTTCTAGTTTTTCGTTGCAAGTTTTGTTGAGAGAGAGTTTTAATAATGACTCTTTATAATATTTTTTATTACTAATAAATTTTTAGTGTAAAACAGGTAAAAGTTTCTTATACTATATGACAATTAAAAAGTATTTGATTCTTCAAATAAATAAAAAAATTATATATAATTTTAGTTATATGACCTATTTAAATGATATAGGTGGATAGTCTTATAATATGTTACGTAATAAGTTTCAAATTTTTTATTTTTTTATTTGGGAGAGAAGAAGCTTTAAATCCTATTACCTCAAAAAAAAAAAAAAAAAAAAAACTTTAAACTTAAAAGTTCAAAATAAACTAAAAAATTATGGTAAAAAAAACCTAATCCAAGCTCACACAATACGACCCTTTCAACAAGTTAAGCTCAGCTCATTTGTCTGTTACAATGAATGGTGTTCTTCGCACGAAAGTTGTGTAAAGGAAATTTTTTATGTTGTGTAAAAGGAAAACTATTAGTTCACACTAGCTAATAACATGTACAAACTCTCTATACATTATGTGTAAAACATGGATAATGTGTATGGAGTTTGAGAATTTTTTATATGAATCAATATAATGGTCCTTTGTAAAAAAGAATTGGATTGGATAACATAAAATATCCGTGGAAATGGAATTAATTTATGCTTAATATTTGTGCAGACAGATATCATGATTAGTTATATATTATTATGTAGTACGTGATATGGATCATGGGCAAGCTGTACTAATAATTGACAAAGGGGAAATGTGTCCATAATCCGCATCCTATTACACTCGTCGGTAGTGTTTTGCTCCTCTTCCCTTGGACCCCTCCTGCCTTAATTAGATGCTGTAGTTAATTTTAAAACTTTACTTATATTAGAGATTGTAGTTGCATGGGTCAAGCCTTATATGGACTTCTTTAGCTAAACCCAATCAAATAATTAGATCATATTCCTGCTCTATCCACCAATGGTTTATGATGGAAGTTCATCCAAAAATGGTATATGATGGAAGTGCTAAGGGTTACTATCTTTTGATTTATTACTTTAAATATTTTAAGGGATATGCATTAGGTAATAGGTAGATGGATACTAGGATTTTTGAGTTGTTAAATATTAGCATTAATATACCAAGTTGAATATGCTAGAATAGATGCGGAAGCAAAAGTATAAATTATAGAGCACAAGAACACTACGCGGTTTAGCCTAATGGCCTACGTTCACAGAGAAAACCCTAAAGGGCTACATATATTAATATATGAGAGTGTAGTACAAATCCTGTATTACAGTGAATCATAACATGAGTATATATATAGTAGGCTAAACTCTAAACTAACCAGGGATAGAGCTAAGCTTGGACTTTGGGGGCAATGGCCCCTAATTTTTTTTTTTTTTTAATATTAGTATATATATGGGTATTAATTTTAGTAATTTTTTTTAATAAAATTATACTTTGCCCCCTAACAATATCATTATTTCTTTTAAGAGTAATACTATAGTCACAAATTTTTTTACAAAATTTGTACAAAGTGTTGAGATAGCAAATTCTTATTGATTCATATCTGGGTCCACCACTTATATCATTTTTTTACTAACAAAATATACAAGCTCAAAAAAATTAGCGCAACAACAAAAATTGCAAATAGCAAAGCTAAAAAATATTAAGCCTAACTAACAAATTTTATCCAAAACAAACAACTCGGCTCTTTAAAAATTTTTTAGCAAAATAATTTTGTCCTTACCTAGCAACAAACTCATACATCAAAGAACACCACCCCACCCCCCCCGCCCTCCCAAAAAAAAAAAAAAAACCCTCAATGTCTAAGTAGCAAAGCTGGAGGCTGGAGTTACCGTACATAGCCAGAAGTAGAGCCGCACCCCTAACTCCAAATTAATCCTAGCTCCATCCCTGAGACTAACCATACATTAATTATAATTAATAGACTTCTAGTATAAGTAGGAAACTTGGCTTGCACTGATAGAAGGATTGAGCTTAGGGCTATTATATTGGACTAATATATATCTAACACAAAGTCATCTTTAAATTACTACTAGCAAGTCTAGCGTACAATAAAAATTCTGGGAAATTTGAGCTGGTCTCCAACTATTATGGCAAAGAGGATTTTGCTCTATTTTTCTTCAAACTGATTCTCTCCTAGCAGTAAATTGGTTTAGTTACGATTCTAGATTCCTAACTACTTTAACTAACCTGATTTTGGATTACAGATCCCTATTGGAACGGCCATGGAAGGAATGCATTAAGCATTTTTGGAGGGAAGTTAATTTTTGTGCAAACCACCTTCTCAGCAGGAATGAAGTGTTCTTTATGATGCTTACTCTTTTCTACTGCCCATGTTAAGTTTTCATTCTTTGTGTTTGGATGTTGATCTAGACTGCGTACTTAATTTGGACAAGAAGGTATATCTTGTGTCCATTATATGTAGCGGGTCTCTCACAACATGTGGGCCCCATTAATGTAAAGGCTAAATTACACAATAAATACATAATATCTTTTTTTTTTTTAATTTTTTTTTAATTTTATAATTTGAACTTGTTGTACTTTGTTAATCTCCTTTAATACCCAGACCCCCCACCCCCCCCCCCCCCCCCAAAAAAAAGAAAAAGAAAAAAAAACAGAAAACCGAAAACGGAAAATAGACAATGGAAAAATAGTCATAAAAAACTATAGTCTTTTAATCAAGAGTACATAACCAACTTTATATTTAACAGCAAATAGCAATTTTGATTCGAAGGTATAATTATAAAATTTCAATCTATAGCATTTGTTTTATGATGATTACTTTTTATTTTAAGCTAAGATATTAATTAGTTTTTGCGGTGTAGACTAGTTTGAACATTAGATCTTTTGTTTGAGAGATAAGAGACTTCACCAATTAAACTAAGTGAAACACATGTTAAAGAGAATCCTTTGGCATGAGCTATATGTGGTAACAAGGTTAACTCGGTTTGAAATTCATGATTAACACAGTTCAATTTTAGCTAAAGAGAAGGGGGGAAAAAGATTAACACAATTCAAGAGACTAATACAATATTAGTAGAAAAATTGTTATTGTTGTAGTTTTACATTTTCTGTACTTAATTTTTGTTTATCAAGGTGGATATCATGATGTGGTAGAATAGTAACAAGAAGTAGAACACGTCCATCTCAAAAAATGCACTTGAATATTAGAGAAAATCATGAATCCACAAAGCAAAGAGAAGAGAAGAAGCTTTCTAAAATGTTAATTAATGAATCAAATTGATTTCCAGTGGGCTTTAGTTCGTAGTATATCACAATATCACTTCTTAATTAGATTCCAATTAATGGAGAACGGAAAGTGTATTAGGTTAGATATCATTCTAACTAAATACTGGAAGGAGATGTTCCATTCACAGAGGAGCTAGCAGTGGAAGGAAACCTCGTCACCTTGCAATCCAGGATGCTATGGGTGAAGCAATTTTCAAGACTACGGAGTTGGGCTACAACAGAATACTGATTCTCAGTAATAGCAAGGGTCTTGTGCAGGTATGCAATCGAGAAAGAAATCCATCCTGGCTAGAACGGACCCTTATTTCAGACTTAATCAATTTATGCAACAGGGGTTGGCTACACACTATCTTTTTGTGCCCAAGGAAATTATCTCACACATAGTTTTGAAACCCGGACTGTTCCTTAAACCGTAAAATGGAGAGGTTCAAGGTTTTTGAGGTCCAACCGGAGTCGAACCGTGATGATGTCATAATTAATTTAATAATTAATTAAAGCCTAAATATAGATATTAAATTTATAAAACTAGCAAAATTGACTAATATATCTATATATGTGAGGGAAATTTAATGATTTTCAAGCATATATTTAATAATTAAATAAGAAAGTTAATAAAATAAAATAATAACCACGAAAACATTAAAATTTATGATTAATTTTTGAAGTAAAGTTGAATATCTTTGAAGGATTTTAATTATAATTTTTTTTTTATTCCTTGTAAGAGATGGATAATTTAATTAAGTAGAATAGAATTGTGTTAAGTTGTTTTTATTTAAAAAAAATAAAAAATTGCGTAAGTTTACTTCAAGTTTTTTTTTTTTTTTTTTTTGGAGCATCAACTTGCAAGATTGACTGAGTGGTTAGGCTCCAGCTGCATCTCTGACTGTGCCTAGGTTCTAACCTTGGTAAGCACATTTTCTGATTTTTTTTTTCTTATTTAACAAGCATGCTTGAACCGGGATTAGACCACACGGTTCATGCAGAACCGGTTCTCTATGCTTAAAAATCTAGATTTCAGTCTGGTTTTCGGTTAACTCGGTCGGACCGCCCGGTCCGGTCCGGGTCTAAAAACCATAATCTCGCATGTAATAGATTTAGCTTTTATTACTACTTGCTTCCCTATTTACCACTGCAGGCTAAATCCGAATTTTGTATAAGGCAAGTGGTTTGTTTTTGTACTATCTCCTTTTTTAATCAATGCATGTTTATCTGGTATCAAAAAATAAACCTTATATTTATAAGTGGTTCCCTAAATCTAAAAGAAAGAATTTTGGAGATGAAAAGAAAACTACTAAAATTTTATTAATATAGACTTCTATTTTATAGATTACAAGTCTACTTAAATGCTCAAAGAAATGCACTTTTGGATATACATCATTGTAAGTTTCTTTAAAAAATCTTCTCTCATCTTCTTGTACACTTGTTAAAAATACTTAGTATTCTAAAAAAAAAAAAAAAAGCTCAAAGAAACTTATCTTTTTTAAAGGATAAATATTCTTGAACAAATCCTAATTGATACTAAACCATATAATAGAACTCTAATTAAACTATGAAAGCCTTAAAAAATCTAAACTCAATGAAATAAAACCCTAACTTGATGCAGCTATCTAGTTATGATTTTTCAGAAATCTCTTTAATATTTCTTGAAGTCTGGTAAGTCTATTATTTAGTCTTTTATGTTGTACTTTGTGTAGAATTTAAGTCAATCACATAAGTCTTAATTTGAATCAATAGTCTTTTATGACCTTTTGATGGCATGATCTTGGAACGACGGAAAATAATTATTATGTAAGTTGTCACTAGAGAATATAGTGCTATTTTTATGTCAAGTATGGGCTAATGTAAGATATCTTTTACCAATTAGAATATCCATTTTAGAGAATCATTCTCTACAACCCTATTTTGGGTTTGTTTCTTCATCTACTCTTTTTATTCTCTTGTTTTTCTTTGCTCTAAATTAGTTCCAACAACCATTGGTAACCATGGACTACATCATTTGGTATCAGAGCTAGTGAGATCAAGTGTAATTTCTGTGGATATGGCTGGTCGTGGACGTGGTAATTAAGCAGCCTACAGGTCATCTAGTTGACCCCAATCGTAGTGCCTTAAGATGGGTTTATGTAACATTTCTTCTTATTATATTGCATCAATCAATATAGGATTGTAGACAAAATTAAAACTCCCTACACTTATAAAAATTAATCCTTCAATGCATGCATTGTCAATGGAATTATGTGACTTAATGATTTTGGGATAAACATCATATTTAACTTCAAGTATATCTTTAACAGTATTTCCAACAAAATTTATGTTATTATATGTATATTTACCATTCTCTTCAACCAACTCAATCTTCTTCCCTTCGAATTCTTCATCAATATCTTGAAAAGTGTTTGTTGATTCCACACATTAAGTATGATATATGACACTAATCTATGATGATTACTATTAGAAATATTGAATGATTGTATTGTATTTTTCATTGAAAGAATATACACGAGTACCTTTATATAGGAGGCATATGAGTGCAGTACAAGTAAGAGTGTAGTACAAAAATGTGTGCTATACAAGTAATCTAGTTGGGCCTAAAGCCTACAACACGATACACGTTAACAGCCCCCCTCAAACTCAAGCTGGATGTGAGACCAACTTGAGGTTGTCAACCAAAGTACGAAAGCGTCCCTTAGGATGTGACTTGATGAAAATATCTGCAAGTTGATCTTTAGAGGAGACTGAGATCAACTTAAGAGCACCATGGACAAGATGATAACGGATAAAATGACAATCGATCTCAATGTGTTTAGTCCGTTCATGGAAGACATTATTGTGAGCAATATGAATGGCACTCTGGTTGTCACAACAAAGAGGAGTAGCAGAGGATGTAGACACACTTAAGTCTTTGAGAAGCCATCGTAGCCAAGACATTATTATGAGCAATATGAATGGCACTCTGGTTGTCACAACAAAAAGGAGTAGCAGAGGATGTAGACACACTTAAGTCTTTGAGAAGCCATCGTAGCCAAAGGGGCTCAGATGTGGTATCAGCAAAGGCACGATATTCTGCTTCAGTACTGGAGCGGGCCACATGAGTTTGTTTCTTGCTTTGCCAAGAAATCAGAGAAGAATCAAGAAGAAAGTAATAACCAGTGGTGGACCTGCGATTAGTGGGATCTCCTGCCCAATCAACATCAAAAAATGCACGGAGAATAAGAGGAGACTGAGCAGAGTAGAAAAGACCATGGAATAGAGTGCACTTTAGGTATCGAAGAATGCGCAGAACAGCAGCATAGTGAGTCGATCGTGGAGCAGACAAATACTGGCTCACCTGGTGAACAGCATAGGAAATGTCTAGACAAGTGATAGTGAGATAAATTAGGCTGCCAACCAAGCGTCTGTAAAGAGAGGTATTAGACAATGGTTTCCCCCCTAAGGAAGTCAGATGCGCATTAAGTTTAACTGGAGTATCAACAATCTTGTTATCAGTGAGTCCAGCTTGAGACAAGAGTTCAGAAGCATACTTGGCTTGAGTAATATAAAGTCCATTTGTAGAATGAGTGATTTCAAGACCCAAGAAGTAGCTGAGATGTCCAAAATCTTTCATCTCAAACTGCTGACTGAGAAAACTCTTGAGCTCTTGAAGGCCACTGTGGTCATCACCAGTTATGATCATATCATCCACATACAGGAGAAGTAAAATAGTGTCTTTATCAGTGCGACGAAGAAATAAGGCAGAATCATAATGACTAGCCATGTAACCCAAGCGAGAGATGGTAGAGCTGAATTTGGCAAACCAAGCTCGTGGAGCTTGTTTAAGGCCATAAAGTGCACGTCGAAGGTGACAAACCTTGTTTGAGTCAACAGAGAGACCAGAAGGAGGTTGCATATAAAATTTTTCACTTAAATCCCCATTAAGGAATGCATTTTTGACATCCATCTGAAAAAAGTCCCATTTACTGGCAACAGCAACAGCTAAGAGGGCACGAACAGATGAGATACGAGCAACTGGAGTAAAGGTCTCTTCATAATCAATCCCATACTCTTGTGTAAAACCTTTTGCAACAAGACGAGTTTTGTAGCACTCAATGGACCCATCAGAGCGAATCTTAATCTTATAGATCCACTTACAACCAACTACAGATTTTCGGGGGGGAGTGTCATCAAATCTCAAGTATGGTTTTTAGATAATGCATCAAGTTTCTCTTTCATTGCAATATGTCATAAAGGGTTAGTGGAAGCCTCACGATAGGTGTGAAGCTCGTGTAGTGTAGCAAGGACAGTATAACAATGATAGTTAAATAAATGTGCAGGAATAGATCTTACCCGAGTTGAGTGACGATGTGGAATGTCTTGTGCAAGATCTTCAGGCAGAGCAGGAGCAGGAGACCCAAGCTCAGGGTTGGGGTTGGGTAGCTTGTCTTTGACCTATTCATATTTGACCTGTTCATTAAAGGGTGAACTACGAAAGGGATCAATGATATCTGGTGTTTGGACAGAGAAGTCTACAAGAGAATCAAGAGCAACTACAGGAGGATCAGGAGCAGCTACAGAAGGAATATGTGCCTCATCTGGAAAAAGATATAAGACAGAGGAGGAAGACAAGGAGGCACAGAAGTGAGAGAGCTCGACAAAAAGGTGATGTTCCTAAAAGACAACATTGCGGGAGATACGAAGACGATGAGAGACAGGATCATAACACCGATACCCCTTTTGAGTTTCGCCATAGCCAAGAAAACAACAAAGTCTTGACCGAAGCTCAAGTTTGTTATGCTCATGCGGTTGAAAAAGAACGAAACAAGCAGAACCGAAGGAGCCAAGGTGGTGATAGTCTGGAGGTGACCCAAAAAGGCACTCATATGGAGTTTGATTTTGGATAACAGGACTCGGAATGCAATTAATAGTATGAACAGCATGAAGAGCAGCTTCACCCCAAAAAGGAGTAGGAACTTTGGCAGAGAGAAGGAGAGCACGAACAGTGTCAAGAATATGACAAAGTTTTCATTCAGCTCTACCATTTTGCTGAGAGGTACCTAGACAAGTTAGTTGATGAACAGTGCCATAAGAATGCAAAACAGCTTGGAAAGCATATTAAGTGTATTTAAGAGCTTTATCAGATTGAAAAATTTTAATGCGTCTGGAAAACTGAGTTTCAACCATTTTTGCAAAATTAGAATATACTTCCAATAGTTCAGAACGATGTTTCATATTAAAAATCCAACTATAGCGAGAGTAATCATCAACAAAGACAACAAAATATCGAGACCCACCAATACTAGAGACAGAGGAAGGCCCCCAAACATCAGAATGAATAAGGTCAAAGATATCAGTGGATATTGGTTCACTAGTATTGAAAGGCAAAGCTAGTTGTTTTCCTAATTTACATGAAACACAGTCAAAATTTTCTGTAGACACTGAACTTAACAAACCTCTAGAAGCCAATTGTTGTACCCGAGAGGAAGATACGTGACCAAGCCGAGCATGCCAAAGTGCAAGGGAATGAATAGAAGAAACTGCAGCAATAGAAACAGGAGCAACAAATGGAAGACGAAGGTTGTCCACGGAAAACATACGCCCAACTCTAGGACTAGTTCCTAGCTCTTGTCCCGTCCTCGGATCCTGTATAATACACCCAGAATAATCAAATATAATGCGATAACCCAACTCAGCTAATTGTCCCACAGAAAATAAATTATAAGAAAGGTCAGGAACATTAAAGACCCTAGGAACCGAGAAGTTGGAGGTCGGAATAGAACCTATATTATGGCCAGATATTGTGAAACCATTTGCTGTGCGAATATTAATAGGGTGTGGTGCAGGTTTGAGTTCAGAAAATAAAGACGAGTGAGGTGTCATATGATTGCAACAAGCGAAATCCATAAGCCAAGAGGAAGGAAACATACTAGATAAAGTTAAGAGAGAAGAGGAATAAGATGCATTACCAACCATACGAATGACATTGGCGATAATGTTTTTAAGGTCATCTGTGGACGTGGTGAAACTGCCTCCTGAAAACTTAGACTGTGCAGAGACAGGAGCCATTGGTTGGACACTCTTAGTATTAGCAACAGTAGTAGCAAAAATTGAAACAGCTGATTTGTTGAGATGATAGCAAGTCTCAATATTGTGGCCAAAACGTTTGCAAAAATTGCAAAAATGTTTACTGGATTATCGGCGACGATTATTGCAGCAAGAAGAAGACCTGTCCTTATTCTTCATTTAGAAGCAAAATATGCAAAAATGGACTACAAAAATGAAATCTACGCGAAAAACTGGGAAAGGAGCACTAGACTGCAAAAAGTCAACTCTGGCAAAAAGTCAACGGTCAAACCAGATCAAAGTCAACGGATGATGTCAACATGCTGACTGGGCGATGACATCAGCAGCAACCTGGATGATGACGTCAGCTAAGGCTGACGTGGCAGAGTGACGTCACAGATGACGTCAGCAGAAGTGAGACGGCGGCGCGTGTAGCGCGTGAGGCGCGTAGATAACGTTGCAGAATACTTTAGCGACGCGTGAGAGCGCGTGGACACTCCGATAAGGCCAATTCTTTTCCAATGATGTAGATCGGAGAAAGACGATTGAGATAACAGCGGTGGTGAGATGATCGGAGCTGTATTGAAGGCGCATGGAATAAGCTGTAGAATATTTGATCAGCGCGTAAAGGATATGATACCATGTTAAATATTAGCATTGATACACTATGTTGAATATGCTAGTATGAATGCGGAAGCGAAAACATAAAGTATAGAACACAGTAACACGTGAGAGTTACGTGATTTAGCCTAACGGCCTACATCCACGGAGGAAACCTTAAAGGGCTACATCAATAATATATTAGAGTGTAGTACAAATCCTGTGTTGCAATGAATCATAACATGTGTATATATAGTAGACTAAACCCTAAACTAATAGACTTCTAGTACAAGTAGGAGACTTGGCTTGCACACAAAGTAAAATTAGGCTTAGGCCTATGTTAATGGGCTAATATATCTCTAACACCACCTCTTAAACTCAAGATGGAAGTTTGATGAAATCTTAAGATTTGATAAGGTTGAGAAGATCTCTTGAATGAAGTTTGACTCTGTTACGGTAGTTTGAAGAAGGCAATGGTCTTGTAGTGTTGATGTGACTTCTAACGGTGGCTTGACTATACTGGAAAGTTTTGACGACAGTAGTAGGAAACCAAAGAAGATGAATGCAGCGAAAAAACACCAAGGAAGACGAAGATTGCTCTTAAATATACCGTAAGAACAGAAAACCATGGCCACAGGAAGGTAGCTCTGATACTATGTTAGAAATACTGAATGATTGTATTGTATTTCTCACTGAAAGAATATACATGAGTGCCTTTATATAGAAGGCATATGAGTGCAGTACAAGTAAGAGTGTAGTACAAGAATGTGTGCTATATAAGTAATCTAGTTGGGCCTAAAGTCCACAACACTATACACGTTAACAATCACAAAGACCACAACATAACAAAATTGCGAAAAGCCATTGACAGACAAGGGAATTTCTATCAATATCAAGACCACATCTTTTTATATATTATCAATTAGCCAAAACAAAAGCAAGAACTTCTAAGTTGAAAAATCTATGTGGAAAGGAAAGCCAAATTAAAAATCACCCAAAGGATTCTTCCATATCATGGCTATTGTGGTGAATTATGTATCCAAGGTTGTGCTTTATTTTCACATTTGTGTAACCAAAAAGTCAACAAAGTCTCTATTGCAGGAATATAATCTATTAAAGCACACTTTTGTAGATGCAGCACATTTTTGGATAAAAGAGAATCAAAAGGAAGTCATTTTAGGCGACTACTTATAAACAAATCTTTAGACTTTGATGACTGAATTTAAAGAAAGATTTGTTAAGAAAATTTTGCATATTTCTGATTGTTGATTATTGATTGTTGATTGTTGACTTGAATTAAGTTGGTGGACAAGGAATTCCTGTCCCATTGAAGCCAAATTTGTGTTGCCAGACTTTGATGAGTATCTCTCTTTTCGTGTACAGCATGGACCTCGCCTAACTCACCTTGTACACATATGTATACTCTTTAAAGCTTTAGTTTTTTGACACACAACTTTGGTCTTTTGTAGTTAGTGAACTAAAATAAAAAAAAAAAAATTTGCGTTGTGCTACTCGTGGTGAGAGAGAGCTCTTTTGGATATTTGGGGTTGGGTTTTGTTAGATATTGTCTTTTTTCCATGCTTGAATTCTTCTATTTTTCTTATTGTGAAACTTTCTCTTTAATGTTGCTCATAAACTTAGGTTTAAGGTCTAACCACATAATCTTAGTATTCCATATGTGAATTGTTTATTCTATTTTTCACATAAACTTGCTAATTGATGATGCTGAAAAAAAATCACCAGTGAGCCACACGATACTCGCACACTCTGAACAACACCTGCATAACAAAAAGGAGAAGACCTAACAGAGAGCACCGGTGTGGTGCCGGCCAAATTCCCTCCGAAGGTCAAGTTAGAACTTCTTACAACTCTAGAGTGCTAGAGAGTGGTTAATTATGCGTACCTCAATTTGTGAGGGTATTGAGGTTTTTATAGTAGTAGAGGGTTGACCATCTCTTCCTTGGGCTAGAAGTCATTTCCTTATAGGAAACCTGATGGGCGTATATTACAGAATCCTTTCTTTGTAGGATACTAACAATAAACATGGGACACAAGTCATTTCCTTATATACTCATGCGTGAGGACCAAGCCAAGGTTTTACTAAGTCCGTCAGCTTCAGGATCGTCAACTTGTCTTATTTCCTTCAACCATAACGGCGTCAGGTTCTTGATGGTGATACCCCCTCTGGGTGAGCTTTGCTGACTCCCTTCCTATCAAGTCATTGTTCGTCAGTTTTTGGGTCTTCAATCGTTCTAATAATTTGTCCCATCAGCTTAAGCTGTATGACCTATTACATGAGCTAAACCTAACGGGTTAAATCTTGTAGCGCCTTGTACGTTATAATTTCACTTATCAGTTGCCCCTTACTCCATAACTCCGTCAGTTTAAACTGACGGGTTATGGAGTTATATTTTTTGTTGCTAATTTTCACTTTGGCCAGGAGAGAGAAAATGATTCAAAGGCAATTCCTCAAGCAGCTAATATTAAATGCTCGGACACGTGGCGTACTCTGGTTGGTTCCGCTTCTGGATGAGGGCGTCGCTTCGTCTTCCGTGCATTTATCCTTTATATATAACCCACCTTTCCCCCTCATTTTTCCTACTATTTCATTTTTACTGATTCCTGGAGAGAAGACTCGGCGACTTCATTCCGTCAATTCTCTCACATCGTCACTGGTGTTGCTACCGTCGCTTCCAAAACCGTCACCCATTTTAAGAAACTCGTAAGTCCTTTTTCTTTCTTTGTACATGCTTTATTTCAATTAATTTTTCTATAACGAGGTCGTCATCCTAGGTGATTAGAATAAATCCGTCACTTGTAGGTAGTCAGATGTCAAGTGACACATCGAGTGATCAGTCATCGGTCCGCGATGGAGCGGGCTACGACGAGGTATTTGGTTCAGATGATGAGTCCGGGAGCTTTTCTTGGTCGTCAGAGAGAGAGACGTTAGCCTAATCTCCCGACAAGGAGGTAGGGAGTCACGGAGATGAAGGTTAGGAGGAGATAGTAGGTGAGGAGGGTGAAGTTGAGGTGGAAGAAGAGAGGGATAGTGACGGAGATGAAGGTGATGAGGAGTCCTGTGAGGGAACTTCAGGAAGTCCTAGAGGTAGCCGTCCTTTCATCCTTCCCGAGGAATGGGTCGTCAATAAATTTTTACCAAAAATGAGAGAGAAGGTATTCAAAGAGTTGCGCATTCGTTTCCAAATCCCAGACCACATCCCTATCCGTCTCCCCAGGGAGAATGAAAAGTGCTATACGGGGAGAACCACATACGTTGGTATGTATGATGCCATGTTTACTACAGGGCTCAGACTGCCCCTGACGGCCTTACACCGTCAGCTGGCTGATTTTCTGGGGTTGTCCATTAGCCAGATTGCCCCAAATTCATGGAGGATCTTTATAAGTGCTGAGATCTTATGGGGTCGTCTGAGTGGAGGACACCGTCAACTTACTTTAGACGAATTCTTCTATTGCTATAGACCCCGCACCTTTCTTCTTCTAAGGGGATGTACCATTTTGCCGTCAGGGAGAGAGAGTTAAGGTTAGTGTCTGAGATGCTAGATTCTAATAGAGTTTGGAAGAGTAGGTACTTTTTTGTTAAAGGGACGGACGGGGTGTGCCGTCAGGAAAAATGGGAAACGATTCCCCATGGTTATTTTGATAATACTTGGGCCTTCGTTAGGGATTCAAGTTTTAACCGACAACTTTTAGCCCCGTCAGCTTTTACATATACTTGTTTATTTATTTATTTTTGAAGTGTCTTAACACCGTCAGCTTATTTTTCTTTTTAGCCAACACTCGCCCTCTTATAACTAACGAGCAAAGGGATTTTATCCGTTGGGTTCTAGAGATTCCTTTGGAGGAGCAAAAGTGTCAGGATTTAATTACTCTTGACACTCTTCACGCATACTGCAGGGGTCCGGAACCGATGCCAGAAGCTCGCAAGTAAGAAGAATTTTCTCGCCGTCATAAGTAGTTTTTTCTATAGTCCCGTCACTTTCAGCTCTTGCCGTCAGTTTTTCTCATGTGTCTTACTTTTGTAGAGATAGAGGCAACTAGGCAACGGATAAGGGCTGCAGCTGCCCGTCAAAAGGAGGAGCAGCGAGCAAATTAAGGGGGAGCTGACATCTTCGTCAGCCCCCAAAACCGTCACTAAGGGTTCGCAGAAGAGGAAACCCGACAGGAAGGACGACCGTCCCTTTAAAAAGGTGGCCGTCACTTCTGGAAATGAACCCCTAGAGAAGTCGCCCCCCAAATCTGGTCACGGAGCAGGGAAGGAGGTGATGACCTCTTCCGGTCCTGTACTTGAGGGTCCCCGTTGCCTACTAATGCACAAGGATTATGCTATCCAAGAGGTAGAATCGTTCATAAAACCGACGGACATAGATTCTTGTGCTTTGTTGGGGACGGAGGACCTAGGGGTGTCAACTTTGTTTGACCTAACACAGGTAGGCCGTCTCTCCTAGCTAGCTTTCCCTTATCTTCTACTTCTTCTTCTTCTTCTTCTTTTTTTTTTTTTTTATTGACTGATAGCTGTGTCCTTTTTAGGCCTTGGTATGTGTAAAAGCGCTCCAGGACCGTTGTGCAGCCAAGGAAGGTGTCGTCACCCACGTCAGTAAACACAATGCTAACTTGTTGAACCAGCAGGCGCAATATAAGGAAGCCCGTCTTTTGAACGTGGAACTAAAAGAGACAAAGCAGAAGTTGGAAGAGGCGGGCCTTCAGAAGGAAAAGTTAGAACAAGAGCTGACGGCCCTTTGTGATCAGGTGGAGACAGTTGGGGCTAACGCGGTCCAGAAATTCAAGGCGTCAGATTCCTTTATCAATTCCTGCGGGGGATACTATGGTACTGGATTCGATGATTGCCTTAAGCAAGTTGCGTCAACCTTTCCTGAATTGGATACATCTGGGATCACCTTAGATGACGCTCCGCCGATGACGCTTGCTAATGATGCCGTTGACGTTGAGGGTGACGACTCTGAGGATGCCCCTCCAGCTGAAGATAGTGGCGTTGTTTTGGCCCAGCCAGCTGCGAACCCTTTAGTCACTACTTCCAATCCTTCTGTGGAGGTCTTAGACATGGAAGACCCTCTCGTTAAAAAAAGTAAAAAGACTTCAAGTGACGCCCCTTCTGCCCAGCCATAGTTTTATTTTTTGTAACTGTTATATTTTGCTCCATTTGCAAACAATGTTTCTAAGTGCTCCTTTGTTTTTAGGGCGTCTATTTGTAAGTGACACGTTTTTTGATGCTTGATAACCGTCGTTTTTTGATCATGTATGTATTGTCATTTATCTTTGTGCTTTTCTTTCTGAGGGGTGTTTGCTTTGTAGACTCAACAGCTATTTTGTAGACGTAGGCTGGGCCCGTCAGCCTAGTCATGGATAATGATTCAATGGGACTGATTAGTCGTTTTTTATACATGATTATGGATGTTTATTTTTATGATGCCGTCAGCCTGCTGAAGCCGTCAGCTTCAATGTCCATTTTTGTATGTAGGATGCATTAGTGGAGCCGTCAGTGCCAGTACCCATGTCTACTTTATTAAGTAATGGGTTCGTCTGTTTTATTGACTAACAAATCCTTTTGTCCCTTTAAGGGATCTTTAATATTCTTTTGGGGTGAAGTCGTCCGCTAATGTTGGACTGGTTTTGTGTTAAGGATATGTTATGTCCGTCGGCTTCTTGCACTGGACTTATTCCTTTTTTTTCTTTTTTTTTTAAATACCATCCTTTTGATGAGACCGTCACATTAATGAGCCCGTCACTTTTGATGGATCCGTCACATGGACCGTTAATTTTATAGTCTTGTTCATGTTATGGACTTGGTGAGCTCATGTTTTCACAATCTCGTCACTTTGATGAGATCGTCAGCTTTGAGGGCTGACGTCATCCATTTGGGACAATTTGTGGAGCCCGTCAACCTTGATGGCTGACTTTTTATCCCTTTGGGATATTTATAGAGCCCGTCAACTTTTGATTGCTGACTTTTTCATCTCTTTAGGATTTTTATGGAGCCTGTCAGCTTTTGGTTGCTGACTTTTTCTTCCCTTTGGGATTATTTTGACACTATGTAGCTTTTTGGATAGTGAAGCCATCTGCTTCTTATGGATTTGTCAGTGTTTGGACTTGGTTTTTTGCCCCTTCAAGGGTTTCAACCATGCTTTGTCCTTTTAGGATGGATCCGTTTGTCCAACGGGTTTATACTCGTCTACTTTTGCAGATTTAAGATCGTCCACTTTTTTGGGGACTTAGACTCTTCTTGAGGTCGTCCATTTTTTGTGAACTTGTAAATAAATAAAGAACATCAGTCGTTTTAAATAAACTCCTCTTATTGCCATGCATTTATAGAAAAAAGTTGTTCTCAAGAAAAGAAAACCTGCCCCTTGAGCTTATTGTAGCAAAAACTAAAATAAAAACCTGCCCTTTGGGCTTATTGTCGCAAAAACTAAAATAAAAACATGCCCTTTGGGCTTATTGTAACAAAAACTAAAATGATAAATTTGAAGAGTATAACTAAAATTCGCTGCGGTAAGCTATAAACGATAGGGGGTGTTGTTCTTCACGTTGCCATCTCTACTGGTAGTACTTTTGTAAGTGTTCAGCATTCCAAGGATGTGGCAGCTTCCGTCCATCAAGCGTTTCCAGGTGGTAAGTGCCCTTCCTCTACCATGCTGTGACTCGGTAAGGTCCTTCCTAATTTGGGCTGAGTTTTCCTTGGGTCGGGTCTCTTGCAGCGCCCATGACTTTCCTTAGACCGAGATCTCCAACTTGGAAGTTTCTATGTCGGACCCGGGAATTGTAGTGCTTGGCCATGCGGTCTTGGTACCCCGCGAGCCTATGTTCTACTATCGCCCTGACTTCGTCTACTAGATTGAGTTGTAGACGTATAGCTTCTTCGTTTTTGCTCTCGTCATGGTTGTGCACCCTGTAGCTTGTGAGTCCGACTTCGGCTGGGATGACTGCTTCGTTCCCGTATGTTAGTCGGAATGGTGTCTCTCCGATGGGCATCCTCGCCGTTGTCCTGTATGCCTAAAGTATGCTCGGCAGCTCATCAAGCCATATACCCTTTGCCCCCTCGAGCCGAGTCTTGATAATCTTGAGCAAGGATCGATTCGTGGCTTCGACTTGTCCATTGGCTTGAGGGTGGGTGGGGGAGGAGTAGTGGTTCCATATCCCCAGCTGCGAGCAAAAGTCTCGGAAGGAGTTGTTGTCAAATTGCTTCCCATTGTCCGAGACTAAGACTCTAGGGATGCCAAACCTGTATATGATACATCTCCAGACGAAACTCCGTATGTTCTTCTCCATAATGGTGGCCAAAGCTTCAGCTTCTACCCACTTTGTAAAGTAGTCGATGCTCACTACCAAAAACTTCAGCTATCGTATTGCCGTAGGGAATGGCCCCATGATGTCTAGTCCCCATTGAGCAAACTGCCATAGTGCCGTCATCAGGGTCAGTTCTTCGGGTGGCTGTCTGATAACATTGCTTAACCTTTGGCACTTGTCACAGGTCTTCACATAAGTCTCGGCATCCTTCTACATGGTTGGCCAAAAGTACCCTGCTCGTACTAGCTTATGCACTAATGATCTTGACCCTGAATGGTTTTCGCAGATCCTTTCGTGCACCTCTCTCATGACGTAGTCTGCTTTTTCAGGACTTAAGCATCTTAGGAATGGGCGGGAGAAACCTCTCTTGTACAAGACGTCTCTTATTAAGACAAATCTCGTTGCTTAGACCTTCAGTTTTCTTGCGGCCTCCCTTTCGTCTGGTAATGCACCATTTTTTAAGTAAGAGACTAACGATGTAGTCCATTTGGTTTCGGAGCCTATCTCCTACACACAAATGGAATTTATTAGTGGAGAGAGCTGAACGAAGGAGAGCATACTATCCAGGGTGGTCATATGTTTGGCTGAGGCGGCTTTAGCCAAGCAGTCAGCTTGCTCGTTTTCTCCCCTAGGGATCTGTATGATTTTGGCCTTCAACTCATCTACCCTCTTTCTTGCTTGGTCAAGATATTCCTTCATTCTTTCGCATCGACACTCATAATTCCCATTTATTTGGTTGGTGACGACCTGAGAGTCGCAATAAATTAATACGTTCGCGACTCCTGCAGCTTTGGCGAGGTCGAGTCCCGCTATTAAAGCCTCATACTCCGTTTCATTGTTCGTGGTAAGGAAATCAAGGCGGACCATGCACTCGACTGTGTCTCCTTCGAGTGTTAGTAGTTCAATGTCGGCTCCCCCAGCCTGCCTGTTGGATGACCCGTCTACATGTATGCTCCATTGAGGAGGTTCCTTTGCCCCCCTGTCCTCGCCATTTGTGAACTCAGCTATGAAATCTACAACGACTTGTCCTTTAATGGCGGTTCGTGGGCGGTATTGAATGTCGAACTCGATCAATTCTATGGCCCACAATGCCAACTGTCCTGTGGCTTCAAGGTTGCTCATTGCCCGTCACAAAGGCTTGTCAGTTAGGATGATCACCGTGTGGGCTTGAAAGTACGGTTTGAGTTTGCGTGCTGCTGTCACTAATGCGAAGGCGAGTTTCTCCATGGGCGGATATCTTTCTTCGGCTCCGCAAAGTGCCCGGCTGGTGTAGTATACAGGCTTCTGCACTCTTTCTTCTTCTTTAATTAAGGCGGCGTTGACGTCGGCTGGGGAGATGACAAGATAGAGAAAAAGTTCTTCACCTGGCTGCGAGGGACTTAGTAGCAGCGGGGAAGAGAGATAAGTTTTTAACTTTTCGAATGCGTGCTGGCACTCGTCAGTCCACTCGAAGGATCTCTTCAATGTGCGAAAGAAGGGTAAGCACTTGTTCGTTGCCCTTGATACAAACCTATTTAGCGTCGCTACCTTGCCATTAAGGCTTTGTACTTCCTTCACATTTTTCGGGGGTGCCATCTCCATTATAGCCCGGATCTTGTCTGGGTTGGCGTCGATGCCTTTTTGCGACACCATGAATCCTAGGAATTTTCCTGCAGTCACCCCGAAGGCGCACTTTCTTGGATTAAGCTTCATGTTGTAAGAGTGGAAAGTGTTAAATGTTTCCTTGAGGTCTTCCAAGTGATCTTCCTCCCTTCGGCTTTTCACCAGCATATCGTCAACGTAGACTTGGACATTTCTCCCAATCTACTGCGTGAACATCTTGTTCATAAGCCTCTGATACGTCGCGCTTGCATTTTTTAAGCTGAATGGCATCACTTTATAACAAAAGAGTCCTTGACTAGTTACGAACGATGTTTTCTCCTGATCAGTTTCATGCATTCGAATTTGATTGTAACCAGAGAAAGCATCCATAAAGCTTAACAGTTTGTGCTGAGCCGTAGAGTCTACTAGAATGTCGACCCGTGGGAGGGGATAACTGTCTTTGGGGCATGCTTTGTTCAAGTCAGTAAAGTCCACGCACATCCTCCATTTTTCGCTGGCTTTCCTGACCATTACCATGTTTGCTAACCAGTTGAGGTAGTACACCTCCCTAATGAAGCCTGCCTCTTGTAGCTTACCGACTTCTTCTGCTATTGCGCGATCTCGTTCTTGGGCAAAGACTCGCTTCTTTTGCCTGACGGGTGGACAGGTTGGCGACACATTCAGCCTATGTACCATGACCGAAGGGTCAATTCTGGGCATATCCTCATGGCTCTAGGCGAACACATCTTGATTTTCCTTAAGGAAGGTTACGAGTGCTGAGCGAATCGCCGGGCTGGTACCAATCCTGGTGGATCTGTCTGCCCTAGAGCTATCGAGGGGTATCTCCTCGAGCCTCTCCATGGGTTCTGCCCCCGTCCGTTGTTCTTCTATGCTCATGGTCGGCAAATGGTCATCCATTTCCAGCATTGCAACATAGCATTCATGTGCGGCTATTTGGTCCCTTCGCAATTCTTCTATTCCGTACTCAGTGGGGAATTCAATCATCAAGTGATAGGTCGAAGCTACGGCCTTCCAAGAGTTAAGGGTGGGTCGCCCTATAATGGCATTGTAGGTGGAGGAGCAATCGACCACGAGGAATGTAACATCCCTAGTGACTTGTTGGATGTAATCTCCAATTGTAACCGGCAATGTGACCGCGCCAAGGGGGTACACTTTGGTTCCTCCGAACCCAACGAGTGGAGCGCTAGTTGGGGTTAATCGCTCTCTACTGATCTGCATCTGTTGGAATGCTGGGTAGTAGAGAATATCTGCGGAACTCCTGTTGTCAACTAAGACCCAGTACATGTTGTAGTCTCCTACCTGGATGCTAACGACAAGCGTGTCATCATGCGAATGGTGGAGACATCGGGCGTCCTCTTCTGAGAAGCCAATAAGTGGGTTGTTGACTCGCGGCATCTTCGGGATGGCGCCAGTGAGCTGAACGTTCTAGACCATCGTAAGACAAGTCCTCTGAGCCCTTTTCGATAAGCCGCTGGCAGTCGCGCCCCCTACAATCATCCTTATGTCTCCTAAGGGCTGTCTCGGACGCTTGTTGTCTCGTCGGGGAGCTTGCTCCTAAGGGAGCGGGTCTGCCCTTTCCTTGCTAACGAACTTCTGCAACTTCCCTTGCCTAATGAGGATTTCGATCTGCTGTTTCAGGTCGTAGCAGTCAGTTGTGTCATGTCCGTGGTTGCGGTGGAAGTGACAGTATTTGTCTCTGGACCGCTTGTTGGGATCTCCCTTTAGCTTTCCTGGGAAAGTTAATGTCCCTTCGTCCTTGATTTGCATTAGGACCTGGTCGACTGGGGTGGTCAATGGAGTGAAGCTCGTGAACCTCCCCGTAGGGGGCTTAGATCGCCTATCATCCCTTCGCTCTCTGATTCTCGCTATCTTCCGCCCTTTTTCTTGGCGGGTATCTTCCTCCCTTTCTCTCTTCTTGGGCTTTTCCTCGTGAGCTAGTACAGCATCTTCGGCATTCATGTACTTAGTGGCCCTGTAAAACACATCTGACATAGTTTTTAGGTCATTCTTATATAGTGAAAACAAGAACTTACCCTTCTTCAGCCCATTCGTAAATGCCACTACGAGTATTTTGTCGTCAGCCTTGTCAATCGAGAGCGCTTCCTTATTAAAGTGGGCTATGTAAGATCTCAACGTTTCATCCTCCCGTTGCTTGATACTTATCAAGCATGCAGTAGAATTATTGTACCGATGCCCTCCAATAAAGTGTGAAGTGAATTAGGCGCTCAGCTCTTTGAAAGTGCTGATGGAGTTGGGTGTCAGCCGGCTGAACCAAATTCTCGTAGGGCCCTTCAGTGTTGTAGGGAAGGCCCTACACATGATCTCGTCTGCTACTCCTTGAAGATGCATCAAGGTCTTGAAGGTCTCTAGATGATCAAGCGGGTCCTTGGCTCCATCGTAGCTTTCAATTTGTGGCATGCGAAACTTTTGTGGCAGGGGGAAGGAGTTGACAGAGGTAGTGAATGGCGAATCAGTCTGGTGAACCAAATCGTCGAGGTCGCTAGAAACCCATCCTTTAAAGGCGTTCATCATAAGATTCATCCTTTCCTTCATCAACTGCATCTTCGTGACCATGTAAGGGGGAGGGGGCCATGTCAAAACTGAAGGGATGGCTGGTTTCCTGTCGTTCTTGTTGGTTTGGAGCGTTGCTACCTTCGAGTCACTCCTGGTTCCTTCTTTCAGCGCTGGTCCCTTCTTGATCATCTTTTTGGTTATTCGTGTTGCATTCTTCTGGCGTAACTGTTCTTCCAAATCGCGGTTTTGTTTGGTGAGGCGTTCCATGGCGGCGACAAGAGTTTGAACTTGTCTCTCGAGGGCGGTCGTGGGTGGTTCCTCTTCTCGAACGTCGTTTGTGGTTGCCATCGAGCGAGTGAGCACCATGCAACTCTTGTATCCGAGAAACTACAGTATGGCTTGCGGATCGCAGCAAAACGTTTCCCACAAACGGCGCCAACTAATGATGTCAAAAAAAATCCACCAGTGAGCCACACGATACTTGCACACTCTGAACAACACCTGCACAATAAAAAGGAGAAGACCTAATAGAGAGCACCGGTGTGGTGCCGACCAAATACCCTCCGAAGGTCAAGTTAGAACTTCTTACAACTCTAGAGTGCTAGAGATGGGTTAATTATGCGTACCTCGATTTGTGAAGGTATTGAGGCTTTTATAGTAGTAGAGGGTTAACCATCTCTTCCTTGGGCTAGAAGTTCTTTCCTTATAAGAAACCTGATGAGCGTATATTACGAAATCCTTTCTTTGTAGGATACTAACAATAAACATGGGACACAAGTCATTTCCTTATATACTCATGCGTGAGGACCAAGCCAAGGTTTTACTAAGTCCGTCAGCTTCAGGATCGTCAGCTTGTCTTATTTCCTTCAACCATAATGGCGTCAGCTTCTTGATGGTGATACCCCCTCTGGGTGAGCTTTGCTGACTCCCTTCCTATCAAGTCACTGTTCGTCAGTTTTTGGGTCTTCAGTCACTCTAATAATTTGTCCGGTCAGCTTAAGCTGTAGGACCTATTACATAAGCTAAACCTAACGGGTTAAATCTTGTAGTGCCTTGTACGTTATAATTTCACTTATCACTAATAATTAACTGTACTCGCAAAAAGTTGATATCAAAGTTTCTTCTATTTTTCTAAGTCACCCCTAACCTGTACCTTAGAGAATAGAGATTCCAAGGCTGAGACTGAGCAGTAATCCAAGGGTTAAAGTTTCATATTCTACCTTGTCATTTGTGCACGAGAAGATGAGCTTGAAAGCGGTAGAAATCTTCTTCCCTTTTCAACTTATTAAAAAGATGGCAGTGCCACCTTCGGGTTGCGATGATGAGCTATTAAAAATCAGAACTCAAGTCCCTTCTTTACATATCACGATACCTTTAATTGTGGTTCCACATTATACTCAGACAGTCAGACTGACTTAGAAAAAACAAAATTTTACGTGCAAATTTTTTTTTTTTTTTTTTTTTTTATACTAAGCTAACATGTTTTGTCCACCCTAAAAAAATAATAAATAGGCTGACTTGAGAATCATAAGAATTTGGGTTCACAAAACAAAAAAAATGAAATGTTACATTCACAATATTTTCACAACAAATACTAGATAGTAAGTTGTTATTGATTGTAATCTAAACCTACTATTAACATTACATTTTTTACCTACTAATAACAGTTTGTTACTTAAGATTTATTGTGAAATTGTAATTAAAATAACGTAACATTACTCCAAAAAAATCTTGGTCCTCAAATGTAATTCTTAACCCCCTAAAAAAAATAAAAAAATAAAATTCTAAGCAACAACAATAAAAATTAGCTCAAATAACAACAAAAAATAGTCCAAACAACAAATGAAAAAAATTATTCAACAAAATAGTCCATTAAAAAAAAAAAATCTATTCATTTAAATTCGCAATATGTTCAATTCATTCCATAAAATATCTTTAATTTCATTTTTCCTAAACAAAACCAAGAGATATTGTGGCATTCGACTCATAATCGTGGTAGGTATCATCTCTCTCTCTCTCCACTCTTTTCTATCATCATTTTAGACTTTCTTTCATTTTATTACTCTTATCTTAATATTCTCAGTTTTCATTTTATCTCTTATCATTCTTGTTTTGCCTTTTCATTTTTTAGTAAAAGGAAATTGTAAAATTTCATGTATTTGCATTTTTTTCCCCCTTGTGATGTTAATATATTTAAGTTTTCTTTTTATTAAATTTTGTATAATTTAAATTTCTTATATCTTGCCATTCATCAATCCGGTACCTGTAGATCTTCATTGACATACTCATATTCTCTTGAGGGAAAGAGTGCTTAGCTAGGCTCTAAATGGCATGATGAGGATACTTAATTGAGATGTCTAACTCACGTAGTACTTAATTGAGATATCTAACTCACTTAGTACTAAGAGGCATCCATCCTATCTAGTATTATCGCCATCTTCTTCTGCAAGAACTTAGAGCATCCACATCAGTTGGTGGATACTCTTCTATAATACAAAAACACCTTCATTTTACACATTTTGGCCAAAAAAACACCCACATTAGTGGGTGTAAAGTTGTGCATAATTATACAAATGCTACAGTTACCATGCATATATGCACAGTCACTGTAGCTCATGTATTTATTATTTTATTAATTTTCGTTCGCACCTTTTTTTTTTTCTCTTCTCCGTGCACAACGAACTTAGTCTCCTCATCTTCGTTTTCCTCATATGCACACAAATACACCCACACACAAACACATCCACACAGACAAATCAACACAGAAACACACCCACACACAAACAAACCCACACAGACAAACCCACACAGTTCTTTTTCCGATTATTGTATGTGGTTGTGGTTGCTGTTGTGGTTGTTGTTGATGGCAAGCGATCTGGGTTGATGGGTCGAGAAAAAGACCTGGGAGGTTGGATCGGTAAGAGGGTTATGGAGCTTGGTTTGTGGATCGGCCGGTGAAGAAGTGATCTGGGTTGATGGGTCGAGAAAAAGACTCGGGAGGTTGGATCGGCAAGAGGGTTGTGGAGCTTGGTTCGTGGATCGGCTGGTGAAGAAGTCTGGGATCGGAGCTAGGGAGATCGGTGCTTGTGGATTGGAGCTAGGGAGATCTGGTCGGTGCTTGTGGATCGGAGCTAGGGAGATCTCGATCAGATCTGATCTGGTCGGATCTGATCAATGCGTGTGGATCGGAGCTAGGGAGATCAGTGCTTGTGGATCGGTGCTTGATTGGGTCTTGCTTGATCGGAGCTGTGGATTGGTGCTTGTGACCGAGATGGTGTGGATTAGACCGAGAGGGAGAGTTGATCTGTGTTCAGAAATGGGTATAGAGAGAGGTAGAGAGATGGGTATAGAGAGAGAGTAACCAATCAGAAAAAATGGGTAGAGAGAGAGAGAGAGAGAGAGAGAGAGAGAGAGAAAGCGTGCGTATGTAAGTTGAGAGAAATAATAAAAAAATTGAGAAAATTGATTATTTAAATAAAAGAGATGATAGAATAGATAAACTGATGTGGGTGTTTTATAAAAATAAATGTTTAAAATAGAAAAAGTAGATTTTTAGTATAAAAATAGATGTGTAAAATACATTAACTGAAGTTGTTGTTCTTAATAGGGTTAGTTTTGATTACCAGAATAAAAGAATTGAGCATATATATACCAGAAAGTAATGCCATAGCCTTTGTGTGATGTAGACTAGAACCAAACAATGTTTATTTCCCAAGAGGCTTTTGGTTCCCTGATAACCTGCTCAAGTATACGAGTCTTTCAACACCCCCTATATAATGTGCCAAAAGTTTGCCTAGCTATTGAGTGCTCTATAGATGTTTAGATACAGCAGCATATAGTTATGCTTGCATGGGAGGGGCGTAAGTCACTTCAAGTAGAGACCCTTGAGTTTTTAACGAAAGGTGTTGCCATCTTTTATTGATGGTGACTACTGACTACTTACTAGGGTTGTTTCTCATTTGGATATATAGGGAACTCTCAATAATGGTCAGTATAAAATAATGTGTCGACAGTGACATTGTTACTATCTGTCTAAACTCTAAAGTGAACATAAAATTTTGAAATTAAAAAAGAAATAGGTTAATCTTTTGCATGTGATCCTATCCCATTCTATCATGACTAAAATAATATATACATACACACAAAACTGTAAAATTGTCGCTAAATGAGACGGGTTACCATTGACAAAGTTAACATCATTTGTGACCTTATTACTGTTTTCCGAAAGTTACAACAAAATTCAAATTGAAAAAAGAAAAAAAATAGTGATTAGAAATTTAGAAGACGACATGGTGGACTTCAAACATTATAAGACTGTCACGGACTAACACCACAAAAAAAAAAAAAATAAATAAAATAAAAAGATGACTTATTACTCATGTGACGTTATTGTATGTCTTTGTTACTACTATTTAATGTGATTAAAAAGGGAAGGAAAAAAAAAATTGTTGGTTCCAGTTAGCTCAACTGGTAAAGTCTCTAATGGTTGTATAAGAGATCTGGGGTTTAATCTCTGTCTACACCAAAAAACTGATTGGTATTTTGGTCTAATGATAAATATCCAGCTATCATTAGGAGCGGATGGCATACATTGAAACTTTCTCAAAAAAGAAGAGGGGGGGGGAAATTACAATAAAAAGGGTATGTAAAAGTATAAAGCTAACTATTGGATATTCCCCTCAAAAAAAAAAAAAAACTATTGGATATATGTTAAGTGTCTTGTAGCTTAAATAAAATAACACATTCTAGTGTTTTATTCAAAAATATCCTGGATTCAAATAATTTCTTTTCTCTCTTGTATATATTCACTCTAAAAAAAAAAAAAAAATCAACTATTGGATGTATAGTAGTTCCAAAAAAAGAAAATAAAAAAAAAGAAAAGAGAAGAGTATCTAATGTAATTTTTTTTAAAGCAAAATATAGAGCTTGTGTGAAAGTAGAAAATAATGCTTTGTAAAAGATCAGCAAACCTTCAAAAAAGAGTTTCTACTTTTATAATTGTAGGGACTCAATTTGTAGGGTCCCAAACAATACATTTCTAGAGAGTGGGTTGAAGAAATTGGCCCTTGCAGGCAAACGGAACCCAACCATAAACCCATCACCATTGAAGGCTAGTGCACTTAAATTCTTTCTCAAAATTGCTCCTCGGCATTGATCCGAGGAGCTTCCCTTTTTTCTCCTCCACTCTCCTTTGCTGTTCTATTGGTCCCTCTTATATAGTCCTCTTTCTCCTATCTCTCTCTTCCATCTGTTGATCATCCATGCGTTTTTCCTCTGACTGTACGTCCCATCAACAGCACTATCAGTACTCAAGTAATTCACAATAATCAAGGTTGTCTTGTCCAAGAGTCACATCTCCATTAGTGCGGCCAGAGGGTTAGGTGAGCGCATTTAGTGCGAAGGTGACAACTTATCCTGAGCCCGTTTCCCCATCTGAAACTAGTCTCGGTCCGCCGAGGACAGGGTTATCCTCGGCGGGAGTTTTTAAAGTATAGGCTCCCATGCATATTCCTCGGACGAGCCTTCTTCCTTGGCATGGGCCATGGGCCGGACGTAATGTGGGCTGAGGTTACCAGGCCCTCGGGCCCCACAATAGCCCCTCAAAATCCTGCTGTCCATGTTCTTAGACGGGGAGGAGGATTTTGATATTCCTGGGCCCCCACAAGATTCCCCAAACCTCGGTCCACGTTAGCGTTGGGGTCTTATTGTCTGCCCCATGTAAGTTTTTGGCGCTTCGAGACTCAGTGCGTGTTTGCATTAAATTTCGGCGGCTCCATGTTTCCCTCTTCCGATGGTGTGATGGTAATCCCCTGACAGGGATTTCCTAATTTTATGGGCGGGAAGTTACATTTGGTTAACTTTAATTGGAGATATAAATATTCGTTTGAGCTGCTTGGCCTCCTCACTTGTGCGCTTATGAAATTCGGTGAATATATTTTGAAGTTGGTCCAATTTCCACATTAACAAGCGCCCCCTTCCAACGTAAAAAGCTTGCCAGAGGAAAATCTCACCATTTCTGTAAATCTTCTACTTTCTGTAGTACAGAATTTTCCTTGGTTGATTGATCATAGGAGGTTTGGT